>CM067304.1:850000-2072500 GCA_034231615.1 Meghimatium bilineatum
TAACACCATTTTTACTCTGCAATCCTACCTATACATGCATACATCACCACCTACCTATACAAGCATACATCACCACCTACCTATTCAAGCACACATCACCACCTACCTATACAAGCACACATCACCACCTACCTATACACGCATACATCACCACCTACCTATACAAGCACACATCACCACCTACCTATTCAAGCACACATCACCACCTACCTATACAAGCACACATCACCACCTACCTATACAAGCACACATCACCACCTACCTATACAAGCACACATCACCACCTACCTATACACGCATACATCACCACCTACCTATACAAGCATACATCACCACCTACCTATACAAGCATACATCACCACCTACCTATTCAAGCACACATCACCACCTACCTATACAAGCACACATCACCACCTACCTATACACGCACACATCACTACCTACCTATACACGCACACATCACTACCTACCTATACAAGCACACATCATCACCTATCTATACACGCACACATCACTACCTACCTATACAAGCACACATCACCACCAAATTTACTGTGCAATGTTATCCAAACAAACATACCCGTCACCCCCAAGTTTAATTCGGAGTCCCATCCACACTGGTAAGACCAAACCAATAGAAGCCTGTGTGTCGCTACAATCAATGCCTAAAATGACCGCCTCCTCTATGTCCTGTGGTCCCTTAGTTGAGACTAGGGCCATGTAACGTTTATACTTATTTACATCCTCAAGTCTGATAGCCTGTTCCGAGAAAATACATCACGTCAACAATGTGAGAAAAATCATCAATAAATCAACAATGTGAGAAAAATCATCAACAAATCAACAATGTGAGAAAAATCATCAACAAATCAACAATGTGAGAAAAAAACATCAATAAATTGAGGGGAGAAAAATCAAGAGGTCAACAATTTTAGAAAAAAACATCAACAAATCAACAATTTCAGAAAAGAACAACAAGTCAAAAATTTCAACAAAAAAAAAACATCAACAAATCAACAATTTCAGAAAAGAACATCAACAAGTCAAAAATTTCAACCAAACAAAAACAAAACAAGTCAACAATTTCAGAAAAAACTTCCAGTCAACAATTTGAGGTAAAAACATCAACTAGTCAATAATGTGAGTAAAACATCAGCAAGTCAAGTCAACAATGTGAGAAAAAACAACAAGTCAACAATTTTAGAATGAAAAAAGTTAACCATTTGAGAAAAAACAAAGTCAACAATTTGAGGAAACCAACATCAACAACTCAACAATATGAGATAAAAACCTCATCAAGTCAACAATTTGAGAAAAAACATCAAGTCAACATATGAGAAAAACACCAACAAGTCAACAATATGTGAAAGACAGAAATAAAGAAAAGCTGAGTTATGATCCAGCACCATAACACATGATTTCCCATAAGTGTTGCAGCTACCTAGTCAAAGATACAACAGAAATACAGGTTGTATGGATTCTTCAACTTCTTCAGCGTTCAGTCTCAAACTCCCGCTGGATCTCTGTTGTAGCAGGACCATGGTCCTACTAGATTTCAAGCAGGATGTAGTCCAGAGAATGGAAATGTGTTGTGTCGCCATTTTATTTGCGCCAATGGCCCAACACATCCATCTTCGGTGGGTATGGATTCAAGGCCTACAAATGTGGAGCAAAATTACAGCTTGTAGCAATGTTAGTGTGCAAATTCATTTTTCATGGTCCCAAAGAGGAGCAAATAATTGCAACACTGTCATCTATCATGCATGTCATAAGAAGAAAATAAGGAGGTTTGGGTGAAGAGTTGGCTATCCCATCCCATGAGTTAAAACAGACCAAAAGCAATGCCGATTTTAGATGTGCCAAGCAGAAAGGGACAGATGTCACAGCCAAGCTGTAAACTATGAGACAATGCATTCCATTCTCTGGACTACATCCTGCTAACCAATAACAGTTTTAGAATAAGAACAAAAGAAGAAGTCATCAAATAAATTGTGAATTAATTCAGGATCATAAGTTATTAATTATTTGACAGGTTCAGCTTAAGTTAGTATTCACAACATCAGTACATTGGGAAAGTAATTTGGTGTCAGTTGTTTTTTTGACATCAGTACACTGGGAAAGTAATTTGGTGTCAGTTGTTTTTTGACATCAGTACATTGGGAAAGTAATTTGGTGTCAGTTGTTTTTTGACATCAGTACATTGGGAAAGTAATTTGGTGCCAGTTGTTTTTTGACATCAGTACATTGGGAAAGTAATTTGGTGTCAGTTGTTTTTTGACATCAGTACACTGGGAAAGTAATTTGGTGTCAGTTGTTTTTTGACATCAGTACATTGGGAAAGTAATTTGGTGTCAGTTGTTTTTTGACATCAGTACATTGGGAAAGTAATTTGGTGTCAGTTGTTTTTTGACATCAGTACATTGGGAAAGTAATTTGGTGCCAGTTGTTTTTTGACATCAGTACACTGGGAAAGTAATTTGGTGTCAGTTGTTTTTTGACATCAGTACATTGGGAAAGTAATTTGGTGTCAGTTGTTTTTTGACATCAGTACACTGGGAAAGTAATTTGGTGTCAGTTGTTTTTTGACATCAGTACATTGGGAAAGTAATTTGGTGTCAGTTGTTTTTTGACATCAGTACATTGGGAAAGTAATTTGGTGCCAGTTGTTTTTTGACATCAGTACACTGGGAAAGTAATTTGGTGTCAGTTGTTTTTTGACATCAGTACATTGGGAAAGTAATTTGGTGTCAGTTGTTTTTTGACATCAGTACACTGGGAAAGTAATTTGGTGTCAGTTGTTTTTTGACATCAGTACATTGGGAAAGTAATTTGGTGCCAGTTGTTTTTTGACATCAGTACATTGGGAAAGTAATTTGGTGCCAGTTGTTTTTTGACATCAGTACATTGGGAAAGTAATTTGGTGTCAGTTGTTTTTTGAAGACAACAGAATGGATGATAAGTACTGCTGTCAAGTCTTATCAGGTTAAGTGTCCTTTGGCACACACTGCTGCTGACTGGACTCTGTGACAGTTAAGTGTCCTGGACAACAAACTGCTGCTGGCTTGTCTCTGTGATGTGTGTCTTCACTAATGGCTAAGTGTTCCTGGAACTGAACATCTGCTAGCCAGTAAATGTGAGGGCTAGGTTTACTAGGTACCAAACTGCTGCTGGTCAACCCCTATCATAGCAAGTTGTTCTGGTTACCAAACTGCTGCTGGTCGACCCCTATCATAGCAAGTTGTTCTGGTTACCAAAATGCTGCTGGTCGACCCCTATCATAGCAAGTTGTTCTGGTTACCAAAATGCTGCTGGTCGACCCCTATCATAGCAAGTTGTTCTGGTTACCAAAATGCTGCTGGTCAATAAGATTTTGATATCACTGAACTGCAGATCATCATCCCTTCATATGCCAGGCTGCACATCAATAACAGATAAGAGCATGCAACAAAAGAAGAGAAACAGCAAGAGGCAAAAGAAGATCAAGAAGAAGCTGGATTGAAGGAGTTACTAACGTTCTGAGATGTCACAATATTACTGCATATCAAGCGACCAAATGTGTCACAGCCTGAAAACAGATTGACATTCAATCCTGTAATGACTTAAAGCTAAAGCAGAGAAAAGACAATAGAAGAGATGCGGCTGTAAAAAACAAACTGATCAGATAGAAAATGAACACACAAGGTAATACAATTTTGCAAATCACTGAAATCACACCACATAAAAAAACATAAATGTGGATGTTTCAATCAAAGGGCCTTTATTGAGACCATAACATAGCACAAGACGAATAAAATACAGCATTGTCTATGATCTATGATTGTAAATATAGCATTTATGAAAGTTTTATAGTTTAGCTGTTGTTTATTTTGTGTGCATGTTTTTCTGAAAGCAGGTGTCACTAATCTCAAGACTACTTACAATTTTAATAGTGTCTTCAGGCCGCAGAAGATGCAGCATTGCTTGAAGGTGATTCTGGATCTCACCTGGACAAAAGAACAGGTATTACTGAATTCTAGCATTCACAAAATAGTTCTAATATTTACAAAAAATACAAATTTATTATTTCCAAAATACATGAATATAATGCATATGTGGCCTCAGAGTTTAAGGTCATGAGATTATCATGGGCAGAAACACAAACCAACACAGGCGTCAGTAAAGATCTGAACATAAAAGAAAACTGACTCTTCAAAAATATTCATAAATACAAGCGAACATATTTCGGACATATAAATAGACAATAGATAAGATAGATTAGTAGGTAGGTAGGTTGGATTAGTAGGTAGGCTGGTAGATAAGATAGATTAGTAGGTAAGCAGGTTGGATTAGTAGGTAGGCTGGTAGATAAGATAGATTAGTAGGTAGGTAGGTTGGATTAGTAGGTAGGCTGGTAGATAAGATAGATTAGTAGGTAGGTAGGTTGGATTAGTAGGTAGGCTGGTAGATAAGATAGATTAGTAGGTAGGTAGGTTGGATTAGTAGGTAGGCTGGTAAATAAGATAGATTAGTAGGTAGGTAGGTTGGATTAGTAGGTAGGCTGGTAGATAAGATAGATTAGTAGGTAGGTAGGTTGGATTAGTAGGTAGGCTGGTAGATAAGATAGATTAGTAGGTAGGCAGGTTGGATTAGTAGGTAGGCTGGTAGATAAGATAGATTAGTAGGTAGGTAGGTTGGATTAGTAGGTAGGCTGGTAGATAAGATAGATTAGTAGGTAGGTAGGTTGGATTAGTAGGTAGGCTGGTAGATAAGATAGATTAGTAGGTAGGTAGGTTGGATTAGTAGGTAGGCTGGTAAATAAGATAGATTAGTAGGTAGGTAGGTTGGATTAGTAGGTAGGCTGGTAGATAAGATAGATTAGTAGGTAGGTAGGTTGGATTAGTAGGTAGGCTGGTAAATAAGATAGATTAGTAGGTAGGTAGGTTGGATTAGTAGGTAGGCTGGTAGATAAGATAGATTAGTAGGTAGGTAGGTTGGATTAGTAGGTAGGCTGGTAGATAAGATAGATTAGTAGGTAGGCAGGTTGGATTAGTAGGTAGGCTGGTAGATAAGATAGATTAGTAGGTAGGTAGGTTGGATTAGTAGGTAGGCTGGTAGATAAGATAGATTAGTAGGTAGGTAGGTTGGATTAGTAGGTAGGCTGGTAGATAAGATAGATTAGTAGGTAGGTAGGTTGGATTAGTAGGTAGGCTGGTAAATAAGATAGATTAGTAGGTAGGTAGGTTGGATTAGTAGGTAGGTAGGTTGGTTGGGTTAGTAGGTAGGCAGGTTGGTTGGGTTAGTAGGTAGGCAGGTTGGTTGGGTTAGTAGGTTGGTTGGGTTAGTAGGTAGGTAGGTTGGTTGGGTTAGTAGGTAGGTAGGTTGGGTTAGTAGGTAGGCAGGTTGGTTGGGTTAGTAGGTAGGCAGGTTGGTTGGGTTAGTAGGTAGGTAGGTTGGTTGGGTTAGTAGGTAGGCAGGTTGGTTGGGTTAGTAGGTAGGCAGGTTGGTTGGGTTAGTAGGTAGGTTGGTTGGGTTAGTAGGTAGGCAGGTTGGTTGGGTTAGTAGGTAGGTAGGTTGGTTGGGTTAGTAGGTAGGTAGGTTGGTTGGGTTAGTAGGTAGGCAGGTTGGTTGGGTTAGTAGGTAGGTAGGTTGGTTGGGTTAGTAGGTAGGTAGGTTGGGTTAGTAGGTAGGTAGGTTGGTTGAGTTAGTAGGTAGGTAGGTAGGTTGGTTGGGTTAGTAGGTAGACAAATTGGTTGGGTTAGTAGATAGGTAAGTAGGTTGGTTGGGTTAGTAGGTAGGCAGGTAGATCAGATAGATTAGATATAGATAGGATAGAAGGATAGTCAGGCAGATACATTGATAGGTCACAGAGTAATCAGAAATTATCCAGCATTTGTTCAGTGCATTACAGGTCATGACATATTGTGTAGTGGAATATTAAATTACTAGATTCTGCCTGAGGGCTATTGATTTTACTGCAAGTTTCAAAATGTCTCTGAGGGCTATGCACCTATTGATTTTACTGCAAGTTTCAAAATGTTTGTGAAAACTACACATTCTCATGACATTTGACTGACATCACTTATATTAAACTCATTAAACGTACCACAGATAAAAAAACTAACAAGACAAAGACTATATTCTAACAAGGATAACAAACTCACATTTACATTCTATCTATCTATCTGTCCTTCCTCTTTTACCCTTCACGGGTGTCGAGGGAGATACAATGTTCTTGTTCTCACTTTTCTGGCAGCTTCACATAATGTCTTTTTGATGTTCGTGTAATGTCTCTTGATGTGTGATATTGTTGATCCAGCGTACTCTAGGTCTACCCCTGGCTCTTCTTTCTGCTTCTCCTCTCTTCATATATAATTTATATACTAATGAATCACACGAAATTCTTTCCAGATGACCAAACCATTTTCTGCTAAAGTTTCCTTTTCTTCTAGTGTCCGCCAGAGCTAAGACCTTAATGTTCATCTTTTCCATTATGTCGATTAGCTCTTCTGTTTTATTTTCTAAACCAAATATATTCAATGTTCCTACTGTGAATTTGCTAGTTCTACTTCGTGCTCCACTGATGTTGGTATATTTTGGAAGCTGGTATCTCGATTGTGAAGTATGACGTCTTGTTGGTAACTCGATCACTGCCTGCCATTTTTGGAATGTTCTCCACATGAAATTTGTTTTAGCAAATTATTTGTTATGAACAGGATAAATCATCTACCAACTAGCTAGGTCTGTCATAGATACCATAGATACAGGTACATTAATACCATAGATACAGGTACATTAATACCATAGATACAGGTACATTAATACCATAGATACAGGTACATTAATACCATAGATACAGGTACATTAATACCATGATATTCTAACCGTGTTAAATATATTTTGACTATCATGTTTTGATAGAAACACACGGACAAGCAGGGTGAATATCCTATTAAAATTCTGTAAGTGAAAGCCTGGCTCTGTGTCAGAGCATTATTTCTGTGATAGCCTGGCTCTCTAGTAGAGAGGCATTTCTTTCTTTTGGATTCATTCTCAGACTCCTTAAGATTAGCAAGATGTAGTCTGGAGAACTGAATGCACTGTGTCATGGTTTACAACTTTGCTGTAATATCTGCACCTTTTGTCCTGACAATTCGACTTCAGCATGGGTTCTGGGTTACTTTGACCCATATATGGGATGGGGCAGCCAACTCCACCTCACAACCTTCTTAGTCGCTCACGTGATGGGGCAGCCAACTCCACCTCACAACCTCCTTCTTAGTCGCTCACGTGATGGGGCAGCCAACTCCACCTCACAACCTCCTTCTTAGTCGCTCACGTGATGGGGCAGCCAACTCCACCTCACAACGTTCTTAGTCGCTCACGTGATGGGGCAGCCAACTCCACCTTACAACCTCCTTCTTAGTCGCTCACGTGATGGGGCAGCCAACTCCACCTCACAACCTCCTTCTTAGTCGCTCACGTGATGGGGCAGCCAACTCCACCTCACAACCTCCTTCTTAGTCGCTCACGTGATGGGGCAGCCAACTCTACCTCACAACCTCCTTCTTAGTCGCTCACGTGATGGGGCAGCCAACTCCACCTCACAACCTCCTTCTTAGTCGCTCACGTGATGGGGCAGCCAACTCCACCTCACAACGTTCTTAGTCGCTCACGTGATGGGGCAGCCAACTCCACCTTACAACCTCCTTCTTAGTCGCTCACGTGATGGGGCAGCCAACTCCACCTCACAACCTCCTTCTTAGTCGCTCACGTGATGGGGCAGCCAACTCCACCTCACAACCTCCTTCTTAGTCGCTCACGTGATGGGGCAGCCAACTCCACCTCACCTCCTTCTTCTTCTTAGTTGCTCTCATGACATGTATGGGATGTAAACAGTGTTGCTATTGTTTTCTCCCCTTTCTGGCCCCAGCAACACATGGTGGCTGTGAGGTATAAAGTGCATCTCAGATGACAAAGTGTCCACAAATAATGTCAGTCAACAAGATTTGTTGACAAGGGGGAAGAATGAAGAGGGGGTTGACAAGGGGAAAGGAGGAAGAGGGGTTGACATGGGAAAAGGAGGAAGAGGGGGTTGACTAGGGGAAGGAGGAAGAGGGGTTGACAAGGGGAAGGAGGAAGAGTGGGTTGACAAGGGGGAAGGAGGAAGAGGGGGTTGACAAGAGAGGAGGAAGATGGGGTTGACTAGGGGGAAGGAGGAAGAGGGGGTTGACTAGGGGGAACGAGGAAGAGGGGGTTGACTAGGGGGAAGGAGGAAGAGGGGGTTGACTAGGGGTAACAAGGAAGAGGGGGTTGACTAGGGGGAAGGAGGAAAAGGGGGTTGACTAGGGGGAAGGAGGAAGAGGGGGTTGACAAGGGGGAAAGAGGAAAAGGGGGTTGACTAGGGGGAAGGAGGAAGAGGGGGGTTGACTAGGGAAAGGAGGAAGAGGGGGTTGACAAGGGGGAAAGAGGAAAAGGGGGTTGACTAGGGGGAAGGAGGAAGAGGGGGTTGACAAGGTGGAAAGAGGAAGAGGGGGTTGACAAGGGGGAAGGAGGAAGAGGGGGTTGACTAGGGGGAAGGAGGAAGAGGGGGTTGATAAAATAAGTTAACATCAACAACAACAAATTAATGTAATTTAAAAAAAAAATTGCCTTTTAAAAACTTGGTGATACAAGTGCAGTAGGTGCTCAGAACCAAAAAGAGACTTGGGGAGTGTGTTTCCACCCCCTGTAACCATTGACATGAAAGGTAACAAAAGCCGTTACTTTCCCTGATCTCAGGGTAATACGTTAAAAAAAATTACAGACTTAAAAAAACCCCAACTAATCTGATATTCTAGCTACCACATGTGTACCCATCCTGGCATGACTTATCTGAATTTGGCCATCTGGCCCAAATATGGCAGCCCATCTCTGGTTTAGAGTAAAAAATACAATTGGAGTTGGCTTACCTCCATGACTCTTCTTGGCAGATTTCTTAGTAAACTCTGTATGTGGGAGAATCAAAGCAGCACCTTTCACTGTAAAATAACTTTGACTAAGGCTGGAATAAACAAAATTGTAGTGAGATAGAACAAACAGAAATATGAGATGGAAAAAATATACATTTGATACAGAACATAGATCTAAGATGGAAAAAATAGAAGAAATCTGAGACAGATTTGAGATGCAATAAACAGAAATATGACATAGAACATAGATATGAGATGGAGCAAACATACATCTGAGAATGCACCAAATCTAAGATAGATCTGAGATAGAGCAAACAGAAATCTGAGAGAGAACAAACATAGATCTCAGATGGAACAAAGAAACTTTGACTGAAGCTATAACAAATAAACAAAGATTCAAGAAAAAATCAGATGAGGTTTGTGAAGAAATGACATTTGAGGTGGGGACATCAGATGAGGTTTGTGAAGAAATGACATTTGAGGTGGGGATATCAGATGAGGTTTGTGAAGAAATGACATTTGAGGTGGGGACATCAAATGAGGTCTGTGAAGAAATGACATTTGAGGTGGGGACATCAGATGAGGTTTATGAAGAAATGAAATGACATGTGAGGTAAATAAATAAAATGACATTTGGGGTGTAAAAAACAAGATGAGGTTTAAGAATAAATGGAATGACATATGAGGTGTAAGAAATCTCATGAAGTTTATGATAACATTAAATGACATTTGAGGTGAATGAAATAAAATGGCATTTGAGGTTGAAGAAACACAATGAGATTTCAAGTAATGCTACTTTTTTCCCACCTGGAACTCAGTGTGCAATTCTCACATTACTATAAAACCATTACATTACATTAAAACTAGCATGGTTCGGACATGTATGCAGGCACGATTCCTTGTCAAAAACAATACTGCAGGGAACTGTCGAGGGTGGAAGAAGCAGAGGAGGACAAATAAAGACATGGACAGACAACATCAAGGAATGGACAGGGCTAGATATTTCCACACTCATCCGCATCGCTGAGGATAGAATTCGCTGGAGGACTCTGTGTGCTGAAGCTTCCAATGTGGTACCCCTACGACCCTGAAGGGTTATGGGTTTTATTGATTGATTGATACTACGCCACTGGGTGAATATATCTCACATTACTATACTACGCCACTGGGAGAATATATCTCACATTACTATACTACGTCACTGGGAGAATATATCTCACATTACTATACTACGTCACTGGGAGAATATATCTCACATTACTATACTACGTCACTGGGAGAATATATCTCACATTACTATACTACGTCACTGGGAGAATATATCTCACATTACTATACTACGTCACTGGGAGAATATATCTCACATTACTATACTACGTCACTGGGAGAATATATCTCACATTACTATACTACGTCACTGGGAGAATATATCTCACATTACTATACTACGTCACTGGGAGAATATATCTCACATTACTATACTACGTCACTGGGAGAATACATCATCGTAATATTTGTACATTGAATTTCCTGTTTGCTGTGTGCAACCTATTTTTCATAGTGTTGTTTTTGGTAGGACCATTATTAATTTCCTTGTGATCTTTGCTGAATAATCTTGTGCTGTTTTTGGTGACATAAGGTATTAAAAATTATAGATATTTTCTAGACACTTCTAAAATTAGCCCAACTCTGACTGCAGATAAATATCATATTTATTTTATCATTACCAGTTTAAAAAAAAATTCATCTTTTACTCTTTGTGAGTGGTCAATCTTTTTTCTTTCATTCTGTGAGTGGTTAATCTTTCTCCTTTCACACTCTGTGAGTGGTTAATCTTTCTCCTTTCACACTCTGTGAGTGGTCAATCTTTCTCCTTTCACACTCTGTGAGTGGTCCATCTTTCTTCTTTCACTCTGTGAGTGGTCCATCTTTCTTCTTTCACTCTGTGAGTGGTCCATCTTTCTTCTTTCACTCTGTGAGTGGTCCATCTTTCTTCTTTCACTCTGTGAGTGGTCCATCTTTCTTCTTTCACTCTATGAGTGGTCCATCTTTCTTCTTTCACTCTGTGAGTGGTCCATCTTTCTTCTTTCACTCTATGAGTGGTCCATCTTTCTTCTTTCACTCTATGAGTGGTCCATCTTTCTTCTTTCACTCTGTGAGTGGTCCATCTTTCTTCTTTCACTCTATGAGTGGTCCATCTTCCATCACATTAAATTCCATGCTCAAACATCTCCTTAACCACATACTTTACCTATCACTCTATCATCCTCGTTTTTCTTCCTCTTAATCTCACATTCTATGTCTTTGTTTCTATGTAGGTTAATCATAGTCTACCCATTGTTTTTTGTCTTGATGAAGGTTTTCAACATTGAAATATTGTCTCTCTTTGTGTTCTGTTACTAGTATGTCATTTTTAGTCAACATGATTCCTTGTGAAATACAATTCTGCAAGAAATGGTGGAAGGTGGAAGAAAAAAAGGACGACAAATAAAAGCATGGACAGACAACATCAAGGTCTGGACTGAACAAGATTTTCCCTCACAAGTTTGCATCGTTGAAGATAAGGTACATCACCTTCTTCTTCTTTCATTCACTTTAAATATGTGGCTATACTGTAATTATATCTCTTCATAAACTTCACTATCTTTTGTAGTTTAAATGGAAGGGGGGGGGGTCCATAGAGCTTTGATTCGAGTATTGTTTCTATGGGCCAGTATGTTTGTCTCAGCATCTAATACGTAGAGCACTTTTGAAGTATATGTTCTTCAGTCTGTGGTGTCTGCCCACATGTATACATGGCTGTGGTGCCTGTCCACATGGCTGCAGAGTCAGTTCTGGAGCACAGAACTACAACTTATTCTAGTCTGTTCATAATGTGATGTCATCTTGTGTTGATGTTTGTGGCTTTCTAATTGATTTCATCGCTTGTTTCTTCTGATGGTAAGTGATTCACACATCTGGTTGGTTGTGGTAGTAGCCCCCCTTAGCTAGTTGATCTGCTCTCTCATTTCCTGGTATTCCCCAGTCAGATGTTATCCACTGCATGGCTACCTTATACTGATATACCTTATACATTTCAGGTGGAACATCATCTTTGACATTTTCTAATTATTCATTGTCAAATGTTAGATGTTATGTTTCTCCAGGGCCATAGGTGGCGCATAGGGCAGAAACCATAGCTTTCCATTTCTGTATTTGTGTTGCCAGGTCTTTCAATTGTTGGGTGTTGTTTAGGTTCATTGACATGCCTTCTCTATTAATGGTTCTTCGTAGAGTTTCTCTAGGTCTCCCTCTTCTTCTTACTCCAGGTGGCACCCAATATAGAGACTGCTGGGGAATTCTTAGGCTGTTCATTCTGAGAACATGGCTAATGTAAGTCCAACGCCTTTGTCTAATGAAGGAAGATATATAGATGTGTTTGCTTTCCTCTCTTATAGTAGTGTTAGATTTAAAGTCACTCCACTTAACATTCAGAATGGTACGTAGGCATTTGTTTTCAAAGGAGTCTAGTCTCTTATCTGTGGCTTTTGTGACTTTCCAACTTTCGCATCCATTAGATAGCAAACATTATTCATTGTCAAAAGTTAGAGAGCAAACATTATTTATTGTCAAAAGTTAGATAGGAAACATTATTTATTAAGTAACAAACCTAAAATACAAATTAGGAGCAGAAAAATACATATACAATATCATCATGTGTTATTGTCAACCATCACCTTCAATTTGAGTGCTTAGTGGTTGGATCGTGTTAAAACACACAGACAAAACAGATAAAATAAAACAATAATATAATCATGCAGGATACCATTACATGTCTGTGAACAAAAGGTGAAAATGAACAGGAAACTTCAGTAAAACTGTGTATCAGATGGATAATTAATATCTCACAAAATATAACATGATTTAAATAGCAGTTTTATGTGAAACAAACGCACTGAATCAACATTTCAAAAAAATAAAATGGTTTTTATCAAGATGGGACAAATGGATATATTTATTTAATTCTGTGTTTGTCTGTCTCTGTCTTGATAAAGACCTTTTGATCAAAACAGTGATTACATGTACATACTTGTTTCAAGTAAGACTGCTATTTAATACATTTTATTTTATTTTCTGTAAATTTATCAACACAAGGTTGACACTTAATGCTAGTTAATTAATGGGTGGTTAAAAAAAAGGAAATAAGTTGTACAGTTAACACTCCAGACTGACATGATAAAATAGTCAACAGTATTCAAAACAGACTGATGAATTGAAGTTTCAACGAAAAGTTCTTTATCAAGAAAAAATACAAGACAGAAAAGAAACAAAAAAATAAAATTTATATTGAAAATGGACTAAACTGCAGACATTTAATCATAGGATTAATCAATATAACATAAACAACTATTTGAAAAATCATTTGTTATTATTTCATTCTGTTGTTCATAATAAAATTACAGTGTAGACATGTTAAAGTGTGAATTAGAAGAAGATAAAATCTATAAATAGAATAATGAATTTAAGTACAGTATATATATATATATGAATATTAATTTAAGTACGGTATATATATATATATATATAAATTTAAGTACAGTATATAAATATATGAATCAATAGTTTGAAGTCCAATTTGGACACTATGCTGAATTTAAGTAGGATATATGGATCATGTCAAATTTGGACAATCTGCTGGCTATCCTCTTCTGCCATGATGTACAGCTTAGATGACATGTCTGCACTTTTGGGCCTGGCACTATCGACTTCAGCATGACGTATGGATCACAGACAGCGTATGGGATGGGACAGCCAACTGTATTACTCAAACCTCAGCAGTCTCCTCTTACAACACACCTGGACACTCTTTGCTCCCCTTTCAGGCCCCGTCACAGGTGTGTCGATGATCTACTCACATCTCTCATTATCATGAACAAATGGATAGAAAACTTAGATAATGGCATTACGTTTTTAAATGTTTAGATTGCAATACAAAAATCCAGATACAGGATGTGATAACTAGAACAAGTGGACTTCATATTAGTATAGTCACCTCATCCCTTCTAGCGAACCACTAACCCAAGATTAAGCTATATGTACGCTTGTCTTTCACTAGATTAGTATAGTCACCTCATCCCTTCTAGCGAACCACTAACCCAAGATTAAGCTATATGTACGCTTGTCTTTCACTAGATTAGTATAGTCACCTCATCCCTTCTAGCGAACCACTAACCCAAGATTAAGCTATATGTACGCTTGTCTTTCACTAGATTAGTATAGTCACCTCATCCCTTCTAGCGAACCACTAACCCAAGATTAAGCTATATGTACGCTTGTCTTTCACTAGATTAGTATAGTCACCTCATCCCCTCTAGCGAACCACTAACCCAAGATTAAGCTATATGTACGTTTGTCTTTCACTAGATTAAATTTAGTCTTCTAGAATATAGATTCCCTACCCCATTTGGGATCGCAAAGGGTTTTCTGTGGGGTCGCCAACTGAAACTGTAAACTAAAAAATATTGATTTTAAATTGTTGAATGGTGACTTAAAATGTAAATATTAACATACGTTTTACACATTGAATATAACCTATACAAATATGATGTGTGTGTAAAATAAGGATTATACATGTGTAAAACAAAGATTAAATTTGTGTGTAAAACAAGGAATGAAATTTCTGTGTAAATCAAGATTGATACATGTGTAAAACAAGAATTTAAATGTGCGTGTAAGAGCAGGAATAGTTACATGCGTAAAACAAGGCTTTAAATTTGTGTGTAAAACAAGTACACGTGTGTAAAAACAAGAAAAATAGATTGAACTTAAAAAACATGAAATATTTAACTTTATTTTTGCCGACTATGAAAAAAAGAATTTGTTACTTTGTGCCGCAATTTTAAGTGAGACTGTGATGCAATAAATGATCGTAATAAAATAAAATATGCACAAGTCAAAAAGTATATCTGAAAGCAAATAAAATCTGTAAAATTCTGGCATTCTGCAACCTTCCCAGAGCATAAGCCTTGATACCCTACTTCTGTGTGACTGGGAGCATCACAAAAGTAATGTTTATTTCAAACAATGAGTAACGAGTGAACTCAAAATCTGGATGTGTTGGTCGATGGGCAGGTGACATTACACTACTGCTGCTCCCTAACACATAGTAACAAGTTAGAATATGAAAAATTAACATAAAGTAACAAGTTAGAATATGAGAAATAAACAGAGTAACAGAATTAGTAGTGGAGACAATTAAAAAACTTTGGAAACTCATAAGTTAAACGATAAACGATGAGAGAAAATAAAGGAATATTTATAGGCCAATATATATATATATATATATATATATATATATATATATATATATATATATATATATATATATATATATATATATATATATATATACATACTGAGTGAGCAGTATTGTCTTGTATAGCTAGCTACAAAGCTGTTAGAACAAAAAAATTGAGCATTAGAATACTAGGTACCACTTGAAGTAGTTTTCATTTGTCATTTTTACTTGAAGCCACCTTAAGTGGCTTTCTTTAATGGTCACTCATAAATTAGAGTGTAGAAATGCTGTTATAGCCTGTGTATGCTAAAAGTTAACATGAAGTAACAAAAATAAACACTGGAGATTTACTTGAAGCACAAGAGGCAGGAGGTTATATGATAAAAAATGAAAATTTAATTCAGTAAAGGAAACAGAATAGCTAAAGGAAGATTCTGAGAAAACCATGGACAACAAAAAAGATAAATCTAGAAGTGATAAGAACATTAAACACTAAAGATGGTTAACTCTTAAACAACCTTATAATAAGAAAGCAGAGATTTTTGGTCATATAAAGAGACATAACAGCATGGAAAAATTAGTAATGGAAGGCATGGTTGCTGGTAACATGAGTAAGGGCTGCCCATGATGATGACGGATACAAAACAACAGAGTGTTTAAACATATCTCCCCTTGCAGCAGGAAATAAATGTGTATCGAATTTCTAACCACGTTATGAGGAATGAGAAACTTGTGCATCAGGAAATTAATATTTGTTCACATATGTTCTAATAAAATCTTCTGTATATCTACCTCCATTATTAAACCCTTGTTCCACTGCAAATATTCTTTATTTAGTCGTTAATGCCATTCTTGATCAGCAAATACAAGTTAACTCTGCAGCTGACAGCAATCACATCAAGTCATGGCTTTAGGTCACTTTAACCATATCAAGTCACGGCTTTAGGTCACTTTAATCACATCAAGTCACGGCATTAGGTCACTTTAATCACACCAAGTCACGGCTTTAGGTCACTTTAACCATATCAAGTCACGGCTTTAGGTCACTTTAACCGATTGGGTGGGATAAAAAAACTCTAACCTCCACAGTTGTACACTAGACTTTGGAAATACACAATTTTCAATGATGTCATATCGAGCACATATATTTCATTTTCAAATTCAGTGCACAGAGACTTTATAGACACCCTGCAGTTTTAATTATCAATCTGAGCTGATATCAGTATGAGACCGTAAAAAAAATAAATCACACACTCAAAAGGGATGTTAGTTAGTCAAGCTTCACGCACAGGGTGTCTAGTAACATGTTAGCTATTCAAGCAGTCACTATTAGGACAGCTTATTGTGATCACTCCTATCCTCTCCCAATTTGTGCATTCTCATTAATGAT
This sequence comes from Meghimatium bilineatum, assembly GCA_034231615.1. Lineage (NCBI taxonomy): Eukaryota > Metazoa > Mollusca > Gastropoda > Stylommatophora > Philomycidae > Meghimatium > Meghimatium bilineatum. The sequence goes on from CM067304.1 coordinate 866,595, forward strand.
TCATATTCATTGACCCTCAAAATTATCTAATTCTCTTTGGCTTGCATAGAGCAATGAGTATGTCTACTCTGTCAACAGGTTAAACTCTGCCTGTTAAATTCTGATGTAAAAATATAAATATTAACCAGCATTAAAACTCTATACATTTTTATTCCACATTCACATCTGTCCATATTGACTTTACTATTCATGTGTCATCACTAAATGTCATCTACACCAAATGCCATCTACACCAGTGATTCTCAACCCCAACATGGATGGGGGGGGGAGAGTAGTTAGTTAGCTGTTCCTCTAGGGCCAAAGATGGCACATAGGGTGGATGTCATAGATTTCCATGTCTCTCGTTTCATTGCAATTTTCTTTAGGTCTTCATTGTTTCAGATACTGATGGTGAAACGTTCTCTTATGGGGGAGGGGAGGCAATAATATTTTGCTGGGAACCATAAAGTAAAAAATTGAAAATTGGGTGTGGGTGGGGGCGGTCTAGGCCACCGAAAGGTAACAATTAAATTATTTTGATAATATTTAGTAAGATTGATAATAATGCAAAATGAAAAAAAGTACAAATAAATTTAGGGTTATCGAACAGTCTGTGCTTGTAATCATTATCAGTGTGTCATTTTTACAATTGGTAACTCTTGAATGTACCTATTTCTGTTCATACTCGCATTTACCCTGTGCTACCACACTTCCAGCTCATTGGATAAAAACTGACACTAATTTATCTCTCTCAGTCTAGTTATAATACTTAAAATTTAAATAGACTCCCATAACAAACACATGTTAAATGAGCTTATTAAGTAAGTTACCCCTGATAATGTTAACAAACACATGTTAAGTAAGTTACCCCTGATAATGTTAACAAACACATGTTAAGTAAGTTACCCCTGATAATGTTAACAAACACATGTTAAATGAGCATGTTAAGTAAGTTACCCCTGATAATGTTAACAAACACATGTTAAGCCAGCTTGTTGAGTAACTCCCCTGATCCCTATAACAAACACATGTTAAGCCAGCTTGTTGAGTAACTCCCCTGATCCCTATAACAAACACATGTTAAGCCAGCTTGTTGAGTAACTCCCCTGATCCCTAAAACAAACACATGTTAAGCCAGCTTGTTGAGTAACTCCCCTGATCCCTATAACAAACACATGTTAAGCCAGCTTGTTGAGTAACTCCCCTGATCCCTATAACAAACACATGTTAAGCCAGCTTGTTGAGTAACTCCCCTGATCCCTATAACAAACACATGTTAAGAACTATAGATTGAACTTGAACCTACTACACAATGCCACAACACACACAAACATACACACACAAGGCCCATCATTTCTCTGAGAAATCATAAATGTTAGAAAAGTAAAGAACCAAAAAATAAATGCCATGGCATACAAGTTCAAGAAAATGTGAAGGAAATAAAAATAATAATAGAATCAAGCATCTCTTTGTTATAGCGATGGTAAGGGGGGGATAAATGATGCTGCTCACCAAGGCCGAAGTTTGGAAATAAAGCGCACAGAGCTGAGGATTTTTCTCAGCTTCAATTTTGATGACCTTGACCTGTAAGCAAGTAGTCAATGATAGTAGGTTTATGAGTGTTGGATATTAATCTCTCCTCCCCTAAGCACAACTAGACCATTTCTGAATGGTTCTCACACTATATTATACCCCCACCACTTAGATTAGTGCGAGATGATGTCTTTGATAGCAATTTATGTTAATATGATTGTATAGTAATAGCGTACAATTTTAAAGAAGGCCAAATTGAGATGGGCCGACCATGTGAGCATACCAGATAAATGCATACTGGGAGTCTGTCGATCAGAGTCATCTAATGTGGCACAGCAACACCAGAAAAAACGCTTGCATCGCAGAGAAGCGTAAAATTTCAGAGGCACGGAGAAAACGTGATTCCCGAAATGAAAGAACAACAAATAGATGCCCAATTCTGATCATACATCTCAAATATGTCAGGATTTGATTTTTCAGTCACCTCCACGCACGTCAGAGAGAAACAACAACACAGGACTAAAACTGTTGTTATTATCACCTGCGATGGACAGCTATTATATTAATGGCAGCAGCTGGAAGTCACTTTTGCCACCGATTGATTAATCCTGGTGATGCTGGATGCCAGTTTCGTCTTCAATCAATCTGCACTATATGTGGTTAGTATTCTTCTTCGTTCAATCTCAAACTCCTACTGGTTGGCAGGATATAGTCTAGAGAACAGAATGCATGTTATAATTTACAGCTTGGTTGTAATGGCTATGCCTTTAGGTCTGACACATCTGAAAGGTTTGGTTGTGGTGCTCTCGGAATTTAAGTACCAGTATAGCATGTATGTTATTGTTGCTTGTGTCTCGATTGATCTGTCTATATTCATAGTAACTTGAGATTATATACATTAGAAGTTTGGACTAAAATCGCACATTTTATAAGGAATAAATATTTGTCAAAATCATAAAACGTGTTGGCTGAAATTGCGAGGCAAATAGGTGCCAGCTGAACGGACCTGGTTCAAAACTCATCTGCTGCATTCAGATTTTTTTCTATAAATTCTCGATGCTTCCTAATTTTATCATCCCTTTACGAAGGTTTTGAGAACATGGTTACAACAGGCAATAATGAAGACATAAAAGATGGAGGACAGCAGAATGAAACAATACTCATTAGTTTAACATGGCAGCCAACATTAATCCTGATCCAAGATCCTAGAGATTAAGAGTTGTGGAGAATCATAATCGCCTACACCAGTTGTCATGACAATTGGTGATTTATTTTGTTAACAAATAGTAATTTCAGACAGTGAAATTTCTGTAGTCAACTCAAGTATGTGTTATCCAAATTTGTTCATGTTTTCCCTTATACCCACTCCCTACTGTACACACAACTGCTGGTGCAATAGCTGGAAGATCAAATTATCGACAACAGCTTTGAAGGCAAGAGTTGGAAAGACCTCATACTGGGATGAGATAGCATCAAGGAAGGCACCTGATAAACACCCAGATCCGGCTCAGAAAGCAATGGCAAATTACTGAGATGCATACAATGCCAAGAAACTCATGATAAGAAAGAGAATAAAAGGAAGACCAGGACTGTGATGGACACAGGATATCAAAGACTTTCTGAACATGTCACTGGAACAGGCTGGGCAACTAGTACAGAACTGAAAAGCTTATAGAGTGGCAGTGAGGACTACGTTCTGTAAAGGACATGTCACATAGATAGATAGACACCCCCGCCCCAAGCTGTAGCACAGTCATGGACCCTATAACTAAGTTTGAGAACCAGTAATCCAGACTGCTACAACAATGCAAGCAAGTGCAAAGTTACACATGTTGCATCCACTTACATATAATCAGCTTATTTCATTTCAACACTACATATGGCCACAAGGTTATACCTAGTATCAAATATCCTGTAGTGCAGTCATCACATTTGTGTTACCTTCTACAACATGTTTTAAATTTGTTAGCTAGGAAATGATTAATGTACTTGCAAGTCTATTACTGCACTTACTTACTTATCCAATCCCCGGGGTTGTGAGCTTTCACTCTTTCTTCCCTGTGCCAGGTGCATGTATCTATTTCAACAAGTAGTAGTCACAAATGAGAAAGCTGTGACAAAGCAGTAATTATGACACTAAAATAATCCCTTTAAGATCATGTGTTTTCCCAGTGACAACATAAGGATATACGACTTGGACTGTAAACAAGACAACATCAAGAAGAATAAATTCATATGAAATGAAGTGCTACAGAAAGATTCTACGAATATCATGGACAGAGAAAGAAAACATAGAAGTCTTCAAAATACTAAAATTAAATGAATAGTGGCTTCTAAATGCAATCATAAGAAGGAAGCTCAAGTTTTTTTGAACATCTAAAGCAGGGCTATTCAACTATATTTACTCGGGGGCCAAAATGTAGAAAATGGCGATCATCACGGGCCAGAGGTCCGAATCACATCCTACAAAATTATTTATATTTCATACTATAGGAATACTATATATACTTTCACTCAAACAGATGTAACATGCTAGGAGAATTTTTATTTTTCTCATAGATTTATAAAAAAACACATTGAATGATTTTATACATTTAGTTTTTTTTAATAATTTTATTTCACTGTTTTAGCAATGATCCGCGAGCCACTTACTAGGCCTCCGCGGGCCGGATTTGGCCCGCAGGCTACCAATTGAATAGCCCTGACCTAAAGAAACCTGATGGCATGGACAGGCTGATTCCTGAAGGTAGAGAAGAAGATGAAGACCAAGAAGATGATGGATCAGCGATATAGAAGAATCTATGAGCATGTCTCTGGCCAATGCAGGTATGCTTGCTCACTCGGGACAGAGAGGCATTCAGAGTTTCCACGATGAAAACAATGCTCTGTAAAGAATACATAACTTGGTACAGAATTTTCTGCAGGGGTTCACTTCTTTAGCCTAAAGCCCTCCCACGCTAATGGGTTAAATATATATATAAACAATTATTAAATCTTATTTAACCACATCTGTGCAATCATTGCTAGAAAACAATTCATATAATAAGATTTTAAAAATAAGGATAACAGTTGCACAATAATGAACATGAATCAGTCACAAAACACAAAAAAATAAGATTATCAAAACAAGGAGGAAAAAAACTGTAGTGAGTTACCTTCTTCTCATTTGTGATTTTCCATCACTGAAATCCTCAGAACTGTCAGTCTGATCCTAATTTTTGAAAATGATAAATGTATTATTTAACATTGTTATCATCTCCATTATCTGTTTACATTTTACATCACTCCTGTTTATATTCTACATTACTTATGTTTATATTCTACAACATTTCTGTTTACATTCTTCAACAATATTTCCATTATACATTTCTGTTTATGTTTTCTATTATTTCTGTTTATATTATAATTTAATTTGTTTATATTCTATAACATTATTCTGTTTATATTTTACATCATTTCTGTTAGATTCTACAAGTAGATCCAGGAATAGGGTAATAAAGCTTTGCTAATACTGAATAACACACATAAATACACACACAAATCAACGTTTCGACCAAAAGGCCTTTATCAAGATAGACAATTGAAAAAAAATTAAAACATATAACAGAAAGCAAACAGTAATAACATCGATGGTCACATTGGCATAAGTAGTATGGATTGACTGAAAGAGGCGAAATGACACCGGACAAGGAAAATACAAAAATGACAACAAACATGTGACACGTAACAAACAGAAACTTTGGATCGACTAATCTCATTGTAGACATGGAGTGATGGACACAGGTTTTTGAATACAAGTATTATAGATGAATCAAAAGGACAGGCTCACTTAATGTAGTTCATGGAGAAATTTTGGGCTCAGAAGTAAAACTGTTTTTTTAATCCAGATTTTCTTCTTGTCTTCTCCGTATATATATAATTTACTGACACTGATACAGAATCAATGTAAAGGTTATCATGGTTGCCTTCCAGAATTGCTATTTCCAGGCGACCAAGCACTAGTAGCATCATCAGAAGAGCAACTACAAAGACAAATAGACAGACTACATCAAACATGCCAAACCTTTAACATGAAGATAAACATAGAAAAGACCGAAGTAATGAAGGTAGGAAGAACAGAAAGAAACACCAATATATATATATATACGGTATATTGGAAACAACAGACTTAAACATGTGACAGAATTCATATATCTAGGAAGCAATATAACAACAGACGGCAAAGAAATGCACAATAGATGTAGTAAAGCATACCAAGTCCTAGGGCAAATGACACCAATCTTCAGAAACAAAAATGTAGATTTAAACACCAAAATACCACTATTCAAAATTATTATTATGCCAATGCTGTGCTACCAATGCCAAACATGGACAATGACAGCACAAGACAAATGTAAACTAGTGACAGCTGAAATGGCATGCTTACACAGAATCCTAGGAATATCGCTAAGAGACAGAGTGAGAAATGAGGACATTAGGCAAAGAACCGGCAACGCACCAATATTGGAGTATATTATTAGCCAACAGATCAAATGGTTTGTACACATCAGCTGACTACCACCAGACAGCATACAACAGCAAGCTATGTTACACAGATAGTGAAAGCAGACCTAGAGGCCGACCTTGAAAACGACGGATCACTGAAATAAAATAGGCGACAAATTTCACAATATACAGAGCACACACAAGGGCCATCTCCAGAGAACTCTTCTACCACTGATGCAGAAAGGTAATAAAGGGTTTAGCGAATAGATAGATACAGAATCATGGCAACAGGATGTTGTTGCATGGAGGGAAATATCAGGAATGGTATAAAGACACAGGAGAAAATGATAGCAGATAGTTCAAGAGCATACTTTAACTAGACACACAACAGCACACAATGATATAAATATCAATCAATCAAGAGCACAGTTTAACAAGACACACAAGGATACAAATATACAATTACCAAAAGCCAGAAAAGATTCAAAAATCAGATATGGACTGCAGGTAACACAAGTAATTATATATTATTATGTCTGTTCGGATGAAGATCTATATGTCTGTTCGGATGAAGATCTATGATCAAATGAAACATCAACTGTTTTCATCCTTATTTATTATATTTATTATAATTTGTTTTCTTCATCTTTTTATTGAGTAGAGGTAGGTTATGTGTAGTACATATTTACTTGTTTAATATAATTAAACAATAGTACAAGTGTGCTTGTGATTCCTTGTACATACGGTGGAAGACTCTATGTAGCTCAGATTGGTATTGTGAGTTGTATCAATCATCATCATCATGTGAGTGCAGAATATATTTCTTATATCATATCATAATAATAATACTTTCTTTCGTTACTGCATGTTTTCCTATGAAGGAATGCTGGGAAGCTTTCTAAGGCCTGTGGAAATACAGGTCGCTTTGCCATAGCAGACATCCTACATGTACAGGAAGGATTTTGATTGTATCTCCGAAAGAATAAAAAAATCCTGTCCCAACTATGGATTGGACCCGGGATCGCAAAGGTCTGAAAATGGTGTTCTAACCACATGGCTAGAACACAAATTAGCAGACATGTCCAAAATTAAATCCACAGGACAACATAAATAGACTATGCTGCAAAATGATCAAATCACAACATTTAGTCTGTGAACAACACATATACAACTTAACAAACACCTACAAAGAATTACTGCAGACTATACAGTATACACCAGACCATACTGTTTTCTCCTCTTGTAGTGTTTTCAATAAGCCAATAAGGTGGTGTTTTACAGATACAGACAGAATGCAGCTGAAGAAGACATGAAACTTACCACCACCTGGCACAGGAAAGAAAGAGTGAAAGCTTGCAACCACGAGATCGGATAGTAATTAGTAATTACTAAGCTCGTTCCTATTGAATAGGCGTCATTATTATTCATATTACATTTGGTGGTAATGATCTTAAGTTCAAGAAATATGTGCAAATGCTGTCACCGTTTCTTACATTTTAGGTGCACCTGATTTCAATGTTTGTAAGTTTGTGGTATTTTAGATAGGGCCTACAAGTTTAAGGTAGACTTGAGTTTAAGTTAACAGAAAAATGAAAAACGATCGTTAAATTCGGTCATTCTCTACTGGCATACTTACCAAATCTGGATGATTACTCGGGCTCGGAGACCGCTGAATAGTTACTAAAGCCATTTGTTCTGATACAATGTGAATATCAAGGTGGCAATCTGTTCATATATCCCATTTCACTTTTAGCTAAGACACGCAAAAACTATACAAGTATTGTGGAACCTTTCAGGAAATCGACCCTTGATGACAAAACACGGAAGTCAGACGTACATTTCAGTAAGAGTGACCTCCCATGCTGCTAGATTCCTCATGTGCTGGTTGCACAAGACGCTGTTAGTTTATGCATAGCAACGGATACTGAGAATATTCTGTTAAAATATTGTGTTTATTGATTTAGAGTTTAATTACACCATCTATACATGCATAATCAGTGTAGGCCTATATTTTTGTTTGTAAATATAAATACGAGCAAATAAAATTACACAACACGCTCGGCAGGAGAGAATGGGCTTTTCTTTTGGAGGATAGTAAGAAATAATAATAATATAAATAATATAATATATTATATAATATTGATAATAATCGATGTCATTCATAATGTGTTTACAAGTCTAAACATATCCAAGTGATAAACTTGATACATACCGTTCATTATGGTATAATCTAAAGGTAGCAGCAGGCAAAATTCAATTCTTACCCGTTCAGCTGACACAATAGTTTCTATTCTTTCACCCAGAGATAAATTAACACATCCCGATTAATCCAATTTGCTGCAAAGTAAAGCATTGGTCATTCACATTGTTTGTAAGTTATCATATGCTACAGATTTAGATTTAATCAGTACCTCACTATCGCTATCTTCTTTTTTATTCCACCAATAGATGGAGTTTATCTCTCTCTCTCTATTCACTAAATCCCTTGTTGCCTTTCAGCTTCAGGGTAGAAGAGTTTTCTGGAGACGGTTCTCTTGTGTGCTGAGTATATTGTGGAATTTGTCTCCTCTTTTATTTTGGTGGTCCATTGTTTTCATGGTCGGCCTCTAGGTCTGCCTTCACTGTATCTGTGTAGGACATATTGATGTGGTATGCTGTATGACGGTAGTCTGCTGATGTGTGGAAATAATTTGATCTGTTGTGTCGTAATATGTTCTAAGATTTAGGCGGTGACGATTCTTTGTCTAATGTCCTCATTCCTCACTCTTAGCGATATACCTAACATTCTGCGTAAGCATGACTTTTCAGCTGTCACAAGTTTATGTTTGTCTTGTGCTGTCGTTGTTGTTGTTTGACATTTGTAGCACATCGTTGGCATAATAATCGCTTTGAATTGTGATGTGGTTTTTAAATCTTCATTTTTGATTCTAAAGATTGGTGTCTTTTGTCCTAGTGCTTGGTATGCTTTACTACATCTATTGTGTAGTGACCTATATATATTTGCTGCTCTTACCGTCTGTTATATTGCTTCCTAGATATGTGAATTCTGTTACTTGTTTAAGTCTGTTGTTTCCAATATATATATTGGTGTTTCTTTAATATGTTTTTTTTCCTTCATTGTTTAATATTATCAGCAATCATCTTGAAAAACTCTCCATTTTTTACTACATGCCCACTGTGTTCACACTGACAGTATCCTAATCCTGTCTCAGTGTTGCATCAGGAAATTCACATGGCTAAATTGCGCTTTCTAACACATTCAGAAAGAAACCACATACTGGGGTATTCAATGCGAATAGTCCTGAAACATTAAAATAGACTTCCATTTGTGGTCACAAGATGGAGTATGTTACAGAAATGTACACATAAAGACACATGTAAAAGTAAAGTTAGTTAAGTTGGCATTGGCATAACAATGCACAATTTAGCATATGAGTGCTCAGCTGCCTAGTCAGCGGTTCACCAGAAACAACGTTACTATTGTTTAACAATACTAGAGTGTAACCCTGATATCCGTTTCCTTTTTTTTGAGTGTTTTCTTTATTGTTCTTTAGTTAGTAATCAGGTTACAGCACAATAGCTTTTCTGAACTCTGTGGTTTGCTTGATATAATTATGACTTATCGAGGAGTTTCTTTCTAATTATATTTCTTTACTCATATTACATCTGAAACATCCTTGTTTCTGATAATATTTTATTTATGTTTACAAACAGGCCTAATGGTCCTCATAGTATGAATGTCTAATGGTATGTACTTGCATTAAATGTTTGTGGTTCGTGAAGAATTACATACCTGTACAATGTATGTATTGTTATTGTCACATAACTAAAAATAAACACTCATGAAGTGTACCACCTGCGCACATAAAGTACCAGCATAACACCTTTTTTGCATATATTGAAAAAAAGTATTTATTAGCTATCAGATCATCATCATCAAGTGCCGTCTTCGCAGCGAAGGTTGCCTGAAACCGACTTCCAAAATCTTCTGTCTCTTGTCTTGGTGGTACACTGAGTTAGCCTGTTACATTGATGTGAGTTAGTCTAGGTACACTGCTGTGAGTTAGTCTATTACACTGCTGTGAGTTGGCCTGTTACATTTATGTGAGTTAGTCTAGGTACACTGCTGTGAGTTAGTCTGTTACACTGCTGTGAGTTAGTCTAGGTACACTGCTGTGAGTTAGTCTGGTACACTGCTGTTAGTCTGGGTACACTGCTGTGAGTTAGTCTAGGTACACTGCTGTGAGTTTGCCTGGTACACTGCTGTGAGTTAGTCTTCTAGGTATTAAATAAAGCTCTGAAGATACCACCCCATTGCACATAGTAGGAAGCAAGAGCTAACAGCTCAGATTTTCCTGAGGATTGATACAACAAGAACGATCCATCTCCAAGTGCTTCTCTTTATTTCATTCTCTTCTGGAGTTTATTTTTTAGTTTATTTCTATGCTTACTCCCCATTGGTAATCTTATCATACCATTTCAAAACTTCTATTCTGCTCAGCCTTCCATTTATGAATGTTTGTAGTTTTCTGAATGTCATTTTTATTGTCTATGTTTCTGAGCCACACAAAAACAGTACAGATTTAATATTTGAGTTTAAGATTCTGAGTGTTTGTATTTGATTTAATTTCTTGTGATTTCCATATATTTCCTAGTGCAAGAAAGTAGTTCTCTTACTATTTGTATTATTTTCCTGGCATTGTTGTCTTTCACTTAATTAACGAAGCATGGACAGTAAACAAAAGTGCCGAAGATAAGTTGAAAGCAGCTGAGATGTGGTTTTTAAGAAGAATTATTCCATGTACAGCCATGAAAACTAATGTCAAAGTTCTCAGAGATGCTGGAGTAAAACAACAAATTATAGTGAAAATTAAAAGCAATCAAGATTTTTAGGGAATGTGATGAGAAAAGTAATATTTGAACATTTAGTAACCCATCGGAAAGATCAAGGGGAGAAGAAACAGAGGAAGACAAAGAGAGAAATTTCTGGATGGGTTGTCACTGTGGTGCAAAAAGAAGTCACAAACTGAACTTATTAACAACACAAGAGACAGAGAGTTGTGGAGAGGCATGATCGACTGTGCCACTCGGCATGGCACTTGATTGATCGTTCCCCCCCCCCCCCCCGCCCAATCATTGTTTGGTGTGTCTTCTTTTGTTTTATCACCCTTTAGTTCTATCCATGTGTTATTACGGTCCAAAATGGGAGCAAAGAATAGCGTTATCTACCACACATGTAATAAGAGGTGACTAAAGAGGTTTTCAGTTGGAGTTGGCTGTTCCATCCTAAAAAGAGTCAAACTGACCCTGAAGCCATGCTGAATTCAGATATCTCAGACCAAAAGATGAATATCTTGACTTGTCTTGATTAGAAAACTGGCCTCACAGCACAAGGGGCATTCCCATAAGTGCTCTGCCCTCTGTTCCAGCAGCATTTCGACTCGATGGTATTCAGAGTCAAATGCTGCCGAAACAGACGTCGACATCAGGGCACAACTCTGGCCCTTGCGATAGGTTTCTTTGTTGTTCCGCCCACCCACGCAGTGCCCGTAACTAGTTCAAGCACAACGTCGGCCTGTCAGATCAACATGGTAACTGTTATCGAAGGTTATGACTATGGGATTGTATAGATGACGTGCCATGAAGCTTCTATAAGAAGATAACCTCAATATAAAGGCATGTCATCTACTAAGGTTTTCTGTTGCATGGTTGGTTTGTCTAGTGAGGCATTGGTGAGACCCACAGACACAACCGCATGCGTGATGAATATATTGCAGTTAAGATGTAAACCATGACACAATAAATTCAGTTTTCCGGACTACATCCTGCTAATTTGCAGGAGTTTGAGAATGAACGACGAAGAAGAAGAGAGAATCAGCATGAAACTCAACAATCAAGAGGATATCAAGTGGAAACAAATCATACAACACAAACAGTTATGTTATGTTCTTTTCCTCCAGGGCCATAGGTCTTTCAATTCTTGTGTGTTGTTTAGGTTCATTGACATGCCTTCTCTATTAATGGTTCTTCGTAGAGTTTCTCTAGGTCTCCCTCTTCTTCTTATTCCGGGTGGCACCCAATATAGTGACGGGGAATTCTTAGGCTGTTTATTCTGAGAACATGGCCGATGTAAGTCCAACGCCTTTGTCTAATAAAGGAAGATATATAGGTTTGTTTGCTTTCCTCTCTTATAGTAGCGTTAGATTTAAAGTCACTCCACTTAACATTCAGAATGGTACGTAGGCATACAACACAAACAGTGATAAATGATTAATAAAAACAGCAACAATATTCTTATGATAAATGAATGGTTTATTAGTGTTTGTCTCATGAATTATAGAGTCTCTATTTCAATTAATAATGCCTCAGACTATCTTGTTACACATTTACAAATGAAACACAATAAGAATATATAGGCCTATATGTAATTTGTGATTCTATGAGTATATATACATGTGATTCAATGACATATACATATATATGAGATACTTGTATGTGATTAAGTTAATTCATTGAATGATGTGAGTAAATATCACAAAGTGCTCATAAAATCATTCAGATAAATTGATAATTGAGAGATTACAGATGAAATATTTATGTTATTGTATTTAACATTTTCAAATAAATTTTTTTTACAAAAGTTAATTTTGTTATAAAAATCTTTGTTCAGTTCATGAGGATGATGATGGAACCCCTTTTCTGTCAGCGGTTAACTCTTGATAACCCATAGCTTTTCTGTTAGTGGATAGCTCTTGGTAACCCATAGCTTTTCTGTTAGTGGATAGCTCTTGATAACCCATAGCTTTTCTGCCAAAGGCACGAGTCACCCTCAGTTGTGTAACCAAGGTGACATCTGAGCTTGTATAAAGTTTGTTCTTACAAAGATGCAGTTGTGTTAAGGAGTTTATGGATGCATGTTTATGCTCTGAAGGGAGGCATTCTAGTGTGGCAATGTCCCAGGATAATCACGTCCTGCCAGAAGTGTAGGAGACTGTCACAAAAGATAATCACGTCCTGCCACAAGTGTAGGAGACTGTCACAAAAGTGAAATGTCCACTGGCCTGCATCTCTTCATCAACCATGGGAGTTATTTGGCTATTAAATCTGTCCACCGCCTTCTATTTGGCTATTAAATCTGTCCACCGCCTTCTATCTCAAGTTCTGTCAATTATTTGGCTATTAAATCTGTCCACCGTCGTCTATCTCAAGTTCTGTCAATTATTTGGCTATTAAATCTGTCCACTGCCTTCTATCTCAAGATCTGTCAATTATTTTTGACACTTATATACCCTGATTCCACAATGCCAGTTTGCCCAACATCTTCTCTCTTGGTCTTCCCCTAACTTCTTATTTTTTTAACTTTCTTGTTGTCATGAACTACCTATATCTTGCAGCAGTGTAGCCTTGGCTGATAATAGATGCCCTGGAAAGGGAATATTGAGTTGTTTGATAGGTAGGGATGTCAAGGAGTTGTAAAATGTCAGTTGCTCACTCAATCCACATTTTCTGCCTCTGCTGCATTCCATTTTCATGTTGAGATGCATTCTCAATATTCTATTGTTTTCCACAACTGCATTCATTCTCAAACTCCCGCTGGATCTCTCTTGTAGCAGGACAATGATCCTCCTAGATTTCCAGTAGGATGTAGGCCAGAGAATGGAAATGTATTTTGTTGCTGTTTTTTTGTGTACATCAGTATTTGTGCACATCAATATTTGGCAACATTTAGTATTGTAGTTGTTGTGGCATAATTCTCCACCAAATTTCAATCAATTTTGAAATCATGAACATTTTAAAAATCATATTTACAACTCACATTCAAAACTTGAACAATCACACAGCTAAATCTTAGAAACTGGCCTCACAGCATGTGGGGCATTCCTATAAGTGCTCCGCCCTCTGTTCCAGCAGCCATCTGACTCAATGGTGTTTCGAGTCTAATGCCACCGAAACAGACATCAACATCAGGGCACAACTCTGGCCCTTGCAACAGGTTTCTTTGTTGTTCCGACCACCCACGCTGTGCCCGTAACTAGTTCAAGCACAATGTCAGCCTGTCGGAACAACATGGTAACTGTTATCGAAGGTTACGACTACGGGATTGTATAGATGACGTGCCATGAAGGTTCTATACGAAGATAACCTAAATATAAAGGTATGTCATCTACTAAAGTTTTCTGTTGCATGGTTGGTTTGTCTAGTGAGCCATTGGTGAGACCCACAGACGCAACCACATGCACAAATGTGATGGTATAATTTATCAGAACCTTCTTCTGTTTTGGAAGGCTAGATTATTTTATTTGTTACATCTTATCACTGCAGCCATGATTAAAAAAATATTTTATGCATTAACTTTCTATTGGGCGAAACAGTCAATGTCCAACCCACTTAGTCGACTCTTACAGCATGCATTAATGATTGCTATGTCATTATTATATGTGACTATTTAAGGCTCCAGAAACACAATTGCATATCTTTTATATTTATCTTGCGAATATCTTAAAAATACTTTTGCCTCTGTTCAGAAAACCATCCTTCTTTGATTTCTCATCATCTGCAGGACTTGAAACATTTGAACGTGCACCTCCTGATTTGATTTCAGACAAGTTGACACTAACTTTCTGCTTGTTTGAGTCAATTGTTATAGGATGAGATGAAAGATGGCCATCTAAGTTGGAGTTCTGAAAAAGAAAGTAATAAAAATATGGGATATATCTTCTCTTCTACATTTTCATTACATCATGTCTTGTTTCACTTTTGTTTCAAGTTCGAGTATTTCAAGAATGTAACTTCTACATTTTTATTACATCATGTCTTGTTTCACTTTTGTTTCAAGTTCGAGTATTTCAAGAATGTAAAAACTGACATAATTGCACTCTGGGTAGATCCATTGGTGCTTAGTCTCTTTTAGCAGATGATGAAGAGTATGTATGCTTATTGTCCCATTGCATGCTGGTTTTTGTATGTGCCTAATTTTTCATGTGACTCTACTCTTGTCCATCTCTGCTTATCCCATGCTTGATCCCAAATTCCTTCAGTCTCTCTAATACTGATTTGTCCACTGAATTTTCATTCTCCAATAGATGAGCCAGTAAAATTTTCAAGATCTCACATTTGTTCATATTCAAAGTGCCCACAGCAGGTGCTCTTGTAGCCAGCTTGTCAGCTTGTTCATTTCCCTGTACTCCAGCATGACCTGAACAGTAGATCATACCTGTTCCTGAAGGAACAAAATATCTATATATGCTGTCCATTCGTGGTGCTTCCATGAGCTTGGGATCTTCCATAGCAGTGACTGAGAGTCTGAAACAATAACAGCCATGTTCAGCATGGTTTCCAAGAGGCATCATAGAGTCACTCTTTGGCTATGATCTTTCCTTTTACTCTAGAAGGGAAGTCCCATCTGGACTTCTCTCCCTGCCAGACCAACCCATAAGAGTGCATCCCCATTCACTGCATTGTCTTCAGGTGCTTGATCGCAAGGTCTGCCTTCCCATTACCTCATTCTCTACATTCCCATTAAGAGTGATAATGACCATCTGATAGGCAGCCATATTCTTACCCGAACTATCCATTATTCTCCTCTAAGTATTGTCTCAATTTCATTATAACAACATAATTTTATCATTGTGTTCCCATCGAGGCTAGCTCCTTGAAGTGGAGATTTGACTTAGCCCAGCCAGCAGAGGATGAAAACTAAGATTGGTCAGGTCATCCCATAAAAGAAGCATGACCACAGTCCTGCCCAAGCAAGTACAGGTGCTGAAGTCAGATATACCCAGATGAGAGACACACCAGCAACCATGGTATCATGCAACCCACCTACCGGTAGTTAATATGTCTGCATGTTGCAAGCAAGAAGAAGATCTTTATGTAAGGAGTGCACCGGTATAAGTAGACCAGTACTACAGGTTGTTTCACAATACTTGCTGTCTAGCTACATCTTACTAACCCTTGCTTACAATAATATACAATCATATCTTTTATATGTCTCATGATTTTACAAGTCAAAATTCTTCAGTTATTACTGTTTTTTTTATATCAGCACATTTCTTTGATTTGTATAGGATTTTGAATGATTTTATCCCTGAAGAATGTAATTTAAGGTAGTTAACCTATTGGATTTTATTTGATGAGCAGTATGTGTATCAACTATTTTTGATCAAATGGATTCCAATGATATATCTAGATATACATTATAATGTTCTTCTGCGTTCTTTCTCAAGCTCATGCAGATTAGCAGGATGTAGTCCAGAGAACAGAATGTATTGTGTCATGGTTTACAGCTTAACTGCGATATCTGCATCTTTTGGCCTGATACACATGACTTCAGCATGACTTCTGAATCACTTTAACCTTCTGTGGAATAGGACAACCAACCCTATTCCCCCAAACATCCTCAGTCCCCTTTTATGGTATGCATGGTAGGTTACAGTATTGCTACCCTATAGGTCCCCATATTACAGAAACATGTTTAAAACAACACAACATAACAATGCCACAATATAACAACAATAACACTTAATCATCATCGTCAAGTGCCGTCTCCGAAATGAAGGTTGGCTGCAACATATCTCCAACATCCCCCGTTTCTTGTCTTGGTGGTGCACTCTGCTAGACTGTAAACTGTTCATCGTGTGATGTTACTCTCCCACTTGTATCTCTGCCTACCTCTTGCTCGCTTCCCTTTGACTTTACCCTCAAATAATGTCTTTTAATTAATGTGTCCAAAATATTTTATTTACCTGCTCTTTATTTCTCTTAGTAGTTCTTTCTTCATATTACCGGTAAGTGTTTTTAGTACCTCTTTATTTATTTTCTTCTCTTTCCATGATGTTCTCCCTATTCTCCTATATACCCACATCTCAAAAGCATCAATTCTGTCTTCTAATTGTTTTTTTAGTTTCCATGTTTCTGAACCATACACATAATACATAAAGAAACAAACAAATATGGAACATGGACTTGAGATGTTACATACATTTGCTGTTATGCCATTTCTCACTTTCTGTGCCATGTCTAAATGCTCAGGAGATCTAAAATAAAATAAAACAATCATATTATCTCAAACAATGATTAAGTTATGAATCAACATCATTGAATTTTGGGCAGACTCATAGGTGCTCAGTATTTTCCAGTAGATCTCAAATAGTGAGTAAAAAAAAAAGGAAAGTAACCCATAGCATTTATTAATGCCGTAGGGGTGTGAGATGTTAGCGATCTCACATTTCACAGGCTCTGCAAATGAGGGCGGTAGCCATCTCCTCTCCTTCGCATTCTTTACTTCCTGGATTAATCCGGTACCCATTTAAGGCTGGGTCGACCTGGGAGCCGTTGCGATCTGAAAACATTTCCGCCTCAGCTGGGGAATGAACCCAGGACCTCTCATATGCAAAGCCAGTGCGCTAACCACTGCGCTAACGCGGCTCCCCAAAATATATTTTCAAGCTGATGCCAAAAGCATACATAGGGAAGAGATAATCTATTACTTCACATCACCATGATGATATGGCTGAAGTAATACAGGTGTCTGTTTGCTTACTGATGATATGGCTGAAGTAATACAGGTGTCTGCTTACTGATGATATGGCTGAAGTAATACAGGTGTCTGTTTCCCTACTGATGATATAGCTGAAGTAATACAGGTGTCTGCTTACTGATGATATGGCTGAAGTAATACAGGTGTCTGTTTGCTTACTGATAATATAGCTGAAGCAATACAGGTGTCTGCTTACTGATGATATAGCTGAATTAATACAGGTATCTGTTTGCTTACTGATGATATAGCTGAAGTAATACAGGTGTCTGTTTGCTTACTGATGATATAGCTGAAGTAATACAGGTGTCTGTTTGCTTACTGTTTCTATGAGCGCATACTGAAAGATTCAGCCAATTTTATCTTTGTCAGCAGTGGCTGGAGTCTATGATGAGACCTGTACTGAAGAGAATTACCTTCATTTTTGCACCTGGGACACCTGTGGGTGTTTAGGGAAATAAAATAGTAGACAGAATTTCCACAGTGACTAGTGGTAGTTCTTCTTCTTCTTCAGCGTACATTCTCAAACTCCTGCTGAATTTCTCTTGTAGCAGGACCATGGTAGTCCCTATTAGATTTCCAGCAGGATGTAGTCCAGAGAATGGAAATGCGTTGTGTCACCATTTTATTTGGGCCAATGGCCAGACACATCCATCTTCGGGGGAGTGGTAGTTCAATAGACCATGCTGATATTTTGGATGCAATCAAGGAGTTGCACTAACTGTTGTAGTGTATTTCTTCTTCCATAGGCCTATCTATGGCTAGAATGCAGGACCTGGGAGTGACGCTTGGTGTTGCAAGAAATGAGCGGCATATAGGAATCAAAGTAAGAGTTAATCAACCATCACAAAACAAGAATAATCAGTTGCCACATGCTGAAAGACTTACTGAATATGAGATCAGAGGCACTTATGGATTTCTCCAGAGTGCCATAATGATGATCTTTTTCTTCTTCTTCAGCGTTTATTCTCAAACTCCCACTGGATCTCCCTTGTAACAAGACCATGGTCCTATTATATTTCCAGCAGGATGTAGTCCAGAGAATGGAAATGCGTTGTATTGCATTTTTTAAAATTTATAAGAAGTTTTATTTGCGCCAAAGGCCCGACACATCCATCTTCAGTGGGATAATGATAATCTGATTACTAAGACCCCCATGTTAAAACATTCAATACCTAACATTTAACTTTCTGCTTCTGTTTTACCTTGCTGTAGGGGTGGTGTTCCCCGACATGTTATTGCTGGGAGCTGGTGCTGGTCGCAGGAAGTTGGAAGGAACCAAACCACGTCTTTTGTTGATAACGCCAGTGTAGAAACCATCAGAATCCATATCCCCATAGATTGTAACATGATCTCCAGCTTTGAAAGATAGCTCCAACTAAATAGTCAGGAAAATACTGGGTTAATTAAAATATAACAATAACAGCAAGTTACTCAAGTACTAATACAGTGGAAACCATCTATAACACATTCTTTTATAACATATTTCCCTGTATAACAACACTTTACAAAATCCCCAAATATATTTATTCTATATTGTTTGTACTGTATATAGAAAATTGATGTTATTACATATATATTTTGTCCATTTGAACCATGTTGTTATAACGGGATTGCACTGTAACAAGTAATAAATAACAAATGGCTCACAAGGTGTAGAGAATTGACTTAATTGTGCATTGAATTTTGTTGATGGATTGGGAGTCCGGTACAATGTCTTGGCTTTTACGATTTAAAAAGACCTATTTTAGGACCATGTAACTACCTGGATCTCGATTCTTGTACTGGAGATTGCTGTACTATAAAATAAATGTTTCATTCCGTGGAATCCCTCTATAGAGCATTCTTTTATAAGAAAGTATAATGGCGGATACACTCAGGGAGAGATCGGAGCTATGAACATGTCCAGTTTTCAGTGATGATGACCCGATGAATAACTAACTAACTATTCTTTTTTAACAAATTTTCTTATATAACAGTACTTTTCAAACCATAAATTATATTTATTATATATTGTTTGTACTGTTTATATTGAATTCCTGTTATTACATACATATTTTGTTGATCTGGACCAAATTATTATAATAAGATTTGATTGTACTAAACTAATAATTACAGTATAGAACAGAAAACCTACATCAGAGTCAACATTTGGTGACAGCACTTTTGGATCATAGTCATATATTGCAATCATCTGTCTCGGTCTGAGGTCTGCTCTTGAAATGGAAGTACCTCCATTTGAAATCCACTGTTTGCCATCATTGAGATTATTATTTCCCCCTGAGAAAAAGTTGAGCATTTCTTTACACTTAAATCACAATTTAATAAAAATGTGCAATTAATAAATTAGGAATTATAAGATTGTTATATTTTCTTCTTGTTCTGTTTTCATTCTCAAACTCCTAGTTGACAGGATGTAGTCTAGAGAATGGAATGTGTTGTGTCATACAGATTTACAGCTTTGCTGCAATCATTATTTTGAGTCATTATTTTTTACCAATGAGATGGGAAATTCAACTTGGCAAGTCACAGTGTTGCCATTCTTTGTTCCCATTTTGAACCCAGAAACATGTAGGCTAGATTTGTGTATTTAAACAGGACAAAAACACAATGTTACAGGAGATGAGGTAGCTGCAGAAATGTCAACAGATAATTTCAACCATATACTAGGAGATTAGCTAGGGATTAAGGTTAGAATTAGCTTCTCCATCAAACCCTTGACCAATCATGAATTACCAAGGCTTGAAAGGAAAGCAAAGAATAGCAACACTGTTACTTGCCATGTTTGTTGTAGAAGGCAACTAAGGGGGTTTGGGGTGGGTTTGGCTTTCCCACCCCACAGAAGGTCACAGCACCCCAAAGTCATGTTCAAGTCAGGTGTGGCATATTGAAGACGGATTTGTCAGGCTAAAATGCAAAGATATTACGGCAAAGATGTAAACCATTAGACAAAACATTTCGCTCTATTGATGACGTCCAACTAATCTGCAGGAGATTGAGAATGAATGCAGAGGAAACACTTGATTTTATAATGGTTTTTTACCTGTCCTTCCATAATAGTCAGAACTCACTATAAAAATGTAGAATTTATCAACTTACCTGAGCAGCGATTGTGCTCGTGCCAGTGTGGGAAACACCAATTGTACCAGTGTGGGGATTATTAGGACCACTGATAAAAAGTTAAAAGTAATGTATTTCTGTTGGACTGGAGATGGAATACAAGATAAAACAACTAGCCATTTAAGAAGCATCAAAGGAAGACATCTTTAAATTAGTTTTAACCACAATGTATACAACAATGAAATTGGTTGACGAACAAATAAAGTCAGTGAGGGATTTCTTCTTCTTCCGCGTTCATTCTCAAAGCTCTGCTGGATTTCCCTTGTAGAAGGACAGTGATCATACTAGATGTCCAGCAGTGAAGTCCAGAGAAAGGAAATATGTTGTCACCATTTTATTTGCGTCAATGACCCAATGCATCCGTCTTTAGTGGAGAGAGGAATTTGAGTAGAGATGAGATGGCTGGGAGACACACTAAGAATGAAAATGACCAGACAGCCATACATAAATTTAAAGGGATAATTCTTTGGCAAGAGAGGCACCTGGAGATCTATGGTTACATAGAAATGAACTATGGTTACATATAAGTGAACTGTGGATAGAAATATATAATAGGAAATATATGAAAACAGGAGTCACTTAGAAGAAAATAGACAAAGACATAAGTCATCTGGAAGAAAATAGACAAAGGAAGGAGTCACTTGTCACATGTTTTTGTATCATAACTTTGATCTGACTCTTCTTCTTGCACACTGCGTGAGTTCCCCATATGTTTTGGCATACTGTTGTTGTTCATCTTCTGAACAAGACCAAGTCACTTTGAGTCTTCAGTGATGGAGCGTGGAGATTATTATTGGAAGTTTGGTCTTGCACAGGAACGTAGTATTGGTAATTTTGTTTTGCCAATTAATATTCAATATTTTTCTGAGAAAGCACAAATGCAATATGCTAAATCACTTTTCTTGTTGCGAGTATGGTGTCCATATTTCATACCTATAACACAGAACACTGAGTATGATCAAATCTATTCCGATGGAAAACAAAAGCAAAAGACAAATCATAAATTCAATATTCATACCAACTGTTTGTTATCAATTGTCAGACAATATGTATTAGTCTTAATACTGATCATTCATTTATATGTAGTGCTTGACTTACGACCACAATTGATTCCAACACATCTGCCGTAATACAGTTTGGTCATAAGTTGAGTACGCTATGCCTACAGTAATGTGAAGTGTTGTTATAAAAATATTTAAGTTAAATTATATCATAAATATCTTTTATTTTTGTTATAAATCATAATTTTTGATGTTCATCTTGTGCCATTTGTATCACCTCTACACCATTTTGTTTCTTATTTTCTGAAATCTAATACATGTATGGCTGGTGATTGTGGTCATAAAGTCGAATGGTCATAAGTTGCATAGGACATAAGTCTAGCACTACCTGTATTTGGGGAGTCTCTGTTGTATTGTCGTTTATTTTGTTTTAACGCATAGTTTTATTGTGATCTCATTTCTCTGTTGTATTGTCATTTATTTTGTTTTAACGCATACCTGTAGTTTTATTGTGATCTCATTCTTCATATTTTTTAAAATGCGTGTCTATAACAATAATTAAATTTCTGCTGTCTAAAGCTTTTGTAAAAGTACCATTTTTTTACTGTTTGTCTTGCATTGTCTTGAAAAAGACCTTAAGGTTGAAACTGTCTTGTATACAGGGGTATAGCTCTATAACACATTCTTTTATAACAAATTTCACTATATAGTAAAAATTTTCAAAATCTCCAATTATATTTATTCTATACTGTTTGTACTATATATAGCGAATTTCTATTATTAGGTTATAACATATTTTGTCGGCCTGGACCAAATTGTTATAATGGGATTCCACTGTGCTGTTATTTGTTATATTAAGATTCCACTATACTGCTATTTGTATTTTTTAATACCCATCCCCTATAGTCTGATAGTCTGCGTGTTCATTGTCAAGCTGATTGTGTTTTACATACCGGTAAGTATTATTGTTATATAGTTTTACAGTCTCACTTATTATCACTGTCAGACATGGAGACTAGAGAAGAAGGGAGATACATTTCACATTATTACGTGGAGACTAGAGAAGAAGAGAGATACATTTCACATTACTACATGGAGACTAGAGAAGAAGGGAGATACATTTCACATTATTACATGTGAAATGAGATGTCTAAGAAAAGCAGCAAACTGAACAAGAAGAGATCATGTGAGAAATGAGATTACAAGAACTGTTGGAATAACAACTGTAGTCAAATATATTGAAAAACAGAGATTGAAATGGTAACAGCAAGAGGCAGAGAGACAAAGAAGAAGATGGATTGAAGAAGTTACCAACATTCTGAGATGTCACAATATTACTGCATGTCAAGTGACAAAGTATGCTAGCCTGAAAACTGATTTAGGGCAAGGTCATTCAACTCGAGAACATGCTTTGCTCTCAAACGCATGGTGAGACTCGGACTTGAACGAGGAGTTCACAATGTCGGTGAACGAAACGACACCTTGGCTAAGAAAGCAAAAGAGCCAGAGTCCAACTCTTCTGTCAAATTCTTCCTTAACCGGAACCAGGCTCGCGGATGAGAAAAGGTTCAATACCCAATGGGCACATGATGTCTAATTACATGAGGCTAGTTCACTGACTGTGCGGAACACCTCGTGCAAGACAGACAGAAATGACAATCGTCTAAGCGGCGAACAGTCATTACACACCCGTGTGCCCACTGATAGATTGGCAGGCTGTCACAGGCTAGGGAAGCCTAATACCCAAATTAAAGGCATGACGAAAATGGATGTGCTGGGCCTCAGATGTCCCGTCCACAAAGTGAGCCAACCGAGGTGCAAATAACACAGTTCAACTGTGGGACATGCAGTACAACGTACTTCACGCTCCCTGGAGGAAATCACACGATTTATTTGTTGTGGTTATAAGAGAACAAACACAGAAAAAGAAGAAGAAAACAGATTGTCATTCAATCCTGTGATGCCTTACAGCTAGAGCAGATAAAACAATAGATAGATAAGAGTTTGCTTGCAAGGTAGATTATTTCCTGTCACTTTGATAATTAAACACAGACTCTTGATCAAAGACCAAAAAAAACATAATCATCTTCTTCTTCTTCATTCATTCTCAAACTCCTGCAGATTAGCAGGATGTAGTCCGGAGAACGGAATGTGTTGTGTCATGGTTTACAGCATTGCTGCGATATCTGCACCTTTGGGCCTGACACATCCGACTTGAGCATGTTTTGTGGTCACTGACCCTATATGGGATGGGACAGCCAACTCCATCCCATAACCTCCTTAGTCGCCTTTTACGACATGCGTGGAAGGTAAACAGTGTTGCTATTCTTTGCTCCCCTTTCGGGCCCCGGCAACACACGGACGAACATAATCATAAAAATATATCTAATACAATCACAAAATTCCTTACTATAACGAATATGTCCTGGATAGTCTGCAGTGTCGTGAAGTAATTGACTGAGAAGTTCAGGGTCATCAATCTGAACCCTACACACCATATTACATGGGATGTAACCAATCCGCCCATTATTTTCCCCTTTATAGAAACCGTCTGCATCTTTGTGGCCGAAAACTTTAAGTATTTGTCCCTCTCTAAATGGAAGCTCTTCATCAATGGAGTCCACATTTGGAGACATCGATATTGGGTCATAATCAAACAATGCTATGAATAATCTCACAGAATTGGCTTTGTCAATAGGGTCTGTTTCCCCCGAAGATAAGCTGGAGTCACTTGCATCCTCCACAACAAGAATTGGTGACGATGATTGCCGTGATTCATCTAGAGTGTTGTCAAAAACTATAGCTGAATCTGATAGTGGTCTCTGACCTAAATTATTCTTAAATTTTTGACTGATAAGGTCATCTTTAGAATTCTTATGACGAAAATGAGAATTGTGACTTGTAACAAGATTTGTTCTGCTGCCTTGAGATACACTATGAGTATCACTATATTTTTCATTACTTTTGGTTTCCATGTCATTTATCTGGACAGAATCTATGTCTTTTTGATAACTCTGATCCTGCAAAGAATTATCACTTGTGTTTTGAGCATTCTTTTGATCTTTCCAGACTGATTCTGTGTCATGCTTCTCTACGGATGAGCTTGTTAGAAAGTTCTGCTTTGAAGATGAGCTATCTCTTTTTTCATCTTCCAGACTTGCCTCTGTACTGATGTTTTGTATGCCTTCTGAAGAAAGAAGTATAAAACAGATTTCAAAACTTATATGAACATTGAAACAGTTCAATATATATGTTCATTAAGATCACAAGTGATGAAATCCATATTCTCCTACTTATTCAAAAATTATATAGAAAGTAATAATTATATACTTCCAATAATCTAGATCAAAATGTAACAAATCTTCACCTTCAATATCTAGGTAAAAATGTAACAAATCTTCACCTTCAATATCTAGGTAAAAATGTAACAAATCTTCACCTTCAATATCTAGGTAAAAATGTAACAAATCTTCACCTTCAATATCTAGGTAAAAATTTAACAAATCTTCACCTTCAATATCTAGGTAAAAATGTAACAAATCTTCACCTTAAATATCTAGGTAAAAATGTAACAAATTTTCACCTTCAATATCTAGGTAAAAATGTAACAAATCTTCACCTTCAATATCTAGGTAAAAATGTAACAAATCTTCACCTTCAATATCTAGGTAAAAATTTAACAAATCTTCACCTTCAATATCTAGGTAAAAATGTAACAAATCTTCACCTTAAATATCTAGGTAAAAATGTAACAAATCTTCACCTTCAATATCTAGGTAAAAATGTAACAAATCTTCACCTTCAATATCTAGGTAAAATTGTAACAAATCTTCATCTCCAATATCAAGGTAAAAATGTAACAAATCTTCATCTCCAATATCAAGGTAAAAATGCAACAAATCTTTATCTCCAATAATCTAAATCTTAATGTAACAAATCTCTACCTTCAATATCTGAATGGTAAACATTTTGTATATTCAGAAATTTGATATTTAAAAAAACCAAATACATAGCAAGTAAAATATTATGCAAAAAAGTTTACTTGCAGACACTTAGACAGTAGTTTACTTTCAGACACTTAGACAGTAGTTTACTTGCATACACTTAGACAGTAGTTTACTTGCATACACTTAGACAGTAGTTTACTTGCATACACTTAGATAGTAGTTTACTTGCAGACACTTAGACAGTAGTTTACTTGCAGACACTTAGATAGTAGTTTACTTGCAGACACTTAGACAGTAGTTTACTTGCAGACACTTAGACAGTAGTTTACTTGCAGACACTTAGACAGTAGTTTACTTGCATACACTTAGATAGTAGTTTACTTGCAGACACTTAGACAGTAGTTTACTTGCAGATACTTAGACAGTAGTTTACTTGCAGACACTTAGACAATAGTTTACTTGCAGACACTTAGACAGTAGTTTACTTGCAGACACTTAGACAGTAGTTTACTTGTGTACACTTAGACAGTAGTTTACTTGTGTACACTTAGACAGTAGTTTACTTGTGTACACTTAGACAGTAGTTTACTTGTGTACACTTAGACAGTAGTTTACTTGCAGACACTTAGACAGTAGTTTACTTGTGTACACTTAGACAGTAGTTTACTTGCAGACACTTAGACAGTAGTTTACTTGCAGACACTTAGACAGTAGTTTACTTGTGTACACTTAGACAGTAGTTTACTTGCAGACACTTAGATAGTAGTTTACTTGTGTACACTTAGACAGTAGTTTATTTGTGTACACTTAGATAGTAGTTTACTTGCATACACTTAGACAGTAGTTTACTTGTGTACACTTAGACAGTAGTTTACTTGTGTACACTTAGACAGTAGTTTACTTGCAGACACTTAGACAGTAGTTTACTTGCAGACACTTAGACAGTAGTTTACTTGCAGACACTTAGACAGTAGTTTACTTGCAGACACTTAGACAGTAGTTTACTTGCAGACACTTAGACAGTAGTTTACTTGCGTACACTTAGACAGTAGCTTACTTGTGTACACTTAGATAGTAGTTTACTTGCAGACACTTAGACAGTAGTTTACTTGTGTACACTTAGACAGTAGTTTACTTGTGTACACTTAGACAGTAGTTTACTTGTGTACACTTAGATAGTAGTTTACTTGCATACACTTAGACAGTAGTTTACTTGCATACACTTAGACAGTAGTTTACTTGTGTACACTTAGACAGTAGTTTACTTGCAGACACTTAGACAGTAGTTTACTTGCAGACACTTAGACAGTAGTTTACTTGCAGACACTTAGACAGTAGTTTACTTGCAGACACTTAGACAGTAGTTTACTTGCGTACACTTAGACAGTAGTTTACTTGCAGACACTTAGACAGTAGTTTACTTGCATACACTTAGATAGTAGTTTACTTGCAGACACTTAGACAGTAGTTTACTTGCAGACACTTAGATAGTAGTTTACTTGCATACACTTAGACAGTAGTTTACTTGCAGACACTTAGACAGTAGTTTACTTGCGTACACTTAGACAGTAGTTTACTTGCAGACACTTAGACAGTAGTTTACTTGCAGACACTTAGACAGTAGTTTACTTGCAGACACTTAGACAGTAGTTTACTTGCGTACACTTAGACAGTAGCTTACTTGTGTACACTTAGATAGTAGTTTACTTGCAGACACTTAGACAGTAGTTTACTTGTGTACACTTAGATAGTAGTTTACTTGCAGACACTTAGACAGTAGTTTACTTGTGTACACTTAGACAGTAGTTTACTTGCGTACACTTAGACAGTAGTTTACTTGCATACACTTAGATAGTAGTTTACTTGTGTACACTTAGACAGTAGTTTACTTGTGTACACTTAGACAGTAGTTTACTTGCAGACACTTAGACAGTAGTTTACTTGCAGACACTTAGACAGTAGTTTACTTGCATACACTTAGATAGTAGTTTACTTGCATACACTTAGATAGTAGTTTACTTGTGTACACTTAGACAGTAGTTTACTTGTGTACACTTAGACAGTAGTTTACTTGTGTACACTTAGATAGTAGTTTACTTGTGTACACTTAGACAGTAGTTTACTTGTGTACACTTAGATAGTAGTTTACTTGTGTACACTTAGATAGTAGTTTACTTGTGTACACTTAGATAGTAGTTTACTTGTGTACACTTAGACAGTAGTTTACTTGCGTACACTTAGACAGTAGTTTACTTGCGTACACTTAGACAGTAGTTTACTTGCGTACACTTAGACAGTAGTTTACTTGCATACACTTAGATAGTAGTTTACTTGCATACACTTAGATAGTAGTTTACTTGTGTACACTTAGACAGTAGTTTACTTGTGTACACTTAGACAGTAGTTTACTTGCATACACTTAGATAGTAGTTTACTTGCATACACTTAGACAGTAGTTTACTTGTGTACACTTAGACAGTAGTTTACTTGTGTACACTTAGACAGTAGTTTACTTGTGTACACTTAGACAGTAGCTTACTTGTGTACACTTAGATAGTAGTTTACTTGCAGACACTTAGACAGTAGTTTACTTGTGTGCACTTAGATAGTAGTTTACTTGCAGACACTTAGACAGTAGTTTACTTGTGTACACTTAGACAGTAGTTTACCTGTGTACACTTAGACAGTAGTTTACTTGTGTACACTTAGATAGTAGTTTACTTGCATACACTTAGACAGTAGTTTACTTGTGTACACTTAGACAGTAGTTTACTTGTGTACACTTAGACAGTAGTTTACTTGCAGACACTTAGACAGTAGTTTACTTGCAGACACTTAGACAGTAGTTTACTTGCAGACACTTAGATAGTAGTTTACTTGCAGACACTTAGACAGTAGTTTACTTGCAGACACTTAGAAAGTAGTTTACTTGCGTACACTTAGACAGTAGTTTACTTGCAGACACTTAGATAGTAGTTTACTTGCAGACAGACAGTAGTTTACTTGCAGACACTTAGACAGTAGTTAACTTGCAGACACTTAGACAGTAGTTTACTTGCAGACACTTAGACAGTAGTTTACTTGCAGACACTTAGACAGTAGTTTACTTGCAGACACTTAGACAGTAGTTTACTTGCAGACACTTAGATAGTAGTTTACTTGCAGACACTTAGAAAGTAGTTTACTTGCAGACACTTAGACAGTAGTTTACTTGCAGACACTTAGACAGTAGTTTACTTGCAGACACTTAGACAGTAGTTTACTTGCATACACTTAGACAGTAGTTTACTTGCAGACACTTAGACAGTAGTTTACTTGCAGACACTTAGACAGTAGTTTACTTGCAGACACTTAGACAGTAGTTTACTTGCAGATACTTAGACAGTAGTTTACTTGCAGACACTTAGACAGTAGTTTACTTGTAGACACTTAGACAGTAGTTTACTTGCAGGCACTTAGACAGTAGTTTACTTGCAGACACTTAGACAGTAGTTTACTTGCATACACTTAGATAGTAGTTTACTTGCAGACACTTAGACAGTAGTTTACTTGCATACACTTAGACAGTAGTTTACTTGCAGACACTTAGACAGTAGTTTACTTGCAGACACTTAGACAGTAGTTTACTTGCATACACTTAGATAGTAGTTTACTTGCAGACACTTAGACAGTAGTTTACTTGCAGACACTTAGACAGTAGTTTACTTGCATACACTTAGACAGTAGTTTACTTGCATACACTTAGACAGTAGTTTACTTGCAGACACTTAGATAGTAGTTTACTTGCAGACACTTAGATAGTAGTTTACTTGCAGACACTTAGATAGTAGTTTACTTGCAGACACTTAGACAGTAGTTTACTTGCAGACACTTAGACAGTAGTTTACTTGCAGACACTTAGATAGTAGTTTACTTGCAGACACTTAGATAGTAGTTTACTTGCAGACACTTAGACAGTAGTTTACTTGCAGACACTTAGATAGTAGTTTACTTGCAGACACTTAGACAGTAGTTTACTTGCAGACACGTAGTAGTTTACTTGCAGACACTTAGATAGTAGTATACTTGCAGACACTTAGACAGTAGTTTACTTGCAGACACTTAGACAGTAGTTTACTTGCAGACACTTAGACAGTAGTTTACTTGCAGACACTTAGACAGTAGTTTACTTGCAGACACTTAGATAGTAGTTTACTTGCAGACACTTAGACAGTAGTTTACTTGCAGACACTTAGACAGTAGTTTACTTGCATATGCTCGTACAGTAGCTTACCTTCAAACTGTTTTGTATTCTGATGTCTCAGTTGGGTATTGTTTGCTTGACTGGGTATTATTGTGGCAGGCACTTCTTTCGAAAGTTCTTTTACTACCTGAGAAGTTATGTAAAAAGAAATTAGTTAATATCTATCCATTCATCTATATGTTGTTCTCTCTGTCTATACCTGTGTTACTGGGGATGTTGGTCTCCCTTCTCTACCTGTCTACACCTGTGTTACCGGTGATGTTGGTCTCCCTTCTCTACCTGTCTACACCTGTGTTACCGGTGATGTCGATCTCCCTTCTCTACCTGTCTACACCTATGTTACCGGGGATGTTGGTCTCTCTTCTCTACCTGTCTACACCTGTGTTACCATGGATTAAAAGAGAATCAAAATAATAGAAACACTCCCAGAATTTCACTGAACAGAATTTACCCGTACCACCTGCCATGCTTAGCACAAGTTGTGACTAAGAAATTTAGATACCCACTCCATGATCTATATTGTGATGAAGCCTGCTACAGACCCATGATTTAACTGTTGAAGTGAAATTAAGCCTGTTATATGTGGCTGAAAAGGTGTAGAGGATTGACTTTGGGCTACTCCATATGCATTGGTGACAACTAGTATGGAATTTCTGAAATGATGTGGAATTTAGGCCTCCACAAAAACCCCACACACTATTATTTTAAAAAAAGGTCATTTGCTGTCACATCTTCAGTAATTACTACTAATGCAAACGTTATGCAAGTATTGAACGTATTGATGGGCCAAAAAAAATGTAACCACAAATCTCTTACTCTGGTTGCTATGCATTTCAATGATAATTATAATAATATTAGTGCTAAGATTACTTATAATCTTAGTGCTTGATACATCCAGGTTACTGCAATAAAATCTTGCTCCACTAACAATAGGACTAGGTATACCCTAGAGCTGGAATGGGGAACCTCTGGATCATGGAATCATTTGGTTTTGCCTCCTGAGGTTAGAACAAAACAATAGTTAGTTAGTTAGTCGTTGGATCATCATCACTACACTACGGACAAGTCTATAGGTGCTCAGATCTCTCCTTGAGTGTAGCCGCCATTACACGTTGACTGACGGTCCCAGTATGTCGTTGATTGACCATCATTTTTTCTTGACCACGAAACCGCTCCTTTCTAGCGACACCACATTTCAAACCAAAATCTTTTGTTCTAGTCATGGAACAAGAGTCATTGTCACTTATACAGTCATTTGCTTGTGCGTTTTCCCATATGGCGTTCAAAATGTCTGCTCAATCTATCGCTCCACCAACAGCCGTAGTAGCAGAATGTGCACCAACCTATCTGCTCTCTCATTACCCCGGATTTCCGCATGTCCCAGCACAAAAATGAAAGTCACTTTACGCATACAATAATTCTTCACTGCAACCAGCCACTGTTCCCGAATGTATCCCGCCTGAACTTTCACAATCATGCTCATTGAGTCACTGAGCATGCAGGCATACTCGTAGATAGTCTGCGAGCAGACCCAGTGCAAAGCTTTGGTTACTGCCAAAATCTCCATTGTCATGCTGCTTGTCGTCTGAGCGAATGCACCACTTGCGTCTCTCAACCGACCCATCTGTATATACAATCATTTCCCCTGTCCTGGAATTTTCTCCAATTAGAGAGAGGACCTTCGACTCCACCACTGTCGGACACCATTCCCTGCATTCTCTATTGCGTGTTATTATTACTTTGAAGGCTGGCGGACAATCTAAACGCGCACGACTCATTCCTCACCAAGTAGAACATCTTCCAATCTGCACACACACTGTATAATATCCTCTGCGCGCCCCATCCACGACTTTCCTCTCTTAAGTCGGCTGCCTTTCACTTTGAGAATTTCAGAGTGTAGAGGATGTTCTTTATCAGCAGTGATTTGTAGGTAGTCCCGCACCCTGCAGATTTGTATTCTTTGCTCTGCAGTTCATTTGGCAATCCAGTAAGTATCACATAGCCCATGTCAACATATCTCTCATACACCCCAAAATGATTCGCATTGCCTCATTCTGGATTCTATCCAATCTTTCTGTTTGAGTCTGATTCAGTGTTAGAATCACAAGTGCGTACTCTACCACCGCCACCACCAATCCCTGATACAGAAGAAATAGCAGTCTCTGTTCACATTGAGCAGCATCCATAATTTTCATTGATGCAAGACCTTTATAATCCTTTACAATGATGTGGTCAACATGTTCTTTGAAACTCAGACTGTGGTCAAACATAACCCCTAAGTACTTCATTGTGCTGGTTCTCTAGAGGGCATTCCCTCTCAAAGTAACCGATGGCATGGGCGTGTTTACATTGTGATTATTTAGGGAAAACCATATTATTGATGCTTTTGATAACAAATGAGACTAAACAATGAATAAATCTATGGCCTTGTTCCATAACATCATACATTTATATTAAGTGAATCATAATAATAATGTAAATATGCGCCTAA
Organism: Meghimatium bilineatum; assembly: GCA_034231615.1. Lineage (NCBI taxonomy): Eukaryota > Metazoa > Mollusca > Gastropoda > Stylommatophora > Philomycidae > Meghimatium > Meghimatium bilineatum. Next base: position 898,930 of record CM067304.1, read on the forward strand.
CCAAAGGGAAGCACTTATATTGCAAGTTAATCTGTCTGTTATACAGTTAACTATATTTGTTCACATCAGTTAATCTTTCTGTTATACAGTTAACTATATTTGTTCACATCAGTTAATCTGTTTGTTATTGGTAGCATATCCTATTGAGGACGTTGCTATCAACTCAGCATTTTTTGGCTGTAGTGATTTTCTAGGCAATATAAATACATTCAGTAGTTTGCCAGTACTTTCTGAACAGTCCAGATGCACAAATGTCGGTGACGGGGATCGAACTTGGTACCTTGACCGTGACAATATCTTCTCTGTGTTGGTTTACTAGTCTTTGATAAGATAGTTATCATGAATATATAAAATCATTTATTAAAAAACTTCACATAAATTATAAAACATAGAAAGCCATCAAAAGACAACCAGAAAAGTTATAAAATTATAAAACATAGAAAGCCATCAAAAGACAACCAGCAAAGTTATAAAACATAGAAAGCCATCAAAAGACAACCAGCAAAGCACCATTTAAAGCATTTACAAAGAATATTTATAAAATGTATACTAGTCAAGGTTGTAGATTTAGCTTTGTAAAGAATTGGGGTTTCAGAACTTGAGGACCCCTTTCTATATATTAAGTCTCTGATAAACATATATAATAATGAAACCCATAACTCATCAGGGTCATAGAGGTATCATATTGTCAGGGTTGTAGGAGTGTTACATTGTCAGGGTTGTCCCATTGTCAGGGTCGTAGGGGTGTCACATTGAGACATTTGGTACAGAAAGATCTCCAAGAATCTCTGTCCTCTATCATCCTGATGAATTTGGAAACTTCACACCCTGTCCAGTCCTTGATATTATCCAGCTATGTCTTCTTCTGGCCATCTCATCTTCTTCCAGCCTTCACCGTACCTTAAAGAACATCTTTTGTCATCAAGGAATGTCCCATCATGTGCCGGTACCACCAGAGTTTATGAAGTTTTACTACTGTTAACAGTGGTTCTTGTTGACTCGCTAATAAATGAATTCTACCATACCCAAATAAACTAATTGTATGTTCTCTGTAGCAGATACCTAACACAGAAGCAGAGGACAAATAAAAGAATGGCGAGACATTAAGGATTGGACAAGACAAGATTTTTCCTCACTTATCCGCATCAGTGAAGATATAAATAGCTGGAGGACTCTGTGAGTTGAAGCGTCCAATGTGGTACCCATACCATCCAGATTGATGAGATTATAGAATCAACACTTGTCATTAAGCATAGGGGTAAGAGCCTCAGTTGTTGTTCAAATGCCAGATATGTCACATTGGTTGCATTGAGTCCATGTTTGTTCAAGGTTTACTTTAGTAATCATACAACATAAATGTATGGTTCATATGTAAATTCTCACAAAGTACACAAGTAATAGTAACAGGAGTTTGTATAGGCTATATATATATATATATATATACATTGCAAATATTTGGAAGGAAGTTAGGCAGAAGATATTAGGAAAATTTCAGGTTCATACGTTATAAGTAAGTGGGGATGGAGGAGTTTACCTAAATAAACAGTTTAAAAAATGGCATTAGCCCATTTCCATTGCAAGTTCTTCTTCTTGTTCAATACATTTGTGCAGAAAATTGTTAATGGGAGGGGGTTTTCATCCAAATACTGTCTAAGTACTTGAAGTCATATTCTAATTACCTAAGTGGGATAGGGGAAAGATTGAAACTCACAAAACTCCCCTCGCGCTTATCTGTAGGCTTGGAAACTTGCTAAAATTCTGTATTAAATTTGAAGAAGCCTAAAAATATGTAAAAAAAAAAGATTACAACTAAAAAACATAAAACTGTTCATGAGAAATGGGAAACAAATTAGAAGTGATGAGAAAGTGTGCATATTTTTCATTGATATATAAAACCAAACCAAACAAAATAAATTCAGTGCAAAAATATTTTGTTAAATGCAAAGTTAATGTTTTATAATACAACTCTGAAAAATGCTATTTCAAATGTAATAAAAAGCAATTGATTTAGAAGTACTGAATAGAAAATCACTAAGAATAAAATTTAATAAAACGAAAAGCAAAAAAAAAAGGGAAAGAAAAATAATGGGAATTTTTTTTTTCAAATTAAAGATCACCTGACTCAGAGGCGGTATCTGATTGGTCATGTTGAAACCAAGCTCATTAATATGAGAATCATTTGAATCAATCAGATCTTCTTCCACTTCAGGAATATCTGAAAGTTCAGTGCAACTTGAACCTGAATATGAATCAGTAACTGCATCTCCCTGATTCTACTGAGCAGGAATTTAAAAAAACATTAAAAAAACATAGTAATAAATAACACAACATTAATCATAAATAATACAAACTGGCATATGTTTTCTTATATGCTAAATAGTACAAACTGGCATATGCTTTTTTCAAATAACAATAATGTTTATAACTATTATAATGAAGTGATAAATCTCTTAGCATATCTTTTTTGTGTGTGTGTGTGTTGATTCTAAAACACCCACTGACTCTCTCTTGTAGTAGCCCAAAGGTCCTACCAGATTTTCAACAGGATGTAGTCCAGAGAACAGATAATGCACTGTGTTTTTACTAGCTTCAATACTTCAAATATAGACTTATTCCAAGTGAACAAAATAAGAAGATTCAATGGCCTAACATATACAACTTTTGCTGTAGCTTTTTCTTCTGTGTTCACTCTCAAACTCATGTAAAGTAGCAGGATATAGTTAGGAGAATAGAATGAGTTGTGCCATGGTTTACAGCTTAACTGCGTATATCTACTCTTTTCAGCATACAAATCCAACTTCTGCATGGTTTCTGTGTCACTTTGACTCTCTATGTGATGGAACAGAAACTTCACTGAAACACACATCCTGAGTTGCTTTTAACAACATGCATGGTATGTAACATTGTTGCTATTCTTTTCTTCATTTCTGGCCCAGGCAACACATGGTTACGGTTATAGCACATTCTTGCATCTAGAGATTCATGGATGATCAAAAACATGTTATAAATAGTCTGGGGGAAAACCCAATAGATCATCTCTCATCATTGGTTATCTAATCACAACACTGATATAAATAGTCTGGGGAAACACCTAATAGTTTAATACTTGTTATTGGTTATCTAATCACAACACTGATATAAATAGTCTTGGGAAACACCTAATAGTTTAATATTTGTTATTGGTTATCTAATCACAACACTGATATAAATAGTCTGGGGAAACACCTAATAGTTTAATACTTGTTATTGGTTATCTAATCACAACACTGATTTAATAGTCTTGGGAAAACACCCAATAGCTTAGCTTTTGTTATTGGTTATCTAATCGCAACACTTATATAAACAGTCGGGGGAAACACCCAATAGTTTAATACTTGTTATTGGTTATCTAATGGCAACACTGATATAAACAGTCTGAGGAAACACCTAATAGCTTAATTCTTGGTGTATCATTAGTTATGTAATTGCCTAGGGATACAAACAATATCACAACATAATGTCACTGTGTAGAAGTAGCGTAACAAATGTATAAAATCCAGACAACAAACTTTCAACTTCAAATCAACATACCGAATAATCTCTAAACGCTTCCTCAATTTCTTCATCAGTGTCTTGGCTCTTCAGTTCCTCTGCATCAGCTGTGTCTCCACTCTTTGATTCCTCCACATCAGCTGTACATTGGTTCTTTAGTTCTTCAACACTAGTAGCGTCTTGGGGCTAATCATGAAAACAAGAATAATAATAATAATAATAATAATAATAATAATAATAATAATAATAATAATAATAATAATAGTAATAAATAAAACCCATAACCCACCAGGGGTGTCACATTGAGACATCTGATGCGAAAAGGTCTTCACACATCTCTATTCTCTACCATTATGATATGTTTGGAAATTTTACACCATATCTAGTCCATGATATTATCCAGCCACGTCTTCTTCTGTGCAGCTCATCTTCTTCCACCCTCGACAGTACGTTGAAGAACATTTTTTGCCATTGAGGAATCTCTCATCATGTGCCTGCAGTACCAAAAATATAAATGGAGCCACGCTAGCACAGTGGTTAGCACACTGCCTTCACATATTAGTGGTCCTGGGTTCATTCCCCAGTTGAGGCGGAAATGTTTTTCAGACCGCAACGGCTCTCAGGTCAACCCAGCCTTAAATGGGTACCGGATTAATCCAGGAAGTAAAGACTGCGAGGGAGAGGAGATGGCTACCGCCCTCATTTGCAGCGCCTCTGAAATGTGAGATCGCTAACATCTCACACTCCTACAGCATTAAAAAATGCTATGGGTTACTTCACATACAATATAGCAAAGTGTAAATAGTAAAAGCATTATATATACAATGAACTTTGTAATGACAGTGAACATTGCAATGACAGTGAATATATAAGCGTAGACATATCTTCAACAGTGACTGAAGCCTATATAAATAACTCAATGTGAACATAGAATGATAATGATAGAATGAATAATAAAACTAATTTACTAGCATGTCAACAAGAACCACTGTTAACAATCATTAAACTTCATAAACTCTGGTGGTACAGGCACAGGATGAGACATTCCTTGATGACAAGAGATGTTATTTATGTTGAAGGGTAGAAGAAGATGAGGTGGAAAGAAGAAAACATATCTGGATAATATCAAAGACTGGACAGGGTGTGAAGTTTCCAAAATCATCAGGATGGTAGAGAATAAAGATGTATTGAGGTCTTCCTGTATCAAATGTCTCAATGTGACACCTCTACAACCCTGACAATGTGACACCTCTACAACCCTGACAATGTGACACCTCTACAACCCTGAAAATATGACACTCCTACGAACCTGACAATCTGACACCCCTACGTCCCTGACAATGTGACACTCTTACGACCCTGACAATGTGACACTCCTACGACCCTGACAATGTGACACTCCTACGACCCTGACAATATGACACCTCTACAACCCTGAAAATATGACACTCCTACGAACCTGACAATCTGACACCCCTACGACCCTGACAATGTGACACTCCTACGACCCTGACAATGTGACACTCCTACGACCCTGACAATGTGACACTCCTATGACCCTGACAATGTGACACTCCTACGACCCTGACAATGTGATACTCCTACAACCCTGACAATGTGACACCCCTACGACCCTGACAGGTTATGGGTTTTATTATTACTATGATACATCAATAAGAGATCCTTAACAGATGAAATATTATGATACAAATTGTCAGAAGTGATTCTGTGGTAGATATCCCCAAAATTCTATGGTAGATCAGAGATGGACCAGATCTGATAGACCAGAGATGCCCAGATCATATTGTGGGGTGAAATTAATAAACTATTCTGATGCAGATATCCAGAACATATCCTGGTGCAGATATCCAGATTATATCCTGGTGCAGATATCCAAATTATAACCTGGTGCAGATATCCAGAACATATCCTGGTGCAGATATCCAGATTATAACCTGGTGCAGATATCCAGAACATATCCTGGTGCAGATATCCAGAACATAACCTGGTGCAGATATCTAGAACATATCCTGGTGCAGATATCCAGATTATAACCTGGTGCAGATATCTAGAACATATCCTGGTGCAGATATCCAGAACATATCCTGGTGCAGATATCCAGATTATATCCTGGTGCAGATATCCAGATTATAACCTGGTGCAGATATCCAGAACATATCCTGGTGCAGATATCCAGATTATAACCTGGTGCAGATATCCAGAACATATCCTGGTGCAGATATCCAGAACATATCCTGGTGCAGATATCCAGAACATATCCTGGTGCAGATATCCAGAACATAACCTGGTGCAGATATCTAGAACATATCCTGGTGCAGATATCCAGATTATATCCTGGTGCAGATATCCAGAACATATCCTGGTGCAGATATCCAGAACATATCCTGGTGCAGATATCCAGAACATAACCTGGTGCAGATATCTAGAACATATCCTGGTGCAGATATCTAGAACATATCCTGGTGCAGATATCTAGAACATATCCTGGTGCAGATATCTAGAACATATCCTGGTGCAGATATCTAGAACATATCCTGGTGCAGATATCTAGAACATATCCTGGTGCAGATATCCAGATTATATCCTGGTGCAGATATCCAGATTATAACCTGGTGCAGATATCCCAATTATAACCTGGTGCAGATATCCAGATTATAACCTGGTGCAGATATCTAGAACATATCCTGGTGCAGATATCTAGAACATATCCTGGTGCAGATATCCAGATTATAACCTGGTGCAGATATCTAGAACATATCCTGGTGCAGATATCCAGAACATATCCTGGTGCAGATATCCAGATTATATCCTGGTGCAGATATCCAGATTATAACCTGGTGCAGATATCCAGAACATATCCTGGTGCAGATATCCAGATTATAACCTGGTGCAGATATCCAGAACATATCCTGGTGCAGATATCCAGAACATATCCTGGTGCAGATATCCAGAACATATCCTGGTGCAGATATCCAGAACATAACCTGGTGCAGATATCTAGAACATATCCTGGTGCAGATATCCAGATTATATCCTGGTGCAGATATCCAGAACATATCCTGGTGCAGATATCCAGAACATATCCTGGTGCAGATATCCAGAACATAACCTGGTGCAGATATCTAGAACATATCCTGGTGCAGATATCTAGAACATATCCTGGTGCAGATATCTAGAACATATCCTGGTGCAGATATCTAGAACATATCCTGGTGCAGATATCTAGAACATATCCTGGTGCAGATATCTAGAACATATCCTGGTGCAGATATCCAGATTATATCCTGGTGCAGATATCCAGATTATAACCTGGTGCAGATATCCCAATTATAACCTGGTGCAGATATCCAGATTATAACCTGGTGCATGCCTGTGTGTTGCCGGGGCCCGAAAGGGGAGCAAAGAATAGCAACACTGTTTACCTTCCACGCATGTCGTAAAAAGCGACTTAGGAGGTTATGGGATGGAGTTGGCTGTTCCACCCCATATAATGTCAGTGACCCAAAGCCATACTGAAGTTGGATGTGTCAGGCAGAAAGGCGCAGATATCACAGCAATGCTGTTAACCATGACACAACGCATTCCGTTCTCCGGACTACATCCTGCTAATATGCAGGAGTTTGAGAATGAATGCAGAAGAAGAAGAAGAATAACCTGGTGCAGATATCCAGATTATAACCTGGTGCAGATATCCAGATTATATCCTGGTGCAGATATCCAGATTATAACCTGATGCAGATATCCAGATTATAACCTGATGCAGATATCCAGATTATAACCTGGTGCAGATATCCAGATTATAACCTGGTGCAGATATCCAGATTATATCCTAGTGCAGATATCCAGATTATATCCTGGTGCAGATATCCAGATTATAACCTGATGCAGATATCCAGATTATAACCTGATGCAGATATCCAGATTATAACCTAGTGCAGATATCCAGATTATAACCTAGTGCAGATATCCAGATTATAACCTGGTGCAGATATCCAGATTATAACCTAGTGCAGATATCCAGATTATAACCTGGTGCAGATATCTAGAATATATCCTGGTGCAGATATCTAGAATATATCCTGGTGCAGATATCTAGAATATATCCTGATGCATAAAAATAGTTAGTAATTAGATCATCATCTTATATTCACAGAACTTTTACAGTATATCCTTCAGCTTCAGCGTCTAGTAGCTGATTGTTTCAGTTCTGTGTTGGTTGATAAACCTTCTTCTCATTCCTTTATGCCACTTGTTTCTCTCAACACCACGCTTCAATCCCAGGTCCTGCATTCTAGCCATACATGCAGAAGATTCCAAATATCTTACAACTTGTCCAACTCCATGATTGCATTCAAAATATCAGCATGGACCATTGAACTGCTACTAGTCACTGTGCCACACTGGCATGTCTGTCTGCATTTTAATTTCCCCTCATCAACCATGACCAGGTACAAGAATGAAGATATACCTCTTCATCTGAGATTTCATCATCGACTCAAGCCACACACACACACACTGTTAGCATAGATAGCTCAACTAAAGCTTTCGAAGCAAATACTCATAGAATTATTCAGAAAACAGACAACACCTGTAACATTCTGGAACTCAAGCCACATCATTGCCTTCATCACTACCATCATCATACAACTAGTGGTTGTATAGAAAGTAACACTATCTTCTATAATATCATCATACAACTAGTGGTTGTATAGAAAGCACCACTATCTTCTATAATACACTTCCCTCTGCATTGAGCCGTGAATGCCCTAGCACTGCGCACATACCAAACCACAGACTCATTAGTATAGACAATAATATTTCTGAGGAAATCTCATTGATATAGAGTCTTGACTTCTGAATCTATATACACTGGGACATCATTGCCACGTTTCCTGGAAAGTGTGATTATCACTTCAATAGAGGTTGTAAACTTGATATCCTTACTTTCCCACTTTTCTTCAGGTTTTTGTGTCCCCCTAGTGTGCACCCCCATTTAATAGCCTCCTCTGCCCTGTCAAGCCATGACTTTCCCCTCTTTAATTTATTTCCTCAGATATTTTAAATATAATCATACAGTGGATGGTTTTTGTCAGCAGTGATGCCAAGGTGATCACTAATGGAAGCTTGATGTGCACTGTCACCATCTTGAAGCATGCATAAATGTTCACAGCTACCACGGAGATATCAGAACACTGTATTCTCACAGCTTGAGATGTTGCAAGTAATGACAATCCATGGGGTCAATCTCATGAACCAACAAATAGACACACACACACAAGAATAACCTGTCCTGGGGACCTCCTATTATAAAAACTGCAAACTTTGGTGCATATATCCAGAACATAAACTGGACTGATATCTAGAACATAAGCTGGTACAGATATCCAGAACATATTAGATTTAAGAAATTGAAAATTACATCAAAGCTTCTAGTCAACATATCCATTGTTATATTTACCTCAGGGTGAGTTACTTTTCTTAAATCAATATCGTGATCATCCGTCGTTATTAGGGACTTTGACAGAAGTGAAGGCTCTGAACCTGCAGATCTCACTTCTGAGACTGAGCTAGCATGAGCAGGTATCAAAAATGGCTGAGTGTTTGGCAAATGTTGTGTCTCAGAGGCTGAATTATCTACCAGGAAAAAGAAAACAAATTTACAGTTCAGAAATGTAATACCGGTAGTCATTGCAGAAAAATAAACACAGGATTAAGTAAACATTGTCTTCATTGATGATGCTATGGCAATTTCACTTCACATTTAATGTAATTCACACAACTTAAAATCTCATTTCACATAGCTTAATATGTTAGAATTCACACAGTTTAATATTACGTCAGGTTCTGTACGTGGTATAGACTACACTGCACTGTGATGGCCAAAGTACTAGGTTTGAATCCCGCCAAAGGCAATTTGTGCATCCAAACAGTTCAGAAAGCAATGGCAAACTAATGAACATATTTATATTGTCTATAAAATCACTACAGCCAGAAAATTCTGGGTTGATGGCTGTATTGCGAATAGACACTGCTAACCTGGTTAAATGTCTGAAAAAATACTGTTACTGTTTTATATTTTTAAAAACAATGTTATTATTCTGTGGAGCAGAACTTCAGAATACAGCACGATTTGTTTACCCAAGATTGTCCTCTATAATCTATGTACTTATCTAACAGCAACTAACCTTTCTTTATATCTGCTTGTTTCTCCTATCATGTCATCTCACATGCTTAGTCCTACAATCCATGTACTGCTGGTGCCCAAAGGGAGGAGCAAAGAATAGCAACACTGTAACCTGCCATGTATGTAGTAAGAGGTGACCAGGATGGTTTTGGAGGTGAGGTTGACTGTCTAATTCCATAGTGGGTCAAAGTGATCACGAAATCATTAGGAAGTGAAATATATCAGAACAAAAAGCACAGATATCCTAGCTATACTGGAAACCATTGCACAACATATTCCGACTACAGCCTGCTAATCTGCAGGAGTTTGAGAACAAACACAGAAGACTTCATTGCATATTAAATCTCTCGCACACACACAATTATTTGTATTTAGTTTCCACCTGTGCATTACACTCACCTGCCTCAGGTGTAGTAAACTCTACACTAGATGAAGCATTTCTCTCCCATATTGTAGATTCTTCATTTAGGATTCCCGAAGTACTTTTGGCTGTCACTGTCACTTTATATGAAGTTGCAGGTATCAGACCTGTCCAACAGACAAGAATTATTAGCACACAAATAGATATAACTACAGTGCAAACCCTCTATAACACATATTACAAAAAGATATAACTACAGTGTAATCCCTCTATAACACATATTACAAATAGATATAACTACAGTGCAATCCCTCTATAACACATATTACAAATAGATATAACTACAGTGCAATCCCTCTATAACACATATTACAAATAGATATAACTACAGTGCAATCCCTCTATAACACATATTACAAATAGATATAACTACAGTGCAAACCCTCTATAACACATATTACAAATAGATATAACTACAGTGCAATCCCTCTATAACACATATTACAAAAAGATATAACTACAGTGCAATCCCTCTATAACACATATTACAAAAAGATATAACTACAGTGCAATCCCTCTATAACACATATTACTAAAAGATATAACTACAGTGCAATCCCTCTATAACACATATTACAAAAAGATATAACTACAGTGCAATCCCTCTATAACACATATTACAAAAAGATATAACTACAGTGCAATCCCTCTATAACACATATTACTAAAAGATATAACTACAGTGCAATCCCTCTATAACACATATTACTAAAAGATCTAACTACAGTGTAATCCTTTTATAGCACATCCTGTTATAACAAATTTCACTATTTAACAATACTTTTCAAAATCTCTAATAATTATCTGTCTAGTGCAGTCAACTCATTTGCCCCTGCCTAGTTTTGATGCATCTGTTTAGGGCAGCGAACTCATTTGCCCCTCCCTAGTTTGAGGTTGAATACCTTACCTCATGACCTCTGTTGTTATTAAGCCTGTTGAAGACCCACATCCGAACTGATGAAAGGGAATCAATACTTGTGTCTGCACAATGCCTCCAAAGTTGTAAGAAAGTCACAAGAATGTATTCTCAAGAGTAGAAGACTACTCAGATCTAGGCATTGCATGCTACAGACATAATAAGTCATGCAGGAATAGCAAAATCTTCCTAATAAAAGTCTGTACGCCAATAACCTATCAGGTTTATAGAAGCACCACATTGAATGCATCAATATACAGTCCTCCACTGATTTCTATATTCAGCGATGTGGATGAGTAGGACAATTCTGATCTGTCCAGTCCTTGATGTTGTCTGTCCATGGTTTTCTTTGTCCTCCTCTGCTTCTTTAATAACTAATGTTTCACAACAAAAACAAAAACAAAAGTAAAAAATGGAATGATAGTAGTTCCCTGTAACAGTGACATAGTCTATATGGTATCATACACAATGTATCAAATCTGTCTTGATGGTAACCAAAAGGCAATTCTTAAATTCAATCTTCATTGTGTTGTCAATGTCAGACATGAACAATAATAAAGAAATACCAGAGAAAGTTTACTGCGTGTGAAATTAGATGTCTAAGAAAAGCAGCAAACAGAACAAGAAGAGATAATGTGAGGAATTAAGAGATTACAAGAACTGTTGGAACAAAATCAGTGGTCTAATATATTGAAAAACAGAGATTGAAATGGTTCGGTCACTTAATGAAAATGAACCCTTATTGGCCAGCGGCAAGAGCGTATACAACATGAGAATTAAAACAGTACAAGACAGAGGAAGACCAAGAAGAAGTGGGATTGAAGGAGTACATTCTGAGACATCACAATATTACTGCATATCAAGCAACCAGATGTGACATAGCCCAAAAACCGATTGTCATTTAATCCTGCGACACTTTACAGCAAAGGCATAGAAATGACAATAGATATACAGAAATAGGTAGCAAATTGATCAAGTTTGAACACAAACCATTACGTTACCTGATAATGTATGGTTGAATACACAAGGCTTTACTATTGCTACTTCCTTCTCATTCAAAACAATGGAATGCTGGTAGTTGCTGTTGCCAGGCAACCATGATATGAATGTTGATGTTGGTGATACAAATGTTGCTTTTAGTTCTGATGGTGCAGGGTACGCATCTATTAGATAAATATGTACAATGATCACTGGTTATACAACATTTACTGTACATTAACAAACAGATCAGATATTAGAAGGCTCAGATAATAGGAAACCGCAGAAGATGGATGTGTCGGACCATTAGCACAAATTAAACAGCGGCACAATGCATTTCTAATCTCTGGACTACATCTTGCTGGAAATCTAGATCATTGTCTTACTACAAGAGAGATCCGGGAGTTTGAGAATGAACGCTGAAAACTGTTTATATTTCACCATCAAAAAGGTATACATAGCTCTACACTGGATAAACCATTTTTTTCCCCCTCATATTGCAGATCCCTCATTTAGGTTACTTGAGAAATTTCATGGGAAATTGTGTGCGGTGATACTGGTCTATTCTTGATTTTTAAAAATGGCGTCAAAGCCCGTGGGGAATTCCCATAAGTGCTCCGTCCTCCATTGCAGCAGCCATCTCGGTGTATGTAGACCCAGAGTCCCGGTCAGGTATTGAATGCGTGATCTTCGGGGTCTTCCAAGATAATTACTTTTCCTTCGCTCACCTCTAGATACTCCCATTTCTGACATTCTCTGTATGTGTACGTTCTCAGCGTCATTGACATCATCTTCATCTTGAAATGAATTTATTACTGCCTTGATCAAGTCTACTTTATCTCTTTTCATTGTGCCGTCCATCACTGCATAAGTCATCTCTCGTTTTCTCTGACCCCAGCATGACCAGTGCATACTCCTATCAATGTAATGCTCTGAACAATTCAGTTATTCACCAAGTCCCACCATTCTTTTCTCTGTATGTTCTTTTCTATCTTGTGCTTTAACATACTGGTTCATAACTCATACTACATTTTTTTACGTTCATTTTCCTTCCTGACGTGCACGGCAAGTCATAGTATTGTTATTACCTATCAAGTCATAGTATTGTTATTACCTATCAAGTCATAGTATTGTTATTACCTATCAAGTCATAGTATTGTTATTACCTATCAAGTCATAGTATTGTTATTACCTATCAAGTCATAGTATTGTTATTACCTATCAAGTCATAGTATTGTTATTACCTATCAAGTCATAGTATTGTTATTACCTATCAAGTCATAGTATTGTTATTACCTATCAAGTCATAGTATTGTTATTACCTATCAAGTCATAGTATTGTTATTACCTATCAAGTCATAGTATTGTTATTACCTATCAAGTCATAGTATTGTTATTACCTATCCAGCATCGATACAGCACATCTGATGTTTATGTGCTTTAAAACTGACCCAATAGGGCAATAGTTTCCTAGCCTTATTTATGCTGTAAAACTGATCCAATAGGGCAATAGTTTCATAGCCTTATTTATGCTGTAAAATCTGATCCAATAGGGCAATAGTTTCCTAGCATTATTTATGCTGTAAAAACTTATCCAATGTAATGCAATAGTTTTCTAGTGTTATTTATGCTGCAAAAACTGACCCAATAGGGCAATAGTTTCCTAGCGTTATTTATGCTGTAAAAACTTATCCAATAGGGCAATAGTTTCCTAGCCTTATTTATGAAACCTGTTTCAATATTTTGACTCATGTATATGCCTACTAACACACAAATCACCTGAAAGAAAGTATACCTTTTCCAACAAGTATTGTACATTGGGCTCCCATAGAAACTCCTCTGTTTGACAAACACAGCACAGAAATTCGATGTATCTATTTAAAATAAACGTGCAATAGATATTGTAAGTGATAAAGTTTACATACATTACATACACAAGTAATATACGTTACAGTTGCATGATTGTCGTTGGATTTTTTTAAATAACACTTGTTATCGGTAGAACCCTATAGTAGTTTGAGGTTTAATATCAAAGAAAACAATGCCGTTATATTATTTCCATTTATTTCTTATGATATGGTAGAGTTATGTCATTCATCATCATCAGGTTGGCATTGAAGGTTGGCTGCAACAGATATCCAATATCTTGTCTCTTGTCTTGGTGGTGCACTCATAGACTGTATCCCATCCATCTCATGATGTGTGCTTCAATTTGTATCTCTGACTACCTCTTGCTTGCATCCCTCAACTGTACCTTCAAGTCAGGTCGTTTACATCAATGACCTAGTTGCTGAACTACCACACGGGATCAAAGTGGCAATGTATGTTGACGACCTGGTGATCTGGTGCACGGAAGAACATGCGACAGTGGCCACTAAACAAATACAAAGAGCTATCGATGCCCTAACCTTATGGGCAAATAGATGGTGCGTCAGCATTAACACAGATAAGTGCAGCACTACACTCTTTACCTTCTCACCAAAACAAAAAGCCGGTCATATCAAGATAGACGGAGAGCTCTTGAAAGAAGACAAACAACCAACATACCTCGGAGTTACTTTTGATGATAAGCTGACATGGAAGCAGCACATAAACAAAGCAACAACAAAAGCCAGGAGGAAGTTAGCTATCCTGAGAAAACTAAGTGGAACCGCATGGGGAGCCAGTGGGAATATACTCAGTAAAGTTTACCAGCATAGCATAAGACCACACCTGGAATATGGTTCAGCTGCGTGGTGTCCTGCAGCAAACACCACATTACAAGATCTAGATAAAGTGCAAAACCAGGCACTTAGAATAATGTTGGGAGCAATGAAATCAACACCCATAGCAGAGATGCAGAAAATGGGAAGAATGCAAACACTTGGCGAACGCAGAGACACAAAAGTACTAATTCAAGCAGAAAAGTTTCAGTGTATGCCAAGTCATCCAATGAAGGAAAGATTCCAAAACCTAGCAATGGGACGACTGAAAAGAAGCAGCTTTATCCATCAAGCTAAACGACTCCGTAGACAACTTACAGACCTACCTGAAGTTGACAGCCCCTTAAGGTCTGTACCAGAACAAACCCTATGGAGTGAAAGACATGGAATGCCAATATACATTCAAACCCATGTGAAAGGAATACTAAGCGAGGACGAACTGAACAGTGTACAGCGGAGGACAGTCACCCTCAGTTTCCTGGATGAGGAATATCTACAAGATATATGGATCAGAGTATACACAGATGGGTCAGCACAGAATGCTGTGAGGAATGGAGGTGCAGGTGTATATATAGAATATCCACACAATCATAGAGATACAATCAGAACACCGACAGGACAATTCTGCAATAATTATGATGCAGAAATCCAGACAATTAGTGTGGCAGCTAAAAAACTGCTAACTCCAACTCTGACCTACAGCCTGTGGTATTCCTGACAGATGCAAGGTCAGTGCTTCAAGCTCTCCAGTCTGGAAAACTAACAGACTTGAAAAAACTACTTAGCGAATTGTCTTACCAGTATAGGGTAACCATGCAGTGGATACCCTCTCACTGTGGAATACCAGGAAATGAAAAAAGCAGACCAATTGGCTAAGGAAGGTGCTGCCGAAGACCAACCAGATATACTAATCACCTACCATCAGAAAAAACGATGATCAAGTCAATAAGAAAGCCACAAACACCAACACAAGATGACTATCACATTATGAACAGATCAGAACAAGTTATAATTCTACGTCTCAGAACAGGACACAACCGACTCCGCAGTCACAGGTATACAAGTTCAAGATTAGCAACACGGCCATGTGTACATGTGGACAGGCAGCACAGAGTGCCAAACATATACTTCAAGAGTGTTCTGAGCATGAAACGCTGAGGCAGACATATTGGCCAGAGGAAACAACACTGGAATCAAAGCTCTATGGGACACTGTATGAACTACAAAAGACAGTGAGTTTTATTAAGGAGACAGAATTGCAGATATAGACATGTTTCAAGTGAACGAAAGAAGAAGAAGAAGAAGAAAAATGTCAGGTCGTCTTCATTTCTTGCTTTATTATCTCTAAAATATTTTGTTTGATTTTTATTTCCTTTAATAGTTTTTTTTTCATATGCATTATTATTATTGTGATTATTCATTATGCATCACAGCACTCCTGGTGAACCTATAGATGCTCAGTCTCCCCAAGCATATATCAAAAAGTGTATACATACTGATGGTTCCTACGGCATGCTGGTAATTTTTAAAAGTAGTTTTTTGAGACTCTTTGTCTTCTTCTCTTACCATGAAGTTCTCCCTATTCTTCTATATATCCACATCTGAAACACATCAATTCTGTCTTCTAGCTGTGGGCTCATTATCCACACTTCTAAACAAGACATTAATGTAAAGTAGACGTAGAATTTTATCATTCTTAGTTTTTAGTTTGTGATTTGTTTGAGTGTATTGTCCTCACGGTATTGAAAGTACTTTTAATCATTCTTATTCTTTAAACTTCTGTCATTTTTATTACATTTTTGTAAATTATCAAAATAATGGACTAATCTTGTCCACTTTTCTAGATAATGAACACTTTTTTTGTTGCTGACAATATTTTGTGAGGTGCCCCCGAAATAGGTCATTATCCATTCATTCTTTTTTTCTTCTTGTATAATGTTTCGAACTTCTGTGAATCTATTTGTAATAATGAATGCCAAGTGAACTTGGTGAGTCCTACTAAACCTATTACCACACGTTACTGATCGCGTACATCCGAGAGGTTAGAGAGCTGGTTTCACACTAGTGAGATCTAGAGTTCGATCCCCGGTAAGGACTGGGTTTTTTCTGTCTGAGAGTAAATTATAAAATGTACCCTGTACATGACGTGGCCACAGCAAGAGCATGCTGCCCTTATCACACAGCTATTAAATTTCTTCCCTGCAACTCCTTAATGGGGAAAATGCAGTAATGCCTGTTTTTTTTAACTGATCACGTACATAACGGAGAAGTTAAATGTAGCAATCCCCATACAATTCTTTTCTTCCTTCCATAATTTGTGAAATTTTTGTGAATCTTCTTGTAATATACCAGTACTATAGAAGCAGTGATGATTTACTACTAAAAGAAAAAACCCATGCAGAAAATGAAATTTGAAACAGGTCTGCTCAGATAACACCCAATCTTAATTTTTTTGTATATTTTTTTCATCTCAACAGGTAGTTAGGATTATGAGACTACCTCTATTCCACAAATCTTAGCTCATATAGTTTCTTCTTCTTCTTCAGCGTTCATTCTCAAACTCCCACCAGATCTCTCTTGTAGCAGGACAATTGTTCTACTAGATTTCCAGCAGGATTTAGTCCAGAGAATGGAAATGCGCTGTGCCGCCGTTTTATTTTGCACCAATGGCCCGACACATCCGTCTTCGGCGGTTTATAGTTTCTAAATATGAAGAGAAATAAATACACTTCAAGAAGCATCTCACTTACTTCATTCGGACTGATTCCCTCCAGCATGACTTTTGTTCTCTCATTTTTCTTGACAAGTGTTGCTGTCTCACCATCCACGAGGACACGATATGATTGGAGCTCTATGCCTGGAACAGGCTCGGGACCTCTCCAACTAATCTGCATACTGTTGACTAGTCGTCTATCTACTGATAGGCTGTGCGGGCAAGGAGCTACACAAAATACCACACAAATGAAGTATAAAACAATTACCAAAAAGTAAGAGAAATACTCATGGTAATATGAAGTGCTGTGTTATTAAACACAACATGTGTGATCACATATATGCCTATAGGCCTACCAGTGCTAATCTTGTTAGTAGTTATAGGGTAGCATGGGGTAAGACGGCGCACTTTTTACATGTAGACCCTATATGGCGTATTCTGACAACTAGACTTAACTATGAGAGACAAAACTACCATCAGCGTATAGCTTATCCATCCATCTAACATTAGTGAGAGTATTGAAAACATACAGCTAAATGTAGACATTAGAATGATATTTTGAACACATGTTTTAAAAAAACCCACCTTGTCTCACTTTTTGGGGCAAGATGGCGCAGGCAAAAAGGCAATACAAACTATTATAAAATTGAGGGAGATCGCCACTGCGACAGGTCTAACAAACCGACAGTGTGTAAATATGTGCTAAGAATAGATATAATCAATAGATAGACCTAGTTTCATAACTTTACTCTGAAAAAAAGACGTTCAAACAAAAATTGTAAGTTCCATTTAGCTAATTGCTAATTTAAATGCATTTGTTGTGATCAGGTTGGATGATCGTTAGACCATATATATTGGTTTCTCCAAGCTTTAGATCAATCAATATCTGCAACTTCCTCATAAAGTTTGCATTTTTTTCATACATTTTTAACGCACCATCTTTCTCCAAATCACATCTTTAGCAACAATAATAATGAAAAAACAAAGTAGCCTGACAAAATAATGTGCTTAGGAATTTAACAACACAGCAAACATATATTTCAGTTTAAACATTGAAAAAAAATCACAATATTAATTATAACCGCAGACTGAGAGCCAGAAATAGAAACACATTTTTTTATCAAACGTAGTGAAACAATTTTTTCCCCACATCATTGAAAATCGACTCGTCCTTGGCCTATCATTTTCGAACTTTCGTTGTGTTAAATATTGGAATGTTGGCGTCCGACCCAGTCATGTATGCTATTGGAAAAACCAATAGGTTCTGGAAAAACCCGCTGCGTCGTCTTACCCCGTGCGCCATCTTACCTCAGGCTACTCTATGCCTGTCTCCCCGCCGATGCCGGATGTACCGGGCCATTTGTGCAAATAAAACAACGGATTTAATAACACATTTCCATTCTTTGTACTACATTTACCTGGCAATCGTGTGGGACCATTGCCCTGACAGGCAATATACCTCATGTCATTGAAAGTACTTTTAGCCATTCCTCTTCTCCACTTTACTTCTTTTTCACATCTGCCATCATTTGTGATTATGTGTCAGTAATAAAAATGATCTATTTGTTGTAGTATCTCCGATTATCATAATTTTTTTTAAATGTTTATATTGGACTTTCACCCATTCACAAGTCTTCAGCAGCATTGTCTGTTTTAGTACAACGAGCACAAACATCAACGTGTGACCCTTTAATAATTTTGTAACTTTAAATACTTACGCTTCAGATAGTCTCGTCGATCCTCAAGAGAAAAGATAAAGTCCTTGCTGTTGTTATTGTAAATATTTGTAGCATCTGAATAGATGACAGGAGATGGTTCTATTGTGGTTGTAGGAATTGTTAGATTGGCGGATTTCTGAGCAATGTCGCTGTAATCTTTGTGGCCGGCATGAAGTAAGGCCTGATGGAATTGCAATAGGTGAGCTTCTGCTGAAAGTTAACAACATAGAAATATTATTACAAGGAACAGTCTGCCAAAGTTGAATTTATCATGTAAATAAAATGACAGAATAAAACATTTCAGAAATATATCGTGTTGGAAATTTAGTAAAAGTTATAAGTTATGACTGCAGGTTATCATTAGCTCAGATGATTGATAATATGTACTCACTGCGGTAAAACTGAAATCCAACAGGCAAAGCTTGGAGTAGGGTAATGGAGTTTTGCTAATCACTGGAAACACGCATAATAACACACATAAAACGACGTGTCGACAAAAAGGTCGTTATCAAGACTACACACACAACAAAAAACTATGAGCACGAACAGCACTATTGGTGTTCACATGTAGCCATATTTAGCTCTGCTATGTGAACGTCAATAGTGCCATCGTTTCCCCCCATTTTTGGTTGTCTATGTAGTCTTGTTATCAAGATCATCAGTGCTTATGCACAGAGGACGACCTCCTTGAGGCTATAAATAAACTAGCAAGAGGCAAAGCAGCAGGAGCAGACAATATTCCCGCTGAAATCCTAAAGAAAAACAGAGATGTCATAGTCCCCCACCTGTACCAACTACTTATACCATGCTAGAGGGAAGGTAAAATCTCCCAAGATATACGGGATGCAAAGATTCTCCACAAGAACAAGGGCGACTGCAACAACTACAGAGCAGTGGCGTAGTGTGGGTCAATGGCGCCCGGGGCGGAATCATAATTTTCCGCCCTTGTGACATTAAAAAAATATGTCAGTGATTGTGAAAGACTGAACGAAAATAAATTTGCCGCTATTCTATACTATAGACGGCCATGCACATGCGATCATTTTTGGACGTCAACGACAGATAACTTTTACAAAGAATAAACATACGATTGTCTTTTTGTAATGATTATAGTCGTTCTTTCTTCATTCTTTTTGCTTTATGCCCCTGTATGCTTTATGCCCCTGTATGCTTTATGCCCCTGTATGCTTTATGCCCCTGTATGCTTTATGCCCCGGTATGCTTTATGCCCCTGTATGCTTTATGCCCCTGTATGCGTTATGCCCCTGTATGCTTTATACAGTCATTTCTTATTCCTTTTTTTGTTTTAAATCGACTAAATCTGTTTTTTATATTTTCATATTTATTAATGATTATAGTAAATAAAGATGCATTTTTGTGCACTATTTAAGTTATTTAATCATCGGAGGGGACACCAAGCATTTTGCCATCTACTGACACTACGCCACTGGATCTAGTGATATTTTGAGAATGAATACTAAAAGATTATTGTAAAGACATATCACAACCAAGCTATAAACCATGACACAACATCTTCCATTCTCTGGACTACATCTTGCAGGAGTTTAAGAAGAAATGATTTAGAAGAATGACGGTTAAATATAAATATGAAACAAAAAATGTGAAAATTAGGAGGAAAAATATAAAAATGAAAAGCAGAAATAGGAAGAAAAAAATTAAAGAAAATAAATAGAAAAAAAAAAGATAAGAAAGAAAAATAAATACAAGGAAACAAATGATAAGAGAATAAAAATATATAGCAAGTGGAGAGTGGAGAGAAATTTTACCTTCTACTTTCTGAATAAAATTTGATGGGACAAGACCCTGGGTGCCATCAATGAGCTCACCATCAAAGAAACCATCCTGACAATATAAACACAGCATATCTTATTGTGAATTCATATTTACTGTTTATAATCAGTCAATAAAAAGTACAGTACAAATAAACATCACCACATGTTTAATTATTTCCATTGTCTATGTTTGTAAATTTCATGTTCTTTCAATTTTCATTACTGCATGTTTTCATGTGATGGCGTGCAGGGAGGTTTTCTATGGGCTGTGGAAATAAAAGCTGCTTTGCCATAGCAGACACCGTGACATGTACAGGAAGGATTTTGATGGTACCTCCAAAAGAAAAAATCCTGTCCCAACCGTGTTTTAAATCCTGGACCTCAAGGATCTGAGAACAGCGTTCTAACCACATGGCCATCGTCATCATTTAATAATTGAAATAGTGATTTATTTATTTAGGGTTGGGGTTAGGGTTAGTTATGTAAAACACAACTATCCTAACTCTATCCCTAACCAGTACCCTCAAATAAATTAATGTTTAAATTACTAAATGATGAACATGAATTTTACAAGCATAGACAAGGGGAATAATTAAACATGTGGTGGCGTCTACTTGTCCATAACAAGAAAGCTGAGTTATTTTGGGCATATAAAGAGACATAACAGCATGGAAAGATTAATAACTGAAGGCAGAGTTAATGTCAACAGGGGAAGAGGTTGCTCAAGACGACGATGGTGCAGTGATATAGCAGATTGTTTAATCATGTCTCTAGCTGTGGCAGATCAACTCACCCAGAATTATGGAATTTTCAGAGAATCCATAAGGAAGACCACCTTCTGAAAACAAATATGTCACATGATATTGATGAGATTGTAATAGAGGTACGATAGTTACAATAATCTCTAAACTAAGTAAAACACAAATTACCTCATCCATCTCACCAACAACTAAAACATAGTCTCCAGCTGTGAGTGTTAGCTCCGCCTCTGGGTTTTCATTGGGTGAAAGTTCAAAAGGATCATAGTTATATTTAGCAATATATACTTGGATTGGTCCTTTCTGAGCCCAAGCTAGCAGCAAGCTTTCATCTTCGTGTTGATCATTGTGATTCTGAAATCAAGTAAACAGGAAATAAAGACAGTACAAAGTTAGTAGTAATAGTTTGCATTGAAATTCAGCAAGAAAGGCTCAAATTATACAGAGGATTGACTTCATTGCACTCAGATTTTCCCATAAGTACTCTCCACACAGTTTCATGCAGCCTGTTGCAAATATCACTTACATCACCGTATGGGCGAAGAGTCGCCCCTACGCGTGCCTGGAGACAGATATAGAGGCTGTCACAGGCTAAGGGTAGCACACCCGAATTGTCAAGGCATGCCGAAATCGGATGTGCTAGGCCTACAAGGCGCATAACGGTGGCACAACGTAATCACACTCCCGGCGGAAATCGCATGGATATCCGTGATGGTTACAATGGAGCGAACGCAAAACAAACAAACAAACTTACATCACGTAACTTTGTAGTTTCAAGTGATAATCCACAGGAATTTGAGAACCACACTACTATCTAAATGATCTGCTCCTCACACTCTCCAATAAGTAATCTTCTTCTTCTTCTTCTTCTCGCTCGCAGTTTGACATGTCTACACAGCAAGTCCTGTTTTCTTAATAAATGCTGCTGTATTTGAAAGCTCCTCAGTGCTCCCATACATCTTTCTGTGGATATCCATCTCTGTGGGCCAGTGTTCTTCCATGAACTGGTTTAGTGTATTGCAGTCTTGCAAATACCCCATCAAGGCCAGCTCCTTGACGTGGAGATGGGGCTTCGTCCAGCCAGCAGAGGCTGGAAACTAAGATTGGTCGGGCCAACCCAATATCGAGCAGAGTCACAATCCTGCCCAAGCAAGAACAGGTGCTGAAGTCAGAGATGCCAGGACGAGAGGCGCACCAGCAACCATGGTATCATGCAACGTATAGTTGACATGTCTGCACGACAAAATTATAATAAGTAATCAATACATATTCTAAGAAACATGGGTGGAAGATGAGGAACAAGAAGAACAAGATGAAAATGACAGTATTTTTAACATGGTACTATTGAGACCTCATGGCACATACTAGAGCTAAATGTTTGTGGTTTTTGAGGAATTTACATACCAGTGCAGTGTGTGTTGTTGTTGTTGTCAGTGTTTTGACCCTTCCATATTCGCATTATTTTGAGAATATACAAGTTGGAAGTGATACAATCGCATCTCTTTTTAGAGATGCTGTGTGTGATCGAATTCATAAAACGTTTAGGCTCAAGTTGCAAAAAGCGAATAGGTGCCAGCCTGGTTCAAACCCCAGCTACTGTTTTCTGATTTTTTTCCATAACTCTTTAATTTTTCCAATTTATAGTAATTTAAACAAGCACAAAATGATAACATTTACTCAATATTATCTCTAAAGATGCACAAACTGATAAAACCTACCAATGATTTTCTCTGTATCCTTTTTTTGCTTACTTCCTCAACAACTTCAATGTTTTCATCTTCTTCTTCTTCATCTATCAGAAAACAAAAGTAACAGTCTTAGAAATATTGTGAAACTGTTCATTCTAAAAATCAATATAATATCATAATAAAAAAGTAAAGCAACCCACAGCATTTATTTATACCGCAGTGGTGTGAGATGTTAGAGATCTGATATTTCAGTGGCTCTGCAAATGAGGGCGGTAGCCATCTCCTCTCCCTCGCAGTCTTTACTTCCCGGGTTACTCCTGTACCCATTTAAGGCTCATTTGTATGCGCCTCCAATAATACTATCATAATATAGACTATAAACACATTACAAACAAGCTAAAAATTAGAAT
This sequence comes from Meghimatium bilineatum, assembly GCA_034231615.1. Classification (NCBI taxonomy): domain Eukaryota; kingdom Metazoa; phylum Mollusca; class Gastropoda; order Stylommatophora; family Philomycidae; genus Meghimatium; species Meghimatium bilineatum. The sequence continues at coordinate 922,763 of CM067304.1, forward strand.
TATAAAATGCTACATCAAAATAGGTTCTAACCATAATCCTTCTGAAAATAGAACTAGTAAAAGAAATAAAGATTACGCAAATAAGGTATTTTAGACATATTAAATGACATGACACTTTGTTGCAGATATTTGAGGGTAAAGTCAGGGTGTGGGGGGAGGGAGGCGAGCAAGAGGTAGGCAGAGATACAAGTTGGAGAGAAACATCATGAGATGGACATGTTACAATCTAACATAGTGCACCACCAAGGCAAGAGAAAGGGGATGTTGGATGTCCATTGTCAGCCAACCTTCGCTGCGGAGATAGCACTTAATGAATGAAAAAAAATATCGTAAAAATATCCAGCCCATAACATGGGAGAGTGTGACGCCCCTTGAGCTTCATTTAATATCTGCAAAGCCTCCTACTCAGATGGGTTGACATATAATTGCATAGATAACATACTGTCCGACCTCCTTAAGAAGAAAACCTCTTCATTTAGACATTTCATTCATTAAGGTTTTGCTGTTGCATGCCAGTTGATCGGATGGGCCACTGGTGAAATCTTTAACCTTACCATATGTTGACAAATTAAAAAACCTAAACCAAAATATCACATGAAAAGAAGTACAACTTTACATGACTATATAGCTACCTGTGTTATTTTAATATTAGTTTCATAGTTGACATTGTCTTTGTATACTAGTTCTGAAGTGTTCATGTGTTATATGCGTAGCTGGTTTGTTGATTGCTTGCTCGGTTGGCTGGGTGGTTTGTTGCTTGGTTAGTTGGTTGTTTGGTTGGTTAGATGGCTGATTGCTTGGTTGATTGATTGCTTGCTTTATTGGTTTGCTGGTTGGTTGGTTGTTTGATTGGTTGGTTAGTTGGTTGCTTGCTTTGTTGCTGATCCAGACATCTTTCAGCGCTGGACATTCAAAAAATTTGTGGTCGACATTCGTAAGGATGAGGTGCTCAGCCAACACATTGAAGGGTGTTGTGATTGTACTCTGTTCAGATGATTGCTACAAGGTACATGTTGTGTGTGAATAGTTTTCTGGTCTTTCCTGCCAAGGATGTTGATGTTTTTGGAATTTGGCCTGGTTATATATTTGTAGATTTCTCTCCCTGTTGTTCCCATGACCTGTCTGTTCAGCCAGGTTTCTTTGTTCAAAGATTTTAACATCTTTTTACATGATCCCTTATATGTATGGGTGTTCTTGTCTTGCTCCTAGAAAAAAAGCCGTGATTTTTTTCTGAACTCTTGGCACCTTGTGTAAGTTTACATAAATTCAAGGACAGATAACTGAAAACATGAAATAACACGACATAATTATGCTATGAGAAGATTGTCAAAAATAGATAAATACATCGAAAGAATATGTGAAATTGTATGTCAGAGTAATAAATGACAATTTCATGGAAACAGCTAAACAGACATGGACGAAAGAGAAATAGCGATAGAGGTGCATGTGAAGTACATACATTGCAGGACTGGGCATTGATTTGAAAACAACAATAAAAAGGAAAACCAGATCACGAAATACTTGGAGAAAAATAGAAAACTATGCAAAAGGAATGGGCAAGAGCTGGTGTGTATCCCACAGGGAACTAAAGGGAACACGGGGAACTGAAGAATAAGTAGATGGCATATAATTTATTTTTAAACCCTCACCTGCAAACTTTAAACTTTCGCAGAGTAAATCAAGGTCAACAGAATCTCGTTTTGAAACTGTGAAAGATAAAATATTATTTGGTATGTTGTGAGCATAATCTCAGTTCTTAACCATTTAACTGAGCTAGTTGTCAGATCATCGTTGTTGCGCATAGGACATGTCCATGGTTGCTCTGATTCCCCACTGGGTATGCATAGGACATGTCCATGGCTGCTCTGATTCCATCCTGGGTATGCATAGGACATGTCCGTGAGTGCTCTTATTTTCACCTGGGTGTGCATAGGACATGTCCATGGGTACTCTGATTTCCCTCCTAGGTATTCTACAATTACATGATGTCTGACAGTTCCAGTTCTCTATTGTTGGAAAAATATTATTTTTCTAAAGTCATAAGAATGCTCATGTCTGGAGATATCTAGTGATGCCACATATCAGAACATCTTAATTCTGTACATGGAAAAGGTTACATTCTATTAGGTCCGCTACTAAGGGCTTTATGTGTGAAGTATTTAATACAGCAAGTTGTTGATATGTGTAGCCACTCACTCACACAGTAAATGTTTGATTCTTGATTAGAAAACTGGCCTCACAGCATGTGGGGCATTCCCATAAGTTCTCTGCCCTCTGTTCCGGCAGCCATTCGACTCGATGGTGTTTCGAGTCCAATGCCGCCGAAACAGACGTCGAAATCAGGGTACAACTCTGGCCCTTGCGACAGGTTTCTTTGTTGTTCCGCCCACCCACGCCGTGCCTGTAACTAGTTCAAGTACAACGTCGGCCTGTCAGAACAACATGGTAACTGTTATAGAAGGTTACGACTACGGGAGTGTATAGATGACGTGCCATGAAGCTTCTATAAGAAGATAACCTCAATATAAAGGCATATCATCTACTAATGTTTTCTGTTGCATGGTTGGTTTGTCTAGTGAGCCAGTGGTGAGACCCACAGACGCTACCGCATGCGCAAACACACTACACAGTAAATGTAGAACATTGTTGATATGCGTAGCCACTCACACACACAATACATGTAGAACATTGTTGATATGCGTAGCCACTCACACACACAATACATGTAGAACATTGACCGGAATTAGCTGTTGTTCTATTTACAACAAGGGTGTCAAGTAGAATGTACCATCTCGCGTATATGTTGCCATGGCTCGAAATGGGAGCACAGAATAGTTCCATTGCCATGGCTCGAAATGGGAGCACAGAATAGTTCCATTGCCATGGCTCGAAATGGGAGCACAGAATAGTTCCATTGCCATGGCTCGAAATGGGAGCACAGAATAGTTCCATTGCCATGGCTCGAAATGGGAGCACAGAATAGTTCCATTGCCATGCATTCCGTAGGAGATGACTAGTAAGGTATGTGGGTTAATTGGGCTGTTCCATCCCATAGATTGTCAAGTGATACAGAAGCCTTGGCTGAAATAAACCAAAAGGCGGAGATATCGCAACAAAGCTGTAAATAATGGCAATATGCAATTCGTTCTCCAGACTACATCCTGCTAATATGCAGGAGTTTGAGAACATATGCTGAAGAAGAAGAATAAACTGTATTTCAATAGAAAAGTTTTTCTACTATAACTTTGTTACCACTACCAGACTTATTCTACGAACACTTTGTTACCACTACCAGACTTATTCTACGAACACTTTGTTACCAATAGCATGCTTATATCATGCACTGAACATCTTGAGAGACAGCAAATACTGTCTTGGATATCTTAGAATGGAATACAACCAACACACTATAAATGCATATAACAAAACACAATCATGTTGCAGAGTCAGTGGAAGACTAGAAAAAAGATGGATAGATAATATCAGACATTGTGAACAAACATGGATATAATACATCATATAATCCACGCATCTAACCTTGGGACAAAAACTAAAACGTCCTCCCTTACACTTTACAGCTAGTGTAAACCTTGTAATGTCACCATCGACCTGGTGCTAGACAATACAATTAATTTTTCTAAGTGAAGAATAAGACATGGTTGTGTCTTATCCCCAATATTGTTTATTATTTATATTGATAATATTGTCTATGCAGTAAAAACACCAACAGACGTTTACCATCCACATGATATAGCTGAACTAATTTTTGCTGACGGTCAGTGCCTACTCCACAGTTCAAGCGACGAGCTAGCTGCAAGATCATATAACTACTCAACGAAAGCTGCCTCAATCACAACATGAAGATCAATACAGAAAAATCAATAGTAATGTCTATAGGTAGAAAACACAATACAATAAACATAACAATAAATGATCAACTACTGAAACAAGTGCAGGAATTTAAATATCTTGGGAGCATTTTTACAGACAACGGAAGAATGGACAGAGTATTCGAGACAAGGGTTCACAAAAGCCAACTATGTAAATTATAAACATAGCTAATTTTGAAACACAAATCTATCCTGATGGAAACCAAAAGGCAAATTATAACTTCAATATTTATACCAACATTGTGTTAGCAAAGTCAGATGTGGATACTAACTAAAGAAGAATAGAGATATGTGTGAGATGAGATGTCGAAGAAAAGCAGCAGAGTAAGAAGAGATCATGTGAGGAATGAAGAGATGACAAGAACTGTTGGAACAAGAAGAGATCATGTGAGAAATGAAGAGATGACAAGAAACTGTTGGAACAATGTTTTTAGAAAATATATATAGAAAAACAGAGACTGAAATGGTTCGGCTACTTAATGATAATGAACCCTTATTGTCCAATGGTAAGAGTATACAATTAAAAAAAATGGAAACAGCACGATACAGAGGAAGACCAAGAAGACGTTTGATTGAAGGAGTTACCAAAACTCTGAAACCTCACAATATTACTGTATACCAAGCAAGCAAACGTGACATAGCTCGTAAACTGATCCTCATTCAATCCTGCGACGCCTTCTAGCAAAAACAGAAACAAGACCGCCTTCTAGCAAAAACAGAAACAAGACCGCCTTCTAGCAAAAACAGAAACAAGACCGCCTTCTAGCAAAAACAGAAACAAGACCGCCTTCTAGCAAAAACAGAAACAAGACCGCCTTCTAGCAAAAACAGAAACAAGACCGCCTTCTAGCAAAAACAGAAACAAGACCGCCTTCTAGCAAAAACAGAAATAAGACCGCCTTCTAGCAAAAACAGAAACAAGACCGCCTTCTAGCAAAAACAGAAACAAGACCGCCTTCTAGCAAAAACAGAAACAAGACCGCCTTCTAGCAAAATCAGAAACAAGACAATAGATAGATAGTAGTGTATTACGCTACATAAAAAGTGTTACCAACCTGGCACGAAATCTATCTTACGTTGTTCTTGTAATTTCTCCCGTTTGACATTTTCCAATTCAGCTAAAATCTTATCACGTTCTGCAGCTTCCCTCTGAAGTCTTTGCACTTCTGTTGAAAGTTCCAACCTATTTTTTTCTTCTGCTCTGATTTTGTGTTCAAGTCCAGCAACCATTTTATTAAGTGCTAGAACAGTTTGCATGTGATTGAACTCATTACTCGAGTTCACCTAAATATTTCAAATAAAGAAGAACAAAATATTGAAACCAGAGTCAGATTTGGAGTTAATGAAGTTTCATCATTAACAAAGCATATTACATACATGATATTACATACATGATATTACATACATGATATTACATACATGATATTACATACATGATATTACATACATGATATTACATACATGATATTACATACATGATATTACATACATGACATTACATACATGATATTACATACATGATATTACATACATGATATTACATACATGATATTACATACATGACATTACATACATGATATTACATACATGATATTACATGCATGATTAAGTTGGTTTGATTTGAGACAGTCTTGTGAACAAACAAATATATAAGTGAGGAAGAAATAACTTTTTATGTCTTAAGGTAAACCTTCCCCCTTAATTTACCTTTAGGTAAACCTTCCCCCTTAATTTACTTTAGGTAAATGAGATTAAGCTAAAACACGAGATGGTGATGGTTGCAATGTCAAGGTTGAACATGATATGGAAAAGTAAGATCAGTATCACAGTCAAGATCAATCTATTCAGATCTGCTATTGTTAAGTAGACTTTTATACCGGTGTGAAAGTTGGACACTCAACGCAGACACACAAAAAAGATTCAGGATTTTGAAAACAAGTGCTACAGACATTTGCTAGAGTTTGCTATATAGAACACAAGACAAATTTGTCTGGCAGCAAATAAATAAACTTGAAGATGTCGAGATACATTTTTGGCAACAGTGAAATTGTGTAAACGTGTTTGGTGTGGACATGTAAGGAGACAGAAATCGTTTTCTAAAATTAGTTCGCAAGGAATAGTCGAAGTTGGAAGGAAGATAGGAGGGTATAGAAAATCCTTGATTGATGACATCAAGATAGTGGTCTGGGCATGATTTTTCTTAACTCCTCTGAATGGCTGAGGATAGCTAGAGATGTTTGGAGAGCTTTTTTTACTGATGTATCCAGTGTGACACCCATTTGACCTTGATGGGTTATGGGTCTTATTATTATTATTCAGGTTCCACTGCACTTCGCATGCATGGTAATAGATCCTTTCTGGCATGAATCGGACTCATCGGGCATCTACGAAATCACAAACCCAAACCAAATTAAACAACCTCAAATATTTTTTTTTCCTACTTGTTCACCACAATTTTTTTAATGTCTTGTTATCATCGCTTGCGAAAGAGAAATATCATCATCAAACCTGCCCCTCTTCACTGAAACATATCTACGAACCTGCTTGTGAGATGATGGAATTAATCAAAATTAATGGGCGTCTGTGGTTGGTGACAATAAAGATGAAAGACGGCAACTAAAAGTCAAGCATCCGTGAATGTTGCTAGCTTTGAGCATGGTGACCAGCAGAAAACAGGTACAGAAACCGGTTCTCTTGTACGGTCTGGTTGACAATACTATCTAAGCATGGTGACCAATAGGTACGTACAGAAACCGGTTCTCTTGTACCATACCTTCTAGATGACTATACTATCTGAGCGTGGTGACCAGCAGGTAGGTACAGAAACCGGTTCTCCTGTACGGCTCTAATTGACTATACTATCTGAGCGTGGTGACCAGCAGGTAGGTACAGAAACCGGTTCTCTTGTACGGCTCTAGATGACTATACTAATGATATAGTTACAGACGTCCACTGTTCGCTGGAAGTACAAAAAAACACTGAGTGTATTAGTTACGACTTCCGAAATTGGATGTGTCGGACCAGCTGTGCAAATAAGATGGCGGCGTTTTGCATTTTCTTTCACTAGACTATATTCTGTTATAAATCTAGTAGGACCAATATCTTGCTATAAGAGAAATGTGTGGGAGTTTGAGACCTATTATCTATTGTCTTTCTCCAGGAGTATGATGGTTGATAGTATCCACACTTTCCGCTAAGCGTAAGGGTAGGAGTCTCAATTTTCGTTCCAAAGCCACAACTGTCGCCATGGTTGTGTTGAGTGCATGTTTTTTTTCACGGTTGTCTTAAAGTTTTCCAACCATTGTTTTCTTGATCTACCTTTGGCTCTATATTCGGATATTGTTTTCTTATATGCTCTTATTGGTATTTGGTTTTGGTTCATTCTCGCAAGGTAATCGACACATTTTATTTACCGAGACCAACGTGGCCACAAAACAAAAATCATACCAATAAATAATTAGGGATTTCTTTTACAGCATTTGATATAGACAGCAGCACTAACCTTTTGTAGTTCTTCAAGTTGCTCTTGTTTTTGTTGCAGCTGCTGTAATGTGGTTTTTCTATAGTTTTCCAACTCAGTGACATGCTCTGCTGAATCTTGAAGGTCCTATAATTAATATATAACATATTATATATAACATAAGTCTATAACATTATTAATTAATATATAAGATATAGGCCAACACATACTTTTTTCACAAATGTTTTAAATGTGTGATAAAATAAGAATATAGATTACTGATTATAGAATATAGATTATAGAATATAGATTATAGATTATTGGTCATGTTTGTTTGTGGGTATTTTAAAAAAAAGCATAATTCATTAACATCAGATAGCAAGAATAAGATTCCGGATATCCCTGTCCTTGATAGATCTGGTATTCCTAGCACTGAGACTATTCTGATGCAGACACAGATTCGTTGGGCAAGTCATATGGCAAGTCAAATTTGCTGATATAATAGAGTCGGGACTGTGTAATATAAAGGTAGCTGAGCCTATAGGTAAGAAGGAGGAATTTGTGTTCAACCACACCCCCACACCCTCAACCACATCTTTTGTTTCACATTACAACATAATTTTACAACATAATTTTGTTGTAAACTACGACAAAGTTTTGTTGTAAACTACGAGAGAGTTTTGTTGTAAACTACGACAAAGTTTTGTTGTAAACTACGACAGAGTTTTGTTGTAAACTACGACAGAATTTTGTTTCCAATGACGACAATTTATATGGTCTCGGCAGGTAAATGATAGCTACAGAGAACAATCAAAGTGGCAGAAGCAGAGCAAGACAAATAAAATCATGCACAGACAAAAATTTGACTGGATTTCTTATCCGCATTGCTGAAGATAGAAACAGCTGGACTCTGTGTTGGTTCAAATCCCTATAGGGTAAAAAGGAATCGTGTTGCACACCACACTATAATTTTCTATGTATGGACTAGACTACTAGTTCACCAGATGACTCATAAACCCAAACCTAATTGACATTTGTAATGACATCCTTATCTTCTCCTGGGACGATTCATTATCATCATGTCTGAATAAGACTCATGAAAGAACAGAATTTCTAGATGGTCTGTAGATAATCTAAAGAGATAATCATCATTAAGTGCCATCATCGCAACGAACGTTAGCTGCCATGGGCCACCAACATCCCCTGTCTTTTGCATTGGTGGTGCACTCTGCTAGACTATAACCTATCCATCTCGTGATTCCCCCCCCCCACTTGTATCTCTGCCTACCTCTTGCTCGCCTCCCCTTGACTTACCCTCAAGTAATGTCTTCAACAAGGTGTAATGCCTTTTAATATATCCAAAATATTTTATTTATTGATATTTAATTCATTTAATAATTCTTTCAAATAGACCGATTACATGAAACATGGCAAAACTTTAACATGAAAATAAATTTAGAAATACCGAAGTAATGAAGATAGGAAGAACACAAGAAACACCAATATATATATTGGAAACCACAGACTTAAACAAATGACATAATTTACATACCTAGGAAGTAATATAACAACAGACGGCAAGAGCAGCAAAGAAATACACAATACATGTATTCCTAGTAGTATAGCATACCAAGCCTTAGGGGAAATGACACCAATCTTCAGAAACAAAAATGTAGATTTAAACACCAAAATAACACTATTCAAAACTATTATTATGCCAACGTTGTGTTACCAAAGTCAACTATGGACAACGACAGCACAAGACAAACATAAAATTGTGACAGCTAAAATGGCGTGCTTACGCTGAATCCTAGGAATATCGCTAAGAGGCAGAAGTAGAAATGAGGACATTAGAAAAAGAAACGACACCGCCCTGGTGTATATTAAGAATATATTAAGAGATAACAGATCAAATGATTTCACACATCAGCAGACTACCATCAGACAACATACCACAGCAAGCTATGCTACACAGATACAGTGAAGGCAGACCTAGAGGCTGACCACGAAAACGATGGACCATCGAAATAAAAGAGGCGACAAATTCCACAATATACTCAGCATACACGAGGGCCATCTCCAGAAAACTCTTCTACCCCTGACGCTGAAAGACAACAAAGGGTTTAGCGAAAAGATAGATAGATAGACAGACAGGCAGACAGACAGGCAAACAGATAGAAACAGACATACATACATACAGACAGACAGACACAACAGATAGACAGACACAGGCAGACACACAGACAGACATATAGACATACATACAGACAGACAGATAGATAGATAGACAGACAGATATACAGACAGAGTACAGACAGATAGACAGACAATCAGACAGATAGACAGACATAGAAACATAGACAGACAGACAGATAGATAACTCTTTCTTCATACGATGTATTGTTAGAACATCTTTGTTAGTTTTCTACTCTTTCCAGGCAGCTCTCTCTCTCTCTCTCTCTCTCTCTCTCTATTCTTTTATATAACCCCCATCTCAAAAACATCAATTCTGTCTTCTAGCTGTTTGTTTATTACCCATGTTTCTGAGCCATACATCAATATAAAATAGATATAGCATTTTATAATTCTAATTTTTAGCCTGTTTGTAATTTGTTTAGATATCAATATTTTCCTCATGTCATTGAAAAAATTCTAAAGATATAGAAGGCAGAAAAAGTTTCATTATGGTCTATACTTAACCTACAGGAGCTGCAGCTAAATAATTATAAATCAGCTGGTCTGTACTCAAAGCTGAATAATTGCTAATCAGCTAACACATACCCCGTCTACTCTCTAACATATACCGTTAATACTCTCTAACACATACCCTGATTACACTCTCTAACACATACCCTGATTACACTCTCTAACACATACCCTGTCTACTCTCTAACATATACCGTTAATACTCTCTAACACATACCCTGATTACACTCTATAACACATACCCTGATTACACTCTATAACACATACCCTGATTACACTCTATAACACATACCCTGATTACACTCTATAACACATACCCTGATTACACTCTATAACACATACCCTGATTACACTCTCTAACACATACCCTGATTACACTCTATAACACATACCCTGCTTACACTCTATAACACATACCCTGATTACACTCTATAACACATACCCTGATTACACTCTATAACACATACCCTGATTACACTCTATAACACATACCCTGACAATACTCTCTAACACATACCCTGACAACACTCTCTAACACATACCCTGATTACACTCTCTAACACATACCCTGATTACACTCTCTAACACATACCCTGATTATACTCTCTAACACATACCCTGATTACACTCTATAACACATACCCTGATTACATTCTCTAACATATACCTTGATTACACTCTCTAACACATACCCTGATTACACTCTATAACACATACCCTGATTACATTCTCTAACATATACCTTGATTAAACTCTCTAACACATACCCTGACAACACTCTCTAACACATACCCTGATTACACTCTCTAACACATACCCTGATTACACTCTCTAACACATACCCTGATTACACTCTCTAACACATACCCTGATTACACTCTCTAACACATACCCTGATTACACTCTATAACACATACCCTGACAACACTCTCTAACACATACCCCGATTACACTCTCTAACACATACCCTGACAACGCTCTCCAGGCTGTGAATTCTGCGACTCAGAAGTTTCACCTCTTCTTCAGCAGCTTCTTTCTCTTTCTGAGCAGTGGTCAAGCTGATCTTTAGTGTATTACATTCATCTGCGACCTGAGAAAATGTAATATAAAATTATCATTACATTCTTCATTTATTATTCCGTGATTTCAAGAACGTGGGTTAATTGTGTTGTCAAATATCACTTCATTGAATCCTTCCATATACCCAGAACCCCGCCAAGTTGTAGAGGTACCACATAGCATACACCAACACATAGAGTCCTCCAGCGATTTCTATCTTCAGCAATGCGGATACGTGAGGAACAATTCCGAACTGTCCAGTCTTTGATTTTGTCTGTCCATGATTTTGTTTCTCCTCCTCTGCTTCTTCCACCTTCCACTGTTCTCTGTAGTAAAGTTGTTGTCTCAGTTCAGTGTGGCCATGTCTTGCCTCGCAGTTCTTTATATTCTGGACAGTCTTGTATGTGTTCAGGTGTATGTAAGCCTGTTCCGCATGAACATTCATTTGTGTGGGCCATCCTGATCCGGTGCAGGTGGCTCTGTAGCCTGCAGTGGTCAGTTCTAAGTCAACATGGATACAATACATAAACACAAGACATAGATACAAGACATGGTCACAGGCATGGATACAATACATAGACACGAGACATAGACACAAGACATGGTCATATACATGGATACAATACATAGACACGAGACATAGAAACAAGACATGGTCAAAGATATGGATGCAATAAATAGACACGAGACATGCACAGATATAAGGGAGACTCTGAACACAGCGTTATACATGGCACATATACTGGTCCGTAGCAAATATGTTTTTCTTTTCTGACGCTGTAAGACAATACATCACTTCGAGAATGAATCCATACAAAAAAACTTCACTAGTATAAAATATGCTATATCTAGTATCAACCTACTAGTATATACCGCAAATATTCTATATCTAGTTAAAATCCACCACCCTAACCCTAACCCTATCTTAACCCTAACCCATACAACCTGCTATGATCAACTTTCTAGTGTCTAGCTCAAATAAAACGATGACACAAAATATTTGTATTCTCTGGACAACATCCTGCTGAACATCTAGTGGGACCAGTGTCCTGCTACAAGAGAGATTCAGCGGGAGTTTGAGAATGAACGCTAAAGAAGAAGATAAAGTCCACGATCAGAACTCATAGACTCACCTCTGGTATTTTGTGATACGTGACATCTTGTGACCCTAGTCGACTATTCACTCTTTTGACTTGACTGGAGACTTTGATTTTGGAGCAACAGCTGCCCATTATGCCCAGGCAGCGCCTGGCACGAAACAAACGCTAGCAGTGTGATTAAGAGATTTATACTAGATATCTTGTGTGAAACCTGTGCTCTGTTTTGAATTCTATTTCAGAGGTTCTGCTATATAAAGGCGGTAGCCATCTCCTCTCCCTCGCAGTCTTTACTTCCTGGATTGCGATTAATAAGTTAAGAGTCTGGTCTATCTATATATTGTCTTTCTCTGATTTTGTTGTACTGCGTGGCAGGATTCCAATATGTAGAGAAGATTTCTGCGAACATTCAAATCTCCTACCGGTTTTCTTGACTTGTCGTAATTTCATCCTTGAATGAACACTTAAAATATGAATATCCTTTTTTGGCAAGTTCATATATTAAAATATGCTTTCAAATATTACCATAAATTATTGATTTAATATTCTTGTGTGTCAAAACCTATGATATTTTTGTTAAGGAAGATTTTGTTTTACAAAAATAAAAGATATTCAAGACATTTGTCCCCCCCCCCTTATATTTCAGTAACTATATGATGCATTAAGAGTCCGGTAGATAATGTATACTCCTCGTGTGTGAAATCTGTATCTGTAGAACTGGTAAAAAAAGTCAATGGTAGTATGAAATATATATTCGTATCCTGGAATCTATGCTTACATTAGACGGGTATTATTATAATACTATTGATATTCGTAGTCTCCTGTGAAATCGACACTAGTCGTCGGGATGTGAAATCATCATCATCAGGTGCCATGCCGACTGGCGTAGGCGGTCATAGCGCTCCATAGCTCTCTGTCCACAATATTATTTATCAAGGTCGTTGTTGTTTCCTTGCCGTACCAGGCTGTCAAACTGTCTAATATTTTCTCACGATGTTGCCCTATGTCTCTGTTGCCTTCAATTTTGCCTGTTGTGACTATGTTCTCTAAACCTGCCTGTCTCATGAAGTGGCCAAAAAAGAAGATTGCATTTTCCTTATATTGTTGATTAAGGTCCGTTTCGCATTTGACTCTTTCAACACCTCTACATTAGTTTTTCTGGCAGTCCATGGTATTCTCAGCATTCTTCTGTAGAACCACACCTCTGTTGCCTCTAATTTCCCACTTTCCAGTTTGTTTATTGTCCAAGACTCGCACCCATATGTTAGTATAGGAGTTATATAGCACTGCAGAACTCTCTTTCTCACCTCTAATGTCAAGGTCATATCTCACATATATATATATATATATATATACATATAACATATTACACAGTATATTTTGTGATATGAAATACATTGACTTCAATGAGCAACTGGTTGAAATCTGTACGGATTCGAAAGCAGAACAATCGCTGCGGATGTTGAAGGATAAATCCAGGTATTCTAATAAAAAATATTACAGACGAAAACTTACTTTTTGAACATGTATGCCGACACTATTCCCTATCAAAAACAATATTGAAGGGTACACTTGAAGATGAAAGAAGCAGATAAAAGCAAAGAAAATAATATGCAGAAAATGTAAAGACTGGGAAGGTCAAAATTTTTCCAAACTCATCCACATCGCTGAAGATAAAGATCTTTGAAGAACTGTATGTTGACACATCGAATATAGCATCGATACGACCCTGACAGGCTATGAGTTTATGGACTAGTGTATTACAGACGGCATCGATACGACCCTGACAGGCTATGAGTTTATGGACTAGTGTATTACAGACGAGTATATTTTATACACAGCAAACAAACAATGTTTTTCATATGTAGGAGAGCTGGAATACATTCGTTTACAGGACAACAAGAAGAGTTGTTACTGCTAGAGTTTGGTACACAGGCATGATTATTAAATATCTGCAGGTGACAAAAGAAATTCTAGACCAGTCAGAGATAAACTCTAACACACTTAAGAAATATTATACCAGTCAGAGATCAACTTAAACACACTGAAACCTACAAGGCGATTCGGTGCTGCAAGAACGGACCAGGTTCAATTCCTGTTAGTAGCTAGAATTTTTAAAATATAGACACATTGCTGAGGATCTTACTTGAGGGTAGAGTCGAGGGACGGATATAGAGAGATACCGGTAGGCAACAATACAAATGGGAGGAAATCAACATTAGTTGGACATGTTAGTCTAGCAGAGTGCACAGTCAAGACAAGAGACATAAGTTAGATGCCTGTTACAGTCAATCTTTGACGCGGAGACAGCACTTAATGATGGTGAATGTCTATTAGGAAGTTTCCGGCAATAAATTCCAAATTCCAACATATTCGCTAAAATAAACACACAAGTGATTAAAATATATTCCGATAGAAACGAAACGGGGGAAAAAAACACAACTGGAAATATACGGAAATTCATAACCAATATATGCGCTTGTAATAATGAATACTTCAACGCGCTTTCGGTAAATCCTTGAAGCTGAATAATAAAACATGAACTTATTACTCAAGAGCTAGAACAAAAGTGTTGGTGCTCATTGATGGAAACGTTATTGAAGCGATATATAAGACAATATAGGAATGTCATGTGACTAAATACTAGCGTTGCATACATGTGCAGTATAATCTATCAATAAGACAAGCTAACCTTAGCATCAGGGATGCCACATAGTTTGAAGAATTTATGAGCAAGAGATTGCAAAATCTCTAAATTGTGTACAAAACCATTTTTTTAAAAAATGCGAATACATTGAAATTAAATTAGGTTCTACTAAGTTAGTTAGTTAGTTAGTCGTTGGATCATCGTCACTGCACTCCAGAAAAGTCCATAGGTGTTCAGATCTCTCCTTGAATGTAGCCGCCATTACACGTTGACGGTCCCAGTACGCAGTTGATTGACCATCATTCTTTCTTGCCCACGAAACCGCCCCGTTCTAGCGACACCACATTTCAAACCAAATTCCTTTATTCTAGTCATGGAACAAGAGTCACCGTTGCTTATACAGTTACTTGCTCGTGCGTTTTCCTGTAAGAAGTTCAAAATGTCTGCTCGATCCATCGCTCCACCAACAGCCGTAGTAGCAGCGTGTGCGACCAACCTATCTGCTATCTCATTACCCCGGACTCCTGCATGTCCCGGCACAAAAATAAAAGTCACTTTACGCAAACAGGAATTCTTCACTGCATTCAGCCACTGTATCCCGCCTGAACTTTCACAATCATGCTCATCGAGTCACTGAGTATGCAGGCATGCTCGCAGATAGTCTGCGAGAAGACCCATTGCAAAGCTTTGGTTATTGCCAAAACCTCCATTGTCATGCTGCTTGTCGTCTGAGCGAATCACCCCTTTCCTCTCTGATGGTTCCCTCCACATTTGAGCCGTGAAGATCCAGGCACTTCTGATGTGTCTCTCAACAGACCCATCTGTATATACAATCATATCACCTTCCCTGGAATTTTCACCGATTAAAGCGAGTACATCTGACTCCACCCCTGTCGGACACCATTCCCTGCATTCTCTACTGAGTGTGATTATTACTTTGAAGGCTGTCGGACAATCTAATGGCGCACGACTCCATTCCACCCCACCCTCTTATCTACGAGCTTGACTGCATATCTAGCAGCCAAAAGTGCGCCTGAAACCTGATCTGCATTAAATCCTACGATGTCTTACAGCAAAGGCAGAGAAAAGCTGGATGGATAGATGGATGGATAGATGGATGGATGGATAAATAGACCAGTGCCGTTCCGTGCTATAATGAAGAGAAGCGGCCGCTTCAGGCTATACATCAATCACGTGTCATTTTGAGTGGCGTAGACGATGTTTTCCACAACTCCCTGTCTTGTGATTTTAATACTTTCAGTTGGTGGCATTCTCTAATGTCACAATTATCCAACAATTATCCAACAATTATCCAATTAATGGCAACCTATCCAGCAACTTGTTCCTCTGTCTCTTCTCCCATTGATTTTTTTAGTGGTTACTAAATGTTCAAGTTTTGCACTTTTCTCATCACTATCTAAGTTCCTTCAACTCGGAATACAACGCATAGGGAAGTAACCAGTGTTCTCCAGTTGGAGCGATATTATACTACTGTGTGTGATTCGTGGATGTTGCTGAGGCTCCTAGTTATAGCCTCCTTGATGGTTGTTCTGCAGAGTTTCATTTGGACTTCATCAATTTCCTTTGCCATTTAGTACCCAAGTTAATGAAACGCCCAATATGGGAACCCTGTATAACGAAAATAAAAAAAAATAAAAACTAATGCACGATACATGAACTGCATGGAAGCACATGCGCCGAAATTGACAAAAGAAGAGCCGATAACAGTGTTATAACAAATGAATGTCAGGGAAATATATATCGGGAAAAAATGTCATACAAATCGTTGGAAAATAATACAGCGAAAAATGTTGGTTGGTCACAAAATGCAGTTAATATCAATTATTAAGTAGTCGATATCTATACGAGCTGCGTCATTCATGTTCTGATTATCAATACAGGGCGGTTGTAGACACAAGATGGCTGTGACGATTAAAAATAGTTTTGCGAAATAACAGTCACGTGATCATAGATTGATAATTCATTAAAAATATCTTGAACTTTCAGACTTACGCATATGCTTGATATTCCTCACACACTATTCTATTTATGAAGTTATTCGCACAAGTCTGAAAACCGGGGACTAGACAGGTTGCAAAGAATATGACAACTATTTTCTTTCTAGACATGTCGTAAGAAGCAGCTAAGTGAAGTGGGGGGAGGGGTAGGCTGGCGATCTGCCACTTGTGAAAAAAATGATCATTGCCACACTACATTTCTGTGGTGTAAGGGGTTCAGCATTACTCTCGTGTGGACCGAGGGTTAACAGATAACCAAGATACTAAAAGCACCTCCTCGTGATGCATCATGGAAATAGTTGCTATGAAGCTCGTGCGAAGCAGTTCAGTTAACGCTTGTGAATCGCGTCTGAGCAGTATAGATTGAGATGGATGGAGAAACGTTTGTACATGGCAACATGATTTCCGAATGGCACATGTCGGTCCACACAGCTAAAAGCCACTGTTGCAACAGAGTAAGACTGCATCTGGTCTGAGCTGCCGGGCTGTCATGTCCCAAGATGTCATGTCCCAAGCTGTCATGTCCCCAAGCTGTCATGTCCCAAGCTCACGAACATTGAGAACCGCAAGCCTCTGGAGAAGAGAGGCTAACAAATTGAGTACAATTCTAGGGAAGCACAACGCTAGAGGGCGGCGACATGTGCAAATAAAATGGAGCAAAAGCAATGTTCAACTCAAGAGCAAACTTGTATTTACCTCAAAAATGAATATCTCGTGGAATGCCCAGTGTTGCTCATGTATAGAGACTGAGACTTGGACGGGCGAAAGAACCCAAGCCAAACTCTACTGTAGAGTGTTTGTTGTCTATACCACAAACATGCTCACAGACGTCAAATGGTTCATTACTCGAGGAAACAGGGACAATGACTCTACCTACGCGAGACAAGTTTACTGGCAGCAGGGTATCTCTTGCGAGATAGACGTAGTCGACAAAAGTCTAAATCCCTGACCACGGCCTCACCTCGAAACTAGCACCCAATGACATGTTTTGGCCTGTAAAGTTCAAGGGCACAGTGGGTAAAAACTCATCACATTAAAGAGTTCATACAGATCCGTTGCTTGGCGACGCACATCTAGCGCCTTATAAACAGTGAATGTGTTTTGAAATATTCAAGCCCATCTATTCCTTAACAATGTACAACACACGGCAATTGTTAAGAAATAATTTTAAAATCACCCCCTCCCCTTTCCCTGTATGACTGTCCCTCTATGAAATAATTTGGTACCAAAAATGCCCCCCCCCCCAAGAAAATACATATATTTTGTAATACGTCTCAACCAAGGGCCTGTCAACCAGCATAAGACCGTTTCACTAGACATGTGAACGCAAGATGATTCATCCCTAATTTTCCGTTTTGATTTATATGTGTATGTTAACTTTGATAAAGGCATTTTGGTCGAAACGTCGATTTGTGTGTGCCTATGTTTGTTTCGTATTATTAACAAAACTTTATTACCCAGTTTCACGCGTTACTTGTTGAATTTCAGTTTTGCGCAGTTAGTACATATTTCCAATCAGCCGGCATTGGTCAGGGCAAATAAGGTAACCATGACTTGAAATCACAAAATTACTAACTAGTATTTGAAAAATATAATAGCCAACTTACGTTTTCCTGTTGTCACCAATAGATTCCATTAAAAAAAACCTGACCCACATGACCCAAACCCATTTTTTAAATAAAACGTTCGCTACTATGGATTATTTAATAACTGACAACATTAAAGATAACATGAATACATCATTGGAAAATACAAGCCTCATCGCCCAAGACAGAGAAGGGTTAAAAGAGTTCATTGGGAAGACAACGTTCTGAAGAGAATACATCACATGACACATTATGGATCTGTGCGCGCAAACATCTACGATTTTCAATATTTTTTCTCAATTAGACCTCTTGAAACAATATACCTGTCTCACGGAACATCTACATGTGTAATGATGGTGAAATAGTCCCCATAACTGTGAGCAGGTAGCTCTTGGCACATGATGATGATGAAATAGTCCATACAGCTGTGAGCAGGCAGCTCTTGGCACATGATGATGATGAAATAGTTCATACAGCTGTGAGCAGGCAGCTCTTGGCACATGATGATGATGAAATAGTTCATACAGCTGTGAGCAGGCAGCTCTTGGCACATGATGATGATGAAATAGTCCATACAGCTGTGAGCAGGCAGCTCTTGGCACATGATGATGATGAAATAGTCCATACAGCTGTGAGCAGGTAGCTCTTGGCACATGATGATGATGAAATAGTCCATACAGCTGTGAGCAGGCAGCTCTTGGCACATGATGATGATGAAATAGTCCATACAGCTGTGAGCAGGCAGCTCTTGGCACATGATGATGATGAAATAGTCCATACAGCTGTGAGCAGGCAGCTCTTGGCACATGATGATGATGAAATAGTCCATACAGCTGTGAGCAGGTGGTTCTTGACGTAGTTCGTGCTCTATGTCACGCCAATATAGCGCTGTATTTTTTTCCCTCAAGATACATGGGAAGAACTTGCACAAAATAGATCTACATGGCGTTCTACAGTCAAAAAGAGCGCATCATCTTGTGAAAAGAGGAGAAATGCTGCAGTTCAAGAGCGGAGAGTAGCTAGAAAATCACGGATAGACCAAAACCAGTCTACAGGGGTCATTCCATGTCCAAACTGTCCATGGGCATTTGCATCTTGAATAGGGCTCATTATCCATCTACGAACTATTAGGCCTGGTCATAATTCTGATTGAATTTTCAAAAGTGGATGTAAAAAATGGTCATCATCACTTGTGATGGACGAACACATACCTTGACACATGATGATGATAAAATACTCTCTTTCACTGTGAGCAAGTAGCTCTTGACAACGCATAGACATTCTGACAAAAGTTAAAGGAATTATTTCATCATCATCATGTGTCAAGAATTATCTTGATTCTTGATTAGAAACTGGCCTCACAGCACATGGGGCATTCACATAAGTGCACCGCCTTCTGTTACAGCAGCCATTGAACTCGATGGTGTTTCGAGTCTAATGTTGCCGAAACAGACGTCGACATCAGGGCACAACTCTGGCCCTTGCGACAGGTTTCTTTGTTGTTTCGCCCACCCACGCCGTGTCCGTAACATCTACTAAGGTTTTCTGGTGCATGGTTGGTTTGTCTAGTGAGCCATTGGTGAGACCCATAGAGGCAAGAATTACCTGCTCACAGATAATTGGATGGAATTGATTAGAGCAGTCATGGATACCCTACGAGAAGACGAGGAGGAAGTCGAACGAGACAATGTACATATTTAGAGAATGGTAGAAATGGGAGTGACTAGAGGCGATGGGAGAAAGTGCTCCCTCTCCAGAAAGATCGGAAGAACGCGTAATCAGCAACTGACTGGGACACTAAGCTTATACACTTTTAGATGGCTGACGGAACGACAAACAGAGCATATATGGGAATGACCCCAGCGCTGTCACGCTTGTTACTAATAAAGAATCATGAATCAAGCTAAATGGATAATTTTATCATCATCATGTGTCAAGAGCTACCTGCTCACAGCTAAAGAGATTATTTCATCATCATCATGTGCCAAGAGCTACCTTTTCACAGCTAAAGAGATTATTTCATCAGCATCATGTGTTAAGAGCTACCTGCTTACAGCTAAAGAGATTATTTCATCATCATCATGTGTCAAGAGCTACCTGCTCACAGCTAAAGGGATTATTTCAACATCATCATGTGTCAAGAGCTACCTGCTCACAGCTAAAGAGATTATTTCAACATCATTATGGAAACGTCTAGAAAAGTGTGAAAATGTCAAACATATTATCGAGAACAATGTGCATTTAATCTTCTTCTTCAGTGTTCATTCTCAAACTCCCGCTGGTTCTCTCTTGTATCAGGACAATTTGCCTACTAGATTTCCAGCAGGATGGAAATACATTGTATCATTGTTTTATTAACGTAAATGCCCCGGCATATCCATCGTCAGCGGTCAATGCGGAGTTAAGTCTATGAAGAATAAGCCCAAGAAAAGAGCTACATATTGTAAATAGCAGCTAACATTTTGAAACCCACTATAGTAGAGTAGTAGGGTAGTAATTGAGGGTCTCCTCATTCAACTGAGGGCCCAAAACGTCAACAAATATCACTGTGTCGTGCACGTGTTAAGTCAACCAAAACGCAGGCAAACAGGACTGCTCAAGCGTGTCGTTCGTAATTAATAATCCTGGTGGGTCATTGGTAACTGTCTTCTAAATGTAACACATTAAATATTCCCCGTGATTTTCAATGGGCACTGCATCAAAAGCCAACGAAAATCACGGGAAAAGTGAAATGTGTCAATTCAGAAGGATGATTTCTAATTTATCCCACACGTTCCATATTTTAGATGTTCACGCTTCAGTACGATGACATGTTTTATCAGTGCATGCAAACTCTTCTCCGTACATAGGTCCTGCGTACTGCGTCGCTAACTCCTATGGGGATACCCGAAGTTGTGACTCTTGCGAGGATATCCTATTGGGATGCCCAGAGTGTACCGCCTTTGGTTCGGAAAACCACAAATCGTAATGCTCGGTGTTACCACTTACATTTTAGAAATAATACCAGCTAACCACAGACTTCATAATTCAGTATAAATAATACTAGAGCCAAAGATTTGGTCTTTGTTACCTCTAATATTTTATGGTAGTGCGTCCTGATATAACCTAATTGGACTTTGTTGTCCGCTGGTTGAAAGGGCGCGCCTCTCCAAAAGAGAGGTAAACTCATTAACTACCTACTAGGGCCAAAGTAATCTCTCTCCGGTAATAGAGGAGAGTATACCTTCAAAAAAACTGCATTCGCCCATTTTCGTGCGCAATTTCAGTTTTCATGAGACTTTTTGTGTCCTTTTTAAAAAAAATCTTTATGAATGGTGAGGGTTTCCTTGTCTTTTGGCTAAATTATTGGGTTTTCCTTAGATAAAACTCAAAATGAAGGCAAATAGAGCCAAAATAACATCAGAACCCTAGACGACGGTCAAAAACCCCAGACCCAGTGGAGAAAAAACCCCAACTGTGGTATCGCTGGCAATGGTATATAGTGAATTCACAAACCACATCTAAAAGTTCCATCAAACATTTTGAAACTACGGTCCACACTATTTTAGAAACACCAGTAATATTACACAGAAACAACACAATTATATTTTTCTATGTGACGTATCCTTTACAGAACGTTGTCCTCACTGCACAATCGAATAATAATGTATAAATGTATACGCTGCTCAACCGATAAATGAAACATATCCAATGGTGAAATATGTAAAACTTATCGGGTTATAGATACAGACTTAGCACCGGTTTCCATGAAATGACACGCTTCCAGCGTTACAAACAGACATGACCTATAACAAGGTGTGTATAAATAAACATTCAACTGAACTATATTGTATGCCATTAAATGTTAGGGAGGGAAAGGTCGATTTCTTGAAGATCATACAGGTGACAAATACTAGATTCGGCGTTAATAACACCTTCAGGAATTGAAATTATTGAGAGATCTATATATTGAGTGTATGTAATATAGAATAACTCAGGCAAATGCAAGCTTCCAAGATGGAGAGTTATGACCCGACATCACTGGCAGACCAATATATGCTCAGTCTTCTCCATCAAATGTTCAAGGGTATGCATACTAAATAAAAGGAATGCAGAGAAAACAATCCCTAATTTCTAATATCTTAACTACCCTAACAGAAAAGGGAAAGGATTTACTTCTACAGTATTTGACGTACACGGACGAGGGTGCCCGCAAAGAGATTTGCAAAGTTCTTCTTGAGGTCATCAACAATGAAAGTGATTATGTCCAACTGATTACAAGGACTGAAATTGTACACGTCATCAAAAACAGTTAGAGCCCTGCACCTGGACCGTATAGAGTACAAACCATCCCTTTCAGTAACTGGATGAAGTGGACATTGGCGCATTTATGGGGACATTTAATTCACTTATATATTGTTATTTCTCTGCTTTTGCTGTGAGGCGTTGCAGGATTGAAAGACGATCGGTTTTCGGACTATGGCATGTTTGATCGCTAGATATGCAGTAATATTGTGACTTCTCAGATTGTTGGTAACTCCTTCAATCCACCTTCTTCTGTGTTTTCCTCTGTAACATTTTCATGATTCATGATGTTACTTCTGGTCAATATGGACTTATTATCATTTACGTATCAGAACCAGTACAGGTTTCTAATTTTAAAAAAAATTCTTGCACAATATCTAGAGCAGGTTCCGGTCAAATTTCCTACCGACTTACTAGACCTTTCGCAGTTTCATTCTTGAAGTCAATAATAGTATAAATATTGCTTTTATACCCTAGAATAGGCTCCATCGCTACTTGCGACCGTTTTATAAACCTGGCAAGGATCCTATGATGTTACACAGAAACCGTGTCATCATCACTAGGTGAAGAACATCATAAGTAACATATCTTTGTCAATTGAGGTGAGAGATCTCTTAGAAGTAAAATAGAATCAATTCTGATGTATGGAAGTGAGTCTTGTACAATCAGCAGAGTAGTGAAAAATAATATAGAGGACGTTGACTGTTGTGACAAGTTAGTCCAGTTTTTGTGTACCTAAAAGAAATGTAAAATTATACAGTGGTCCGAGGAACTAAACTGATCTGAGAGCGGAGGCATGACCGTCTCCTTGATATAGAAGACCTGTACACAGAAAACGTAAACATGATCTGAAAAGCCCATTCTGATTATTTTCGTCGTTGGTCGATCTTGTCTATTTTGACATGCGACTTCAAGTATATAAATAGTGATCAACAAAAATCATGACAATAATGAAAAACGTAATAAATGAAGTCCTAATTAATTATGTACATAGGTCTTATACTACTGTTGGGAACCTCCCCGAGTTCTCAGCGAGGTGGGCATGACCTTCGCCAATAAAGACCTTCCAACAAATTAATTATAACTCCATTCGTTACGGGTTTAATTATTGTTGGGGTTTCGGTTGATTACTATTTACATACGTGGAATTACATGTAAAAAATAGCCAAGGCGACTCCGAGTGTATAAATAGTGATCAAATGAAAACCTAACAATAATCAAAAACGTAACTAATGGGGTCCTAATTAATTCTGTAGGAAGGTCTTCTATATCTCAGAGGTCTCGAGGGCGGGGTGGGAGCCTAGTATGTGACCTTTTAACAGTACCATTCTCTAACTACCTGCTGTACGTCACTGCTTGAGGCTACTTACATGTCGCCAGCCAATAAAGAGCACGGTATGGCCTATTGCAGGAACAAAACGGGAAATCGGTAAACCTATTACCGTTGATAGGTCACGTACCAGCATCACCAGCTAAAGGTATTATTTCATTATCATCTCTCCTCACTTTCTTAAGTAAGTTGATGAAATTGTGTGCAGAAAATCCATAAGTGGAGTTTACCCAACTTCTGACTAAATTGTCTATTGACTATTGTCTTTCCCCAGGTGGTTTGTTATCCACTCTTGCCGTTAAACGTTAGGGGGGGGGGATCAGAGTTCGAGCTTGCGTTCTAAAGCCAGATGTGTGGCCTCAGCTGTGCTTTGACCGTGTCTGTTCAGGATGTCCCTGACGTTTTCTAAATTATCCAAATTTTCAAAATCTGTCTAAATTCCTAGTACTAAATGTCATGCTCTGATTTCTTAGAACTAAATGTCATGCTCTGATTTCTTAAAACTAAACGTCATGCTCTAATTTATTAAACTAAATGTCATGCTCTGATTTATTAAACTAATGTCATGCTCTGATTTATTAAACTAAATGTCATGCTCTGATTTCTTAGAACTAAATGTCATGCTCTGATTTCCAGAAAGATTACTTTATCTACGGAGGTGTACTTAAGCGAGACTGATTGCAGTAAAGAAGACCTCTGTACAGAATCTAAACAAGACTTCATTCGTTACGTTTTTTGATTATTGTCGTGATTATCGTTGATCACTATTTATATACTCGCATAACAAAAACAATCAAGACCCACCAACGAAATACATGGTAATAATTAAAATCAGCCATTCACGCTATGTGAATTATAATTATAAGCCTCATTTTCGTAAACCTTTTGAAGTCAACAATTAATGAATATAATTTAAAACATCTCTTTCTAAATAATATTGACGATCTACTGGGTTCTGGTGATCTCGACATGTTGCCAACTGTGATGTACGAGGTCATTATCTAGAGACCCGGATTTTGAAGAGTGGTTTTTCTATGGCAGAAGTATACTAAAACTGACGACATCGGCAACACTGACAACGTTGTAGCATTGCAGATTTTTTTCTGGCACTAAGAAATAAAACACACTAAGAATATCTTTCAAATGTTATAAGAAAACGCAGATGAAAACACCAGGTACACGATCATAGACTAGATGAAAACATACTGAACCAGCAAGCCCCCCCCCCCGGTATGTGGACACCTGAGGGGAACAGAATATAAGGAAGACACAAAATTAGCCTAAAAAGCACCACCAAACTTGAAGAAGGAGAAATAATAAGTTGAAAGTCCACACAGAATTAAAAGTGCAGGCAACGGACCGCAACCACATGGAGAATCAAAAACTATGCCCTATGTGCCGCCTGTGGCACGAAAGAAACAAACTAACTAATTCGTTGAGAGTGAATCGCTCTGGAAACTATTGTGATAAGAAAAATTTCAGTTCATCGGAAAACTGAAGCTCCTTAGCTCAGAGGGTGAACAAGTTAGTCCACTAGCGTCTACTTAGGTGTCCACTAGAATCAAGATGTACATAACAGACTTAAGACTTACCTTTGACATGTCCTGGGTTTGTCCTTGAATGTCATTGCTTGGATATATTTGCTGAAGGGATTCTGAGACCATTTTTGATAAGTTATGCCTTGCATGCTCCTGGTAATGTTCAGTTTGGGACTGGTCACTGTCTAATCCACGATCGGACTGTTTACTCTCAGGACCTTCATTTTGGGGTGGACGATTTTGCTGTTTACCATCTGTATCCTCATTTTGTGGTGGACCATTTTGCCGCTTACCACCCGAATCAGTGTTATCTTGTCTACGATTGTGATGTGTACTCCGTGAATCATTATTGACTGATCGACGGCTGTTCTGTTTAGCCTCTGATTCACTATTTTCTGACCGACGACTTTGCTGTTTAGCTTCTGAATCAGTATTCTCTTGTCGATAATTGTGTTTCTTAGCCTCTGAACGATCATTCTGATAGTTGGTCTGTGTAGTTTTCGAATCATTATTTTCTCGCTGATTTTTACGTTTAGTATTTACGTCATTACTATCTGACCCATGTCTGTGTTTTTCAGTTTCTGAATCACTGTTCTCTGAACGACTTCTCCGCTGTTTATTTTCAGAGAGATCATTCTCCAGAGACAGTTTGTGTTGTTTCTTCTGCATGTCATTATTCTCTTGCCGAAAATTGTGCTGTTTAATCTCTGAATCAACATTGTTACGCCAGTGTCTCTGCTTGTCATTCTCTGATTGATACTGCTCTGAACGTTGTTTTTTATATTTCATCTCTGAATCAGCATTGTTTGACAGGGTAACATGTTGTTTAGTATGCCTAGGACCATTCTCTTGATTATTTTTTTGTTGTTTCGTCACTGATTCATCATTATCTGGATGTTGTGCTTGGTGTTTAATCTCTGAGATTTCTTTAGGCGATGGTAGGAACTCGTTAATCTTCCCAGTTACTGGGTGCTCCTGTGAACATAAATAAAAACGTTGGCTATTGAACGGTTGAAACGTTGGAAGGTTGGAAAGTTAAAAGGTTAGAAAGTTGAAAGGTTGAAACGTTGAAAGGTTGGAAGGTTGAAACGTTGGAAGGTTGTAAAGTTAAAATATTGGAAAAGTTTCGAAGATTGACTTCATTTCACTCAGGTTACCACATATGTACTGAATTGAATATGTCCCTGCTAAAAAGGGAACGGGGGAGGGTATATAGAAGCTATCCATAAATTACATCATCAATTGTATACATTTTGTATCCCCTTCCTCACAGGTCAAGATTTTTCTTGTTTAATTGAATCTACAAAAATTAGCCCCACCCCTCCCCCAAACAGAAAAAAATATTTTTAGAAGGCAAAAGGACACAAAAATACATATTTTTTTCACAACTTATAAAAATGTATGTTCCAAATTCAAACAATGTCATTGCTGTATAAAAATAGTATTGTTGACATCAATTTTTCTAAATCAACTCCCTCTTGTCAACAATTGTCAAACTTTCTCTGAACACGCCACACCTCTAAATTATTGACTCATCTTACCAAATTTTAATTTAAGCAAATATTTACTCCTTTCTTTCTACTGTCACACCTGAGTAACAAATATTTACCTCTTTCTTTCTACTGTCACACCTGAGTAACAAATATTTACCTCTTTCTTTCTACTGTCACACCTGAGTAACAAATATTTACCTCTTTCTTCCTACTGTCACACCTGAGTAACAAATATTTACCCCTTTCTTTTTACTGTCACACCTGAGTAACAAATATTTACCCCTTTCTTTTTACTGTCGCACCTGAGTAACAAATATTTACCCCTTTCTTTCTACTGTCACACCTGAGTAACAAATATTTACCTCTTTCTTCCTACTGTCACACCTGAGTAACAAATATTTACCCCTTTCTTTTTACTGTCACACCTGAGTAACAAATATTTACCCCTTTCTTTTTACTGTCGCACCTGAGTAACAAATATTTACCCCTTTCTTTCTACTGTCACACCTGAGTAACAAATATTTACCTCTTTCTTCCTACTGTCGCACCTGAGTAACAAATATTTACCTCTTTCTTCCTACTGTCACACCTGAGAAACAAATATTTACCCCTTTCTTCCTACTGTCACACCTGAGTAACAAATATTTACCTCTTTCTTCCTACTGTCACACCTGAGTAACAAATATTTACCTCTTTCTTCCTACTGTCACACCTGAGAAACAAATATTTACCCCTTTCTTTCTACTGTCACACCTGAGTAACACATATTTACCTCTTTCTTTTTACTGTCACACCTGAGTAACAAATATTTACCTCTTTCTTTTTACTGTCACACTTGAGTAACACATATTTACCTCTTTCTTTCTACTGTCACACCTGAGCAACAAATATTTACCTCTTTGTTTATAATACGTGAAAGCTGAAGTTCAAACTGAAGTCGTTCCTTGGCTGCCATCTTGATGATGTTCACGAACTCATCCTGTTCTGGAAATGTGATGACGTTCTGTGTGAATGAATAAGAATGTCTGATTATACTTCCAGTAACACCGTTTCTTAGTAATGGGTACATAGCAAGGTGTCATATTGTGTACTAAGTTTGTGTAATAATAATAATAGCAATTATACTAACGGTAATAGTAGAAGTAGTAACAACAATAATAATGATAATAATAATAATAATAATAATAATAATAATAATAATAATAATAATAATAATAATAATAATAATAATAATAATAATAATAATAGTAATAATAGTAGTAATAATAATCAATCAATCAATCAAGTGCCATGCCGAATGGCGTAGGCCATCATGTTTCTCCACGACTCTCTGTCTCTTGTGTTGTCAATAAGCTCGGTTGGTGAACTTCTTTCGTGCCACAATACTAGT
The DNA here is from genome assembly GCA_034231615.1 of Meghimatium bilineatum. Classification (NCBI taxonomy): domain Eukaryota; kingdom Metazoa; phylum Mollusca; class Gastropoda; order Stylommatophora; family Philomycidae; genus Meghimatium; species Meghimatium bilineatum. Next base: position 951,261 of record CM067304.1, read on the forward strand.
CCATCCAGCAACTTTTCTCTTTGTCGTCCTCTATCTCTTCTCCCCTTGATCTTTCCAGTGTTTATTAAGTGTTCAAGCTGTGTTATTCTCAGCACCTGCCCTAGAAACCGTGACTGTCTGCCCCTTATGTTTGATATGATTGATCTTTTTACGCCAGCATCAAAATAATAATAATAATAATAATAATAATAATAATAATAGCAATAATAGTAACAACAATAATGATAATAATTAATAAATATATTTCTCAGATAACATAATAACACATACAACGAACTACTAATACAAGAAATAGGCATGTTTCTGCGTCGGTGGGTCTCACTAATTGCCAACTAGATAAACCACCCATGCAACAGAAAATCTTAGCAGATGACATGCCGTTATATTGAGGTTCCTTATCGAAGCTTTGTAGCCTGTCATCTATACAATTATAGACCACCTCTGAGTAGAAACGTCCTACAATAGGCTTTGCAGTAAACCGAAAGCTGAAGTCTCATGGGTATGAAAGAAAGCTCAGAAAAAAACACCCTACTGTACATAGGAAATAAGAGCTAATCGCTTGAAAATTCCCGTGGTTCTCAATCAATCAATCAATCAATTCAGGAAATATTGAACAAATATTGAAACTGTAACTCAAACAACAAAATATTACCTGGTACACTCTCATCTCGCTGTTGCTAAGGTGATCTACACGATCCTGACATTTCCTACGGAGTCCTTCTATCTCTTTATCCTTGGTTTCTATGAGCCTGGTAAATTCAGCCAAATCTTTTGCTCTCTGTTTAGCAAATACTCGTTTGAGATGTTCAACTTCTGGGTTGACCTCGGATTGAGGCAATGAAGACGTCTTTTTCTATAAGAGAAACGGTATTTGAAAAAAAAAAAAAACATTATTAGGTTACAGACGATATTTGAACCATTATTTTTTTTAAAAACAGATCAGGGAGAAAAAGAAGAGATTTGAGCTAGATAATTGGAATAAATACAATGGAAACAGCACAACCATCCTCCGTGCATTCAACGGCAGAATTTCTGGCTACAAGGCACGATGAAAACCACGAACTAGATGGGTGAAGACAATCAAAGAAACCCGGGTTCGCACGAACTAGAAATATAAAAAATAAACCAAAATGGCTATACGCGTTACCAGAATAGATCGATAAAACAACCTAACAACGAGACACAGTGAGAGACGACGTTTCGACTAAAAAAGCCTTCATCAGGACAAATAAAGACCCAGTAAATAAATCTTACATAGATGGTTACACACATGGTTGTGATAGGAAGGAAAGAAATGGGGAGAAGTACAATACCGAATGGATGACGGAGGAAGCAAAGATAGGGCAGCATGAGAGGGAAGAAGAGGGTGTGAGGGGAAGATAGTGGTAAGTAAAGAGTGGAAATTGCACAGAAAAAAGTGAAAATAGATCACATATAATGCACGTCAAATAAAATAAATTTAAAATACTTATCTCGAAAGTAGTCGGTGTGAAAAATAGGAAGTGTGAAACCTAGATGCCAGGTTAAATAGCAGGTCGAAACGTCGTCTGTCACTGTGCCTCGTTGTTAGGATAGATAGATATACAGACAGAGACAGACAGACAGAGACAGACAGACAGACGGATGGATGGATTGTTGGATGGATAGGAAGGTAGACAGGTAGACAGACATACAGGCAGTCAGACAGATACAAACAGACTGACTGACTGATTGATTGATTGGGGGAAACATAAGATAGCAGACGACATTTGAACCCGGTAATTTATTAAAAGAAAATCAGAAGGTAGCAGACGGTATTTGAATCTAAAAAATAAAAACAGAAGAAAGAAGCTGAAAGAATTAAGTTCATATCTTCCGCGTTCGTACGTTAACTCCCTCCTGCTGATTACAATAGCAAATATCAAAATTGTACCAGTAATGAAAATCTTGATCCTAACTAATTTTGGCGTACTGAAAACGAAAATGATATGTTAAAATGTTCATTTACTCTAGTTTTTTGTGTGGGTTTTTTTTAAAGATATATGCAACTTGTATTTGTTATTTTAATTGCTGTATACTATACGATGCAACAGTTGTGTTAGACTGAATTATTGATTCTGACCAATAAAAATGTAACTAGAAGCATATGAAACAATACTACCTGGTATTACATCACATATCTTATCTCCGATTAAATTTCGTTATTAGCATTGCATTTTTCCTTCTAGAAAGTGTCCTTGTTAGAAATGTCCAGAATATGTGTTAACAGTGCGAATAATTACTGGTATAAATGTGGCGAAATGAATTTTCTATCGCAAGGACGGAATATGTCTAAAGTGATTAAGAAAGCGTACCATTTGTATTTTGGCTGCAGGATACGAGATGAAGTTGGGAACTCAAGATAAGAGTTGGGCACCGTACATGTGCTGCGATACATGTGCTGCGATACATGTGCTGCGATACATGTGCTACGATACATGTGCTACGATACATGTGCTACGATACATGTGCTACGATACATGTGCTGCTCATCTTAAACTGTGGTTGACTGGCAAAAGTCAAGCTATGATATTTGCATTTCCAGATTTGGAGAGAGGTCAGCGATCATATCAACAACTCTCGAAAATTTGTTGACTGGTGTTATCGTGATATTATTTTTCTTCTTCTGCGCTCGTTCTCAAACTCCTGCAGATCAACAGGATGTAGTCCGGAGAACGGAATGCGTTGTGTCATAGTTTACAGCATTGATGCGATATCAACGCTTTTCCGCCTGACACAACCAACTTCAGCATGGCTTTGGGTCACTGACCCTATATGGGATGGGACAGCCAACTCCATCTCATAACCTCCTTAGTCGCCTTGTACAACATGCATGGAAGGTAAACAGTGTTGATATTCATTGCTCCCCTTTCGGGCCCCGACAGCACATGGGCGATCGTGATATAATCCGGGGAATGGAATACGTAGAATTATATTAATCGTGAATATCTTGATGATGTTTATGAGTGTAATCTTGTTAACAATTATGATGATAATGACGATGATTAATGTGATTCTGCTACCGCTGATAGCGACGTTATACTCACAGATGGATGATATGAATATATATGTCAACTTACTGTTTCCGTTTCCTGATTAATTTGTTCAATTTTCTCCACAAGCTTCCTGACGTTGCATGTTAATTCACTGTTACGGCTCTTCATCTGCGATATCGTATCTTCCATGAAGCTTTGGTTCTTCAGTTTCTTCCTCTGAAGGTGAAAATGTTTATTGTTATTCAGACCAAAAATAATAATAGTAGCAATAACAATAGTAGTAGTATTAGTAACAATAGTAGTAGTAGTAGTAGTAGTAGTAACAATATTAATAGTAGTAATAATGGTGGTGGTAGTGGTGGTGGTAGTGATAGTGGAAGTAGTAGCAGTAATAGTATTAATAGTAGTAGTGGTATATGGTAGAAGTAGTAGTTGGAGGGCGAGGAGCTGCAGTAGTAATAGTAGTAGTAGTAGTCGTCGTATTAACAGGGCAGTGGTAGTAATAGTGGTGGTTGTGGTATTGGTAGTAGTTGCAGTAGTAGTTGTGGTGGTAGTAGTAGTAGTTGCAGACGTATTAGAGTTTGCAGTCGTGGTGATGGTAGCTGTAATAATAATAATAATACAAATAATTAGACCCATAACCTGTCACAGTCGATTGTTTGTCACTATAAACAAAAATTACGAGCAATGTGCTCTTACTTCCTATGTACAGATGGAGTTTTTCAGAGATCTTTCATATCCAGAAGACTTCAGCTTTCGGCTTAAAGCTAGATCTGCCAAGAATTTTCACCCAAAAAACCACTTTTTATGCTTACCAAAACAAGTTAGTAATCTTCAACTAAAATCTTCAACTCCAGCATACTTCCAACATAAACATATGGATGCGAAAGTTGGAAAGCAACATCAAACTTACAACAAAGACTAAACAACTTTGAAAATAAATGTCTTAGAAGACTACTGAACATACGTTGATCAGACTTAAAATAAAACACAGTTTTCATACAAGAATCAAAACAAAAATATGTATCCACCTATATTAGAAATCTTCGCTGGAATTACATTGGACAGTCGCTACGAATGGATACCGAAAGACTCCCCTCAAAGTCTCAAGCTTTGATATGGTCACCAAGAGGCTAGAGAAAACGAGGAAAACCAAAAGAGACTTAACGTAGAACTATTACAAGATAATCAATAAAAGGTAGTACTGCTAGTAGAACAGAATGAAAATAACACTCATGTGAGAGACAGGTAATGGAGTTCTACTGGATAACGACTGACACACTATCACTGTCGGATGCCTATATGAATTAATATACACACAAAAAACACAGAATATAATCATACAAATGACAATACACAGGACATAATCGACGTTTCGATCCAAAAGACCTTTGTCAAGATACGGACATAACATAAAAATATGACAAGTAGAAATGACTACACCACAACAAGCTTGTCCCAGTGAAATATGGTAGTGAGATACCAGAAGGATATGAACAGGAAGTACACAAAGACGATAATATAGGTGGAACGAGAGGAACAAAATAATATATAAAAAATATGTATATATTACATAGAGGGGCGTCAGCATTTTAGAAAGACAGATGCGGCATGATAAAAAAAAAGGTAGGGAAACACTGATTTAGAATGTAAAAGCCAGCAACAGAATTTTTGAATATTTAAATTTGTCTTAATTAAATAATGAATTATTTCAACTAATTAGTCCATGATTTTTCAGCCAACAATAATTTTTACTAAATCACTTGTATATATTCTACTGTGGGGCAAAATTGTATTTGAATCTATGCAGAATTTACAGTTTTACAAAAATAAATAGCAAGTAACCCCCTTTTCTGGGTAGGTCTAGTCCCTTCAATCAATGCCTATTGAAGAATGCCTTCTATTTGGAAGGGGTCTATATTACAAGACGAGTTGGGCAATTTGCCTGGATCACCCATTGTGCGTCTTTCCTCCGACGAGGCGGTTCGTAGTCGGTGAACTATTCCCCCCGTAGGAATACACTTTCATTGTCATCTACTTCTCTAGGTCCAAGACAAAAAAAAAATTTCTGCATCAGTCGTGTTAGGCAACAACGATTGTTGAATTAGATTAAAGTTGCTGCGTCATTGTAGATGTGGTCTGCATCGTCACTAAACACATCCGGGGTCTGTGATTTGACGTGTCCATTTCCTACGCACTCGCCTCGTCCACTTGTGATCGCCTACTAATCCATCGCCAAGCACGGTCTGCGTTTTGACTCTTCGCCATTTTGTTTATCACCTAAAGAAGTGGGTAGACTACGCCTATCTTGGACGGGTAGCTCTGCAGCCGGCGAAAAATTCTCATGTAAGAAAGACGACATCATTGTCCCCTTTGCCATTGGGTGCTGAATCCAATTGTCTCTTCATGAGCCGTGTTTGGCAATAGCGACCTTCGAGTTAGACTATGGTTAACTCGTTCTCAAAGACAGGACTGGCTCTCAATCTACGTTGCTCACAGCGTCCTATTCTGTCTTATCACTGCTTCGGTCGTTGCTCATAACTTCCTGAGTTTGTCTCGCCACTGCTTTGGCAGTTGCTCATAACTTCCTGAGTCTGTCTCGCCACTGCTTTGGCAGTTGCTCATAACGTCCTGAGTCTGTTTGACCACTGCTTCGGTCATTGCTCACAGCTTACTGAGTCTGTTTCACCATTGCTTCGGTCAGAGTGTTTGAACAATATGTGATCCCGACATTTGTTCTAAGATTTTCTCTAGTGCAATGAGGAGCTCTATTCAAAACTTTTTTTCATACCCAGTTGTCTCCGTAGTAGTCCAGCGCGCTGACCGCACACAGCGTCATTCATATTTGCTGGAGCGACTGATCACTGATCGATCTGAGGGTATTTTATGTCGCTATCCATTTATAAGCACAGAATAATGTCGGATACGTAATATGTAACGCTGCGTGAGATCAGCACGCAGGAACATTCTGAAGAAGAACTTGGTGCACACGAGGCTCATACATTTTTCAATTTTACTCGTGAAAAATATATTAATGACGGAACATCCTGGACCCTTCTTGAGAGACGCACCTTACTGGCAACTCGTAGTTAATTCCTGTATGTAGAAGTCCATGCACACGACAGAAATGCGCATGCTCGGAAAGGAATCTGCCACTTTTCGTTAAAAACCATAAAAATATAATACGGACGTATTGTCTGGGTGTGACCTCAAACATATATAGACCCTGTGGGATAAATTGGAAAATATCCTTCTAAATTGACACATTATACTTTTGCTGTGATGTTCATTGGCTGTCGGCAGAAAGTGTAAACAACACGATCAATGAAATCAAAAGTAATAAGTAAATATACTACACAACGACTGTTTAACTCCAAATGTAATATCGTGTTCATATATAGTTGAGAAAGTTGGAAATTAACAACAGCATTGCATAAGAAATGGTGTTCATTTGATGTTCAATAAATGTCTTAGAAAACTTAAATATTGGTTGATAATAGTTCGTAAAACAAGCATGTAAGAAACGACACCAAACAACAATATGTTTCTACAACAATAAAAAAAAACGATGAACTTATTTCGGACATGTGCTTAGAATGAATGAGAACGGACTGCCACTACAAGTATTAAAATGGGTTCGAAGACCAAGACCAGCTCTTCGCAGAACAACCAACAAAGAGGGCATGACTTTGGACATAACAAATTAAACTAGTCTAATTCGACTGTCGTCATTGCCCAACAAGGTTCATACAGAGAGAATTGGGTTCGGTACGCTAGTGCTCAGAGGGGAATGATGCCTTTCTTACACGAGATTTGTTCGCCGACTGCGAAGCGTCCGAGACAGACGAAATCTACCTCGGATTTGGTGATACTACTTTGGGTGATAAACGCAATGGCGATGAGTCAAAATATAGGCCGCCCTTGACAATGGACTGGAACGCCATCACAAGCGGACGAGGCAAGTGTGTGAGATATACACAGGTCAAATCCCATACCCCGTCATGCTTACCAAAACAGCACCTCGCACAGGAAGGTGTATCAACCCTGAGTCTAATTCGACTGTCGCCATTACGCAACACGGCTCATACAGAAGATATTAGGTATGAGACCTAGAGGCACGAAGGATGGTAATTGAATGGTCTTTCTACTTGAGGATAATTTCGCTGGCTGCTAAGCGCTTTGTCGGAGGAAAGACAAACAATGTGTGACCCAGGCAAGCTATCAGCTCGTATCGTAACATATAGGAACCTAACCCATCTGAGCACAAGGCGTCTTCGCTAGGTATTGCAGTAAGCCGAAAACTGAAGTCTCCTGGGTATGAAAGAAAGCTCAGACAAACCACCCCACTACATATATGAAGAAACAGCACGTTGCTTGTAATTCCTGGGGGATAACAAACAACAATAACAAAGCATTTTAATATTAACATAAAAATATAAAAACTTGGATAAGTATCCGTAGAATACATGCTACATTTACAGACGAAACATTGTTAAACCACTATAAGAAAACTTACCATTATCTCGTTCTCAGCTCTTAGCGATGCCATAGAGCGTTCAAGCCGCTGAACGTTCGCAGTCAGCGATCCAACTTTCTGCTGTAACGCCATCTCCCTTTGCTTGGTCTCCTTGTCCGGCTGGTTAGCAACATTTAAAGAGGCTAACATAAATCTTTATTTTTCATATAAACTGTCAACAAAATGTAGCACAAAACTAAAATAATTCAATAAATATGTTTTTTTTCCTTAGTACCGTGTTGCCCTGGATAAAACTAGTTATTTGCTTTGTGCCCCAGAGTTCGTTATTTAGTGTCACTACGATTGAGCGTACCCGAAAATTATTAAACTCTTCATACTTTTCAATATTGATCAATAATAGAAAAACAAATACCAAACATAAATTTCATTGCTAGTGACACTTAAAAATAAAAATATTTGAAATTTGGCCATGAAATGTCCACATTCTGGCAACTCTGTTTGGGTGTCCTGGTGCTTGTTTCGCATACAGTAGGGGTTCTCAGCAAGAAAATCTTGGATTGATAAAATCAATGAATGATCTGGGCGTGATTTTTCTACACTTTTCCAAATGGCTGAGGAAAGAGTTGTTTGGGGAGCTTTTTGTGCTGTCCAGTGTGGCACCACTACGACACTAGCGGGTTATGGGTCTGATTATTATCCCAGAACATATTCTCACGTACATAGACCACAATCATAGGGTACATATCCTATCCCATATTTCATTTCATCCCATGACATATAATCCCATTCATTCATTTTCCTTTTGCGCTGAAGTTAAAGCATAGGACAGAGGTCAGATCTCTCCAATTATGTATGTTCCAAGCTATTCTGTGCAGTTCTTGAATAGTATGAATATTGCTTGTTTTCCTTTTGAATGAAAAAGAAATGAAATGAACTGACTTCTGTTACACAAATCTGTCTGGACTTTACGATGTTAGTTGATTAATCTAACGATCGACGGAATGACCCAGACTTGATTAGAGAAACACCCTCTATCAACGGTTTCACTGCCAGAAATCTATAATCCCATCCCATGACATATAATCCCATCCCATATTTCATCCCATCCCATGACATATAATCACATCAGACATATAATCCCATCCCATATTTCATACCATCCCATGACATATAATCACACCCCATGACATATAATCCCGTAAAAGGTCAACATGACCCAGAAGCTAGCTGAAGTTGCACGTGTCCGACCGAAAGGCGCAGATTTCACAGGCAAGCTGTAAACAGTGACACAAAGCATTACTTTCTCCAGATTACATCCTGCTAATATGCAGGAGTTTGAGAATAACCTCAGAAAAAGAAGGATGCCTCAACTCGCAGATTTATCCAGAGAATTTTATCTAGTGATGTTCGTGTGAAAAATCAAGGAAAGAAAAGGTATAAACACCTTGCACAGAATACATAGAAAGGCAACAGATTAAGTGGTTTCGGCCACATTATGAGAATGCACTACGACAAGTTGCCAGTACAGGCATATAACCAAATTAGATCAGGGTACAAAGCCAGAGGAAGACCACGGAAAAGATGGATAGAAAACGTCAGGAACATCCTGAACAAACATGGTCATAGCACAGCCGAGGCGACACATCTGAACTTGGAACACAAGCTCGAGCTCCAATAACCCCTATACTTAACGGCAAGAGTGGATCACAAACCACCTGGGGAAAGACAATAGATGTCCGTCACTCCGTGTGTTGGAACATCTTGACCGTCCAATCTTTGATAATGTATACAGACAGATACCGGGTCACATATTTGTAAAGAAAAACAGCAAAGTTGAACGTGACATCAAAAATATAGATCATCTATACAGAACATATTTACCTGAATGCAGGACTTGAACGATCGACGCATTTTTGTTCCAAGTCTTATTCTAGAACCGTGGTACTCTCCAATACCGTGAGATTACTTTGAATGAAATCCTTCGTATGATTAAAACAATTGGTCATTATCACGACCTTGACATTGACATCGTCGTATGTTCGTCATAATGTCACATTTACGTCATCATGACTGAATGCTTATCAGTCATGCTGAAGTCGGATGAGTTCCGTAGAAGGGCGCTGGTATTGCTGCCCCAAACATCACATTACTTGTTTCATTACTTGATAATTATCACAATAGCTTTACATTACGACCTGTCTCTCTGAAATCTGTATAGGTCAACGGGGAAACAGCGTGCTTATCGTAACACACTTCACATTTTCTAGGGAAGATTAATATGATTATTACAACACACTTCAAATATATATTTTATTGAAGATTACTGAGCTTAGCCCAAAACACATCAAATATATATTCTATGGGAGATTACTGTGCTTATCACACTGCACTTCAAATCTATCTTCTATGAAAGCGAATGTGCTTTTCATAACACTTCAAATCTTGTATATAAGATTAATGAGATTATCACAACACACTTCAAATCTTGTATATAAGATTAATGAGTTTATCACAACACACTTCAAATCTTGTATATAAGATTAATGAGATTATCACAACACACTTTAAATCTTGTATATAAGATTAATGAGATTAGCACAACACACTTGAAATCTTGTATGTATGATTAATGAGATTAGCACAACACATTTTAAATCTATCTTCTATGGAAAACTGTTTCATATTTCTCTGTTGATATCTTCTACATATTTATTTGCATTTTTTTCATAATTTTGTCAAATTTTTGTCATTATTTTGCAAGAAAATGTGTGTATTTTATCTCCAAATTGTATTTGTCAATCAGATTTTGAACTTCTTGTTCAGGGTTAAAAGAATAGCGTCACTGCCTTCTTTCCAGGCATGTCGTAAACATTTTATTGAGGAAAGTGAGGGTTCAATCAATCAATCTGCATTAGTATCTGTATATGAGGTACGTTGCACTTTGTTATGCGCCATATGGCCAAGTGCATCCGATTTCCGCCAGCTATTTTTTTTTAGGTTTGCTTTCCTTAGATGGTCTGCCCTCCCGGGATCATGAACGCCATCTGTCCAGGTTTTGTGTAGAGTTTTCCATCTCCTAGGTGACCTGTCTTTCTGTACTCTTGAGCACCACCTGCCCAGCAGTTAGGGGAATTTTTTAAGTTTTCCTGCCTTTTTCCCTTATGGGATGGAGCTGATTGGGGCCTAAGTAGGGTTTTACTGACTTCTCCCTTTGTATGTTTTAGAAAATAGTTTCCTATATTTCCCTATTTTAAAGGTCCCCCCAACCCTGGGGGACGCGCATGATGGGGTCAATGACCCCAGCTGTTGGCTTGAGCTTATAGCGGCTCATACTCGCTTGATGCTGCCCGTCACGAGACACATGGGGTATTTCAGTGGAGATATCAGTGCCACCTGATATCCCACCCCGTCCTGTTCGGCAACATCGCCAGTTTGTCCGCGGCTTATTCGTCCAGAAATCTGGATTATTTGTCCAGAGATCTGTCGTATATTGCAGCCAACCACCACATATGGAGACTCCATATCCGGAGGCTGTTCCACGATCCGCAACCTGTTTACGCGCCTGGTAGGGGATGGTCGCCCTTCCCCCTCCCAGGAAATGAGGGTTCAAACCCCCTCCAACGTCTTTGAAATTTAACGTGAAATAATTTAATTTTATGAAACAAGACAAAACGTAAGTTAAACCAATCCTTCTGAAGTAGATTAAACCCCCTCCATCTGAAGTAGGCTAAACCCCATCGCTCTGAAGTTGGTTAAATCCCTCCCTCTGAAGTACTGTAAACCCCTTTTCTGAAGTAGGATAAACCCTCTCCCTCTGAAGTAGTTAAACACTCTCTGAAGAGGGTTAAACCCCATTCGTCTGAAATAGGTTAAACCCTCCTTCTGAAGTAGTTAAACCCTCTCTCTGAAGTGGGTTAAACCCTTCCCTCTGAATGAGGTTTAAATCCCTTCATCTGAAATAGATTTAACCGCCTCCCTCTGAAATAGATTAAATCCTCATCTTCTGAAGTATGTAAACCCTTTCATATGACTGTTTTCCAAGAAAAAAGATCACCAAAATCAGACTAAAAGTTAGGAAATATCAAACTCAACAAGAAAATGCTTCTTTTACGTTTAATTTGTGCTTAATAAACCCTTTCCATGAATAATATCATATCTAGGACCCATAAGGTGTTAGGCCTAGGGCATATGCGGTGTGTAATGTCGTATCTAGGGCATATGCGGTGTGTAATGTCGTATCTAGGGCATATGCGGTGTGTAATGTTGTATCTAGGGCATATGCGATGTGTAATGTCGTATCTAGGGCATATGCGGTGTGTAATGTCGTATCTAGGGCATATGCGGTGTGTAATGTCGTATCTAGGGCATATGTGGTGTGTAATGTCGTATCTAGGGCCCATGCGGTGTGTAATGTCGTATCTAGGGCCCATGCGGTGTGTAATGTCGTATCTAGGGCCCATGCGGTGTGTAATGTCGTATCTAGGGCCCATGCGGTGTATAATGTCGTATCTAGGGCCCATGCGGTGTATAATGTCGTATCTAGGGCCCATGCGGTGTGTAATGTCGTATCTAGGGCCCATGCGGTGTATAATGTCGTATCTAGGGCCCATGCGGTGTGCAATGTCGTATCTAGGGCATATGCGGTGTGTAATGTCGTATCTAGGGCATATGCGGTGTGTAATGTCGTATCTAGGGCCCATGCGGTGTGTAATGTCGTATCTAGGGCCCATGCGGTGTGTAATGTCGTATCTAGGGCCCATGCGGTGTGCAATGTCGTATCTAGGGCCCATGCGGTGTGCAATGCTTTGATAGAAAGTCTCCCACTAAAGGGAGGGGGGTCGGGATACATATACAGCTGAAGTTTTGTGAAGCTTCTACAAGAGGAAAGTCAATGTCAGTACTGCCATTTTCCCGTTATGGAGTAGCGAATAAATGTCAATGTCTGTACTGCCATTTTCCCGTTATGGAGTAGCGAGGATGTGTCGAATGGCTTATCTGATAAAGGCCGTCGCCACGTCAATTTAGGTTCGTCACATCATCCATCCATCCAATCTTATCTTATCTTATCGTATCGTATCTTATCCATCCTATTTTATCTTATCGTATCTTATCCATCCTATCTTATCTTATCCATCCTTTCTTATCTTATCTTATCTAATCTTATCTATCCTATCCTATCTAATCTTATCTATCTATGCGTTATTCGTGTTGCTGTGCCTTACATTGTCGTGGGGTAGAACAGTGTTCTGGAGATGGGTATGTATGTACTTCTTAAAGAAAATCCGTTTACAATTCGAATAGGGCTCATTAGCCATCTACGAACCATTATGCATGGTCATAATTCTAACTGAATTTTCCAAATTGGATGTTAAAAAAAATGGTCATCATCACTTGTGATGGACGAACGAACAAGTATGTTCTTCATAAATGCTTGTTTCGGTGGTTTCATTTTTACATGTAATCTATCTTTTGCATGGTCTGCTTCTGGTTTTGTATTCACTGTATCTGAGTAACATTACTTTTTGGTGAGCGCTGTCTGGTGTTAATCTGGAGGCGCGTGTCAACCCTTAATCCGTTTTCTTCTGATGTAATCTAAAACTGGAGGTGTATTTGTTAGTTATCTGATTATTTCGTTTCGGATTATGTTTTTTATTGTTACTCCAAGAATTATATGTTGTCATTTTAAATCCGCCGTGACACGTCTTCATTAATCTTTTCCCGTCAATATCCAACTTTGGCATTGGTAGTAAAGTGCTGGCCAGATAATTGTTTTGTATAATGCTATTTTGGTGTTCATGTTTACATTGTTATTTTTACGTATATGGATCTAGGTCCTGGTTTTTGTGCATTTGCACTTCTTGTAGAACGAATACGGATGTCATATGTTTGTTACTGAGGCTAATTCAATACTTGTACGGATGTCATATGTTTGTTACTGAGGCTAATTGAATACTTGTACGGATGTTCGTTGTTGTTGTTGTAATAGTCCTTGTCTCGATTGGTCCGTTCTTAGTGACTTGAGTACACAGTTTGAATGTCTTGATGAAATATAAATTTTTTTCTTTGTTGCCATGAATCCTGCCTGTTGTGACTATGTTCTCCTATGTTCTACTCATATAGTTCTACCAATACCAAACATGGACTTTAACAGTCTCGCAACAAAAGATAATTGTTACGTGTAAAATGAAGTGTCTGAGAAAAGATTCGGTGGTTACTAAACTAGATAAAAAATTTAAAAATGAAGTAATTGGGAAAAGAGTTGTTATAATATTATGTATTAAACATATGAAAGACTGCAAGTAAAATGGTTTGTCCCCTTAGGAAAATGACCGCACAAACCAAATACCAATAAGAGCATATAACATAATAATATCTGGATATAGAGCCAAATTTAGACCAAGAAAACATCAAGATAACCGTGAAAGAAAGGGTTCAACGTAGACAGGGCGATATATCTGACCTTGAATTGACAAGTGAGGCACCCACCCAACGCTTAATTGTAAACCTGGATGCGACCAACCATTCGGATACGACCACATGGAGAAAGACAATCGATATTCTACCCACACACAAAATTATTTTAAAAAAATCATACCACACACAATAACTTCTAGCCGGCATACGTAGGCTAGAGCTTATGTTAAAACAGGCCAGGTAAACACCACATTTCCATGTGTAGTTTTCACAATCGATTCAAAACATATTGAATTACTGAACCGTATTATCGACTAGATCATATGGGCACATTAATTAATCGCTAACAGTTTTGTTTTGAGATATGTTGCAGATAGACTTTACAAAAGGCGGGAAGGCAGTAGTTTCTAAAAAAGGCCCTCATTGACTTTTGAGGACTTTAAAAAAAAATGAAAACTACAGTAAATTCCAATGTTGCTATCGTGATAATGTATTTGTATCGATCATCTAGGCATTACGAGCAATGAGCTCTTAATATCTTATGCAATGGAGTGTTCTTTCCCAAAAAACCCAAACTCTACGGGGTGTGAATCCTATGAAAAGTAGTGTTTTACTTGGAGGCATTCAGGATCAGTGATACTGCTTGCTTTTGTTTCAGGATCAGCTTTTGTGTTCCATGTAATATTCGTCTTGCGCATTAATTCTAATACTTCTGCTGGCCAGCACGATATCGTCAACAGACTGTATAGTGTCATGGTTTACACATTGGCTGCGATTATCTGCACAATTGAACCTGATACATCCACATTCAGAATTACCTTTGTGTATCACTTTGGTCTATTAATGGTGCAGCCACATCAACTCCCATAATCCAATTATATAGTGCAGTGTCAAACGAAATATAATGTAGCCAAGAGTAAATGAGAACACATGAGAAAACAAACAATAAGTGGGAGCACTCAATTCAGAACTATATCCACCCCACTACTGCGTTTCTATTTATATTGATATATCTTCATTAGATTCCTTTAGCCTGTAGATAAGATACTGCCGAAAAGAATTTCGGTTCGTGGAAGATTTATAATATCCATGGTAGTGACATTTATAGTCGCCATTTTTGTGTGAATGAAAAATGATGTTATATTGAAACGCGATATTGTTGAAATGGGATTTCTAAAAAGTATGATATTGTAATGTAAAAATGTAAATTTGTGTGTTCGTTTAACAGGAAAGTACCACTAAGGGAAGGAAAAAAAGTTCCATTATCAATCAAGTCGTTGACGCATAAATACACAAACCTAGACATCCGTTATATATATATATATATATGTATGTATAGCACTTCCTGCTAGGAGTGCATCATATATGTCGCACCAATTAGTCCATCATTCTTCCGTCAGATTTGTTAGCTCATCTGCAGTAATGGCACACCTGGCATTCCCCCAAAACCTAGGAGTGTGCTACAAAAAGAAAGGTGCAATGTTCGCTGGCCTGCATCTCTCCGTCATTCATGGGGGCCATTTCAACAGAAGACAACAGTAAAAAATCGAGGACAACATTCCGTGACAATACTTTTCTAAACAGATGACAAGTTGTCATTCCCCACCCCCATCACACAATTTTCCTTTGTCGTCTCTTACGACGTGCCTAGAAAGAAAACAGTGGGCCCTTTTCTATGCATCCTGAGCTGAAAGTCCAGGCCCCGGTTGCAACATGAGAGCCACATCTGTTGAAAAGAATTGGTTAAGACACATCACCCGAATTCACTTACATATACACACAGATTAAAACTAAAGTGTTTACTCAGACGTGGAACCTCACAGCTGTTGAGATTAACGATCGCTTAAGTAACCCGAAACTGCACATGGTAATGGTATATGCTAAAAATGTGAACATATTAATCTCACTTGAAAAAGTAAGGAAGTTGAAGTCATCGTTCAGAAATTTGGTAATGACTTGAACATTGTAACTCAAACAATCCTTCAACAACCCAGTAATGACTGGTACACTATAAGTAATGTAATCCTTCAGAAACCAAGAATTATGGACACACTGTAATTCAAAACATCCTTCAGCAACGAGTAATCACATCTGGGAGGATACAAGTCTTATCCTAGGACGAGGAAATTCAACCTAAAACCAAATGGCACAGCGGGGCAGACCAAGCCCTTAGCTTTGGTTGTTGGCAGCTAGTCTAAGGTGGGAGAGCCAAAAGGCGGACAGATATAGCACAGCTCTGCTGAATCGACAGCTCCTGCAGCTTACCTTGTTCCAAATGTACTGGTTGTACCTTCCCTTTAGAGTTAACAAGACAAGCAGAGAGAGATGGGAACATGCTGCATGGACAACGCATGGACTCTATATTTCAGCCCTGGCACTGTGATATGAAGAAGTATACTCCATCCCTGGCCTTGGTGGGTCTCGGAATCAAATCGAGAGATGGTAGTTACGGATTATATTGGCAATTGTCCTTGTCAACTGGCGTCGACAAAGGACTCAGCGGGATATTTCTGACGGTTTGGAAGACTTTCAGTGACATTGATCAACTAACACCCGCCTCAAGTTTGGCAGCCTCCAGCCAACAAGGTGCTGATCAGTCACTGTCTGTCTGCTTCAATGTGTGCTTGGAGCTAGAACCAAAATCTGAAAAATAGGATGTAAATTAATCGTTCCAGGGAATAAAATGAAAGTAGAAATTTTAGGCTTCAGCTTGGAACCTAGAATGTCCGAATCATGTGTCCAGGACTTTCAACAGACTTTACTGACTTTGATGACGTAAGAAAAAAAGGCTGTTATTGATGCTGACATCAACTGTTTTAACGTAGATATTGCTGACCTGCAGGAGACACGTTTTCTTGAGAATGGGTCACTTAGGGAACGGAATTATACCTTCTCTGGAAGGTCAGAGGATAAGATGAAACACGGCAGCATGGATTAGGATTTAATGTTAAGAACTCACTGTTGGGGGCTATTGAGAGCCAAATCGATGGATATAACAGAATGTAAGCATTGAGATTGTTAACGTTAAATAGATTTGTTACACTTATCACTGTCTATGCACCAACACTCCTCACATCACATGAGGATGTGAAGGATGCCTGTTATGAAGAGATGGACAATGAAGTAAAAAGGATTCCTTAGTTTTCATTTACGTACTTGGCGATCTTCAACAAGAGTGCGAGCAGACTGACAAACATGGCTGGTCTGTATTGGGAAACACAATGTTGGTCGCATGAACGAAAATAAATAGAGAATGTTGGAATTGTGCACCAATAATAGCCCTTGCATTACCGACACTTTATTTGCAATGAAAGGTCTCCACAGGGTATCATGGAAACATGAAAGATCTGGTCAATTGCACCATCATTTTGATAATAAATATCTGTGAAACATCCTGATCCTAGATTGGAAAAACGTTGCCACAAATTAGTCAGTACGAGACATATCCAAACAAGAGGATACGTTAACTATTATTACAGGAAGACGTTGGCAGTATTTACGACATATGCATAGATCAGACGAGAATACACTTACTAACCAAGCTCTGTCATTGCAACAACAAAACGAAAACGTGGAAGACCCAGGACAACACTACGAAGAACAATCAAGAACGAGCTAATGACATTGGATATTAACACCAGTCAAGACCTACAACAGCTTGTAGCGAACCATAAGGAGAAACATGACTTCTGTTCTAGCTGATCTAACAGCAGATTGAAGATGCTCTCACCGACTCACAAGAAAATCCAGAAAATTGTACAGCAAGTGAGAAGTGGAATATAACTAGATTTTGTTAGGCGCTGTTTACAAAACGGAGATAAATGTTTATGTTACGCTTGGACAAAAAAATCAAGACTGGCTTGAGTCTAACCACCAGCTACTTCAGCCTTTAATCGACAGACAAAAAAGACAGCACTTCTAAAAAAACAATGAGAGATCAACAAGAAATAATCTTCATGAGCTGAGACAATATAGAAAGAAAGTGCAAAAGTCAGCCGGACAATGTTAGAATGACTACTAGATAAAGTTGTGCAAAGATATTCAGATTGTTTGTGACAACGGTAACATAAGTGGTGTTTATGAAGTGATAAATAAATGCATTGGTCTGAGAGTCAAGAAGGGGGACCATCGCTGAAAAATATATCAGGAGAGATAATCACTGATAAAACGAAGCAGATGGACAGATGGGTAGAACACTTTCTATACTAATGAAACTAGGCTAACAGATAATGTCTTCTGTGCCATGGAGGCTCTATCAACGCTTAACCACCTGGTCACAACCTCAACCATAGCTGAAATTAATTATGTCATTAATTACCTAGTTTCTAACAAAGCACCTGACAAGGATGGAATTACAAATGAGGTCATCAAGAGTGGGAGATATATATACTTGCACTAAAGCTCCATCACATGGCAGAATTGTGTTGGCTTGAAGGGCAGGTCTCGCGGGATTTTAAAGAATGGAACATTATAACTTTATATAAGAACAAAGAGAACATGAATTAATTCGGCAACTACAGAGAAATTTCACTTCTACGCACTGTTGGCGTATTGGTGACAATGTATCTTTACTTACGTAAAACACAAGTTTTTAGAACGTCCCACTTAGGCACGACGGACTATCTAAAACTAGGATATTCTGGTATGCAAACAAGAGAAAGCATACACATTACAGTACACATAACATATTCATCGTTTCGACTAAAAGGCCTTTATCAATATACGCACACATCAAAAGACGATGAATAGAAATGATCGAAACACACAAATGTGTCCAACCAAAATATGGAATTCAATATTGACTTCCATATTTCGTTTGGCCACTTTTGTGTGTTGCGATCATTTCTATTCGTCGTCTTTTGATGTTTTGTGCGTATCTTAATAAAGACCTTTTGGTCGAAACGTTGAATATGTTTTGTGTATTGTAATTTGTATGTTTTCTTGTTTGTATATCATAGCCCCTTAGTTTTAATGATAGTCCGTGGTGTCTAAGCGGGACGTAATAAAAACTTGTGTTTTACGTAAGTGCAATTGTTGCTACGTTTCACGCAGTATTACCTTTTACTGATTGGGGCAATGCATCTGTTAGCTTAGAGTTGTTCTGCGACGACAACTAGTCACAATGTCGTTCTCGGGGAAACCGATCAGTCACGGATATAATATTGTCATTACGACACTTACAAGAGAAATGTTGTGAACAAAGACAGCTCCTGTAGATTGATTTCATTGATCTTACGAAAGCATTTGACTTAGTAAGTCGTGGGGGCTTATTCAAAATATTAAATTTAAAAAAATCGACAGCCCATCAATCCTTCTAAGTATAGTTGAGTCATTCCACCCAGACAGGAAAGTTGTATCAACTGTGATGGTGTTCTTTAGAGGAGTTTGTAAGAGTGGTGTTAAACAGGGATGTATTCTCTCCCCCCCCCCCACACCACTCTTTGTGGAATATACTTATTTCTCCTCATGAAACATGCTTTTCCCGACAGGAGAGTGGTATATTTACATAGTCTCGTACCTAATGGAGTCTCTACAGTGCTCATATGTTTCAATCTTCTTCTTCTTCTGCGTTCGTTCTCAAACTCCTGCAGATTAGCAGGATGTAGTCCGGAGAACGGAATGCGCTGTTTCATGGTTTACAGCATTGCTGCGATATCTGCGCCTTTCTGCCTGATATATTCGACTTAATCATGGCTTGGAGTCACTGACCCTATATGGGATGGGACAGCCAACTCTGTCCCATAACCTCCTTAGTCGCCTTTTACGACATGCGTGGAAGGTAAACAGTGTTGCTATTCTTTACTCCACTTTCGGGCCATGGCAACACACGGGCGGTATGTTTAATTGAGCACCAGGAGAGCTCAAATGTTTAAAGTCAAAACCAGGATAAAGAAGGTCTTGATAAGATAGTTGCTCTGTGTGATGATGTAGCAATTACGACACACTCAGAGGAGGAACTACGACACACTTAGAGGAGGTACTCAGAGGAGGAACTACGACACACTCAGAGGAGGAACTACGACACACTCAGAGATGGAACTACGACACACTCAGAGGAGGAACTACGATACGGGGTAGGAACTACGACTTTAAAGTCTATACGCTCAGTAATTACGGAGAAAATGGACAATATCGGTAGACAACTATATATGAACGCACTGTAGCTTTCTTTTCTGTTGCCTGACATGAGTCTTGAATAACAATCATCAAAAAGAAGATATAAATTATGACGCAGGCTGCCATCAAACATCCACAAACAGAAGATATAAATTATGACGCAGGCTGCCATCAAACATCCACAAATAGAAGATATAAATTATGACGCAGGCTGATATCAAACATCCACAAATAGAAGATATAAATTATGACGCAGGCTGATATCAAACATCCACAAATAGAAGATATAAATTATGACGCAGGCTGATATCAAACATCCACAAATAGAAGATATAAATTATGACGCAGGCTGATATCAAACATCCACAAATAGAAGATATAAATTATGACGCAGGCTGCCATCAAACATCCACAAATTGTCACCAATGGTGATGAGCTAAAGATTGTTGACTACATTAAATATCGTGGATCCTCAGTCAACAACAAATTATCACTGGATCAAGAAATAAGCATAAGGATTGGCAAGGCATCTATAACAATGAACATTATAACAAACATGTTCTGAGGGAAACAGAAAATTGGTAGTAACAACTAAACTTCTGGTATACCAGACATATGTCCTCATCACCATCCTCAATGGCAGTGAAACATGGACAACGTATATGCACCAGGAGAGACGACTAAACAGCCTCCACATTTGTGCCGACATAGAATTCTTGGAGCTGGGTGGCAAGACATAGTCACTAACACTGATGTATGGCAGGAAAAAGTCACTAACACTGATGTATGGCAGAACAAAGTCACTAACACTGATGTATGGCCGGACAAAGTCAATAACACTAATGTATTGAAGGACAAAGTCAATAACACTGATGTATGGAAGAACATAGTCACTAACACTGATGTATGGCACGACAAAGTCACTAACACTGATGTATGGCCGGACAAAGTCAATAACACTAATGTATTGAAGGACAAAGTCACTAACACTGATATATTGAAGGACATAGTCACTAACACTGATGTATGGTAGGACAAAGTCACTAACACTGATGTATGGCAGTAAAATGTCACTAACACTGATGTATGGTAGGACAAAGTTAATAACAATGAGGTATTGTAAAGAACAGGCAGTATCACCGCATTTACTCTGCTCAGTCTGTGCAGACTCAGATGTATGGGACGCACTATTCGTATGCAAGATGGCAGAATGCCGAAAGGTCTACTTTATGACAATTAGTCAGGGAAAAGATCTCAGGGTTAGCCTCTAGTTCAGCACACAGGCGAGTGCAAACGCGACAAACATGATACAGACATTGCTACAGAATCATGGGAACAGGAAGTCTTGGATCGTGTTACATGGAGGGGGGAGATCAGGAATGGAATAAAGACAAAGGAAAAAATGAGAGGAGTTGCTTCAAGAGTTGCACGTCTAAGAAGACACAATAGCAAACATTTACAATGACACAAGTAGACCTATGATTCCTTGTACATACTAGGGTATACTCTTTGCTGCTCAGATTGGTTCTTGTGAGTCACATCCATCACCGCCATTGATCGTAGATTGTATTTCTTATATCACAACAATAATACTATCGTCTGGAAAAACAACGGTGCCTGCTAATAACGAGTACATTCTAATTTAAGTAATCCTTCAGGAACCGAGTAATGAAGGGTACACTGTAGTTGAAATAATCCTTCAGCAACCGAGTAATGAAGGGTACACTGTAGTTGAAATAATCCTTCAGCAACCCAGTAACAGTGAGTACACTTATATAATAAACACTAGTATTTCATCCCATACATGTTACTGAAAATACTCCGCATCAAACACAAATTTAACTGTCCAATTCGTTACTTTTCAATAAAGTCGCAAATAACCTACATTCGAGAATATTAGCTCGTTTGCCAGGTGTAGGTTGGTGATATTGATGTGGACATTGTGAGTAAACTGCGGAGAATCGCGTTAAGAACAGGGATTCTAAAAGTGCTTTTTTTTGGTACATTGTTTCGTGTGAGTCTTGAGCAGACATCATTTCGATCCAGACAGACCCATAGTGGTCAGTCTCCCCAATATAATGTAGAAGGGTATGCAGGAAAATGACTGTTTTTGTTAGTTGGGCAAATATGTTCCCCATTCTGCCAACGGTTCGAAGTTTAGATACCAAATTGTCTTAATATAATCCCATCGATGCCAGCGCCTTGGAAGTGGTGATGAGGCTGTGCTCAGCCATCGGGGGCTGGAAACTAAGACTGGTTGGGCAGTCCCACAAGGCAGGACCACAGTCCTGCCAAAGTAAGCAGTGTGCTGAAAACGGAGGCAACCAGCCAAAAGGCGCATCATTATTCAGGATGCCACGCACAAAACACAATGAACAAAAGCAGTGAGTTGTATTCAATACGACAATCAATATAGGGTAATGATGCGTGAAATGTAACAATAGTACTTACGTAAAACACACGTTTTTATAACGTTCCACTTAGACACGACGGATTATCATTAAAACTATGGGGTAATCATGTGTAAACAATAAAACATACAAATTATAATACACAAAACATTTTCAACGTTTCTACCACAAGACCTTTATCAAGATACGCACAAAATCACGTTTGTGTGTTGTGATCATTTCTATTCGTCACTGTGTGATGTTTTGTGCGTATCTTGATAAAGGCCTTTGGTCAAAACGTTGAAAATGTTTTGTATATTGTAATTTGTAAGTTTTCATGTTTACACATCATAACCTCCCTAGTTTTAGTGATAGTCCGTGGTGTCTAAGTGAAGCGTTCTAAAAACCTGTGTTTTACGTAAGTACTATGAGTTTTATTCAGGAGACATAATTACAGATATAGTCGTGTTTCAAATGAACTAAAGAAGAAGAAGAATCTCAATATCAGCCTCGATGTGAAGTCAATTTTGGTGGCGGCATTTATATAGACTTCTAAATACATCGACTTAGCACGAGTCATAGAAAGGGGTGGATGTCATTAATTAAAAAAATAATCGGGATTTCCCGTTTTGAACAAATTCTCACATAATATAAGTACTTCTATAGGATAGATTGGCGCACTGATCCACGGACATCTAGATACAAGGTTGAAACACATCACACTTAAGGGGTATTTCCTTAGTGATTTATCATATTGATCTAATTCTCACTTGTGTAGAATGAAAATAAGGCTTTCTCTGTGATATTTTTTTTCCACTCTGATCTGATGCTGCATAACTTATATTGACATATTCGACTTTCTTGTTCTGTTCATGGAAACATACTGGAGTTGAATAACGAGCGCAGTAGATGGATGTGAAACAGTTTGAGAACCTAGCAACAGTATAACTAAAGAAATGAGAGGTATAATAGAACACGTGTGTTCTCCCCTGTGTCCTCTATACACATATACAACTAAATGTAGACATTAATAAATGGGGGGGGGGGGGAGGCGAGCAATCCTACCCACATCTGTTGCCGCGTGCGTTCACAGAATTGGTAATTAAGTGTAGTCGATACATTGTACAATAGACAGTTCGATAATAAGGTTATTCAAGCTCGGTGTAACATCCTTGTTGCTGGGAACTATAAGCTTCGTCGTTACTAAGAGATACAACTTCAGTGTCAGGAAACAGCTCGATACAGGAAATGTGAGGGCTGGTGTACCACAAGGCAAATGTAAACATGAACAGAAATAGGTGCAAATGTTACCAATATTTGTAAACAAAACAAACTAAAAACGCCAGCTATAGATTACGTTTCGACTAAAAGTGTTTATCAGGACGAAAAACAAACAGAACAAGGAATATATTAAAGATAAGAAAGCACATATGGTGTGACGATGGTAAGAGGTAGATATTAAAGCGTGGCATATAACATGTCATGGAGAAGAGAAAGATCACAACTGGAAGTCCAGCAAGGTAAGAGAAGACAAGCAAGAGAGTAATGGCAAGATTTTTTTTCGTTTTCACAAGCGTTCATTCTCAAACTTCAGCTGGATCAGCCTTGTAGCAGGGCCATGGTCCTACTAGATTTCCAGCAGGATGTAGTCCAGAGAATGTCCTGAGCGTGAGTCAGCGTGAGTCCGGCTGGAACTCATCGTGAATAACTTACCGGTAAAATAGAATACGTTCGAAATCTAGATGGGGGGGGGGCGAGGCAAACGGGTCAAATCCTATCCGCCAAACAATGTATACTGCGTTGCAAAGCTGTTTTACATTATTAAATGCTTTGGTCCGTGAGCAGAAGCATGGTGGCGAAAAATGGGGGGGGGGGGCTTTCGCCACGTTGCGGAGATTTAGGGGCTGCCAAAATCACTCTCCCAGACTCACATAGTGACAAGATACGAGAACAATATTACCAATATTGTATGAAAACATTCTGATAATAATTTTTTCCTATAGGGCCTATATATATATATATATATATATATATATATATATATATATATATATATATATATATATATATATATATATATATATATATATATATATATATATATATAACAGTATCACTATTCTTCGATTCCCTTTCAGGTCCCGGCAACACACGGATGTTAGATGATAAGCTTTATTTTGTATTATTCTCACTGACGTTTAATGCATCATTTATACTCGTAATCACAGCAGGATTGGGTAGCCAAACCAGTCCAACCTTTTATTGTGCTCTCTTACAATATGCATCCTTAGAACAGCTCAACACATGATCCGTAACAACTAAAATAACAATGAATGGACCCCTGTGCCACTGGCTCAAAACGATGAGTGTTATATGCAGAGATGTCCCAACCAAATCCACACGACAGCATAAATAGACTACATCGCAAAGATCAAACCACAATACATAGGCTGCGAACAACACAT
Source organism: Meghimatium bilineatum (assembly GCA_034231615.1). NCBI lineage: Eukaryota > Metazoa > Mollusca > Gastropoda > Stylommatophora > Philomycidae > Meghimatium > Meghimatium bilineatum. The sequence continues at coordinate 976,138 of CM067304.1, forward strand.
GTACAACTTAACAAACATCCACAAAGAATTACCGCAGACCATACACCATACTGCAACCAGACAACCGGAGGAAACAGTAAAACACTACCTTATTGAATGTCCTGCACTACAAGACCTACAAAAACAACTATCTATCTATATATACCTTGTGGTGCTTGTTTGCCTTGCGGCGTCAGGGGTGGAAGAATTCTCTGGAGATGGCCTTCTTGTGTGGTGTTTGTAAGCTTGTTGCTGTGGCTTCTTTGATTCTAATTATGCCGTCTCCTTAAGGTGCCGCGTGATATGGCCACATATTTATATCATGGCTCGGTCTCTGACTTTATAGCCGTTATGTCTATGTGTCATAGCCATTTGTGGCATGCTATCTGTCGGTAGTCTGGAAGCATATGAAAATCACTTGATCTGTTGTCTTTTGATGTGTTCCAATACTGGTATTATTTTTGTTATCTTTCTGATGTTATCGTTTCTAATTCTATCTCTTAATGACACTCGGAGTATTCTTCGAAGACATGTTCTGCTGTCACTATTTTTCTTTTGTCTTGAGCTGTCATTGTCCAGGTTTGGCACTGGTAGCACAGTGATGGAATGATAATAGTCTTGTATAATGCAACTAGGTACATTATAACTGTTGTAACGAAAACACCTGTTACCACCAAAGCCTTCCATCACTAACACCCTTTATACAGACACAACACTGCTGAAGAAGACATACACATATCGCTACCAGACACAGGGAAGAAAGAACGAAAAATCGCAACCCCGGCGGTCGGGGAAGTAAGTAAGTACAATATGCATAACAAGTGGAACAAGTATATTTGCGTTCGCTCTAGGTTGGTCATCCCTGTCATAAAAGATCAACTGAAGATCGTTGTATCAGCTGTGCAAGATGGACAAAAAGTTGAATCTTTAAGGAAATCTCAGTATCTTCGATCCTCCACACAACCTTGTCACCCACCCCTTACTGCTTTTACCCCCTTCCATTCACACACCGACTGGTACTCAACGAGAAATCCAATAACACACACAGCTGTGCTGACCCTCGCTTGATAGCCTCAGTAGATATGGTTGAGCACAGCACGACAGATGTTACAACTTTATAGCACATGTGTTTTATGATAATGCCCGTCATGTACTATTCAAACTTGATAACATATAAGCTCTTTAATCGTATACAGTGTTGCCATATAAGCTCTTTAATCCCATACAGTGATGCCAATGATCTCTTTCTTTTGTGTCTTGCTTACAGCTCAACAGTAAAACCAGTTTACCAATTTAAATTCAGATGGGGAAAAAATACATCAGAAACACGAAATAGAATAGCGATGCTGTGTGGTTGAAGACGGAATACTTGTTGACTCAATTTTCGAAGTATGTACCATCAGAGTAGACCTAGTTTAAATCCCGTTTGTTGCACAATTTTTTAATACATTTTCTGAAATAGAATCGTGGCTGGCCATAAATAACGTCAATAAGTAAAAAAGGTGGGGAGGGGGGGGGGGGTAGGGGGTGTTCTTGAAAAAAATAGACAATTGTTGACCTCAACAAAATGGTTTTTATAGACTAATTAAATTGTACGAAGTTGACATTACTGACGATTGATTAACTGTCAAGGACTTGTCTTCTGGTGTTTTTTGTTAGTTTAAAAAAAATATTTATTAGTGCTATCACGTGGATATATTCTAATATTCCTAGTGTGTTTGGGAGAAATTTAGCAATTGTACGTAGTTTGCTCTTCGTGTACCAGGACCGTGTTCACATCTCCCCGGGACTACATCCTTAGATAACAGTGAAGGAATTATGAGCGAAGGTTGCTATCAGCGCACAGAAGACAGATTATTATGTGCTCCGTTCTCCGTCTCGATAAATCCATGAGAGTGCAGCAGCTAGTTCGGTGTTGATTTATCAGTCTCTTGGTTGATTGCTGATCCAGCGGTTCATGGGCTCATGTCCTTTGGCCTAATGCCATTAAATGGTATTTAATTTTCGGCCCTCCCCGGGACAGAGCCAGAGAATAACTATCACACCTCCAGGAAGGTAGGTTTTAACCTATGCACTGCTCCGAGCCACTGTAGCCAAGATAGGGTTCACTGTGCACATTCCCCGACACCAATTGACTACTGGTTATGCCGAACTTCTCTATTGCTCCAGGCATGCAACCAAATGTTCACGTCAAAAGGATTGTCATGTCCTGAGTCACTGTGCCTCTATAATGGGTTTCAGCCATAGGAAAAAACAGTACTGTCAGTTTCCTCCTCCCCAGTGCTGCACAGTACATCTCTGGCTCTCTCCCAACCACAGAGTGTGCATACATACATATATATATATATATATTCAGGTAAACATGAAACACATTTCAACAACAAAATAAAAGCATAATTGTATAGATGACGTGCCATGAAGCTTTTATAAGAAGATAACCTCAATATAACGGCATGTCATCCACTAAGGTTTTCTGTTGAATGGGGGATTTGTCCAGTGGGCCATTGGTGAGACCCACAGACACAACCACATACGTCAGTCTCTTGGTATATCTATTATGTTTCTCTTTCCAGGTTGCTCCAATCTTTACACCAATCTACCAAAATACTAGAAGAATCGGGAGAGCATCATGGAAAGTGAAGAAAACAAAGAAGTTCAAACATTTAATATGAAGAAAGAATTATGAAAGGAAATAAAGATCAAGCAAATAAAATATTTTGGACACATTAAAAGACATGACACCTTGTTGAAGACCTTACTTACTTAAAGTCGAAGGGATGGGAGCAAAAGGTAGACAGAAACAAGTTCGACAAGAACATCAGGAGATGGGCAGGTAACAGTCTAGCAGAGTGCACAACCAAGACAAGAGGCTGGAGGCCTGTTGGATGTCGTATCTTCAATTAGTATCTTCAAATTCGCAAATCGTATTTTCAATCTTCGTTGCTCAGACGGTACTTAAGGATGATGATTTCGGAAATATTGAAGGCGACCACGATTCATTCACATTTCGGAAAAAAAATTCTGAAATAACAAAGTTCCCGTAGTATGTTTATTATGTTATATTCAATTATGAACCTTTTGATACTTTGAACGTGCTAGCCAGTGTGTCAGCTAATTTATTAACAACTCACCCGCATGCCAAAAAAGTACTTGGTTGCCCCAATATGTATTCAGTCCGTCTCAAACAAGAGGCACAAATGCGGGGAATGCTTTTATAGTAAACTCCAAGTGATAGTCTCCACGGAGAGCGCATTTATAGCAAACTTCAAGTGATAGTCTCCACGACTGCAGAGAATGCTTTTATAGCAAACTCCAAGTGATAGTCTCCACGGAGAACACATTTATAGCAAACTTCAAGTGATAGTCTCCACGGAGAACACATTTATAGCAAACTTCAAGTGATAGTCTCCACGGAGAACACATTTATAGCAAACTTCAAGTGATAGTCTATATCTGATAGACCGATGCATATTAAAATGGAACTATATTTCGTCTCATATTTTGAATAGTAGGTAGGCCATATGTGATCGTACCGGGAAACGTATCTTCGGTCTTGATTCTTACGCATTCAACTTAGTAGATACTGGAGGTTTACCCTCCCCCTCCCTCCCAATTAAGACGTAAGAACATGACAATACTCGGAAGCAAGCAAAAAACGTGATTCTTTGAAGTTTTGCTAATCACTGGTAACACACATATTAACAGTCAAATCGTTATTTGAACTAAATGCCTTTTTTAAGAACACATTCACAACATAACATGACGAGTAAGATCTGTCCACTTTCACACGATAATGGCAGCAAGCCAAAAAAGGAGAGTGACAAATCCCATTTCTTAATGGTTTATCCCCAAAAATGTAACCAAATACCACACGAGAACGAAGAAATTACAATTTTTTACGGTTACCCGAAGACGTATCTATAGACCTAAATGCAGACACACATTTTTTTAGGCAGGCTATGCAGTACATAGGCTATAACAGATCACTGACTCCCAAAAATAGTTATCTATGCTGAGATGAAAAAAGCGTGCCAGCTTTCAAGATGATCAAAACAAAAGCTACAATGACCCGTTAAAGATATCACCGAAAGCCTTTAGTATGAACAACGATGCATGCGTGGAAAGATGGTGCACGGAAAAAGAGCTACCGATAAATGATGCACTGCTCTATTTTTTTTAAAAGGCACAGCATAGTGTGATAAATGAAGAAATGTATCTCAATAGCGGAGATTTTTTAGGAAGACGGACAAATCAAACGTCACCTAAAGTGATTGCCTATGTCCAATAAGTAGAAGTAAGAGCTAATCGCTCGCAATTCCTGGAGTTCGCAAAGAAGAAGAATGTCTAAGGACATTTGGTATCACCATAGTGCTTATCAGCCACCTACGAACTCAGAGATAAGAACATCTTCTAATTGAATTTCATAAAGTGTAGGCCCATATGTATGTAATTAGTAAAATTGTGATTTACGAACTACTTTCAGTGCGTCATATTTTCAATATTCCTTTATAATTCTACACACCATGGAGACACATTATATTAACTCTATTTCCATTTTCGTTATGTTTTTTTTAGTTAAAAAATACCATCTTAATTCACTTGACTCGACCATTTCTGGCATCTGCAAGGGAGGAGTTCCATGATATACTGGATCTGAACGTCAGGGACATCCTGAACAGACACGGCCATAGCACAGCCGAGGCCACATATTTGGCTTTAGAACTCAATCTCACCCATGCCTAACGGCAAGAGTGGATAACAAACTATCAGGGAAAAGACAATGGACTGGAATTGAATTTGAAACGAAATATCTAAAAGGAAGTTACAGTTTTTAAATAGCGCACTGTCCGCGAAAACACTGGAAGTGCTTTCAACTAGGAGTTGACGTCTGTTTATTCAGAAGAATGAGTGATTTTCAAGAATATCCAGATGTTGTTCAAGAAAATAGAGGAGCTTTGGTAAGATTTATGTTTGTCGTTTTACTGTGTATAACAAGTAAAATGTATTCATTTAATGAACCAACCTAATAATGAGACTAAGTCAAAGTCATCTCACATCAAAACTGTGGAAGTGGAAGCGTTGAAAAATTTAAAAACCTATTTTCGAACTAGACTAAGAGTAAGACTAACGTCATTTAATAGTATTTATTTACAATAACTATAGTCTCTGAGTGTTCGTGAAGGCCTAAAGGTTACATATTATATTGAGAAAGAGTTTCTTGATAGATATAATTTTCACTAGTATTTCCTAGTTATGTCAATGTCATCAGTAGAGTAGAATTTCAATTTACATGGTGAAAGTAAAGAATAGTTCTCTGCTGTGCTATAAATAGCACGATGTTTACATTTTTAACTAGCTGACGTCATAGATCTCCCTAACACATCAATTATCCGTAGGGTTGAGAAACTAACAATGTAAATAAAACCACACACTTACCTTAGTCAGCATTCTCTGCGGGATATACTTTTTTAATTACAGAAACAAACTCCATGAATATTCCCGCTATTCTATATAATAATAATCTACCCTAATTCTAAGTACTAAACACTTATTCTGCTCCTTAACACTAACTCTAATGCAAGCGTTTTCAATTAATAATATATCATTCTACTTCACACGCTTTCTTCTCCATATATGAATTTATAACGAAAGTAAGATCACACGTAACACAACACGGATGCCATAATTGTTCGAATCCGTCTGCTAATGTATACCACTGCACATGTCCTTTAAATTATATCTTCCCGCTATTGTACATAATAATAATTTACTTTAATTCTAACAAGAGGTTAGAATTAACACTAGAAACTGATCCTAATCCTTAAACCCTAACCCCAGGCTGAATACTAACTCTAATGTAATAGTTTTAAATAAATATTCATTTTAAATACTACTTTTATTCAAAACTAAATCATACAACAATACTAGCATCTTCAATGCAAACACAACACAAAGGTTAGAAAACACCTCGAAGCTAGAGCAAAGGTCACAGCGGAGAACTATACTTTACTTCAGCCATTTACCCCACCACCATACTTGTACTTTTGATCAAGCCAGCCAATCATGAAAACTAGTTAGCCAACAATAGAATTGAATAGTGGATTCTGGTGAAATGAAGTGCAATATGATGATGTTCTATGAAGTATGATGATGATGTTCTATGAAGTATGATGATGATGTTCTATGAAGTATATGATGATGATGTTCTATGAAGTATGATGATGATGTTCTATGAAGTATATGATGATGATGTTCTATGAAGTATGATGATGATGTTCTATGAAGTATGATGATGATGTTCTATGAAGTATGATGATGATGTTCTATGAAGTATATGATGATGATGTTCTATGAAGTATATGATGATGATGTTCTATGAAGTATATGATGATGATGTTCTATGAAGTATGATGATGATGTTCTATGATGATGAAGTAAATGAAATATATGATGATGATGTTCTATGAAGTAAATGAAATATATGATGATGTTCGTTCGTCATCATCGACGATGACCAAAACTCAACCAAAATAAAAATAATGGTAAAAGTTGTTTTTGATTCTACACTACACTGTGCTATAAATAGCGATAAATTATTTTCTACGGTCAGTGCGCTAAAAATAGCACAGTTTTAATATTTAAACAGACGACATCACGGAGTTCCGCTGGAAAACCTGTGGACCAATGAAATGCAGTGACGCCACACCGCCAAGTGAAAGTATGCGTGGCTGACATTTAAAAAAAAAGATTTGATTGATTTGAGCAGTGGTTTTACTAGTGGAAGTCTGTGTAGTTGTCTAATTAAAAATGTAAACAGTGTGAAATGGGTAAAATGAAGCACTTACCTTATTCACTGTTCTGTTGCGGATAAACTCTCCGCAAACCATGCATCATTTCTAATAGAAATCTCAAATCATAAGAATAACACAAATCATAGCTCTGGTCATGTTCTCTACTTTGTTGAAATGTGCAGGCTTTAATTGGTTTCTGATCATGTTTTGCCCAGTATTGCCAACTCATTTCATCATAAAAGCACCAGAAAGCACCAAATAATGGCAAATGCATTAAAACGCACCAGCAAGGTGTGAAAAGCGCTAAACTAGTGCGGCCTTGTCAAATAAGTTTGGCACCAGCTAATATGAAAAAGTACCAGATGTACAGCGAAAAGCATCAAAATGGCAACCCTGCTCTCGTCAAATTTTTTTTTCTAAATAATTTTATAATTTGAAATAATAACTGGTGGGAGACCCCCAGGCCCCCTTTTTATAAACATTCAGATGTAATGAGAGGGAAGACCCTCTCACCCCCCCCCCATTTTTATTATTTTTTTATACTATCCCCCTCCTCCTTGTTTATTATTTTTTATACCACCACCTCCCCTTTTTATTATATTTTATACCCCCCCCCCCATTAAAAAATATTTTTATAACTTCCCCTTTTTTATACCACCCCCTTCCCACCTTTTTTTTCTTAAAACCACTCAACAAACGTAACTAACCTCATGTTTTTGACCATTTATGACCCTTTTTCTATTCTTTTTAAAAAAATCACAACAAATCATCGGCGCAAACCGTGATATCACAACCTCTCGCAATCCGGGACAAAATTTAGCGTGAACAGCGGATAAGCCTCTCGCAAGCCATGACAAATTTCCATGCGGACAGTGCAACTTAAGCTTTGGGGAATACCTCCAAACTAGGTCACATTTCACAGTGATAGTAGCAAAGAATAATGTTTACATTATTACATTTAATAGCACTGTTTACATTTTTAACTAGGCGACGTCACAGATTTCTGTTTAACACCAATGAAATTAATGGCTGCCGTGACGTCACATCCCAACAATCTCTGAATTCAAATCTAAGCAGGTAAAAGTAAAGATCAAGTCTTCATTGTGCTATAAATAGCACACGTTACATTTTATAAATGTACCGGGTAAGCAAAATCAACGTTCAAGAAGACTGATTTTTAAACACTGTATTAATGAGAAAGTTAGGTTTTTTCATCCATGTGAAGAGACACAATAGCATGGAAAGAGTGTTCGTGGAGGGGACATTAGAAGGCAGTAGAGGCAAAGGTTGACCAACGCGTCACTGGACAAGAGATATTCAGTGATGCATGCACATGTGGGATTTCAGAATGTGACAAGGGGATTTCAGAAGATTCATAAGGTAGATAACCTTCTCGAAAGAATACATCACATGACACAGCACAGTAACCCTGGGTGTCTAGGGCCTAAGTAGAAAATATATAATAAAATTATTTTAAAACTACAATGGCACTGTGACAGTAGGGAGTCCCATTCTGCATTCGTTTGTGACAGTAGTGAGTCCTCTTCTTTGTTCATTCTCAAACTCCTGCAGATTATCAAGATGTAGGTTGGCCCAGAAAAAGGTGTTCAAAATGTACAAGTTATTATTTATAAGCCCTCTGAGATAGAGATATTTTCCCACACAGACACTCACTCTAGTCTTAGAGAAACAGTGACTGAGATTACCACTGATAGCATGTAACTTCATAACTTCAAGTGAAGCCCTAGAGATCTCTGATAAACTGCACCTGTAAACAAGAAATGTCAAGGTCTCTTGACCACAAGGAAAATACTGAAATAGCTTACCCACAACACCATGGAGGTCCCCACTGTGGTTGAATGTAAAGTTAGGCCTATATTATGATTAATATAACTTCTTCAGCGTTCATTCTTAAACTTCAGCTGAATCTCTCTTGCAGCAGGATGTGGTCCAGAGAATGGAAATGCGCTGCATTGCTGTTTTATTTGTGCCAATCGCCTGAGACATCCGTCTTTGGTGGGTATTGTAATTTAATTTTCTATGATCCATTTTTTCTTCTCAATTGATAGAATGCAGGGCGTCTAAAATTACAGCGTAACAGCGTCAACTTTAAAAATGTGAAGACTGGGAAGGTTGATCAATTTCAGAGTGCAGACATCACCAAAGCACAATGGTTAAAAAGAGCCAGAGGTCACTGTCTTAAGTTCATCCTCTCCAGCGGTGGCATTCACAGATATGATGGTTTCAAAGATACGGTAAATATTTTTTACAATCAAATTATTCTGTATGATGCTGTCCTTTGTCAATTTCTCAAATTCTGTTAACACGTTGACTTTTTGTGATACTTTTTATTTAATTCTTCCATGCACCTCTTTTTTTGGTTATAATTTTATCTGATTCTTCTATCTATATATTGCCTTTTAAGTTATATTTTTATCTAATTTTTCCATCTTTACCTATCCTTTTCTTTGTGATAATTTTCTCAAACTCTATCCATTCTGTGCCTTTTTTTCTTTAGCTATCATAAGTTTTATTTAAATGATCGATAATAATATATATTTTTCAGAAGTTATTGTTGTGCTTTATAATTTCTACAGGAATTTGAAAAATTGGCTAAATTCATCTCCAATTTTTATGCAATAAGTCTTGAGAAGGTTGACTTATCTCTCAAAGGTTGGAACTGGGGCTCAGTAGATTTTGAAGGTAAATTAGAAGGTTACACATCATGAGAAAACGGCTTTTATTTACACATCTTTTACAAAAATGGAATTTAATTCACATGTGCTGAAAATATGGCTTTTATTTACACACTTTGAGAAAATGGCTTGTATTTATATGTCTTGAAGAGAGTATATATATTTACACATTTTGAGAAGATGGCTTGTATTTACATATCTTGTGAAGATGGCTTGTATTTACATATCTTGTGAGGATGGCTTGTATTTACACATCTTGTGAAGATGGTTTGTATTTACACATCTTGTGAAGATGGTTTGTATTTACACATCTTGTGAAGATGGTTTGTATTTACATATCTTGTGAAGATGGTTTGTATTTACACATCTTGTGAAGATGGTTTGTATTTACACATCTTGTGAAGATGGTTTGTATTTACACATCTTGTGAAGATGGTTTGTATTTACACATCTTGTAGAGAGTATAGATGTTTACAGAATTTGGGTGTGTACAATAAAGAAGATTATATTGTCAAAAAAGTGCAAATATAAACTTATTTCTTTGATTTTATGATGATTGCACTCTCCGTAGTATTACATGTGGCATTACTTGCACACTAGTATTACATGTGGCATTACTTGCACACTAGTATTACATGTGGCATTACTTGCACACTAGTATTACATGTGGACAGTGCTCACCATCTGAAAAGAAGCTGAGAACTCCTGGTTTAGATGTTAATATTTTCCTAACATCATTGAAAATAATTGTAACCATTCCTGTTCTCATTTTAACTTCTGTTTCACTTCTACCATCATGTTTCACATCTGCCATCATCATGTTTCACATCTACCACCATCATGTTTCGTATCTGCCATCATCATGTTTCACATCTACCACCATCATGTTTCACATCTACCACCATCATGTTTCGTATCTGCCATCATCATGTTTCACATCTACCACCATCATGTTTCGTATCTGCCATCATCATGTTTCACATCTACCACCATCATGTTTCGTATCTGCCATCATCATGTTTCACATCTACCACCATCATGTTTCACATCTACCACCATCATGTTTCGTATCTGCCATCATCATGTTTCACATCTGCCATCATTTATGTGTTCAAGATATAGGAAATGGTCTACTTGCTGTAGTATCTCCATGATTTTTTATGACATTTTATTTACATCTTTTTTTTACAGGCAACTCTCTGAATTTCAAGGTTGAAAATAATCTGGCATTCGAAATTCCCCTGACGAATGTTACAAATTCTACGGCAGCTAAAAATGAGGTTACGATTGAGTTTCATCAAAATGACGATGCAGCTGTGTCATTAATTGAGGTCAGGTTTCACATTCCACCTGAACCTGATAATGAAGCTGACCCTGTGGCAGTAAGTATGGGCATTCATTAGCTCAAAGTTATGAAATATTTTATGATCCGAGGGCCGGATGCACAAAAACACAGTTGGTTGCGGGTCATAAGAAAAAAAAAGTCAACCTGAAATATTAAGGATACATGTTATCTGTTATATTTTTATGAACGTAATATTGATCTCAGAAAGTGATCTGGATTACGGAAAAGACAAATAATACAGATTGTCAACCTTAACCGCAAGGAACGAGGTCTGCTAGTTTCTAGAGCCGTATTAACCTTTATCACTCAGGAAATTGTCCTTACATCTAGAGAGGAATAACAGACTGCCCTAAATTTTGGGATGTTATCGTCCAGGTAAGCAGACTTGGCACATCATACCATATTCGCACAAGACGTGTTCGAAGGTTTTGACGCATGAAAGGAGATGTGCGTGGCTGCATTAGACCTGGAAGATGCTTATAACAGAGTGCCCTTAGATTTCTTAATGATCATAATGCTGTAAGTCCAAGTAATTCCTTTTATTGTCAGGTGGGTTGCCTCTGCACTTTTTCAGAGACAGGTTGTTCATAAGTGTGTAAGTTGATCTTCGGCACCAAGTCATAAGCCTGCGACTACCACAAGGGTCACCTCTGTCCCCAGTATTACTTAATGTGTATATAGTCCAAAATATGAGCTGTCAGATTACAGTTCGGGGAGAACTACGTCCTATGCTGATGACATCTTGGTATATAGGCAGGGCAGAGATAAAGAAACGAGTGAGTGCCAGGAATTTGCAGAGGGATCTTGATCATATAAGGGAGTGGTGCGGTAATTCTGGAGCTTTTATTAATCCATCAAAAGCATTGATGCCATGGTTTTCCCTAATCACATAGTAAACATGTCCATGCCATCGGTTACCTTGAGAGGGGATGTCCTCGAGAGAACCAGCACAATGAAGTAACTTGGGGGTTATGTTGGACCAAAGTCTGTTTCAAAGATCATGTTGACCACATTATTGTAAAGGCATATAAAGGTCTTGAGGCGATGAAATGTATGGCTTCTGCTCAATGTGAACAGAGACTATTTCTGCTGTATCAGGGATTGATGGTGGAGGTGGTATAGTACGCACTGGCGATTATGACTTGATTCAGACTCAAACAGAAAGATTGGATAGAATCCAGAATGAGACAATGCAAATTATTTTGGGGTGTACGAGAGATACACAGACACCGGCTATGCAATACTTACTTGACTGCCCAATTGCAGAGCAAAGAATACAAATGTGCAGGGCACAGGACTGCCTACAATCCACTACTGATAAAGTACACCCTGATATTCTCAAAGTGAAAGGCAGTCGACTAAGAGAGGAAAGTTGTGAATGGGGCGTGCAGAGGATATTATATAGTGTGTGCAGATTGGAGGATGTGCTACCTGGTGCGGAATAGTCAAGCGCCCTCAGATTGTCCGACAGCCTTCAAAGTAATAATAACATTTAATAGAGAATGCAAGGAATGGTGTCCTACAGTGATGGAATCTGAGGTCCTCGCTCTAATCGGTGAGTATTCCAGGTTAGGTGATATTATATATACAGAGGGCCGGTTGAGAGACACATCAGAAGTGCCTGGGCCTTTATGGTTCAAAAGTGGGGGAAGGCCAAAAGAGATGAATGTGGTGCATTCGCTCAGACAACAAGCAGCATGACAATGGAGATTTTGGAATGAGCTGAGGTAAAAGCTTTGAAATTATTAACTATGAATAAGAAACTCACTACTGCAAGTTTTCCTACAAGGAATTTGCAGAGAGTAAATGGGCTGTTGCCACACCATGTACAAGGTGCCTTTTTATAATTTACCCTCCTACAGAAAACAACCGGGACTCAAACTAGACCATGGTTTTGTTAGACCAATGCTCTTACTATTCCAATTACTGGAAGTGCATGTATATAAGCTGCAACGTGTTTGCTTTCTGCAGAAATTCCACAAGAATGTGATGGAGAGTGCAGACATCATACAGATCAGTGGAGAAAGTATCTGTACATTGTCTGAAGTACAGTGTCTCACTCCCAGGTAAGATTATCATTGTAGAATGTTAACTTTTTCTTTCTTGTCCATCTCATTGTTGCCTCACTCCCAGGTAACATTAATTGTAAAATGTTAACTATTCCATCCTTGTTCAGTCATTGTTGCCTCACTCCCAGGTAACATTAATTGTAGAATTTTAACTATTCCATTCTTTTATATCTCATATTCATCACAAGAGCTCCCTGCTGCATATCCTATAAAATGCTGTTTTGCTGTAAGATGATGAGTATGGCAATGAGGTATTAAGTTTTGACATTTCTTCTCCCATGGAAGTCCTGAGTTATTCCATTTATGAAAGAGACTTGACATGACCCCTTGAAGATAAAAAAAAGTGTGTTGATAAATTTATAATAAACATTGAGTTTCTTTGGGTGAACATTTGACAGCTAGAGAAATTGTTTAAAATAGCCAGAACGCTTCTGCCATGGACAATTATCTTCATGATGTCATCATCAGTTGGTGTGTAATATCAGGAGCACAAGATGACCCAAAACATACTGCTCTATACATGAGCAATATTGGACTGGATGTTTAACAATTGATGGCAGAAGTGGTGTAGTAGCATAGACACGTCATCAATTGTTGTGTAGTAGCAGTATGATCCTGTTATCAGTTGTGTAGTAGCACTGACATGTCATCAGTTGTTGTGTAATATCAGGAACCCAAGATGACTTAAAACAAACAGCTCTATAAAAAAAATTGGTAGCATATCCTATCCAGGACGTAGCATCAACCCAGCATTTGTTGGCTGTGGTGATTTTCTAGGCATTATAAATACGTTCAGTAGGTTGCCATTGCTTTCTGAACGGTCCGGTTGCACAATTGCCTGTGGTGAGGATCGAACTCGGTACCTTTGCCGTCACAGACGAGCTCTGTACCACAGCTCTATACATGATCAATATTGGACTCGATGTTTTGAATGTTTAACAATTGATCACAAAAGAAGAACGTATTCTTCTAAATGAGGCAGAGATATGATGTTATCTAATGAATTTTTCGCATTGCACTAGCTAGCATCAAGTGCTTTTAACAGACTGTCTAATATCTGGAGGTCAAAATCAATCAGCACACACACAAAAATGCGCTTAATTAATTCCTGCATTATTCCAGTGCTAGCATATGGATGTGAGAGCTGGAAAAGCTCTTTATCTTCAGAAAAGAAATTACTGAGTTTTGAGAACAAATGTCTTCGTAGGATAACTAACACCCATTGGAGTGAATTCAAATCGAATGATAAAATCAGAGAAGAGACACATCAAAATTTCATCACAGATGTTATCAGAAAACGCCGTTGGTCCTACATCGGGCATGTCCTACGCGCAGACACCAACAGAATACACCACCAATCTCTTGAATGGATACCTACAGACAAAAGAGCCAGGGGTAGACCAAAAGAAACACCCAGAAGAACAATACTTAGAGAAAGTAAAACAATCAATATTCATACTATTCAGGAACTGCACAGAATAGTTTTGAACAGACAGATTTGGGGAGATCTGCGCTAACTTCAGCGCAAAAGGAAAATGAATGAATGAAAATGGATTTCATCAAGAAATAATAAAACAAGTAGTTTTAGTATGTGACATTCTAATAAACTACCATCATGTCAATAATAAAACAAGTAGTTTTAGTATCTGACATTCTAATAAACTACCATCATGTCAATAATAAAACAAGTAGTTTTAGTATCTGACATTCTAATAAACTACCATCATGTCAATAATAAAATAATAATTGAAGTGTATCATGTACATGACACTGTTTAATTTGAGGCATCACTAATACATCCAAGGGTATCCCAGTACAATGTGTTTGAACCACTTTGTTGAACAGTTAGGTTTGCGAGTCAAGCTCACTATCAACTCTGCTCTCGCTCCGACGAACTACCATCTTATGTCTCTCAAGGATAAAATGTATAGATACGATGCAGTGCAAATAAGGTAGCACATCTCAGTACATATTGAAACTGGGTCTGTATGCTAGTGGCATGTCTGGGTAAAGAAAGATAAATTGGTAGTATATCCTGTTGAAGATGTAGCCATCAACCAAACATTTTGTGGCTGTAGGGATTTTCTAGGCAATATAAATACGTTCATTGGGTTTATCATTACTTTCTGAACTGTCTGGATGTACAATCGCCTGCATCGGGATACGAATCTGGTACCATGACCGCATCAGATGTTCTGTGCCACGGTGCAACAAAGCCGGAAAAATATAGATAATATGTATATAATCTTTTAGTACATTTTAAATTGATTTGTAAACATCTCCTTGTTCCTTGTTCAATATTTATTGTGTAATATTATTTTCATTGTGTTCGTCATTTATCCATATATTTCCTTGTGTAATCAAAACAAGAATTTTGTCTGTTTTGTAAACTATAAAACTTTTCCGTTAATAGCTATTAATACAAATTACCTATTTCCTTTCAGAGGCCGATATGATCTCAAACTATTTCCCGGCTTTCTTCAACTTCATGGCAAAACATTTGACTACAAGATTCCGTACCAGACTATACTTCGGCTGTTTCTGTTGCCTCATAAGGATGGCAGACAGATGTATTTTGTGGTAAGTATGAATTTGATGTAGTTGTTGTAGTTCTAATTCAGTTTGAACATTGTAATCTCTGTATCTGTTTCATCTGTGGTCTCATATATTAGTCTTATTTGAATCTGGTCCCGCCAAGATGGATGCGAAGGGTCATTGGCCCAAATAAAATGGCAGCACAATGCATTTTATTTTCTATACTACATCCTGCTGGAAATCTAGTAGGATAAAGCTCTTTACGGGACAATGCGTCCACACTCACGTGACATGTTTCACACAACAATCTATGAGCTCGTTAAAAATTTATATTACTGAACATTATATTGCGGAGGGAAGACAATTTATTTTAGTTTTTGGGAGGGGAATGGGTATTTACAGTTAGGGTTGGCGTTAGATGTTTAGTTTTCGGGAGGGGGCGATTAGGATTAGCAACAGTGTTACCGATGTAACCATGAATCCGTCCATCGTAGTGGGCTAGTGATGTGAGATTTCTATGACGACATGAAACATGCACGAACTACAACAGAGGTTAAATGGTACTGCACATAACTTTGAAAAGATAGATTGTGGTCATGTGGGTGTGGACACATTATCCTGTAAAGTACCTAGGATAGTTGTCCTGCTACAAGAGAGATCCAGCGGGAATTTGAGAATTAAAGACTGGAAATCTTTTTTTCAAAATTTTCATCCACCACTTTGTTGGCTTTAAATACGTCTAAATCTGTTGTATCTTGCTGACGTCACTACCAGTGTGTCGATATATGATGAATTTAATAGGGCCATCGGCTTGCTACAAGAGAGAATTAGCGGGAGTTTAAGAATGTAAGCTGAGGAAGATTATATATATAAGGATGATAACCCCAAGAGAAAATGGCTTGACACAGACATACAGATATTTTATGATGACATAACGCAATGATAGGACCCAGAGTTTTTAAGATAGTTGGAATCACAATCTGTACAATATTATTACATTAAGTTGCCTAGTTGGATTTACAATCTGTACAATATTATGCATTAAGTTGCCTAGTTGGATTAAAAAAATATTCTTTATTCTTTTAGGTTAGCCTTGACCCACCAATTAAACAAGGTCAGACAAGATATCATTTCCTGATTCTGTTATTTCAAAAAGAGGATGAGATGACCTTGGAACTGAATCTGTCAGAGTAAGTTGGGACAGCCATTTTCTTCCATAGTTGCTAGTTTATTTTATGGTATGCTATTCTTATGAAGGGTAGCCATTTTGGCTTCACAGTTTGGTGGTTGAAGGTTAATTTTCAATTCAGCTGTTAATAATTTTGTAAATCGCCAAAGGTTCCTTGTTAACAACATCTAAGGAAATGGGTACCACATTTTTTGAGAATGTAAAGGTGGTTGGTGCATTGCTGATAACACATTATGTGTAGGTCGATCTAGGTCCTTAGTTGGTTATTGAAAAATATGAACCTAACACCATATCAGATCTTTCTAGACGGGGGTGCACTTTTCTTATCTTCCCTGGTCTTCACTTCTTACCTTTTCAATTGCACCGAAATGATGATGCAGACAGACATATTGGTGTTACAGTATGCCCTTTGTATTCTACAAAACAAGCTTATCTGTGGGTCTCCTGAAAAGTAGCTTTCAGGTAGGTATCACAACATGACACCCCACTGCTGAAGCTAAAAAAACTCTGACACACGTGGCAATGAACTTAAAGAGGGTGCTTATGCTACACCAGTGTTTCCCAACCTTTTCTTTTTACCATGCCCCACCTAAGTCATTGTAAAATCTTCCACCTCTTCTTCCTCTCCTCCATCCCCAGTAACATTTTGTTAAATCAAAAATTGAATTAATAACCAAGACTATGAGACAGTCTATATAAGACCTGGTATCACCTCGGTTACCAAACTGAGGAGGATCTGTACTTTTGTCAGAAAGAATGTAAAGAGCTACCTGCTCACAGCTAAGAGGATTATTGCATCATCATGTGTCAAGAGTTACCTGTTCACAGCTAAACACTTTCCTGACCAATTTCGACGATAGTCAAATTTCCATTACAGAACCTTGCTGACCAAATTCGACGATCGTCGAAAGCGCTATGATATATCAGAAAAATGGGAATACCTATTGCAATAATCTGACTAAAAATAGCGTTTCTGGGAAATTATGTTGTGTAAAAGTGTCGGCACTTGTGGAATACCGATATAGACATCGTAGATGAGTTTTTATCATGAAATATTGTAGATTTCGAAGGTGATATATGATATGCAAAAACAGTTAAGAACAAAAGACCAAAATGAATATAAACAAAATGGATCTCTCCCACCAGGAAATAGAAGATGGCATAGTTGAAAACAAAAGTAAGCGGTGAGAGGAAAATGGGATGATATAATAATAAACCTAAGCTAAGTGAAAATGAGAAACAACAACAAGAAGACGACAAAAACAATGAAAGGTAACGGCTAGAAGACGAATATAAATAACCCAAATATCGGAGGATGACCGACAAAAAGGAAATGCCGCAGTAACCATACAAATAGAAGTGAATGCAAATAAAGTAAATAGGTTATTATATCAATATAAAATATAGAAAATAACAATAAATAAAAGGAACAAACACAACAGGCAACGTGTCTGTCCAATTGGGACCTTTAAAGACAACAAAAACAGTTCCTTTTATTTATTGTTATTTTATATTGATATAATAACCTATTTACTTTATTTGCATTTAGCTCTATTTGTATGGTTACTGCGGCATTTCCTTTTTGTCTGTCATCCTCCGATATTTGGGTTATTTATATGATATATAGAAGTTAATGTAAATCTAGGCCTAGCATTACGATAAGTAGCATTTTGTACTTGAAATAAGTCTGGAGCTTTCAAATTCATTCAGAAAGTACAAACAATCGTTACAACACATAGAAAGTTTCAAGGCTTTCTTGTGCTAGATCGATTTTATATGGATTTTTAGACGGCGATGACAATGTATAAAAATTTGCGTGCGCCCTCGGTAATGATGGATAAGCACGCTCTGGATTGCTGGTCAGCAAAGTGTAATGATGGATAAGTACGCTCTGGATTGCTGATCAGCAAAGTGTAATGGGATTATTACATCATCATAACTCTTGTTGTTTCCTATATGTACTTGTTTGCACTGAACATTTTTTAAACACATACCTGTAATGCAAGCATATGTAAATTCAAGGACCACATGCATTTAACAATAACACATACCATCTGGCATTAGTAGTACAAGTGTATTGTTTGTGTCTTGTTCCACCGGGCCTATTCATTGTGATTTGATACTGCACCTTTTGGATGTCTTGTCTAAAGTTGTATCTTTTTTAGGGATTTTTGGTGAATCTGTGCCATCTGAATGGAGCTGGTTCAAATCATGTAATCTACCATCTGATTTGTCACATGTCTTACCCATTCTTTGTGTTTCTATATCTAAATCTTTTCTCCATATATATACAAATCATGTAATCTACCATCTGATTTGTCCCATGTCTTACCCATTCTTTGTGTTTCTATATCTAAATCATTTCTCCATATATATTGTGGTCTCCTTTTTTCTTCTTTCCATGTGGGTTCCAGAACAATGAGTGTTTATATAATCTTTACTTATTTTGTATCAAGTGATACCTGTTGAAGTTAGAAAGTCTGTATGAACATAATGCCATTTCTCTTTCTCACTCTCTCTCCAGGGAAGATATTAAGACCAAATATGAGGATAAGCTTCAGAAAGAAATGTCTGGGCTGGAGTTTGAGGTAGTCAGCAAAGTCTTTAAGGCTATCACTGGTCGTAAGATCACCGTTCCAGGTAGCTTTACTGGGTAAGTGTCTTATGACTGTGCCAGGCAGCTTTACTCTTTGTAGCATTGCAACAAACAAATGTACTGATATATCTGGACCAATTAGTTCATCATTATTCTGTCAGATCTGTTGACTATCCCCAGTGATGGCACACTAGTATTCCACACCACAGAGGAGCAATATCTGCCATCTGTGCCATCCATGGGGACCATTGGAAAGAAAGTAAAATAAGAAATTGAAACAAGACCTGCAGAGACAATGATGATTTTTCTGCAGCAGAGACAATTGATGATTTTTCTGCAGCAGAGACAATTGATGATTTTTCTGCAGCAGAGACAATTGATGATTTTTCTGCAAGGAACAAGTTGTCAGCCTATTCCCCAACATTTCTTAGTTGTCTCCTACAACATGTCTCAAAAGAAATAGGGGCTCTATTCTTTGCACCTGAACTAGAAGTCCAGGCCCCCAGCTGCCACACAGAAAAAAGATGATGAAATATCTAAAATATATTGGTATCACATGAGGAGGCCTGAAGCGGAAATATCACGACTGGGTTTACTGGATAGAGATTTTTTAGTGACATAGTCTCAAGTTTTTGTGTGGTTTTGCTATGCAAGATCGTGACTATTTTCGACATATATTAGCAATGGAGATATTATTTCATGCTAGTGTTATATTATTTCATGCTAGTGTTATATTATTTCATGCTAGTGTTATATTATTTCATGCTAGTGTTATATTATTTCATGCTAGTGTTATATTATTTCATGCTAGTGTTATGATATTATTTCATGCTAGTGTTATATTATTTCATGCTAGTGTTATGATATTATTTCATGCTAGTGTTATGATATTATTTCATGCTAGTGTTATGATATTATTTCATGCTAGTGTTATGATATTATTTCATGCTAGTGTTATGATATTATTTCATGCTAGTGTTATGATATTATTTCATGCTAGTGTTATGATATTATTTCATGCTAGTGTTATGATATTATTTCATGCTAGTGTTATGATATTATTTCATGCTAGTGTTATGATGTTATTTCATGCTAGTGTTATGATATTATTTCATGCTAGTGTTATGATATTATTTCATGCTAGTGTTATGATATTATTTCATGCTAGTGTTATGATATTATTTCATGCTAGTGTTATGATATTATTTCATGCTAGTGTTATGATATTATTTCATGCTAGTGTTATGAAGATATTATTTCATGCTAGTGTTATGATATTATTTCATGCTAGTGTTATGAAGATATTATTTCATGCTAGTGTTATGATATTATTTCATGCTAGTGTTATGATATTATTTCATGCTAGTGTTATGAAGATATTATTTCATGCTAGTGTTATGATATTATTTCATGCTAGTGTTATGAAGATATTATTTCATGCTAGTGTTATGATATTATTTCATGCTAGTGTTATGAAGATATTATTTCATGCTAGTGTTATGATATTATTTCATGCTAGTGTTATGATATTATTTCATGCTAGTGTTATGATATTATTTCATGCTAGTGTTATGATATTATTTCATGCTAGTGTTATGGGGATATTATTGTTGTTAGTGGTTCATGCTAGTGTTTTATCCTTTAGTACACTGGATTATAATTATGCAAATTCCAACAGTAGTTGTATGTATAGCTATCATATTGAATGTTGCATTTCTACTACATAACAGCAACTCTGGTGCACAGACAGTCAGTTGTTCATACAAGGCAGCCACAGGTTTGTTGTATCCACTAGAGAGAGGTTTCATTTTTGTCCACAAACCTCCACTTCACATTCGATTTGACGAGGTTGCTAGCGTCAACTTTGCTCGCAGTGCCGGAAGTACCAGATCTTTTGACTTTGAGGTCGACACGAATGCAGGAGCCACATTCACATTTGTGGGAGTTGAAAAGTAAGATTCTTTTAATATGTTGAAAAGTTTAGTTTATTGAAAAGTAATTTTATTTTACATTGGTAAATCATACATTTAATTTCATCAGTTGAGAAGGAAGTTTTGTTTTAATTGTTGAAAAGGAAGTTTTGTTTTATTTGTTGAGAAGGAAGTTTTGTTCTATTTTTAGGGCTTGATCAGTTCAAGTAATTCAGTATTAAAGATGAGAGTAATGGGAATGTAGAAGAGTGTATTATATCAGACAGTAGTAGTATGAAAGTAGACAAGAGTAGTATTATATTAAATGGTAGTATGCAAGTAGACAAGTGTAGTATTGTATCAGACTGTAGTAGTATGAAAGTAGACAAGAGTAGTGTTATATTAAATGACAACTGAAGATAGGCACCAGTTTTATATTCTGTGATAACTGAGGCACCAGTTTTATATTATGTGATGACTACTATATTCTATGATGTTATATAGATTGTCTTGTCATCTCTGTTCACTGTGATAAGGAATACTTCATGAACATTTGGTTGTTATTCCTTGTCAGGGATGAGTATGGTAAACTGTACGACTTTGTCAAGAGCAAGAACTTGAGGGTCAAGAATATCGGAGACAAGGGGGTGAGTTTTCTTCTTCTTCATCGTTGTATTAACTCTTTCTGGACGTAATTATTTTTAGATTGGGACCAATTGAATTTCCAGGTGTAGAAAAATGTCAGTCGGAAAAGCTAATATTAATAAATAATGTATGTATCGCATACCATTAGATAGGGAATTGATTACGGAATATGGATAGATAATCATATTGATATTTTATTATTTCACATGGCTAGATGTTAGATTTAGTAAAACGCAAAAATTAAAGTTAATTTATTAACATAAATTTGGTCATTCTTCTAAATGTATTCATGATTAACCATAACCACCTTGTGGGCGACTATAGTCGGGAAGACTATATTGTTCAATGTTTCATGAATGTGTTTGTACTGTTTCAGAGCAAGACCATATCCTACAATGAGATGTCTGACAGTGATGAGGAGGGCGGAGACCATGATGCTTATCTGGAGAGAATGAAAGCCGAGGGCAAGGATAGAGATGATGATGACAGTGATGATAGCTCTGGTATGTACTCAAAATATATTTCTTTATTGCAGCACCGATTGTTCATTGTTTTGTTTTTACCAATATTGTGTTGCCGATTTCAAAACTGAACAAATGACATACATATTATTGTTGTGCCATTAAACAAAAATTAATTGTATCCTGTATAGCACATTGTTATTCAACCATTGTTGAATAGGCACAACCCGCCGAAGATGGATGTCTCTGGCAATTGGTGCAAATAAAACGGCAACACAACACATTTCCATTCTCTGGACTACATCCTGCTGAAAATCTAGAATAGATCATGGTCCTGCTACAAGAGAGATTGAGAATGAACGCTGAAGAAGAGAAATAGGCATAAACTTGTTAATACATTTATAAGTTGTCCGGCAGCAAATAAACAAACATGCAGATTATCAGGAGCCACTTTTGGCAGTGGTGAAACTGCGTAAACTTGTTTGGTTTGGACATGTAACAAGACACGACTTACTTTCTAAAAATTACTTTACAAGGAACAGTCGAGGGTGGAAGGACAGAAAATCCTGGATTGATAACATCAAGGAATGATCTAGGCATGATTGTTCTATACTCCTCGAAATGGCTGAGGATAGAGATGTTTTTAGAGCTTTTTGTACTAATGTATCCAGTGTGGCATATCTACAACCCTGGAGAATATGGGTGTTATTATTATTTTTATTGCTGTATTTTGATGTAATGTAATGTCAGACTTCTAACAATGAAATTTTCACCTACAGATGAATCCTTCAATCCTGGAGAGAGTGGTAGTGAGGTTGCTGAAGAGTAAGTTAAAGATTTATCATCTTGATAATTATGATAAAATAATCCCTTTAGCTGTGTGCAGGTAGGCTCCTTTTTTTTTTTTACACATGATATCCCTATTGGAAACATTACAAAGCAACGAAAGCACAATACACAAAATTAAACTAGAACTGGCAAACATAAAATAAAATTTATACATCATTCTTCAATGGCTACCAGCCCATTGTGGCATCACTGGAAATGAGAGAGGTAATGCCCTGGCAAAAACAGGAGGTAAAATGGAACAATTCAGCTATCATCTGCCTTACAGTGAGGTCAAAACACTAATCTGCAACCTGTATACATCACAGTGGAAGAAAGATAGACCAACTTTATAGACAACAGACCATCATCTTTTGACTTAGAACTGGCCACTGCAGGCTACAGAGTCACCTGTACCGGATCAGGGTGGCCCACACAAATGAATATCCATGCAGACAGGTATACAAACCCCTGAACACATACTCTATGACTGTTCAGAATACAGAGACCTGCGAGGCAAGACATGGACAGAACTGAGGCAAAAACTTTGGGGCAGCCGCTCTGACCTGGAGAGTACTGGGAGCTTCGTTCTGACCACTGGCCAGAAGATCTAGCGAAACCAAAAGATTCCTGAACGCAGAAGACACATGATGGAATAATTTCATGTTGAAATAATCACTTTAGCTGTGAGTAGGTAGCTCTTGACACATGATGATGATGAAATAATTTATTTAGTTGTAGGTAGGTAGCTTTGAACAACTCACGACTGGGCGAGATGACCTGCTGCATCCAAGGTCATTTAAACATTCTGAACTGTCTTTTGTACATCGTTGTCTTGGGAGAATCTTTCCTGTTACCAACAACCATACCTTCCATTACTAGTTTTTCCTTGCTGTTATGTCTCATTGTATTGCCAAAACACCCTCATCTTTCTTGTTTTAATGTTAACCTTTACGACTCTGCGGTCACAATGTTGTGCCTATGAGCACAGGCTACATTGTGTCTGCGGGCGCAATCCCGCTATATATGACATCGCCCGATTCCAGAGTACGGAACTTCACGAAGTAATGATCCCATGACGTATAAAACCCGCCACACGAAGCTAGGAATACGTCACAGTTTAAAGGTCAAATTCCTGTACTCATTACGATTGCAAGAACAGAGAAAGCCGGCTGGTTTTGTCAGCGAATTTCTAGAGCAATGTTAGCCATTTTGTAGCTATATTTTACTATCAAATTGAGTAAGAAACAACACAAATGAAATAAACACACAAAATAAAATTAAAATACAGATAGATGATTTCACCATCTTCATCTAGCTGTATTTGAAATGGTAACAGAGAAAGTTATGTAGTCATGTTTAGTCACTGGCAATATTGGTGCATGCCAGGATGTACACACTATTGATAAATAAAAATAGAAATAGAATGAGGTTAATAGATTGCCATAACTGAAGGAATAATAGTGTCAAATCAGACCAATTGAATGCCTCAAGTCAATGACATCATACAATGCAGGAATGAAAAAGAACTTATACAAAGTTATAAATTATATGTCCGCAGTTCTTCCTGCTCTTTAAAAAATCATGCAATAATTTCCTGTATAATTTACTTTAGGTATGACAGCAATCCTCCAACGACATCGGATTCTGACTCAGATTACAGTGATGACAGCAGTGCTGGAAATGAAGAGGGTTCAGATGCAGAGGAGCGGCGAAAAGCAAGAGAAGAGAGGAAAAAGGAGAAAGAACAGAAAAAAATAGAGAAAGAGAAAGAAAAGGAGGAAAAGAAAAAGGAGAAGCCAAAGACTGCAAAGACAGTTGTAAGTAGTGTTTGGTAATGTGCTAGGGCTCCTAGGAGACAGACTAATTTGTAAGTAGTATTTGGTATTGTGCTAGGGCTCCTAGGAGACAAAGTTGTAAGTAGTGTTTGGTAATGTGCTAGGGCTCCTAGGAGACAGACTAAGTTGTAAGTAGTGTTTGGTAATGTACTAGGGCTCCTAGGAGACAGACTAAGTTGTAAGTAGTGTTTGGTAATGTACTAGGGCTCCTAGGAGACAGACTAAGTTGTAAGTAGTGTTTGGTAATGTACTAGGGCTCCTAGGAGACAGACTAAGTTGTAAGTAGTGTTTGGTAATGTGTTAGGGCTCCTAGGAGACATACAGACTAAGTTGTAAGTAGTGTGATAATGTGACTTCTTTCATACAATACAGGTAGCCAAGGGTCCTGTCATACCACTAGACTTACAATACAGATTGATATACGCTCTTCGGTGGTCGTTCTATGGGGAGACTCTCTTGATATTTCTCTGTTGCAGTCTTGTGCCAATTTGAATGATTGTAGTGAAAGTCTACTATCATCTTTCAAAGTAAATGCCCGATATGAGTCAACCATTTTTTCCTTCTTGTTTTTAGCATAGTCTAGTCACATTTAATGACATGTGTACCAATCAATCATTGTTTTATAAATTTTTTGGTAATGTGTGTTTTAATCTATCGTGTTATAGATTTATTGATGATTTGTGTACCAATCAATCAATGTGTTATAAATTTCTTGATAACCTGTGTACAAATCATTCAATATGTTCTTGATGACCTGAGTACCAATCAATCAATGTGTTCTAGATTTCTTAGTCCTTTCCTAGGAGAAAGGTCTATAAATCATACATTTTAGGAAATCTGCATTGAAAAAAAAATAAATGTAGTTTTTGATGTCATTCTAGTTTCAAAATGGCTGCTGTAATTGTGCTGAAATTTTGTTCAACTTGTTACCATTGCAAGGAGTGTTCCCCGATGTAAAGATATACATGGGGGACATACTGTGATCTTAACCTAATTCTGTTTTGGAAGGAACAACCTGAAACTGCTGTTAACCTGTAGCAACCCAGGGAAAAAAATGAATACTTCCTCTGGCACCTGACCATTTTGTATGACTTGTTTTTTTCTGCACGTTTGTTTTTGGCATAACTTTTTTATATATTGAATTATTGATTTCAATTTTGGAAACAATAGAGATAAGTGGATGCTGGATATGGTTTGGGGGTATTGTTTGCTTGTGTGTGTCAGCGATATGTTGTGGACAAACGCACACAAAGAACTAACCTGTTCAAGGTCATCTTTGGCCAGGCAGTAGAAAACATAACACCTCAAAATTTCATCATAAAATGGCTGCATTTACATCACTATTTAATATTATCAATATCTTCCTCAACTCCTGTATGTTGATCGATAGTGCCTGCAACATTAAAGCTTTAATAATTGTCTTTGTTTGAATCGCCATCCATGAAGAATTACTGAAAAATGGTGTCGCAAAAATTAGGTCCATACAGTACGGCATGCAAACGCGGAAAGGTAGAATAAATTATTTTGGTATTTATATTGCTGCAAAAATTTCAGGGACAATCACTCCAGTACATATTTATAATAAGCATGATGGGAAATAATCATGGATGATTGTTGTCCATGACTACAAATGGCTATCTCAATGTAGACATTTGTAGACTTTGGGTTGCTACAGGTTAAAAAGCACAATCAACAGATATTTTAGTCAGGTGGTGAAGTAATAAACATATATGTAAATTGGTGTTTAAGCCAGAGAAATAAATAAAATTGCAAAGAACAATTTTATTCTCCTTTTTTCGTAAATTGGTGCAAATTTCGTTTCATTAAAAATGTAGATCATTCTCCCAGGAAGGACAGATTTCTTGATGATCTGTGCACCAATCAGTCAATGTATTCCTGATGATCTGCGCACCAATCAGTCAATGTATTCCTGATGATCTGCGCACCAATCAGTCAATGTATTCCTGATGATCTGTGCACCAATCAGTCAATGTAGTCCTGATGATCTGCGCACCAATCAGTCAATGTATTCCTGATGATCTGCGCCCCAATCAGTCAATGTATTCGATCAACCTGTTATGAATTTTTTTGAATGAAAATAAAATTGAGAGAGCTTGAAAATTGAGAAATGATGAATTAAATATTTATAGAGTACTTTTTTCTTCAACAGAAAGAAGGTGGCACCCGCAAAAGAAAAACTGGCAAAGGGAAAGATAAGGACCCGAACAGACCCAAACGGCCACAGTCTGCCTACTTTATCTGGTTAAATGAGCACAGAGAACAGATCAAAGAAGAGAACCCAGGGATATCTGTCACAGACTTGTCCAAGAGAGCAGGAGAAATGTGGAAGGAGGTCAAGGACAAAACTGTGAGTGAATATGAATTATGTTTAAGGAAGATGTGGCTGAGTGGTGGTCAAATGTTTCAGAAGTCTAGGTAATGGGTTTGAATTCAGTTGCGGGCAGTTAAACTGTTCAGAAGGAAATAACAAACTACTTATAAATATCGACTAGTAAAATGGTAAATACAGAAGGCATATAAGGTTAACTTCATAGCACTAAATCTGTAGCTCTTCTTGCAATATTCCCTATAAATCTCTGAAACAATGCACTTGTGTACCAAATGTCATATCCTGTTATCAAACTCGTGACCTCTTGAACACAACACAAATGGCTTAACTACTGCACAACAGAGATCCCTATAAGAGAAATGCATGTGCAACAGTTTTTTCATAGAGATTGCGACTGGAAAAATAAACATTGTGATTGTTTGATACTGTCAATGCTGGGTTTGATGATGCCATTGCATACACAGATAGGTCTGGTATTGGAGGCAATGAGAGAACTGGCAGTTGGTAGCATATCCTATTCTTCATCAGTGTTCATTCTTAAACTCCTGCTGGTTCTCTCTTGTAGCAGGACAATGGTTCTACTAGATTTCCAGCAGAATGTAGTCCAAAGAATGAAAATGCGTTGTCGTCATTTTATTTGCGTCAATGGCCAGACACATCCATCTTCTTTGGTATATCCTATTCAGGGCGCAGCGATCAACCCAGCATGTTTTGGCTGTAGTGATTTTCTAGGCAATATAATTACATTCAGTAGATTGCCATTGCTTTCTGAATGAACAGGCTTACATCTAATGCATCCAAAGTTTATGAGCTGAGAAAGGAGACTTCAATATTCTAAGTTTGCATGAGATCAGGACATATCTGCTGGAGGTAGACATTGCAATAGATCGGATATCTTGCGGCCCTCAAACACATTTTTACATACAAGAACATTGTTAAAATATTTGCAAAACCTTTTATCCATATTAGAAAATATACTGTTATAGTTATAAGTCTGTTAGAAATGTAATTTATTTCAGAAGTTATCTACATTATGTAAAACTACCTTTCTTTACAATAAAAATATTTAATTGATTACTAACCGAGAATTTTAAACAAAAATATACATAATATTATATGTGGCCCTCCAATAGCTTTACAATTTTCAATGCGACCCTCTGCACAAAAAGTTTGCCCACCCCTGCAATAGGTGATACTTCTATACAACGTCACTACATCCAAAACTGAGGGGTTCCGTGGATGACCTGATGCGAATTACACAGTTCATTGAAGCTATTGGCGATGTAACCTGATAACTAACTGAAGAACAATGAGGAAGAAGAATACTTGTATACTGTGATTGGGGGAATTGGTGTGTGTTTCAATTAGGACTGGGAATATTCAAGACAGAATGACATCTGCATTAAACTGGCAAGCTACAGGAGTCCTCAGCATTCACACCTTTCAACATCTACTGGTGGAGACTGAGCATCTATGGGTTTGCCCAGAGTGTAATCAGTTTATAACCAATATAATCATGAAAGGATAACTGCCTGCCTGTGAATAAAAATGTAAGAACATTCAGTTTTACAAATGTGATATATATACACAGAAGTAACTCAGTTTTACAAATGTGATATATATACACAGAAGTAACTCAGTTTTACAAATGTGATATATTTACACAGAAGTAACTCAGTTTTACAAATGAGATATATATACACAGAAGTAACTCAGTTTTACAAATGTGATATATATACACAGAAGTAACTCAGTTTTACAAATGTGATATATATACACAGAAGTAACTCAGTTTTACAAATGTGATATGTACACAGAATCAACATTTTGAGGAGATTGTCAGAAAAACATGACTTGCTACTGCCATTGCCACCACTACAAAAATTAATAGTACTACAATTATCCTGACAATTGCTACCTACTACTATTACAATTATCCTGACAACTACCATTATCATTACTACTACATCTGCTGCTACTACTACTATTATTACAACAATAACAAAACTACTGTGGCATTTGTAATGATGACTATTACAATATTACTACTGCAACTGTCAAATTAAAACTTATTTATTGAACTTATTTCTAAAATGATACCTAAATGCCATTTAATATAGATTAAATCTCAATTATATATTCCATGACCTACATTATTGGACTTTTCCAACAATTACGTCATATTTTTGTCATGAGAATAAAATGTGGTCAAAATAGTAGGATGGACCCTCGTGAATCCTTATCGTGATGAAAGTCTTGATTCTAAACATTGATTCTGTATTTGTTTTATTTGTAAATTTATATTTGTACTTTAACAAAAAAATTTACATGAGAGGCAATCTATACCTCATTCAAGTCCGATTCTATACATATATGCATATATATTCTACAGCCTGGGCTAGCAAATGAATTTGATTTAAATAAGAAAAGCTAGGAATAATATATATTTTTAATTTGTTAACATTCAGGATATCTTCAATCTGTTCACAATTTATCACTTGTTGACATATTTCTGATACCAGGAATGGGATGAAAAAGCCAAGGAAGCCAAAGCTGAATACCAGAAAGCAATGGAAGAGTACAACAAAAACAAACCATCAGACAGCGAACCTGATGAGGAGGAGTCTAAGGTGTCCTCAACGACTAAAACAAAACCAAAGATCTCACCAAAGAAGAAGGTAATGACATCGTTCTCATCCAGAGTTTTTGTGTGTGGCGTGTTGAAGATCATCATTTGGTTCTGTGCCAATTGGCATAAGTAATCGTTGATCTCCACAATTCTCTATATTTTTTAGTATCTTGTATTAGGATTGATGTTGACTCTTTGCCATGCCACGATGCTAAACTATGTCATGTTTTCTCATTCTCTCTTGAATATTGTAACTATATTCTCCAGCCGTTCTGCGTTCATTCTTAAACTCTTTCAGATTAGGCAGTTGCTTTTTCTGATATGTGTGTTTATATAAGAGAGAGAGAGAGATTGCATATGTCTGTACATGTGATACTCTGTATCAAGTTGCCCATCTGCAGAGGTCAAGTTTTGCTCCAGAAGGAGCACAGTATAGATAAAATATTGGAAAATGATGTTTGTGTTTTTCAGGTTGAATCTAGTGGAGGAGGTGGCGGTGGCGGCGCAGGGTTTAAAAGCAAAGAGTACATATCAAGCTCTGGATCAGAGTCTAGCAGCAGCTCTGAAGGCAGTGACAAGCCTCTTAAGAAAATTGCTAAGAAAGCCAAGAAGAAGGAAGAGAGCCCTGTCAAATCTGAGTCTCCCAAAGGATCAGATAATGAGTCGATGAAATCAGAAAAGGCATCTGAAGCTGGAAGTGATGATGAGGTACGTTTGTGTTAAATGTTAACATACCTGATCAGATAAGGTACGTTTGTATTAAATTTTAACATACCTGATCAGATGAGGTACATTTGTGTTAAATTTTAACATCTGATCAGAAGTGGAGTGTGTCGCCAAGTAACTAGAATGAGGATTTCAGAACCATGAGATCCCACATTAACGCCATGGTTACGGTCAAAGTATGACATGTTGGGGCATAAGCACAAATAAAAGAATGACACAAAACATCTCTGCTCTCTGGACTACATTCTACTGGAAATCTAGTTAAGACCCTTCTCTTGGTATAAGAGAGATCCAGTGGGAGTTTGAGAATGAAATCTAGTAGGACAATTGTCATGGTTTAAGAGATCCAGTGGTAATTTTAGAATGAGTAAAAAAAAATAATTGGGACTGGGTTATCTTTCAGAGGTAAAATAAAAATCCATCCTGTGTGCACGTCATGACGTCTGCTATGACAAATTTGCCTTTATTTCCATTACCTATTTTAAAAAAAGCTTTCCAGCACTTCGTAACCCTTTCCCCGCTATGTGAATTTCCTATTATCACAACCCCCATCACTGAGGGAACAGCAAACTAATTGTTGATATGATTATTTATAAAAATGCATTTTCTCTAAAACCGTTTGTCTTAACACTCTCAGACGATAGATCAAAAAAGATAAATAAATATATTCTTCTTGATTCTTGGTTAGAAACTGGCTTCACAACACGCGGGACATTCCCATAAGTGCTCCGCCCTCCGCTCCAGCAGCCATCCCAGTGTATGTAGACTCATAGTTCCAGTCAGGTGTTGATTGTGTGATCTTCGGGACTTTCCAAAAAATTTACTTTTCCTCCCCTCACCTCTGAATACTCCCATTTCTAGCATTCTCCGTATGTGTACGTTCTCAACCTCATTGACATAATCTGCATCTTGAAATGAATTTATTACTACCTTTATTAAATTTGCTTTATCTCTTCTCAGCAATGTGCCGTCTCGCCGCATTGCCTGCCAGTAAGTCTGCTCTCTCGTTTCCTCTGACCCCAGCATGACCAGGGCAGAATATCCATGTAATGCTTTGGACAACTGAGTTGTTCAATAAGTCCCACCATTCTTTTCTTAGCATGAACTTTTCTATCTTGCGCAACATGCTTTGTTGAGAGTCTGTGAGTATTACCGCGTGTGTTGATGTATCAGTTATCAACCAATTAAGAGCTGCTGTAACTCCCTCTATCTCCATCCTCATGCTCGATGTGACAGTAGAATATGCTGAAGATTTCTCAACCAACTTCACGCCATTTCTGTAGGCAACAAAACCCCAACCGCTTTTATTTGTGTGTCTGCTAACAGAGACATCTGTGTATATAATTATGTCTTGTGGTTTCGAGTGTAGTTGGGCGAGTTCGTGCACTGTATCCTGAGCACTGACTGCCGTCCATTTTTGACACGCTTTATCTAGTTGTATTATTACTTTAGTCAGTGATTTCTTCTCAGTGTCTACCTCCACCCATTCACTGCCATTTCCTATTTCTTCCAATTCACATACTATTCGCAGTGTGTCTTCAGCCTCTGCCATCAATGATCTGCCACGCTTGATTCGTTTTCCCTTTGACTCATCTAGACGATGGTGTAATGGGTGATGGTTGTATTCTGTCACTTTAAGGTACAACTTAACTTGTGCTACCTGATGTCGCACTCTAATGCTGGGGAGATCAAGCAGAAATCTCATAGCAGAGATGGGTGTATCTCTAGTACACCCCAGTACCGCTCTCATTGCCTCATTTTGAACTTTTTCCAATCTATCGACTTGTGTCTGAGACAAAGTTAGTAGGCAGAGGCCATAATCTATTACAGATAGCACCACCACTTGCAGAAGCAGAAAAAGTACCCATTGCAGCATGTCGAAGGTCGCCATAACCTTGATAACACTGATCCCTCTTCTAGTCTTCTGAATCATATTTGTGACGTGCTTGTTGAATGAGAGACTTCTATCAAAGATTATCCCAAGATATTTAAGGTCCTGTTCTCTTTTCAATGAATGAGCCCATGCAACTAACATCTGGCAGTGTGCCATTGACCAGATTATTTTTTAAGGAGTACCAGACGACCTTTGCTTTCGAGGGATTGATCACAGCGTTGTATGTTCTGCACCATATTGACAATTGATCTAGTCCATTTTGTACACTGTCAGCAATATCTGTTCTGTTCCTGCCCATGTTGTATAGTAGGATATCGTCAGCATATGTTAGAACTCTACAATTGCTGTGCTGGGAGTTTGCAATTGAGCAATTCTCAATGTATACACATTAAACAGTACTGGGGACAGAGGAGATCCTTGTTGCAGACCAGGTGCTATTGTTTTGATCTCAGACGTCCAGGATCCACACCTCAGAGTGACTTTTCTACAGATTAGCACATTTGCTATCCAGCGTATGAACCAGGGGTGGATATCTTGTTCCCTTAGCATGTCGATAAGATGGGTGTAGCTAACTCTATTGTATGCATCTTCCAGGTCTATCGCTGCAACTGCAGATTCTTCTTTGTTCTGAAAACCTTCATAAACTTCATATGAAAGAACTGCTGCATTTGTGACTGTGTCTCGTCTAGGTCTGTATGCCCCTAGGTTATTTGGGAGAACGCCTTTTATCTCTAGTTCCCTGGTTATGCGTCTAGCCAAAATTCGTTCCAGAATCTTGCCGTACACATTCTGCAGTGTGATGATGTGATAACCTTTTATGTCCATAGAATCTTTGCCTGGTTTTGGCACGGGTATAAGATAGCTATGTAGCCACTCCTCTGGTACTACTCCTGTTTTCAGACGTGCATTATAATTGTCTGTTATTTTAGCTAGCATATTCTCCCCAATGTCCTTGAGTAAGCTGTACCTGATTCCATCCGGACCTGGAGCGCCATCTAATGCATTCTTAATAGCTAGTTGCACTTCTTTAACATCTGCAAGCTGGTCTTCTTTGGCCCTAAAATCTGTGATGGATGTCAGGATATGCAGCATTTCGTTGCGCTGATCTAAGTCACCCTGATTAGTTTGTTGAAGATATCTATCAAAGAAAGCTCTACCTTTCATATGATATCAATGTCTGCTCTGAGTCGTCCCTCACACTTGTACTGGGTTTCGATTCTGTTCTCCGCTTTATTTTTTCCTATGTTGTTTCCAAAACTTGTGTAATGCTTTGTCAGCCGTGACCTCCTCGGTGAATTTATTCCAACACATCTTCTTTGCTACTTCGGCAACTTGTTTAAAAGACTCTATTGTCTTCTTCATTGCACTCTGTGCCTCCAGTCTATCACTGAGTGTGATGTTTGGATGTTTAGGAAACAAGCAAACAAATAAATAGTCTGGCATGAAACTATATCAATAATTTAATACGTATATATTTTAAAAAAATAAACTCAAACTCACCATTATGTGGGGGTGGGTAGGGTGTATCACTTTAGGGTGCTGCTTACTAGTCATTGAAAAATATTGAGATAATTTCTCAAATCTGCTTTTTCCCAAACAAATTGATATTCCTGAAACATTGAACCTGTCATCTGTACTCCAATATCAGCCATACTCAGGCAGAATATGTATGCCCATTATAATATAAATATTTAAAAAAAGTTTTATTCCACTATATGTCAAGGGATATATTCTTTCCAGAATGTTGTCTTCGTCGTGAATACTCTGAATGCCTCCATTGACCAGAAACATGTGCATACATTCTTTGATGTTGCTGGTCCATCGTCTTTTTGGTCTCCCTCTTCTTCTCTTGCCTGGCACTCTGCCCTCTAGAATCAGCCTTTTGATGCCATCATGTCGCTTTAAGTGTCCAAAATAGTGTAGCTTCCTTCTTATGATGGCACTTTAAAGCCACCCTTCATTTATTTCACTGGCAGTTACATATGTCCAACACGTTTTATTTCCTTGCTTTTCTTTGCGTTATGTTGCATACACATTTGTCTGATCAACTGCAAATTGATGAGATTACTCGTTGACAATGAGGCTAAAGTATTCATAGCGTGTAGCAATCTCATGAAGATTATGTACAGAAACATTAGGCCTATCTAGCAAAGAAACTTCAATGTCACTTTCTACATATTTTTGGTACATAAATCACAGACATTGTGCATATTTCCTTTGTAACTAATAAAACATCCCGTTCCCTGGACTACATCCTGCTAATCTGTGGGAGTTTGAGAACAAATTCAAAAGATGACAAGGGGATAGTGGTTGTGCAATTTGCATTATGCTCAAGATGTCACGGATTCAATCCAAAGTCATGACATCTTATTATCTGGATAATTTTTTTTAATTATCCATGAATTAATACCTGAATTAACAGAGAGTTATGTGGTTGTCTAGGCATGCGGGGTTGTTCTTCGTAAAGTGTGGCGGCAGAGTACATATATGAACTCTCAAGTATAAGGAAGTCAATGGTCTAATTTTGAGACATGTTTAAACCGCATTTAAATAATGTTTTTCTTTCTATTTGTATTCAGGAAAAGAAAGAAGCTTCTGGTTCAGCTGCGTCCTCAGCGAAAGAAGAATCAGCATCTGGCTCAGATTAATGGTTTGCATTGCAGATGAAAATGTACATATAAAATAATGAGTACCAAGAATGAACCAAATCGATGGAAGGATGATACAGCAAATGCTAGTTTATAATAGATATAGATTAAAGTGTTACTACTAGTAAGCAAGACATGCTAGGAATGAAATACAAAGATGAACAACATTTTGACTGAAAAACCTTCACCAGGGCATGTAGGTCTGTCTTGTTCATTATTTTGCATTCAGATGAAGGCTTTTTAGCCAAAATATCATTTACCCTTGTATTTCATTGCTAGTATGTCTACAGTATTTGTAATACTTTAACCTAATTCTTTGTTATACTTTATGAAATTATAAACTATAACAAAATGTTATATTGAAGAAATGATGATTATGTATTCATTAAATATTAATGATATTGTCATCTATTGTTGTTATCATATGTCTTATCAGAATATGGGGGGGGGGGGAAATCCTATTTTAGCAACATTTGATTGCATGGTCATGTCATGATATGTAAGGTCATGATATGTAAGCTGATAGAATTCCCTGTAAGTTCCTGCATGGTCATGTCATGATATGTAAGGTCATGATATGTAAGCTGATAGAATTCCCTGTAAGTTCCTGCATGGTCATGTCATGATATGTAAGCTGATAGAATTCCCTGTAAGTTCCTGCATGGTCATGTCATGATATGTAAGCTGATAGAATTCCCTGTAAGTTCCTGCATGGTCATGTCATGATATGTAAGGTCATGATATGTAAGCTGATAGAATTCCCTGTAAGTTCCTGCATGGTCATGTCATGATATGTAAGCTGATAGAATTCCCTGTAAGTTCCTGCATGGGACAGTTACGGGTGGAAGAAACAAAGGGGGAAAATCATGACCAGAAAACATAAAAGACGGGGATCATTCAAGATTTTTCCACATTTATCCTCATGGATCAAAAAAGAAATCGCTAGAGAACTGTTGTTTCGTCCAGTGTAGTATTCATATAACCAACAATCCCTCTAATTATGTTCTCATGTGAATGAATGCCAAGATGCTTGAGCAGGGAATATTTCCATGTGAACAGGACTGCAGATAATGTACTGCGGGTAGGTTAATACTTACGTACTGCGGGTAGGTTAATACTTACGTACTGCGGGTAGGTTAATACTTACGTACTGCGGGTAGGTTAATACTTGCGTACTGCGGGTAGGTTAATACTTGCGTACTGCGGGTAGGTTAATACTTGCGTACTGCGGGTAGGTTAATACTTGCGTACTGCGGGTAGGTTAATACTTACGTACTGCGGTTAGGTTAATACTTACAAGGTTAAGACTAACGAGAATTGAACCTTGTCCGTTCTGAACGGCACTGAATCGCCTTGCAATCTGAATAAATGGATTTTTTCCATACTTGACTAACTGTATCTCCAAAAAAAGATGCGATTAGGTCAAGACATTCAAACTGTGTGCTCAAATAACTGAGAATTGACCAATTGAGACAAGGACTATTACAACAATGAACATCCCGATCAACACAAACATATAACATCCATATTCATACTGCAATAGCCAATAGGTCTTTTTGTAAACATAAAGACACTAAAATTTTGCATCAAATAATAGAGTATACAAGTAAATTCAAGTAGGAAGCAAGAAGATAAATTAAGAATTCTTGAGACTAACGAGAATTGAACCAGGGTCCTCTGCCGAATACGGATGTATTGGGCCATTGGTGCAAATAAAACGGCAACACAACGCATTTCCATTCTCTGGACTATATTCAACTGGAAATCTTGTAGGACCATTGTCCTGTTACAAGAGAAATCCAGCGAGAGTTTGAGAATGAAAGCTGAAGAAGAAGAAGAACCAGGTTCTACCTGAATCATCTTGCAACCTCTGAGTAAATGAGGTTTTCCGTACTTGACTAACCGCATCTCCAAAAAAAAAATATGTGATTTTGTCAAGACATTCAAACGGTGTTACTCAAGTCACTGAGAACGAACCAAATCGAGACAAGGACTATTACAACAACAACGAACATCCCGTACAAGTAGTGAAGAAGTAATACTACCTTTAAAATAAAGAGATTTGCTCATTTTTTTATGTTTGTGATTAACATTTCATGAGAAGGTTTATTCTAATTGCATGCAAGGCCAATCACCTGCACATGTTAGAAGGGAATATTGCATGCATGGTCAATCACCTGCACATGTTAGAAGGGAATATTGCATGCATGGTCAATCACCTGTACATGTTAGAAGGGGATACTGGGTACTACATTAGACATACAAAAAGCCTTCCAAACACATCTGTTCTCATAAATTCGGGTGACTGTAGCAGAATAATTCCTTGTCAAGCCAAGATGATCTTCTGACACCTCTTCTCCTTCAATCCAATAAAGCGTATACAGTTTCAACTAATGCAAAAGTCTGATGTGTCTGGTCATTGGCACAAATTTTTTTAAAGTGACTACACCCTGCTGGAAATCTGAGTATGTCCATTGTCGTGCTATAAGAGAGATCCAGTGAGAGTATGGAAATGAACAACAAAAAGACAAGTGTATATAGTTCAACAAAAAGACAAGTGTATATAGTTTTACTACCGCCACAAGTGTTACTTGGCAACCTGTTTGTTATTTGTTCCAGAATTAATATAAACAGATTCTTGTTTATCAAGTGTCTGCGGTCGTATTAATGTGACGAGACATACATAACCAGCAACAAGTCACATAAAATCTTGGAGTTTGAAAACATCCTTAGGCACCATCAAGTCATACAAGAAGTCTAGATATTGTGGTCTTCAGTGTGTGGCATGAGCAGAGGTTCAGACATGATCATTGTAAATCATGTAGCAAACAGTAGACAAAACACTTGCAACAGGATCATGTTTTTCTAATCAATGGAGATAACATAACACCCACAACTTGATGTTTCTACCAAAATGCCTTTATCAAGACTGCATGCACAACACAAAATGGAGATTGGAGCCCATGATGGTGATGACTAGCAAACTGCCACACCTGCTCTGTCATAAGTTTCATCATAAATAATGTACCACATGAACACACAGACCTCTTAGCACTGATAAGAAACTATTTGTGAAATCTTTCACCTTTGTCTATGATTTCTTGGAAATGCTCTAATAAATGTTATAATTTGTGTAATTTTCTTAGTGTTATTCCATTCATTATGATTGTTGGTTTTGTATTGTCATTTACTGTTAGTAGCAATTGTGTGGCACATTGCTGTAAGTTGACTTTTTGAACCATTGTCTCGATCTCTCTGTCTATTCATCCGTCGTCTGTAAAATAGCTCCAAAGATATTTAAATTCATGCACCTGTTTCAGTAATTGTTTATTTATCTCTGGCTATAGACATTCTGTTTTTGTTTCTGTTTTTATCTTCATGTTGTGATTGACGCAGCTGTATTTTTCCCACAAGTTGTATGACTATTATCTTGTCTGATATGAATTCTATTTTGTTTATAGTCTTGGCAGTGTCTGAATCGAGAATTAATCCTACTCCGTGATCTAAACAAACATACAATAAGGCTTTCTGGGATTCTAAACAAACATACAATAAGGCTTTCTGGGATTCTAAACAAACATACAATAAGGCTTTCTGGGATTACAAACAACATATATTGAGGCTTTCTGGAGTTCCAAACATACATATAGTGAGGATCTAAAAACATACATGCAGTGAGGCTTTCTGGGGATCTAAACAAATAAACATACAGTGAGGCTTTCTGGGGATCTAAACAAATAAACATACAGTGAGGCTTTCTGGGGATCTAAACAAATAAACATACAGTGAGGCTTTCTGTGGATCTAAACAAATAAACATACAGTGAGGCTTTTTTCTTGTGAAATCCCACACTTTATACAGTTAAATTTTGTCCACTCTCTGAGTAGGAGACTTTTTCACAAAGCATGTACAATGCTGAAAATGAGAGTCTTTTGGATGTGAAATATAACTTTGGATAAATCTCTGTCACACTTAAAAATGAAAGAGCTCTAATACTTATATAACTGTTAAGTATCGTAAAAGACAAAAAAAGAGATCACTTGACAGTTATAACAAAGAGACAGTTATAACTTGAGACACTTAGTTTTATTTATGTACAGAGGAAGCACAAAACAATATTCAGCGATTGTAAGTTCTTTGTCCCTTTTCTTACGTCAATATAACCTGATTTGTGGTCAAGTGCCACCGCAATGTTCGTCTCTAGGAACTGTAGATCTGATGAATTAGATACCGTATGTACAGTCCCATTGTACCGATTGCCAGACCTGTCTTGTGACTGAGACAGTCATCTGTGGATGAAATAAATCTATATTATTTGTAAGTATGCAGAGGAAATATGTAAGCGTTCTTAGATTGGACGACTCTCATTATCATCTTAGATGAGACGATACTCGTTATCATCTTAGATGGGACGATACTCGTTATCATCTTAGATGGGACGATACTCGTTATCATCTTAGATGGGACGATACTCATTATCATCTTAGATGGGACGATACTCATTATCATCTTAGATGAGACGATACTCATTATCATCTTAGATGAGACGATACTCGTTATTATCTTAGATGAGACGATACTCATTATCATCTTAGATGGGACGATACTCGTTATTATCTTAGATGGGACGATACTCGTTATTATCTTAGATGGGACGATACTCATTATCATCTTAGATGAGACGATACTCATTATCATCTTAGATGAGACGATACTCGTTATTATCTTAGATGGGACGATACTCATTATCATCTTAGATGAGACGATACTCATTATCATCTTAGATGGGACGATACTCGTTATTATCTTAGATGGGACGATACTCGTTATTATCTTGTGATTATTTCTTGTCAACATAAGTGACTGACTCACGGAAGTAACGGATCACAACTGGCATACACACAGCATCTACAGCTAGTCAGCGGAGATTGCCTATTAGTTTGTCATAATGTTGATAGGGAGATGAAAGCTGCAGATAGCTTAATTGGATGGAGATGAAAGCTGCAGATAGCTTAATTGGATGGAGATGAAAGCTGCAGATAGCTTAATTGGATGGAGATGAAAGCTGCAGATAGCTTAATTGGATGGAGATGAAAGCTGCAGATGGCTTATATAAATAACCAAATGGTCAGAGGGTGTCCGACAAAGTGGATGGTGCCGCAGTAACCTAATGAACAAATAGTCAAGCAAAATGAATTAAACAGGTTACTAAAACACTTACCTTGCCTATTAATAAAAATATATTAAAAAGTATATATACAAAAACATACAATAAAACTAAACAGGACAATTCTCCACGTATTGGCTCAAATTGAACCTTTTTCAAGAGACAAACAACAGAAAACAACACAATAAAAAACAAAATAGATGACTGGATTTCATCAAGCCCCGTCTCCATAACGCAGGGATAGCTTAATTGGATAGGGATATGAAAGCTGGTGATAGCTTAATTAATTGGATAGGGAGATAAAGCTGCAGAAAGCTTAATTAATTGGATAGGGTATGAAAGCTGGTTCTATATATATTGGAGCTCTGAAGTTTTGCCTCTACATATATTGCCATCTTCAACCGGCAATATCATTCTGCCACAATAGCACACACAACATTCCCATTAGTGCTCTGCTCACCGTTCCAGTAGCCATCCAAAGAGTATGCAGACTCAAATCTTTCCAGGGAGGGCATACCTTCTCCCCTCGCCTGGTTATCTCTCCATATCTGCCATTCTATGTTTATATACTCGCTATCACCACCAGCGCCACTCTGTAAATTTATGATTGTCCGTAATTGGTCAGATCTATCTATTTCAATACTCTACCATCATGCACATTATTGCCCGCTAATCAGTCTGTTCTTTCATTGCCTCTGATCCCTGCATGACCAGTACACTATATCCATGTAATACTTTGGACAATTGAGTTGTTCAGTAACATGATCCAATCCATTCTCAGTATGCACCTTTCTATCTCCGACAGCTTACTCTGGGATCCTGTGAGTATCACTGTGCGAGTTGATATTTCATTCACCAATCAAGCGCTGCAGTCACTGCTTCTGATTTACCGGGACTTCTTACCTTTCATAGTGACCTCATTCAGCAACTTTCTTCTTGTCGGGTTGGGTTTATTGTTCCTGTAAAAGAAATATGAATTATTACAGCTACAAAATGATATGATGAACCCTATGCAAGAGAGAGATGACAAGTGTCTGGGAAAACAATATGCTGGAAATGTAGAGGCTGTGGGCAACACAGTGCAAATGTGAATGTAAATGAAAATAGGTTAAAGAGTTACCGAATCTGAGCATGACATAATGTTGATTCTTGATTAGAAACTGGCTTCACAGCAAACAAGACTTTCTCATAAGTGCTCCGCCCTCCGCTCCAGCAGCCATCCCAGTGTATGTAGACTCAGAGTTCCGGTGTTGATTGTGTGATCTTCAAGACTTTCCAAAAAATTTACTTTTCTTATTAAATTTACAAAAAATTCAATTTACCTGTAATTTTTTTTATTTACATAATATGAATAAAATATAAGGAAAGAAGACGTTTTGACTAGAAAACCTTAAATGAATCTGATGCCAGTGTGTTGTTCAGGGGGAGCAAAAAATTGGGTTCTGATTTACAATTAGTGGTTACTTACATATGTTATGGTTAATTAATCGAAATATTATATCAATAAATAATCAATATTTAATTAAATATTCCTTTGTTAGGTTTATGGGTTAGGGATAAGTTATGTTTTGCATAACTTATCATTACCCTAAATATATTTAAATTACTAAATGACAAACATAAACTGATAAAAATAGCCATATAAAATAATCTAATATGTAGCACATGTCAAACTAGTTTCAAGAATAGCAACACTCTTATCTGCCATATATGTCATAGAAAATGACAAAGAATGTTTCTGTCTGCTATCCCATCTAGTGATCCAGAAGTTGGATGTGTCAGGCTAATAGTCGCACATATCACAGTTAAGCTATAAATTATTGCACTGCGCAATCCTTTCTCCGGACTACATCCTGCTGATCTGTGTATGAGTTTGAGAATGAATGCAGAAGAAGAAGAAATGACTTAGACAAAATCAAGGATTAACTTAGTTGTACTCAGGTTACCCCATGTGTACCTCGTCCCCCTAAACAAAGTGGCATACCATCTGCCGAGAGTAAACATTTGTAGTTTCAAGTGATAATCCCCAGTAATCTTCCACTTTATAGCTGATGATAGCTAATGGAATTAAAACAAGCGATCTCTTGAGCACAAAGTGAACAGTTTACCCACCACACCAGGAAAATCCATTCCCCTAGAAGACCTTTATCAGACCAAAAACAAACTTTGGCTCATAGATAAGTGCATTAATTTCTTCATTATTTTGTCACTTTCTTTGCAGTTTCATTATCTCCTCTATCTAGCTCTCTTTCTCCTCTTTATCTGTGCTCATTAACCATTGCTATCACTTGTCGTCACACATCATGTTTTAACATCTTCCTGAAACATCTTCCTATCATGAACCTGCCCTCTATCACATGTCACACACCATGCTCTCCCCACTCTTAATCTCCCCTCTATCACATGTCACACCATTATCTCCCCACTCTTAATCTCCCCTCTATCCCATGTCACACACCATGCTCTCCCCACTCTTAATCTCCCCTCTATCGCATGCCATACACCATGCTCTAACATCTCCCTATTCTTAATCTCCCCTCTATCACATGTCATGCACTATGCTCTATCATCTCCCTATTCCCAATCTCCCACTCGTTCTTGCTATTTTCCATATTGAAAATATTACTCACGTGGAAGACAGGTAATGAAGTCCTACTTGATGACGACTAACACAATATCACTAGCGGATGTTTACATGAATTAATATGGTACATACAACAAAACAAAACACAGAATATAATCATACAAATGACAATACACATGACAAAGTCGCCGTTTCGGACCAATAGGCCTTTTTCAAGATACGCAAATAACATACAAGCAAAAAAATACCACAAGTGACAATGAATGCGTGTCCGAGTGAATTGAGAATGAATGCGTGTCCGCATTCATTCTCACTTGTGGTATTTTTATGTTTGTATGTTATGTGCGTATCTTGAAAAAGGCCCATTGGCCCGAAACGTCGACTTTGTCCTGTGTATTGTCATCTGTATGATTATATTCTGTGTTTTGTTTTGTTGTATGTACCATATTTATTCATGTCAACATCCGTCAGTGATAGTGTGTTAGTCGTCATCAAGTAGGACGTCATTACCTGTCTTCCAGGTGAGTATTATTTTCAATTATGTTCTACTAGCAGTACCACCTTCTATTGATTATTATTTTCCATATTGTCGTCCTATTCTCGCTACATCATAAGCGTTTTTACATGTAAGTTTGTTGCTGTTTTCCTGGTGTCTTTCATCCTGATAAAGGCTCTCTAGTCTAAACGTCTTCTTACCTTATGTTTTGTTACTAC
Organism: Meghimatium bilineatum; assembly: GCA_034231615.1. Classification (NCBI taxonomy): domain Eukaryota; kingdom Metazoa; phylum Mollusca; class Gastropoda; order Stylommatophora; family Philomycidae; genus Meghimatium; species Meghimatium bilineatum. Next base: position 1,019,729 of record CM067304.1, read on the forward strand.
ACGTCATGCTCAAATGGGCAACCCTTAAATCTTTTTCCGTTTACACCGGAACTCTAGACAATATGTTTTAGAATAGAGCTCACTACAATAAACAAATATTCAAAATTAAACTTCTGCTTCTTTCGTAGCATTCTTCGAGTAAACATTGACTGGACCATTCCTTGACCATCATTGACCAGATGCATCCAGCTGGAAATTTATTGCGACAATTGTTCTGCTACAAGAGAGATCCAGTGGAAGTTTCAGAATGGGCACTGAATGGGAATTCATGCATAAACAGTGAAAAGGGAGTTAACCTTATAAATATAAACATCATTATCATTTTATTGATTATGATTAACTCCCTTTTAAGCCTTAAAGATATCATAGTTCATATGTACACTAATTTCGTTCGTCCGGGGTAATCTCCTAGCAAATGTAGATGGACCCACTTTAAGAAAACTATCTTCTTCTACAGCAGTGTTATCCAACATTTTATTTTAAGAAAAAAGACCCCCACCTACATCTTTTTAAAATTCTGATGTCCCCCTTTGTAACATATACTGTACATATTTTTTTTAATACACAAAAATTGAATTATTCCCTAAATGAAGCCTAATTACAATGTGTTCGAATTGCCCCCCCCCTGGACAATCAAATTGCTCCCCCCCCCCGTGGGGTGTGGGTCCCACGTTGAGAAACACTTCTACAGCGTTCATTCCTGCAGGATCATTCTTGTAGCATGACAACGATCCTAATAGATTTCTAGCAGGATGTAGTCTAGAGAATGGAAATGCGTTTTGTCGCCGCTTTGCTTGAGCCGATTGCCCAACACATCCATCGTCGGAGGAAAGAAAATATTAAATTGTAATTTGGAAGAATATAACTAGAAAATGCTCTAAATTAAAGTCCAGAATAAAACTAGAAAGACAGATGCGTCGATCCCATTTGCGCTAATAAAGCGACGACACAATGCATAGGCCTATCCGCTCTCTGGAGTACATCCTGCTGGAAGTTTAGCGCGAGCAGTGTCCTGCTACAAGAGAAACCCAGTGGAAGTTTGCAAATGAGCACTAAATGTGAACTCATGAAACAATTATTAAAATATAACTCACACGAAAGCAAATATATTTTTTTTTCTTGAAATGAAATCAAGAATGAAACCAGAAATTGTAACTCGTGAAATGAAATCAAGAGTAAAACTAGAAATTATAACTCGTGAAATGAAATCAAGAGTAAAACTAGAAATTATAACTCGTGAAATGAAATCAAGAGTAAAACTAGAAATTATAACTCATGACAATATTCTTCTTCTGGGCTGAGTGTCAAACTCCTGCAGAATTTAATACAGAGATCGGAATTCATTTTGTCATAGTTTACAGGTTAGCTGAGATGTCTACCCATTTCGGTCTGACACATCTGACTTCAACATGGAAAATTGACTTCACTGTATTCCGATATCTTCATAGAACTATAACTACTCAATGCCACTACCGTTGTTTTATGTGTGAGATTTGATAACTGTGAATGTGTGTGTTACTAGATTTGATAACTGTGAATGTGTGTGTTACTAGATTTGATAACTGTGAATGTGTGTGTTACTAGATTTGATAACTGTGAATGTGTGTGTTACTAGATTTGATAACTGTGAATGTGTGTGTTACTAGGACTTAAACATTTTAATTTAAAAAAACAACTGTCTATCTATTCGCTGAAACCCTTTGTTGCCTTTCGGCGTCAGGGGTAGAAGAGCTTTCTTGAGACGGCCCTCTTATGTGTTGAGTATATTGTGGAATTTGTAGCCTCTTTTATTTCAGTGGCCCATCATTATCGTGGTCGACTTCTAGGTCTGCCTTTGCTGTATTTGTGTACCATAGCTTGCTGTGGTATGCTGTCTTGTCTGATGGTAGTCTGCTGATGTAGGCAAACCATTTGATTCGTTTATCGTTTGAGTTGTCTCCGAGAAACCAAATTTAAGAGAAAAAAAATTGACCTGTTATTCAGGTCATATGAGGTGAATAGGAAGATTTGAGGTCATATCCCATTGATCAGTAACCCAGGGGTTGGAGGGCAAATGGTGAAGAAGACAATGAAATTCTCTTTGAGCCTCTTTCTTTCACTTATTCCGGTAAATAACACCATGAGGTGATCATATCGCATACTCGGATGTGTCGAGTCATTGGCACAAATAAAATGGAGATAAAACGTATCTCCGTTTTCTCTGCCACATTTTACTGAAAATTTCCGTTTTCTCTACCATATTTTACTGGACATCTAGTTAGGGCCATTGTCCTGTTGCAAGAGACATCCAGTGGGAGTGTGAGAACACACTTCATCATCTATGTGAAGTGTCCTTTGCAGAATGTTGTCTTCACTGCCACTCTGTAAGACTCTCGGTTCTGTGCAAACTGTTTAGGCTCTTCCAGTGTCATTTTCAGAAGAACTTTGATATCCCGTGTCCATCGTAGTCTTGTTATGCCCCTTGTTCTCTTTCCTGGAACATTGACCTTTATGATTAATCTTTCTAAACCACTTATTCCATGATTAATTTTTTTCACCCCAGGTTTCTTGATTCCTGATTAGAATCTAGCGTCATGACACACAGGACTTTCCCATAAGTGCTCCACTCTCCATCCCAGCAGCCAGTCAAGAGTATGCAGACTTTTAAGTTCCAGTCAGATGATTGTGATCTTCGTCAGTTCGTAATTTTACATAAATTATGCACATTTTCCCAACAACACTGATTAACCAAATTTCTGTCATTCTTAAGTACACATCACCTCCAGCATCGTCTTCTTCATTATGTAGCAAAATACTGCCTGTTGGTCCTATCTCTTTTAAATAGTGTGCCATCAACCACAACATTGCCCACCAATGAGTCTGCTCTTTCGTTGTCTCTCACCCCCCACATGACCAGGGCAGTATATCCATGTAATACTTTGAACAACGGAGTTGTTTAGTAACATGACTCATTCTTTCCTTAACATGTACCTTTCTGTCTCCCACAGTATTCTCTGGGAATATCGCCGAATGAGTTGACATTTCACTCACCAACCAATTGAGTGCCGCCGTAAGAACAACAACTAATGGACAAAACCTACTTGACATACTTTTGATCAAGTTGAAGGAACCACTTCTTGTCTTCATAGACTACATCATCATCATCACTCTGCTGGTTGGAGTCGCTATAGCACCCACTGTGAGACTGCCAGGACAAAATCATTCGAATCCAATTCTCTGGGAAGAAATCTTCAAACCCAAGAATCCCACACAACAAAGCTGCAATAAAAATGAGATTATGCTAAAATATTCGAATATATCTGATGATGGACGATTTCGCAAAATTACGTAGAACATTGTTACATATATTGCAATATTACATAGCACACTGTTACATATATTACATAGAACATTGTTACATATATTACAATATTATATAGAACATTGTTACATATATTACATAGAACATTGTTACATATATTACATAGCACACTGTTACATATATATAACATAGAACAATTTTATATATATTGCAATATTACATAGCACACTGTTACATATATTACATAGCACACTGTTACATATATTACATAGCACACTGTTACATATATTGCAATATTACATAGCACAATGTTACATATATTACATAGCACATTGTTACATATATTACATAGCACACTGTTACATATATTACATAGCACATTGTTACATATATTACATAGCACACTGTTACATATATTGCAATATTACATAGCACAATGTTACATATATTACATAGCACATTGTTACATATATTACATAGCACACTGTTACATATATTGCAATATTACATAGCACACTGTTACATATATTACATAGCACATTGTTACATATATTACATAGCACACTGTTACATATATTACATAGCACACTGTTACATATATTACATAGCACATTGTTACATATATTGCAATATTACATAGCACATTGTTACATATATTGCAATATTACATAGCACATTGTTACATATATTACATAGCACACTGTTACATATATTACATAGCACATTGTTACATATATTACAAAATTACGTAGAACATTGTTACATATATTACAGTATTATATAGAACATTGGATTATATTTACTTTGTTCTATGAATAAATCTTGTTTATTAATGCTCACACTTCCATTTTTTTCATTTCTGGAGGCTTCTGAAAAGATGCGCTGACACATTTGCTTTTCTATTTCCCTTACAGTCTTACCGGAACTTTTCAGGGATTTCTCTATAACATCGAGGCATCCCTCCTGCAATGAGAGAATAAACAGCAGACATAAGAATATGCCTAGACCAGTGATCTAGTTAAAAGGTGATCTAGAGACCCCCAAATGATGCTGGAGTGCGCGAAAATGAGCGAGCTAATATGCTGACTACAAGGCTACCAGTGGTGGACACTTTGAATATGGACAAAGGTGAGATATTCTAAAAGGATATTTTTAAATCTCAAGTTCTGTGTTGATATAAAGTTGTTTTCACACGCTTCCAGACTACCAAAAGATATCATGACACAATGGCCATGACACATAGACGTCACGGCTATAAAGCCAGAGGCAGACCATGTAAAAGATGGATCACAGAAATCAAAGAAGTCACAGGAACAAGCTTACAAACAGCACACAATAAGGCAATTTGCAAAGAGCTCTTCCACACCTGACGCCGCAAGGCAAACAAGGGCCACAGCGTATAGATAGATAGATAGATAGATAGATAGATAGATAGATAGATAGATAGATAGATAGATAGATAGATAGATTAGATAGATAGATAGATTAGATTAGATTAGATTAGATTAGATTAGATTAGATTAGATTAGATTAGATTAGATTAGATTAGATTAGATTAGATTAGATTAGATTAGATTAGATTAGATTAGATAGGTAGGTAGCCAGGTAGGCAGGCATGCAGGCAGGCAGGTAGGTAGGTAGATAGATAGAGACAGACAGACAGCCAGATGAGATTAGATAAATAGATAGATAGATTAGGTTAGGTTGTTGTTTGTTAATTTCGGAATTAAAGCCTCAACTTGCCGAGGCACGCCCCTTTTAACATAAGACCGGAGTATAATTTGGTTATATAGGTTCATGTTTGATTTATCTTTGTGTAACCTTATTGTCTGGGATGAAATTAAATTATAGTACGTGAATTAGACGAAGCTGGGCGGCTTCCACAGACAACGAGAGGCTTACAGAGTGACAGTGAGGACAACGTTCTGTAAAGGACACGTCAGATATATGGATATCGTAATTTAATTGTGAAAGAACATCCATGTTGTGCCATGCGTCTGTGGTAAACGTTCTTCCGTTCAAGTGTCTTTTTCAGAGCTTCAAAAATACCCTCGTTGGTCTCATGTCCAAAGAAAGCTCAGACTATCTGAATAATATTCATTCATTCATTTATTCATTTTCCTTTTGCGCTGAAGTTAGCGCATAGAGCAGAGGTCAGATCTCTCCAATTCTGTCTGTTCAAAGCTATTCTGTGCACTTCTTGAATAGTATGAATATTGGTTGTTTTACTTTCTCTAAGTATTGTTCTTCTGAGTGTTTATTTTGGTCTACCCCTTGCTCTTTTGCCTGTAGGTATCCATTCAAGAGATTGGTGGTGTATTCTGTTGGTGTCTGCGCGCAGGACATGTCCGATGTAGGACCGACGGCGTTTTCTGATAAAATCTGTGATGATGTACCATTAGACGAACTAAAATGAAGTTAGCAATATCATATTTGTCATTGTGATAGTGAAAATGTGAAATGAATAAATATTAATACATGGAGAGAGTCAATACACTTTTATAGAAAGACGGCATTCTAGAAAAATCAGCACTTTTTAGTAGTTTATATATGCTTTTTTAAAATTGTCATTACTATTCCATCAAAAGATCAAGATTGAAATCAAAAGACATAATATCTACAATTTTAAACCAACACTCTGCTACCAATGTCAGACATGGCCTCTTAATAGTCTCGAAGCAGAGGAAAAACATTACGTGTGAAATGAAGTGCCTGTGAAAATATACAATGGTTACTAAACTAGATAAAATAAGAAATGAAGAAAATAGTAGGTATAATATCATGTATTAAACATATCAAAAGACAGCAAGTAAAATGGTTTGGTTATGTTATGAAAATGAACTGAACCCACATACTAATAATAGCATATAACGAAAGAGTATCCAGACATAAAGTCCAATGTAGACCAAGAAAACAGTGGACAGAAAAAAATCAAAATAACCGTGAACAAACACGGACTTAATGCAATTCAATGTAACACATCTGGCTTTGAAACGACAACTGATGATTCCACCCCCCTACGCTTAATGGCAAGTGTGGATACTATCAACAAGTGGCGTAACGTGAATTTTTAGAGTGGGGACGCCGAATAACCTTTTTTTAGTAGGTAGGTAGCTCTCGCCCCTCTGTTCCCCCACCAGAAATACGTATTTACGGCCCTAAATAAAATATTAACTAGTTTAAAAAAAACATAATTTTGTAATGCAGCTCCAGGCGTCTCATCAAGTTTTCTGCGAAAATGTTCATTACAGATAAGGAATTTACGTTTTCATTTCTGAGAGAAACATCATCATACATTATTTCTACGCCTATGATTGATCTAACGCCAGTGTTGAAAAAAACACTATTGCATGATATTACAAGATCAAATGTCAGGTCTTAAGCGGTCAATGAACGTTTCCGCTTCGAAGAGATATGTACGCTAAAACTTTTTGGCGTCAAGAACAGATAACTTTCACACACAAATAAACCCTGCAATTATATTTTTTTGGTAATATTTATAGTAAATAACTATACATTTGTGTGTGCCTGCTGCAGAAATAATCTTAAAAACAAAACAAGCCAATATCAACAGGAGGTGTTTCTTGTCTGTCCTACAAGTTGTTTAATCATGGGAGGGGACACCGAGCATTTTTGCGTCTATTGACTCTCCACCACTGCTCTCAACCATCATTCACCTGGGAAAAGACAATAGACAATCCACAATTTTTGTCTATTTTTTAAAGCCAATAATTTGGAAATAAATAGTTACAACCATCTGACAACCTTGTTATATTGCTATACATAATGACGCAATCAATATATGTTAATGACGAGGCAATGAGATTCAGAAAAGGTGAGAATTCACACAAAAACTTGTTAGCACATAACCAGATTGAGCAGGATATTTAGCAATGAGTGAATTCATTTTCTAGCGAAATCGGTTATCATTGATTTGATTGTTTACGTGTTTTCTAGCTCGGTGTATCCATGGTTTACGTGTTTTTTCAGCTCGGTATATCCATAGTTTGATTGTTTGCTAGTTCATAGCTCGGTATATCCATGGTTTGAGTGTTTTCCAGCTCGGTATATCCATGGTTTGTGTGTTTGTTTTGATCAGCAAGAGTTGCAGGCCATGAAACTCTTATGTGCATTGGGGGGATGTGTGGTGGGGGGGGGGGGGGGTTATAGAGCCTCCTAAAGGCCCTTGCCTGCATTGGGGGGATATGTGTGTGTGTGTGTGGGGGGGGGGTTATAGAGCCTCCTAAAGGCCCTTGCCTGCATTGGGGGATGTGTGTGTGTGTGTGGGGGTTATAGAGCCTCCTAAAGGCCCTTGCCTGCATTGGGGAGATGTGTGGGGGGGGAGGGTTATAGAGCCTCCTAAAGGCCCTTGCCTGCATTGGGGGATGTGTGTGTGGGGGGGTTATAGAGCCTCCTAAAGGCCCTTGCCTGCATTGGGGGGATGTGTGGGGGGGGGGGGTTATAGAGCCTCCTAAAGGCCCTTGCCTGCATTGGGGGATGTGTGGGGGGGGGGGGTTATAGAGCTTCCTAAAGGCCCTTGCCTGCATTGGGGGATGTGTGTGTGGGGGGTTATAGAGCCTCCTAAAGGCCCTTGCCTGCATTGGGGGATGTGTGTGTGGGGGGTTATAGAGCCTCCTAAAGGCCCTTGCCTGCATTGGGGGATGTGTGGGGGGGAGTATAGAGCATCCTAAAGGCCCTTGCCTGCATTGGGGGATGTGTGGGGGGGGGGGGGTTATAGAGCCTCCTAAAGGCCCTTGCCTGCATTGGGGGATGTGTGGGGGGGTTATAGAGCCTCCTAAAGGCCCTTGCCTGCATTGGGGGATGTGTGTGTGGGGGGGTTATAGAGCCTCCTAAAGGCCCTTGCCTGCATTGGGGGATGTGTGTGGGGGGGGGGAGGGTTATAGAGCCTCCTAAATGCCCTTGCCTGCATTGGGGGATGTGTGTGGGGGGAGGGTTATAGAGCCTCCTAAAGGCCCTTGCCTGCATTGGGGGATGTGTGTGTGTGTGTGGGGGGGTTATAGAGCCTCCTAAAGGCCCTTGCCTGCATGTATAGTTTTGCCTGAGGTTATTAATGATGATCCTATTGATTCAGATTTGCCGTTAGGTAAAGGGGTTGGGGTTTTAGTTTTGATTCCAAATGCCAGATGTAAACGAGGGTTGTTTAGTTTGTATAAACGAGAGTAAGCAAGTGGTTCCATAATTGTAGAATCACCCAGAAGGAATACATTAAATATTGTTAGCGGAAGTAGGTGAGACGACGTGCGTGACCGTCGGCCGTATAGGAGACTTGTTCTCTAAAATGTAAACATGAACTAGTCTCCGATTTGCATGAAATATATTGGTTGACCTTGGCTATTTTTGGCATGCGACTCCAAGTATGTAATTAGCGACCAATTAAAATTCCAACAATGATCAAAAACGTAACGAACGGGGTCCAAATTAATTCAGCTAGGAGATCTGTATCGTCCAGAGCCACGCGCCGTGTGAGTAAACACTTTTTGTCCAAACGAACAACGCTGGTGGGGGGGGGGGGTTTCAGTCCAGCAATCTGGAGGTCTTCTGACAAAGTCTGGGTTAGAATCAGTCTTGACTGAAGCATCCTACAAGCAGGTTTAAAAATGTAGAGGAAATAAGTTAGGTTACAACCAATTGGGCGAACGGTCAAGTGGTAGAGAATTGGGAGAGTGAATTTGTTCATGAAACTGTAATGTATTTTGTGATAGTTTGTGATAGTATGTGATAGTTTGAGTACAAACACAAGGAGAAGTAGAAATACTGGCAACACTTGTACGTATTTCCATTAGGCGAACGTACGTTTTTGTGCAGCGTAGAGATATTAGATTGATGCAAACGATCAATAATCATGTAGGATCACAAGAAGATGTATAGATATTAGATTGATGCAAACCATCAATAATCATGTGTAACTTTAGGCAGGATCGTAAGAAAACGTAGAGATGGCAGCTTGATGCAAACGATCAATAATGATGTATAACTTAATCTGCAGATGTTTAGAAGACGTAGTGATATTGGAATGACACAACCTGTCAATAATTCTGAGACCTTGTAAGTGTAGGCAAACTTGGACCAAGAGATATATCTGTCTGTCTGTCTGTCTGTCTGTCTGTCTGTCTGTCTGTCTGTCTGTCTGTCTGTCTGTCTATCTGCCTAGCTGTGTGACGTGTCCTTTACAGAATGTTATCTTCACTGCCACTCAGTAAGCCTCTAGCCCAGCTTCTTCTAGTGTCATGTACCCATCACTATCTTAGTCTGTTCCTTGTGTTCTTTCATGAATCCCCCCCCCCCAGCCTCAAATGATTAATCCGTTCTATACAAGATATATGGGTCAGAGTGTACACAGATGGGTCAGCACAGAATGCTGTGAGGAATGGAGGTGCAGGTGTATATATAGAATATCCACACAAGCCTAGAGATACAATCAGAACACCGACAGGAAAATTCTGCAATAATTATGATGCAGAAATCCAGGCAATTAGTGTGGCAGCTAAAAAACTGCTGAACTCCAACTCTGGCCTACAGCCTGTGGTATTCCTGACAGATGCAAGGTCAGTGCTTCAAGCTCTCCAGTCTGGAAAACTAACAGACTTAAAAAAACTACTTAGCGAATTGTCTTACCAGTATAGGGTAACCATGCAGTGGATACCCTCTCACTGTGGAATACCAGGAAATGAAAAAGCAGACCAACTGGCTAAGGAAGGTGCTGCCGAAGACCAACCAGATATACCAATCACCTACCATCAGAAAAAACAGATGATAAAGTCAATAAGAAAGCCACAAACACCAACACAAGATGACTATCACAATATGAACAGATCAGAACAAGTTATAATTCTACGTCTCAGAACAGGACACAACCGACTCCGCAGTCACATGTATACAAAGTTCAAGATTGGCAACACGGCCATGTGTACATGTGGACAGGCAGCACAGAGTGCCAAACATATACTTCAAGAGTGTTCTGAGCATGAAACGCTGAGGCAGACATATTGGCCAGAGGAAACAACACTGGAATCAAAACTCTATGGGACACTGTATGAACTACAAAAGACAGTGAGTTTTATTAAGGAGACAGAATTACAGATATAGACATGTTTCAAGTGAACGAAAGAAGAAGAAGAAGATCCGTTCTATACGGGGAGATGTGACCAGGTTTCAAATTTGTAATAAATATCAAGTGACATATTCTTCCCAGAACGTTGTCTTCGTCGTGGATACTCTGAACTCCTCTCTGTCCCGGGAAAGCAAGCCTGCATTGGCCAGAGACGTGCAGAAATTCTTCGATGTCACTGGTCCATCGTCTTCTTGGTCTTGCTCTTCTTCTCTTTCCCGGCACTCTGCCCTCTAGAATCAGCCTTTCGATGCCATCGTGTCGCTTTAAGTGACCAAAATACTGTAGCTTCCTTCTTATGATGGTATTTAGAAGCCACCCTTCGCTTAGTTTCAGTAATTTCAAAACGTCATTGTTCTTATTAACAACTTTTTAATAGTATGCGTATTTGTATTCAGTTTTAGTGAACTTGATGAACTCAGATTAAAAAGTCGATTTGTCTGCACCTTCAAGACCAGATAAATGAAACTTCTCACTACAAGACCAGATAAATGAAACTTCTCACTACAAGACCAGATAAATGAAACTTCTCACTACAAGACCAGATAAATGAAACTTCTCACTACAAGACCAGATAAATGAAACTTCTCCCTACAAGACCAGATAAATGAAACTTCTCCCTACAAGACCAGATAAATGAAACTTCTCCCTACAAGACCAGATAAATGAAACTTCTCCCTACAAGACCAGATAAATGAAACTTCTCACTACAAGACCAGATAAATGAAACTTCTCACTACAAGACCAGATAAATGAAACTTCTCACTACAAGACCAGATAAATGAAACTTCTCCCTACAAGACCAGATAAATGAAACTTCTTCCTACAAGACCAGATAAATGAAACTTCTCCCTACAAGACCATAAAAAATAAAACACCATATAAGAAACAAAACAACAGCGCGCACATACATGTACACAATGATATTGGGCCAAAGGGTATGAGCCCATGGTCTCGGGATCAGCAATCAACTATCTAATCCAATCAATAATATGTACATAATCAATGTCCAAGAATTCTGACTTTTAAACACTATATAAAGAAGGATTTTGGGTTTTGTGGTGGTCATGTGAACAGACACTATGACATGGAAAAGAATGTTGTTGGAGGAGGCCATAAAAGGCAGTAGAGGCAAAGGTCGACCAAGACGTCACTGGACAAGAGATATTCAGGAATGCATGTACACATGTCGCTAGAGGAGACGGGACAACTTGCCAGAGACCGCGGGACAACTTGCCCGAGACCGCGGGACAACTTGCCAGAGACCACGAGGATTTCAGAAGAGTCTTAAGGAAAACTACGTTCTGGAAAGAATATGTCAGATGACGCACACGCAGACACAAACACACAATTTGAACAATAAAAATCAAACCAGCCAGTACAAACATTAAAAAAAATATGTTGATGGTCCATCACAAGTGATGATGACTATGTGTTACATCCACTTTTGAAATTCGGTTAGTTATGTTGGCTACTTGATTACGATTGTAATATAGTACTGTAATATAAACAGACGTAGATTAAGATCAAATTTGTCAGTAAGCCTACATACCTGATCAAATGTAATATAGACAAACATGGATTAAAATCAAACCTGCCAGCACATACCTGATCAAATGTAATATAGACAAACATGGATTAAAATCAAACCTGCCAGCACATACCTGATCAAATGTAATATAGACAAACATGGATTAAAATCAAACCTGCCAGCACATACCTGATCAAATGTAATATAGACAAACATGGATTAAAATCAAACCTGCCAGCACATACCTGATCAAATGTAATATAGACAAACATGGATTAAAATCAAACCTGCCAGCACATACCTGATCAAATGTAATATAGACAAACATGGATTAAAATCAAACCTGCCAGCACATACCTGATCAGCAAAAATTAAGTAAAGCAGCTGATGTGTGATATAATAGCCTGAGGTATCTTCAAACTTTAGCATATATTGCAGGCATTCGTTGCTTACAGTACACTCTGGCACTCTTCTGTCAATAAAAATAGAAATCATATCTCAGACATTCGCCGGTTATAGTGTGTGTTCGTCCATCACAAGTGATGATGACAATTTTTTTTACATAATCTTTTGAAAATTCAGTTTTAATTATTTCCGTGCATAATAGTTTTAAAAAGCTAGTTTTTTTCGGTCACATTAAGAAACACGACGGCATGGAGAGAGTGTTACTGGAGGGGATGATAGAAGGCAACAGGGGCAAAGGCCGACCACGACACCGTTGGACAAAAGACATTCAAGAATGCCTGCACATGTCACTGGAAGATGCAGGGCAACTTGCAAAGACCGCGGAGAATTCACGAGATCCATAGGAAAGACTACGTTCTGGAAAGACTATGTCACTTGATGATGATAATAATAATTCGCAGATGGCTAATGAGCCATATTCAAGCTGTAAATGTCCTTTGACAGTTCGAACATGGAAGGACCACTCTAGACGGATTTTGGTCTATCCATGACTTTCTAGCTACTCTCCGCTGTTGAGCTACTGCATGTCTAATCTGTTCACAAAATGAAGAGCTCTTTTTGATTGTAGAACGCCATGTAGATCTATTTTGTGCAAGTTCTTCCCATGTATCTTGGTCTATTTCAAAGGCTTTCAGTGAGTTCTTTAACGAGTCCTGGTAGCGCTTCTTGTGGCCGCATTGAGACCGTGTAACTTTCTCCAGCTCACAATAGAGAAGTATTTTTGGCAGGTGATGGTCTGGCATATGCACCAAATGACATGTCCAACGAACTATGTCTGCACCAGGATAATGTCAATGCTGGAGATAACAGTTCTGTCAAGGACAGTGGTATCTGGAATCTTGTCTTGCCATCTGATTTTCATAACTTTTCTGAGAAATGTTGTGTGAAAGTCATTGAGTTTCCTCACGTTCTCTATACACTGTCCATGTTTCACTAGCGTATAGTAGCACTGGAAGTACCACTGCTCTGTAAACTTTCAGCTTAGTCTGTAGGTTAATGCATGTCTACGCTAAACATTTGCGTACAATCTGCCGAAAGTGCTGCATGCTTTGGCGATCCTTGTATACGCTTCAACATCAACGTTGACATTTTGTGATAAAGTAATACTAGGTATGTGAATCTATTCACAACTTTCAGCGCTACGCCATTTATCTTTATGCAGGGCTCGAGATTGCTGGAAGAGGCAAGACAACATGCTCAAGACAGCGGAGAATTCAAGAGATCCATAGGAAAGACTACGTTCTGGAAAGAATATCTCACCTGATGATGATGAGGGCTCGAGATTATTGTACACAGATTCACTCTTCTGTCAATGAAAGTAGAAATCATATCCCACAGTCTATGATAGTCATACAATGACCTGGCATGTGAGAAGAAAAGTAGGTGTGTATCTCGCTCTACTGAATATGTGTGTTAATTATGTGTGCCAGAATCTATGTGTTGCTGATTCAAAAAAAAAAGAAAGAAAAAGAAATAAGCAAAGAATAGCCACATTGTCTTGAATGTCGTAAGAGACGACTAAGGATGATTTGGGAATGGGGTTAGCTGCCCCATCCTATTAGTCAAGGTGGTCCAAATTATATTCTGAAGTCAGGTGTGTTATGCCGAAGTACATATACCGCAATTCAGCTGTAAACCATAGCACAGCGCGTTCTGTTACCCACATTATATCGTTCTGTTACCCACATTATATCGTTCTGTTACCCACATTATAACGTTCTGGAGTTTGATAACGTTCTGTTACCCACATTATATCGTTCTGTTACCCACATTATATCGTTCTGTTACCCACATTATATCGTTCTGTTACCCACATTATATCGTTCTGTTACCCACATTATAACGTTCTGGAGTTTGATAACGTTCTGTTACCCACATTATAACGTTCTGTTACCCACATTATATCGTTCTGTTACCCACATTATATCGTTCTGGAGTTTGATAACGAACACATAAGAAGAGGAAGATTTGGGACCAGATCAGAAGCATTAGTTAGTATTATATTTTTATGTGAATACATTCATCTTATTTTCTACAGCCGAAATTGGATGTATTGGCCATTGGCAGACAAAAAACGACAGCACAACGCATTATCGTTCTGTAGACTACATTATGTCACACGAGGGACTCAATGGGAGTTTGAGAACGAACGTCAAAAAATATGCATCTTCTTCCGCAATCAATTGCTAAACTTAGTCCCATATTGATCATGTGTAGAGTTAAACTTAGTCCAATCTTGATCATGTCTAGACTTAAACTTAGTCCAATCTTGATCATGTCTAGACTTAAACTTAGTCCAATCTTGATCATGTCTAGAGTTAAACTTAGTCCAATCTTGATCATGTCTAGAGTTAAACTTAGTCCAATCTTGATCATGTCTAGACTTAAACTTAGTCCAATCGTGATCATGTCTAGACTTAAACTTAGTCCAATCTTGATCATGTCTAGAGTTAAACTTAGTCCAATCTTGATCATGTCTAGACTTAAACTTAGTCCAATCTTGATCATGTCTAGAGTTAAACTTAGTCCAATCTTGATCATGTCTAGACTTAAACTTAGTCCAATCTTGATCATGTCTAGAACCGTTCGTTTTATATCGTTTTATAAGTTCACACGATAAAAAGAGTGTTTTTATTTGTTTCTTTCTGTTCAATCAAAATGTGGAAATTAGATTAATCTAACAGTAGACGTTCACTGCTGGTGATATATCTTCGAATTATCTAGAAACGATTTCTGTAGTACTACAATGGATACCAGCTCACTGTGGCGTCCCTAGTAACGAAAAAAACAAACAAACATAGGAATTGCAAAAACAAGAGGCAACTTCTCAGACTCGCGTAGGCCTAAATGAAAGCTTCAGGGAAGTAAAATCTGGCTAAAACAATCTATGCGGCGTCAGTGATGATAGATAGGACAAAAACGATATGAATTGTGGGAATATTGTCGGGAGATAATCAAGGATGTGGAAAAACATTTCCCTTGTTGGCTTTCGGCACTTATCGCCTGGTACCGTCATACATATTGGTTCGAACTAAAGAAGTATGCATGTAAAAGCAGAAATTTGATATAGGCTATAGGGTAGCATAGGGTAAGATGGCGCTTGGGGGAAAGACATCGTTTCGTTTTTTTTTCGAGCCTATGGATTTTTCCGGTAGGACACGTGACTAGGTCTGGCGGGAAATGTCCATTCTATGACACAACGAAATTTGATAGTTCACGGACAGGTCGTTTTCCAACCATGAGGTAAGTTTGTTTTTTCATGAGTCTAATATATTTCTTTTTGGAACTTTTTACTCCTTGTCTGCTGTTATCCTTGCTGTCATGTTTTTTTACATGTTTACACTGAAACATATATTGTATTGTTAAGTTATTGTTAAGGCATTGTCATCCGAAAGAACGTAGAAAAATCACGCCTATACCATTCCTTGATGTTATCAATACAGAATATCTCTGGTCTTCTTTTCCTTCTACCCTCGACTGCTCCTGCAAAATAATTTTAGAAAGCGAGTCGTGTCTCGTGACATGTCGAAACCAAACAAGTTTACGTCGTGTCATTACTGCCAAATGTGGTCCTTGATCACCTGCAACTTTGTTTATTTGCTGCCTGACAAATATATTTGTCTTGTGTGTTGTTTTAATTGTCTATAAAAATATAGTGTTTATGTTTAATACGGCTAATTCTTATAAGGCATCTGTAGCACTTGTGTTTCAAAATCCGGAATATAACTGTAAACATATACTTCCAACTAGCGTTCTAAATATATTTATCTGTACGGTAACACTTATTACTTTTCCTTATCAAATCTAGAAAATAAAAAAAAATAAACAAAGTAATTAAATAATAATTAATATCAAACTTTATACACAGAAAAATTAACCAATCACCTCCCATCTTTCACGTATGTTCCAAAGATACTGGAAAAACAAATATCGCCTATAGTACCATTATGTGTGGCTTTAGTACCAATTTCTTGCACCGGAGCATCAAGTCGTTCTGGGATGTATTTAATTATGTATGGATACTGTATCAGCTTCTTGAACCGTTCGTAGTACTTGCTATTTTGTTCCTGGGACGAGAGTAACAAAATATTAATTATATTCCAGTTGGAAGACACATGTTTATAATTGTTATTTTTTCTTATTGCGTGACTCATGTCTGAGAGGTTAGAGAGGCTATACATAAGATAGTCTTTCGCCTTTTTTCGCCGCTAAATCTCTGTTTGATGAGAAATTTGATGGTTACCGAACTTTTTAACTACGCGTTTCTAGTACTTTAATGAATGTTTTGATTTCTTGAGCGGGGTAGGAAGGGTGTTTCTCCCCCTCCCCACTTATCTCAGAGCTTGATTAGAGCGTTGATCTTATAACCGTGAGACCCAGGGTTGACGCGAGGTAAGGAATGTTACTGTTTGAGGGTAAATCAAAACTCACCCTGTACGTGCAGCATCAAGGACATGCGGCCTTTATCACACAGCCCACACGCAACCTCCCTTTAGCACCTTAACGGGAAATATGCAGTATTGATACATGTAGCATTGATACATGTAGTATTGAAATTTGTAGTATTGATACATGTAGTATTGAAATTTGTAGTATTGATATTTGTAGTATTGATATATATAGTATTGATATTTGTAGTATTGATATATGTAGTATTGATATTTGTAGTATTGATATATGTAGTATTGATATTTGTAGTATTGATATATGTAGTATTGATATTTGTAGTATTGATATTTGTAGCATTGATACATGTAGTATTGATATTTGTAGTATTGATATATGTAGTATTGATATTTGTAGTATTGATATGTGTAGTATTGATATTTGTAGCATTGATACATGTAGTATTGATATTTGTAGTATTGATACACGTAGTATTGATATTTGTAGTATTGATACATGTAGTATTGATATTTGTAGTATTGATATTTGTAGTAATGATACATGTAGTATTGATATTTGTAGTATTGACACATGTAGTAATGATACATGTAGTATTGATATTTGTAGTATTGATATTTATAGTATTGATACATGTAGTATTGATATTTGTAGTATTGATATTTGTAGTATTGATATTCTTAGTACTGATATTTGTAGTATTGACATTTCACACATTTCTTGGCATCAAGTACGCCCTTGTGCTATGATAGTTTTACATAGACATTCACTCTGGAACGTTCTTGAGATATATGGATTCCAACAGAAATATGTGAACATTATAAAAACATTTTATGACAACTCGTGATGCTGTGTAAGAACAGAAGCTGGCAATTCTGAATGGTTCCCAGTAAATAGAGGAGTGAAGCAAGGATGTGTCATGTCATCGATGTTATTTAGTATTACAATGGATTGGGTCATACGAAATTGCACAGCCGATAAAAATCGTGGTATTGAATGGCTCGGAAAAATATGTCTTGAAGATCTCGACTTCGTCGACGACCTAGCGTTACTTAGTTCAGTTCCCCCCTCCCCCAGCGTTACATAGTTCAACTCATGTAGATACTCCCCCTCCCCCAGCGTTACTTAGTTCAACTCATGTAGATACTCCCCCCTCCCCCAGCGTTACTTAGTTAAACTCATGAAGATGCCCCCACCCCCACCAGATTAAAAAATCGCCTTCAACTATTATCTGCACAACTTAGGCTTGAAATCTACACATTGAAAAAAAAAATTAAAAAATATTTGACCTTACCAACAAATCAACGGACATCAAACTAAAACGACAACAATCTTGAAAAAGTCAACAACTTAACATACCTTGGCATCAAGCTATCAATAACAGGAGATTCATCAACAGAAATATCACACCGTATTGCACTGGCTGCTAACTCATTCAATAAACTATCAAATATCTGGCATTCAAAAACACTAAGAAATAACACAAAACTCAAAATCTTCAACTCCTGCATAATTCCAACATTAACATATGGATGGCGAAAGTTGGAAAGCAACATCAAAATTAGAGCAAAGACTAAACATCTTTGAAAACAGATGTCTTAATATCTTAGACGACTACTGAACATCCATTGGTCAGACTTTAAATCAAACTCAGTCGTCAGGTAAGAAGCAAAAAAAGAATATGTATCCACCTATATTAGAAGTCGTCGCTGGAATTATATCGGACACGCGCTACGAATGGATACTAATAGACTCCCCAGTCAAACTTTGATGTGGTCACCAAGGGGTAAGAGAAAACGAGGAAGACCAAGAGAAACCTTACGTAGAGCTATTGCAAGAGGACGCTTCACCATCGGTATCAGGTACAATGAAGACTTAAAACAAATTGCAATGAAACGCGAGACATGGAAATCTATAACATCCGCCATATTTGCCGTCTTTGGCACTAGAGGAATAACTTATATCACTAGTTACTAACGTCCCTGTACTGCCTGGTCCAGAAAGGGGAGCAAAGAATAGCAACTGAATTCTCTCGCCGCCACAGGGGCCATTTTTTGGGGTTTACATTTACATTGAAAAACCCTGCCCGAGTATAATGAAGATAATCGAGCCCCTCATTATTTATACATTCTCGTTGACTCATCGGAAATCAATCTTCAAAAAAGACACAATTTTACTGTTCGTATGATTTTTATTGGCTGTCTACACGAAATGGATATGTGACCAATGAAATTTACAGAAAAATTCAAATAGCTCCTCGCTTGAGGGACGATTCTCAATGAGCCAATAGGACGGAATAATTGACAAGTAAATATTGAAAACAAAATATATATATAATTGAAACAATACTGGATTCAACATCAGTCTAATTTAAAAATTGAGATGTCTATTCATACCGCAAAGTGTATAAGGAGCAAAGACCAACATACCTGAACGTATGGTACAGCTTTATCAACGATTTCATTGTACCTTTCTTGAACATTTTTCACTTTCGATATCAGATCTGGAGGACAGTGAAAGTCTTTCTTGGTGCATTCTTCACATATTTGTATTAGGTTTCCTGTGGAGATGTGGTAAAATGTCTAGGGTTTGTCTTGAGAAAAAGTAGACGAACATTTTCATGACAACTGGTAAAATCATCCATAAAAGATACAGAGGATGACACGCAGATAAACGGCACGGTACCAAAAATATAAAAAAAATCTGAACCTATAGTTGCCATGTATATTTTTTTAGTCTCAAACATCAGTAGATATCGCGTATTTAATACTTACGACGATATTAATTATGATGCGGACTATGAAGCGAATATGATGCTTCACAGCATACAATAATCTTTAGACTCATCACATCGCATAACATTCATTAGAATAATCATAGCCCCAAAAATCTATAGGCTGATCATTAGCCTAAAGATTGTAATACGTCGTGATTCAGCTTGCTTTAAAATTGGAACATTGTGGTAACCTACAAATTTGTTATATGATTTCATGTATTTACATTTTCTTTAGGGTTAGTGCTATTTTTGTTGTCTACCCTCTTCAGAGATATTATGGATGTAATTATTTCTTCATGTGTCCCTGTTTTTGATAGTGTCACGAAGAATGGGGAATAAGAACAGAACCGAATCCTGTTTACCGATAAATACTATCTGTGAAATAGAGATGGAATAGATCACTGGGAAGGGGGTTGGGTGTGACCTTCCCAGATCTGTAATCAATAATAAGAAACCAAACAGGTTCTGTTAATGTTGCTTATATTTTATATTTTTACATAATCCATATATATATATATATATATATATATATATATATATATATATATATATATGGATTTATGGCAAAATATAAAATATAAAATATGGGTTTCTTATTATTGATTACAGATCTGGGAAGGTCACACCCAACCCCTATATATATATTAGCGTTTATTTTATCGCATCGTGTTAATTTTTTTTAATCGCATCATGTAATCTTTGAAAAAAGGATTAAAACACTCATATCTGCATTCCAATTCTGGATCTGACTGTTATGAGATCTACACTGTAGTTTTGTTCCATTCCGAACAAGATCACCGCTGTAGTTTTGTTCCATTCCGAACAAGGATCACCGCTGTAGTTTTGTTCCATTCAGAACAAGGATCACCGCTGTAGTTTCTAGGTCATGTCATAATATATTTATATATATGACAAAGGGAAGCTTCTTACCACTGAACATGTTGGCATATTGTCCTGGAATATTTTTATTTTAAGGGTTATTGAACTATCTGGTTGAAGAAAACATGACACATTTTTGGAAAGAATATATTTTGTCAATAAAATATCTCCACTTTAGCTTCATAATTAATGGATAGTAAATGATTATACATGCATCACTGATTATAAAGCCTAAATCTAAACCTTAAGGTTTAGTACTTTTATTAATAAAGACTTGATTTTCCGGATATTTTGTAAATTGAAAAATATATTTGCTAAAAGTGCTGATACACAGCAAATATAATATTTGCTTGTCTCATGGTGCCCTATGCAGGTGCTTTTTGTGCTTGTTGGTTACTCCATGGTGGATGGGAGCTTTATATTCAAAGTTGGTGATATAACTGTCAAATACTGTACGTTTCCCGTTAAAGAGTTGCAGCGAGAGATTTTGTAGCTGTGTGTTAAAAGCCGCATGCTCTTGCTGTCGCCACGTCATGTACAGGGTCAGGTTTTAAATGTACCCTCTGACAGAAAAAAACCCAGTCCATACCGGGATCAAACTCTTGATCTCACTAGTGTGAGACCAACGCTCTAATCTTTCAGCCATGGTAAAAGAGCGCAATGGAGCTACACGGTAACAACCTTCAGCATGTGGATGGAATTTGGACAGATACTTCTTTCTTTTCGCTTTATGTCCCTTTATACTGCGCAACATCACGGATAGAAGTGTTCTCTGGAGACTCATTGTCCTGCAACTCTGGGGAAGTTACAGCGGCACTAAATTGAGTTTATGGCATAAAAACAGTCCGAGCTGCAATGGTTACAGACTCTGCCCATGCTTAGGAAGATCGAGAATGGGTAGCTCTGGCATGAGTGATTGGAGTACATTTGTATATTCTGATCTGCGGAGAAATCTGTGGATTTGTTGCCCTGGACATGTGAGAGTTCGTAGCAATGAAAGAGTTGATACACTGGCATAGAAAGCACTAATACTTGGAGAAATAGTTATGAGCAAGAATGACACAGTAAGATATTCCCATGAATATTTTCTAAATGAGGTCACTAGACCGGAAAGTGATATAATTATGCAAATTTAAGAATTTGGAACTATCCCAGGGACGACTACAGAACGGAAAGATTGAAGGACCGTATAAAGTGTGCACACGCATGGAGCTACGGAAATCATAAACATGCATACTCTTTGTCGTATGTTGGGAGAGAATGAGAACATATGGGTTTGCCCAGATTATGTCAATCGGTTCAGAAAACTAAAACATTGCACTGCAAGCCACATTATACAAGATGTGGATTGACATGAGGAGTATAGTAGGATTTTTCGAGAAAATGGGGGTGGGGGATTCTCTAATTTTTGACAAAGATTGGGGAGGGGGGGTGTGTAAATTGGCAAAATAAAGTCAACGTAATTTATGAGCATCTCTCGCATTTGACAAGTAGAAATAGCAATGTTATTCTCTATGTCTAATGTGGAGGTGGTGAGTCAAAGGAGAAACAGAGCTTAATCAATAATATAAAAACAAGACAAACTTCATTTTTTGGCCACGTTATGAGACAAGGAGGTTTGAAGAACATAGTCACAATAGGCAAGATTGAAGAGAACAGAGACAGATGGCGACAACGTGAGAAAATATTAGACAGTTTAATAACTTGACACGGCAGAGAAGCAACAACGATCTTGATACATAATACTGGAGGTAGAGAACTGTAGAGATCCATGATCGCCTACGCCAGCCGGCATAGCGTCTAATGAATGAATTCTCTATGTCGGATACCAGCTCTGACCACAATATCCCTTGCTTTGATGTTTCCATGAAATTCAGGGTCACACAATAAATGTATTAATGATTAGATGTAGGAGTGCAACACCTGCAATACGAGGTGACTGATGTCAGTTTCCCCTATGAATTGTGGGACCCTTTGTTCTAAATTAAGCATTCAAGTGGACAGTTAGCACTTCGTCGACGGCTATTAACCCGTATGGAAGATTAATGCGTTAGCAAACATTTATTATTGCTGTTAAGGAATCTAGGGAACAGAGGCCAAATTTCAACTTGTTAATATTATGTGTATTTTCATTCAGTTTTCGTGACATCTTGAGCTCATATTAGAAAATCGATAAGATTGCATCGATCTGCACGCTACGCACTGGGAGCAGTACCCCTTGTCCCCCAGGGCCATGGGGATAGAGGGGTAGGGGCTTTCAGTGTGAAGTGAACAGATCGCTGGATCTGCCAGTAGCCGTAGCGTAGCTACTGTGAAATGCGTCTTTATTGATATTTCTTTTAGCTAAATAATGTACATATTTGTGTCGTTAAAAATGTGGCCACACCTGCCCGTAATATACCGAATTTGTGTATTGGGATCTTTATTTTTAGAAAATAAATTTAGAAAATAGTAGGTAAAAAAATCATGTATTGAGCATGTCGAAAAATGGTACGTAAAATAGTTCGATTACCGTATGAGAATTAAGCACAAACCATAAACCAATAAGAAAATGTAAAAAAAAAGGAATATCCGAATATAAAGTCAAAAGTAGATCACTTACATCGTGAACAGAGAACATCAAACTTGGACACCCGAGACAGTCCACACTAGAAGACCTCTGCACAGAAATAATTAGGACTTCATTCGTTACGTTTTTTATTATTGTCTGGTTTTCTGTTGGTCACTATATATATATATAAGACCTCACTGAAAGTCTTTAAATAGAACAAGGAACACAAGATGGCTATCACATTATCAACAGATCAGAACAAGTTGTAATTCTACACCTCAGAACGGGATACAACCGACTCCGCAGTCACATGTATACAAAGTTCAAGATTGGCAAAACGGCCATGTGTACATGTGGCCAGGCAACACAGAGTGCCAACATATACTTCAAGAGTGTTCTGAGTATGAAACGCTGAGGCAGACATATTGGCCAGAGGAAACAACACTGGAATGAAAGCTCTATGGGACACTGTATGAACTACAAAAGACAGTGAGTTTTATTAAGGAGACAGAATTACAGATATAGACATGTTTCAAGTGAGAGTTTTATTAAGGAGACAGAATTACAGATATAGACATGTTTCAAGTGAGAGTTTTATTCAGGAGACAGAATTACAGATATAGACATGTTTCAAGTGAGAGTTTTATTCAGGAGACATAATTACAGATATAGACATGTTTCAAGTGAACGAAATAAGAAGACCAAGGAACATGGGAAGAATTTGCATAAAATAGATCTACATGGCACTCTACAGTCAAAAAAGGCGCATCATCTTATGAAAAGAGGAGAAAAGCAGCAGCTCAACAGCGGAGAGTAACTAGAAAGTCACGGATAGACTAAAATTCTTCTACTGTTGTTACTCCATGATCGGTCTGTCAAAGGACATTTGCGGATCGAATAGGTATGGTTTATTAGCCATCTACCAACTCATAGTCAAGGACATAACTCTAATTGAATTTTAAAAGGGGATGTAACAAATGATCATCATCATCATCATCATCCTGTGATGGACGAACAACATTTATATACCTATCATCGCATGCCAAAAGTAGTCACGGCGACTACAAGTATATAAATAGTGACCAATGAAACCACGGCAATAATCTAAAACGTAGCGAATAAAGTCCTAATTAATTCTGTGCAGAGGTATTATAAATACTGTCGAAGGCCTTGAAGCAACCAATGCAACGCTTCGGGCCTTGGAACAGCAACTTTAACTCCCACACCTACGCTTAACGGCAAGTGTGGATACGATCAACCATTATTCATATGGAGAAAGACAAGCGTCAATATTTTTCAGATACATTGGCGTCAGTAGCCAGGGTATATTTTATTGTAAAAAAGAGTTGCCACACTGAATCGCATACCTTGGCCGTCACAGAAGCGATATGCACCTCGCGGACATTTATCTGAAGAAATAGGGAGTTACAGAGAGGAAATTGAGGCTGTGTGATAATGGCAGCATGCCTTTGCTCTCGCCATGACATGTTCAGGGCGGGTTTTTAACTTTACGTAAAACATAAAAACCAAATTTCTCGCTGGAATTCGAACTCTGCACCTCACAGTTGTAATACCAAAGTACTAACCTCTCGGCTATTTATTCACTCATTCATTCATTTTCCTTTAGCGCTAAGTTAGTACATAGCTCAGATCTCTCCAATTCTGTCTGTTCAACGCTATTCTGTGCAGTTCTTGAATAGTATGAATATTTGTTATTTTAATTTCTCAAAGTATTGTTCTTCTGAGTGTTTCTTTTGGTCTGCCCCTGGCTCTTCTGCCTGTAGGTATCCATTCAACAGATAGATGATGTATTCTGCTATTGTCGCATCGTAGGGCATGCCCGATGTAGGACCAACGGCCTTTTTTTAATAACATATGTGATATTTTTCCTAAATATCTTAGCATAAACATTGTAGTTCACAATTTAATATAGAGAATCTCTCTATTCAGTTCTGGGTCATTTCGTTGATCGTTGGATTAATCAAATAACGCCGTAAAGGCTCGACCGATATTATTTGTGTAACAGAAGTTAGTTCACCCTCGGTTATGCTCCACATATTATATTTGTTTGATTAATCGAGGCGGCAACCTAGATACACAGAACAATCAATGAATGTCCATAAATTAAGAACAGTTGGCCGGGGGGGGGGGGGGTCTGGAAGAGTGTGATTAGTAGCCTAGTTGACAATGGGTAATGACCTATATTAAACCTATATGAAACTTATATGAAACCCATATGAAATGTATGAAACCTATATAACACTTATATGAAACCTCAATGAAATGTATGAAACCTATATAACACTTATATGAAACCTCAATGAAATGTATGAAACCTATATAACACTTATATGAAACCTCAATGAAATGTATGAAACCTATATAACACTTATATGAAACCTCAATGAAATGTATGAAACCTATATAACACTTATATGAAACCTCTATGAAATGTATGAAACCTATATAACACTTATATGAAACCTCTATGAAAACTATACAAAAACCTATTGAAAACTATATGCCATCTATATGAAACCTATATGAAACCTATATGGAACCTATATGAAACCTATATGAAACCTATGACACCTATGTGAAACCTATATAAAAACATATATGAAACCTATATAAAAACCTATATAAAACATATATATATATATAAACCTATATGAAAACTATAACACCTATATAAAATCTATATAAACCTATATGAAACCTATACAAAAACCTTTATGAAACCTATATGAGATCTATATAAAAAACCTATATAAAAACCTATATGCAACCTATATTAAAACCTAAATGGAACCTATATTAAACCTATATAAAAACCTATTTGAAACCTATATGAAACTTATATAAAACCCATATGAAAGCTATATAAAAACCTATTTGAAACCTATATGAAACTTATATAAAACCCACATGAAAGCTATATAAAAAACCTATATAAAACCCATATGAAAGCTATATAAAAACCTATTTGAAACTTATATAAAAACCCACATGAAAGCTATATAAAAACCTATTTGAAACCTATAATAAAAGTGACGTAGTATAGGTCTCTTTCACAGTCAGAAAAGGCTTCAATTCGCATCGGTGTGAAATGGTGTGCAGTTTGATGTACATTGATGTGCATCGGTGTGCAATGCCTTGACAGGAAGCATTCTTCTCGGATGGGCTATATTATATTCAGCGTGTGTGTGTATGTGTGTGTGTGTGTGTGTGTGTGTGTGTATGTGTTTGTGTGTGGTAATATGCGTGTATATTTTCGAGGATTGATGTCATGTAGCGCTAAAGAATGTTTTTGTTTGAAATGTCCATCCATAAGATTTAGGTGATGCCATGAACATATAAACAATTTTTGACCCCCCTTCCCCCGCTCAACCCCCTTGCCACAACTGTCAAGAATTTGGAGACCTTCCCCTTCTTAACTATATAAATTTCCCTATCCCACCCTAGACAAAACCCTTTGTATCAGTTAAAGTACACAAAATATATGTTCTGTTTCACATTTTTAGAAATAATATTTCAAATCTAATGTAATTCATGTATAAAAATAGCATTGTTGACGTCAACTTTACGCATGTGGTTGCGACTGTGGGTCTTACCAATGGCATACAAAACAAACCACTCATGCAATAGAAAACCTTAGTAGATGACATGCCGTTATATTGAGACTCTCTTATGGAAGATTTGTAGCATGTCATCTATACATTTAAAGACCCCCGTCTGTGTAGAAAGCTCCTTCAATAGGCATTGCACTACGCGGAAAGCTGAAGTCTCCTGGGTATGAAAGAAAACTCAGAAAAACCACCACACTGCTCATAGGAAGTAGGAGCTAATCGCTCGCAATTTCTGGGATTCTTAAACAACAAACAAACAACAACAACAACGTCAACTGTTGTCAAACCATTCCCTTTTCAGCAGTGTCAACCGTTTGTAGACACCCTCCCCCACAAGCCCGTAGATAAGAGGTAGGGATTGGGGTGTTCAACTTCCCCTTCCTTCAAAGAAAATCAGAACATGACTTGTGGGTACTAGAAATTTATTTATTCATTCATTCATTAATTTTCCTTTATCGCTGAAGTTAGCGCATAGGGCAGAGGTCAGATCTCCCCAATTTTGTCAATTCAAAGCCACTCTGTGCAGTTCTTGAAAAGTATGAATATTGTTTGTTTAAATTTATGTAAATATTGTTCTTCTGAGTGTTTCCTTTGGTCTACCCCTGGCTCTTCTGCCTGTTGGTATCCATGCAAGAGATTGGCTGTGTATTTAGTCAAGAGACTGATAAATTCCATCCTTTCTCACATAAATATGGATTACACACGAAAATAAGTAATGTCCATTTTTTATATCGGGGGGGGGGGGATAACTCACTTCCCGCTTACTGAAAACATATTTACGGCCCTGAACCTCTCGGTAAATAGTTGACGTCATTTATAGACAGACCCTTAATACATAAATATGTGGCCATCAACCCAACATTTTTAAGACCATTGAAATCTGCAGCAAGAGAGATTCAGCGGAAGTTTCAAAATGTACAATGAAGAAGATTGTAATGATTTTCTACGTAATACGTTCAGTAGTTTCGCATTACTCTCTACACGGCCCAGATGTACACTTCACTGTGGTGGAATTTGAACTCGGTACCTTATCCGTCACATATTCGCTCTGTACATGTAACACACCGCCACAAAGCCGGACATCCCCTTAGCGTACATAATCTCTAAAAGGAAATTACTATACCTTGAAGCATCTGAATGCCAAAGAGGCCATCCAAATTGACTTCGCCAAAATCATCTTTTAAAAATGATTCTGCTCTATATAATCCTGTCAAACTATTGTCTAGTAAATTCAGTCCTCGACTGCGTTCAATCGCACCAGCTTCTGCAAACCAACATAAGTAGAGCAGATAGATAGCATTTCTCCGAGCGTTGGTCAATGAGGACCCGGTAGTAAACATAACTTTCATTGCAGCACCTGATGAACATAGATAATATACAAGAGAAATGTAAACAGAGGAAAAATACAATATTAATCTTATTCTGCAGGTTAAAAGTACGGTATTTTTAAGATGGATCCTTGACACTTTTAATATGATACATTGTTTTTTAATATGATACATTGTTTTTTAATATGATACATTGTTTTTTAATATGATACATTGTTTTTTAATATGATACATATTAATATGATACATTGTTTTTTAATATGATACATTGTTTTTTAATATGATACATTGTTTTTTAATATGATACATTGTTTTTTAATATGATACATATTAATATGATACATTGTTTTTTAATATGATACATTGTTTTTTAATATGATACATTGTTTTTTAATATGATACATTGTTTTTTAATATGATACATTGTTTTTTAATATGATACATTGTTTTTTAATATGATACATTGTTTTTTAATATGATACATATTATGGCATGTCATCTGCCAAAAATTTCTGCAAATTTTTTTGTCCGCATTTTTACAAGGCATATTTTTGTTCTTATTTAATTTCAAATTAGTTTTCTCACATGAAATATTCAGAAATCAGTACGCCTATTGATGCCACTTTAGTCTATCTATCTATCTATCTATCTATCTATCTATCTATCTATCTATCTATCTATCTATCTATCTATCTATCTATCTATCTATCTATCTATCTATCTATCTATCTATCTATCTATCTATCTATCTATCTATCTATCTATCTATCTATCTATCTATCTATCTATCTATCTATCTATCTATCTATCTATCTATCTATCTATCTATCTATCTATCTATCTATCTATCTATCTATCTATCTATCTATCTATCTATCTATCTATCTATCTATCTATCTATCTATCTATCTATCTATCTATCTATCTATCTATCTATCTATCTATCTATCTATCTATCTATCTATCTATCTATCTATCTATCTATCTATCTATCTATCTATCTATCTATCTATCTATCTATCTATCTATCTATCTATCTATCTATCTATCTGTCTGTCTGCTTGTTTGCCTGTCTGTATGTCTGTCTGTCTGTGTTCCTTCAGAGCCGAATACGTGGCACAGGACATAAAACAGAGTTCTGTAGTTCGAGTGATGTGATGCTACTGTATGTAATTCTTGCTTGTTGTTGAGACACATAGACATACCCTCTTTGATGGTTGTGTCTGTGAAGAGTCTCTCGTGGACTTCCTCTTTTTTTCTTTTGCCATCTGGCACCAATTTTAATGCTTGTAGAGGCACTCTATTTTAAAAAAAATTATAGTATATGTTCGATACAAGTCCATTGTTTTCTTCTTATTGTAGAAACATACTGCTGTTTGTTGTCTTCTCTTACTTTTACTTGTTTAACTTAATTCTTTGTACCCAATATTTATGCGTTTTCTAAGACATTTATTTTCAAATGAGTTTAATTTCTTCTCAAGCGCCTTTTTTTAATTTTTCAACTTTCTCAACCACATGTCAACACGGATATTACATTTGCCAACTTTCTCAACCATATGTCAACACGGATATTACATTTGCCAACTTTCTCAACCATATGTCAACACGGATATTACATTTGCCAACTTTCTCAACCATATGTCAACACGGATATTACATTTGCCAACTTTCTCAACCACATGTCAACACGGATATTACATTTGCCAACTTTCTCAACCATATGTCAACACGGATATTACATTTGCCAACTTTCTCAACCATATGTAAACACGGATATTACATTTGCCAACTTTCTCAACCATATGTCAACACGGATATTACATTTGCCAACTTTCTCAACCATATGTCAACACGGATATTACATTTGCCAACTTTCTCAACCATATGTCAACACGGATATTACATTTGCCAACTTTCTCAACCACATGTCAACACGGATATTACATTGGAGTTGAACAGTTTTAGATACAGACATATATAACCCAGTCCATATAAACATTAATATACAATTATTCCTAAATATTATTACATATTATACAGACCTGACACTAATACTCATGAAATATTCAGTCAGCAGATTTTTATCACGCAAATCCTTAAATGATGCAATAGAGGGTTAAGTGCAGTGTCAAAACAAGGCATGATGGAAGGGTGCCACTTGCCAATAGAAGAAAACCTGTCCTTCTACGTAAAAAAACAAGCAATTTTACGCCATATTTCGATTATTTCCGTGGTATTTGCTGGTCGGCGACACACAGATCTTCTATTGACGAGAATCACTATTGGAAGTGTCAAAAGCAACTTCCATGAGCGGCACAACCGATAGGATCTATTGATTTCTTTTTTTTTCTTTCTACTAGTTACCTCCAATCTTTAGGTGAATTCTTAGGTGAACTCTTGAGGTGAATTCTTAGGTGAACTCTTGAGGTGAACTCTTGAGGTGAATTCTTATGTGAACTCTTGAGGTGAACTCTTGAGGTGAATTCCTCCATGCACCCCTGTTCTCAGTTCTTTATTTAAGTGTAGAGAATCTTAATCATGTCCAGTCTTTAATATTATCGATCCGTAATTTCCTCTGTCACCCTCTTCTTCTTCCATCCTCAACTGTTCCCTATAGGATAGCTTTGGAAAGGCAATCGTGCCTCGTTACGTGGTCAAACCGCACACAGTTTACGAAGATTCTCCACTGTCTTGAGATGTTCTTTAAATAAGATATATATATATATTAGAATCATGGATACATACATGATGTTTTACCGTATGATCTTAGTTAGTTAGTGTGTTCTTTTCATGCCGCAGGCGGCACATAGGGTAAAGGTTTTGATTCTCCATGTGTTG
Organism: Meghimatium bilineatum; assembly: GCA_034231615.1. Taxonomy (NCBI): domain Eukaryota; kingdom Metazoa; phylum Mollusca; class Gastropoda; order Stylommatophora; family Philomycidae; genus Meghimatium; species Meghimatium bilineatum. Next base: position 1,050,560 of record CM067304.1, read on the forward strand.
CGGTCCGCTGCCTGCAGTTTTAGTTCTTATATGGTCTTGCAGCCTATTTTTTTCGTCTATTTTTAAGTATAAGGTATTTATCATCATTATTTATCATAATTTTCCTGCTGTACCAAGATTTGCACATAGGGCAGATGTCATATATACCTATGTCGATCAACAACCAAGCTTGGCACATAGGGCAGATGTCATATATACCTATGTCGATCAACAGTCAAGTTTTCAATAGTTCTTTTCGTTGTTGTTTTTGGTCTTCCCCTTTTTCTCTTGCCACTCGGTGACCATATAAAGACTTGACGTTGTATTCTGTCTTCATTCATTCTGAGTGTGTGACCAATGTATGCCTAACGCCTTTTTCTAATAATGTCTGTGATGTATTATTGTTTTGTCTCTTAGTGTCTCGTTGAAATACTTTTAGACACTAATAACTTGAATAAGGTATTACTGCGGTGAAACGGGACAACAATAGTACTTACATAGAATACAGGTATTTGATGCTTCACTTGAACACAACAGACGGAAACACTAAGACTAATGGGTTATGAGGCGTAAACACGAAAACATACAAATTACATTACACAAGACATTTTCAACGTTTCGAACCGTTAGATCTTTCTCAGGAATATATACAAATTCTTAAAGTATGGTGTTTATCGTATGCTCTACGACATATTTTTGCTTTTAAGTTTAGTGCAATGCAAAAATGCATATGTAATATGATTATAGCATGTACTTTACCTGTTTAAAAATTATTGATATTGGTCTACTAGTTCATAAATAAAAAATTGTCAACTGTTGTCATGTATTTACAACGGACTGGAAAAAAAAATAATAACACAACTAAAACATTCAGACTAGATTTTTCGAAAAACTGTGGTATTATTGTAAACACATCTCATTTACCTTTCTCGGCAGCTGCTGTGACGTTTGTAAGTGATAATATGCATCCGAATATTTCAGACTAGTTTATATAGCGATGCGCAACACGAGTATGTATGATAGTAATCTACGGATTACACTAATACAGCTGTTTCAAAAGTGTTTATTTTGCTTTTTTAAAATAAAAGGTGAGAGGATGCTTATACGCAATATTGTCATGGTACAGATTGGTCGTATGTTACAACTAAAAACAAAACAAAAATTTGCAGTTTAGTTTTTAATGTGTCTTCAATTTGGAATAATATAATATTTAAAATGTTTCCATTGGTCCAGTACGGTATTTTAAATTAAAGAAGTAGTTTCCCAGATTTTTATTCTGATAAAAACCAAAACAAGAAACATAATAAAAGCTGGGGACGACATGAGGTTAAGATTAACGAAAACTCAATCGCGAATTTTGAAGCTTGCTAACGAGTTACAATTTTAATAATTACATTAAACGTAGAAATGTAATAAAAACGTTAAACATTATGCCCAACTTATATTATGATTTGTCGCCCGTGTGTTGTGCACACGCGAAAAGAAAGCAATGAAGAGACTGTTACCTGCTACGCATGTCGAAAGAGGTGACTAAGAATGTTTTGGGAGGTGAGATTGGCTGTTCCATACCATGGAGAATAAAGTGATCAAGAAACCATGCTAATTCAGATGTGTCAGGCCGGAAGGCACATCCATGACATAACGCATTCCTCTCTCTGGACTATATCGTGTTAATCTGCCGGAGTTTGAGAACGAACAGAGAATAATAATAATAATAATTATTATTATTTTATACTGAAAATCTATTTTCGATGTGTTTTATTTTGCCATAACATACGTGTGTTGCTGCTGCCAGAGACGGGAGTAAAAAATAACAACACTGTTTACCTTCCATGCATGTCGTAGGAGGCGACTAATGAGGTTATGGGGTGGAGTTGGCTGTCCCATCTCACACAGAGTCAAATTACACGGTTGTCATGTATTAAAGGCCCTTCTCAATTTATCAGAACAGTGGATCACTTTATTGCTGTAAAATCCTGTTGCTATTCGAAAAATAGGAATCATAGGGTGCTATATTGATCACATCCTTCGTTATGGATACGTCACATTAAGAGACACGACGGCATGGAGAGATTGTTACTGCAGGGGATGATAGAAGGCAACAGGGACAAAGGCCGACCAAGACGCCGTTATCAAAAGATATTCAAGAATGCCTGCGCATGTCACTAAAAGAGACGGAACAACTTGTTCAAGAATGCCTGCGCATGTCACTAAAAGAGACGGAACACCTTGTTCAAGAATGCCTGCGCATGTCACTAGAAGAGGCGGAACAACTTGTTCAAGAATGCCTGCGCATGTCACTAAAAGAGACGGAACACCTTGTTCAAGAATGCCTGCGCATGTCACTAGAAGAGGCGGAACAACTTGTTCAAGAATGCCTGCGCATGTCACTAGAAGAGGCGGAACAACTTGTTCAAGAATGCCTGCGCATGTCACTAGAAGAGGCGGAACAACTTGTTCAAGAATGCCTGCGCATGCCACTAGAAGAGGCGGAACAACTTGTTCAAGAATGCCTGCGCATGCCACTAGATGAGGCGGAACAACTTGCTCGAGACCGCGAAGAATTCAAGAGATCCATAAGGAAAATTATGTTCTGGAAAGAATATGTCACCTGATGATGATGATGGTTGCTCTGCGAAGAGTCTTCTGGGTCTTCCTGTTTTCCCTTTTGCCAGCTGCATCCCATTTTAATCTTAAGATATGCTGGAGTAAAGAGACAAATTAAAACAACAATTAGAAGCAAACAATCAAGATTTTTATGTCACATGATGAGAAAAGTAAAACTTGAACATTTAGTAGCCACCGGAAAGATCAAGGGGAGAAGAGACAGACGAAGACAAAGAGAAATTTCTGGATGGGTTGTCACTGTGGCACTAGACGATATCAGCAACTGAACATATTGACAACACCAGTGACAGAGAGTTGTGACGAAACATGGGCGCTTGCTCCACTTGATTTATTCATAAAAAATTTAGAACCTACGTGTAAAGAGGTTGCGCGTTGTGTGTTAAAGAAAAAAGCTTCTTTTTTTCCAGAGACATTAATAGACACGACGGCATGGAGAGAGTGTTACTGGAGGGATGATAGAAGGCAACAGGGGTAAAGGCCGCCAGAGACGCCGTTGGACAAAAAACATTCAAGAATGCCTCCGCATGTTACCAAAAGAGAACAAAAAATACTGGGTTGATGGCTATGTCCTGAATAGGATGCGCTCATCATCATCATCAAGTGCCATGCCGGCTGACGTAGGAGGTCATGGCTCTCCACAGCTCTCTGTCCACAGTATTATGTATCAAAGTCGTTGTTGTTTCCTTGCCTAGCCAGGTTGTCATACTGTCTAATATTTTCTCACATTGTCCGCCTCTGTCTCTGTTGCCATAATATTGCCTGCTGAGACTGTGTTCTCCAAACCTACCTGTCTCATGAAGTGGCCAACAAAAAAAAAGAAGATTGCCTTTTTCGAATATTGTTGATTAAGGTCCGTTTCGCATTTGACTCTTTCAACACCTCTACATTAGTTTTTCTTGCAGTCCATGGTATTCTTAGCATTCTTCTGTAGAATCACATCTCTGTTGCCTCTATTTTCCCACTTTCCAGTTTGTTTTTGGCGAAGACTCGCACCCATATGTTAGTATAGGGGTTATAGGATAAGCTACCATTTAAAAAAAAATCTAATGATGTTGTTCTTAAGCAATTCATACAGATCTTTAAAGTAAAAAAGTTAATTGGTTTGGTTTTGTGTGTGTGCGTTGTGATTGCAAACAATTAAGTTACTCAAGCTTTCATGCTTCCGTTTAGTATTGACACTGCAATCTCATTATTATCAATAAAGAGGCGTGTCTCGAAAATTCATTGCAGGATAAAGCGCGAAAATCTGGGGCGGGAACATCAATATCATTGGCCGAAGTGCAAATCACGTGAGCATAGCGTCGTTAGCAATAAAATATGGCCGGTGTTTACCCTTTTTCCAAATTAACTCCAGACTAAGTGTGAATCGATTTGACCTAAATAAAAGTGTGTCGAATATTTGTTGATTAAGTAAATATCAATTTCAATAGGAATCTCTATATATATATATATATATATATATATATATATATATATATATATATATATATATATATATATATATATATATATATATATATATATATATATATATATATATATATATATATATATATATATATATATATATATATATATATATATATATATATATATATATATATATGTGTGTTCGTCAATCACAAGTGATGACCATTTTTACTTTTGAAAATTCAGAATTATGACCATGCATAACATAATTATGATAATAATAATAATACAATAGTAAAATAGGCCTATATATATAATATAAAGTAACTTCTTCAGGCTTGCCAATAATAAAAAAGCGCATTGAAAACATTAACATTTTTTTTACAATGGCTAGACATCTAGGCTACTTCGTCGAACACAGTGCAGGATTTACTTATAAGTAAGCTACACAAGCTATAGCTTAGGGCCCCACTTTCCTGAGCAATTATCATATATACTTAAATATATTGCAGTACTATATGTCCCTATTCCGCACCTCCGAAAAGCTTAGGGCCTTATCAAGTCTAAATCCGGCCCTGGTCGAACAGAAGCTTACACAAACTTTTTCACTCCATTCTGTCAATCTAAATTGCAATATACCATAACTGCAATTGTACATAACCCTATCTATAGGTGTAACTTTGGTACATTATAGATTATGGACAATGTGATAAAGAAGCTTATTGGAGAGGAACAATTATTCTAGTATATAGGCCTATCGTTTATTGATTCATATTAGTGATATGTACCATATGTTTGTTATCACAAGTGAAATGATAGACTCATTGATAGATATTGCTGATGATATTTTAGTTTTCATATTTATTTACCAATTTTCTGAGGCTTGATTGATTTATGAATCATTTGTTACAGCTCAATTGGAAATTGTTACTCTTTTGGTAAGATAGAGAATTAGTCTAGTTCACTGTCCTATCATAACTAATTTATGTTAGAGATACTGAAAGCAGCTTCTGAGAACTGATGAAATCACACTGAGGTGGTTTGAAAACTGATGAAATCACACTGAGATGGTTTGCAAACTGATGAAATCACACTGAGATGGTTTGCAAACTGATGAAACCACACTGAGATGGTTTGCAAACTGATGTAATCAAATTGAGATGATTTGAAAACTGATAAAATCAAACTGAGATGGTTTGCAAACTGATGAAATCAAACTGAGATGGTTTGCAAACTGATAAAATCAAACTGAGATGGTTTGCAAACTGATGAAATCAAACTGAGATGGTTTGCAAACTGATGAAATCAAACTGAGATGTGAGTTTTTAAACATAAAGTGAAGACTTACAGGAAGAGAAAGTCATAATAATTAATCCATGCAAAATGTCACAATTATAACATGAACAAAATATTATAAACATTTCACTAAGAATAGCCATTTCAATTATGTAATGATTTCATAGTTGCCATAATTTACTCCAGATTCTGTTGATGTAGACTAAGGGAGTCAAACTCTTTCAGTGGATAATGAATATTATATAGGTCCTATGATGATAGTTTCTCATGTCTTGGAACTGTTTTAAACTTTGCATGTTTTGAAATTTCTTATAAGTTACATTTTCCAAACATTTTTGTTCAATTTTGATATTTTGTGAACTTGAAACCTTCTTCATTTTTGTTGTATTTAATGAATTTGAAATTTTCTTAAAACTCTATGATTGTATATAATAACTGCTTTGTTAAAACTTGATGATTCTATATAATAACTGCTTTGTTAAAACTTGATGATTGTATATAATAACTACTTTCTGAAAACTTGATGATTGTATATAATAACTGCTTTGTTAAAACTCGATGATTTTATATAATAACTACTTTCTTAAAACTTGATGATTGTATATAATAACTGCTTTGTTAAAACTTGATGATTGTATATAATAACTACTTTCTAATTCAGAGCAAGAACCATAAAATGCAAAGTGATGATCTGGCAATCCCAGTAGCAGCAATTGTATGCTTGTGTGTAGGAGGATATATAATTTTAGTTATCATCATTTTGATCATCAGACATATGCTAGTGGTATGTATACAGCGGGTCATTAAGAAATAAATTGTAACTTATGAATTTCTTCTTCCTTGTTCTCTGGTCGAAATCATACTCTGATGTATTTTTCTTCAATGAATTGTACTGTGGTCACCGGACCAATGATGTATAGTGTGTCTATCAGAGCTGTTTCAGATTGTCATAGTTTTTTCTTGTGAAAGAAAACTTGTGTAAAGTGGAAAGTTCTGTAAAATGCCATATTTTTCTGCAGATTATCCACAAGGGTACATATCAGTATCACAATGCCAAATCTCCTATACAAGTGTTTTGTGAGTCAGTTGCGGCCTGCTCTCAATCTAAAAATGATTGTTCTTTTCTTCCAGGCTTATGGATGGCATCATTGTTTCGGCTGCATGGTTGAGTTGAGTCCTGTTACATGTCAGTGGGGCAATTGGACTTAATTTCTGTAAATGATACTATGTCTTCTATTAATTTCTGTAAATGATACTATGTCTTCTATATATTCTTCTTCTTCTGGGTTCTTTCTCAAACTCCTGCAGATTAGCAAGATGTAGTCCAGAGAACGAAATGTGTGCATCATGGTTTACAGAAATGCTGCGATATCTGCGCCTTTCGGCCTGACACATCCGGCTTTAGCGTTCTATATATTTATTGTACTTCATTTATGGAAATGATACTGTGTCTTGTATATGTTATTGCTGGAAGTAACCATGTCACGTCTGAAATGATACTGTGTCTTGTATATGTTATTGCTGGAAGTAACCATGTCACATCTGAAATGATACTGTGTCTTGTATATGTTATTGCTGGAAGTAACCATGTCACGTCTGAAATGATACTGTGTCTTGTATATGTTATTGCTGGAAGTAACCATGTCACGTCTGAAATGATACTGTGTCTTGTATATGTTATTGCTGGAAGTAACCATGTCACGTCTGAAATGATACTGTGTCTTGTATATGTTATTGCTGGAAGTAACCATGTCACGTCTGAAATGATACTGTGTCTTGTATATGTTATTGCTGGAAGTAACCATGTCACGTCTGAAATGATACTGTGTCTTGTATATGTTATTGCTGGAAGTAACCATGTCACGTCTGAAATGATACTGTGTCTTGTATATGTTATTGCTGGAAGTAACTATGTCACGTCTGAAACAACCTTGTATATGTTATTGCTGGAAGTAACCATGTCACGTCTGAAACAACCTTGTTTATGTTTATGTGTTATTTATATTTACAAGTTGGCGTAATTGGTCCTTGTAGTACTGAGGCCTTCTGGCATATACTAATGTTACATGTTTGCGGTTCTTGTAGAACCTACATATCTGTGCAGTGTGTGTTGTTGTCTGCGTATGTGTTGATTGGATAGTCCATACTCATTGCAGCTTGGGAATATACACATTAAAAGTCTTGACTAAATTCACACCTTTTTTAAGAATATGATCTGCTTGAAAATGGAAAACTTGTGGACTCAAATTGCAAGGCGAGTAGGTGTTATCTGAGTGTACCTATTTCAAATCCCATTTGCTGCATTATTTTGTTTCTTTAATTATGCTTCTGTATTACAGTAAACCTTATACTGTGGAGTCTCGTTATAACAACTTGGTCCTGACTGACAAAATATGTATGTAATAACAGATAATTCACTGTAGTACAACCAATATATTAAAATATAACTGGGGGTTTTGAATAGTGTTGTTATATAGGGACATTTGTTATAGAAGAATGCACTATATAGGGATTCGACTATTAACTGAGGTTTGGGTGTCACATCAGTTACACAAATGAGGGGGACCCGTGTGTCATGTGATGTATTCTCTCCAGAAAGTTGTCTTCCCAATGAACTCCCTGAACCCTTCTCTGTCTTGTGCATTGCGGCTGGAATTTTCCAACGATGTATTCATGTTATCTTTAATGTCGCCTGTCTATCGTCTTCTTGGTCTGTCTTTCCTTCTCTGCCCAGGTGCTCTGCTGTCCATTATTTGTCTTTCTAAACAATTGTGTCTCTTTATATAATCAAACAGAGAGATCTTTGCTTTTGTCAAAAACACTATGGGATGTAAAGAGGTACCTGCTCAAAGCTAAAGGGATTATTTCATCATCATCATGTGTCAAGAGCTAGCTTCTCACAGCTAAAGGGATTGCTTTATTATTTTATCTTCAACATAAGTACAAAATAAATGCTATATAAATGCTATATGTTACCCCCAAAAATAACCAATAATGAAAATATTGCTAATAATGAAGAATTAAGACAGTATAAAATGACATTTTGATATAATGCCTTTATCAGTATGATAATGAGATAATAATAATCACCATCATCAGGGTCTGTGCGGACCGGCATAGGCTCATAGATCTCATAGTTCTTAATTTCCAGTATCTTTCAAGAATAATTTTTGACTTCTTGCCATGCCACGATGTTAAACTATCTAATATTTTTTCATGCTGTCATCCTCGATCTCTCTTGCTTTCTATTTTGTCCATTGTAACTATGTTCTCCAGACCTCATTGTCTCATAATGATATTTTAAAAAATAAAGATTGTTTTTTAAAATATTATAACTGTTGTCTCACATTTGACCTTTTCAGTATCTCCTTGTTAGTTTATAATGGCTGTCCATGGTACTCAGGTTTCACAGAATAGGCCTATACCTGTGTTGATCTTAAAGCATACCTAGCCCTGTCATTAGTGTAGCTAGCTTTTATTACAGTTTAGATATCACAGACACCAGAATGGTCAATACCATTGAAATGCATAGCAACAGAGGTATGGGATTTATAAAGGTGTAACTGATTATATTACTTTCAAGCCTTGTCTAGCTTCTTCTTGAAACATTTTTTTGTTTTTGATCATGTAGAAAAAGGGTTATTGTGAGTCCAACTGTTGTTCACATGAAGGTGGAACTTGCTGCTTTTTATGTGCAAAGATCAATGAGGCTTGCCCTTGCTGTTGCGGTCCTAATGCTGATGGATGCTTGTCTACTGTATGTGGCAAAAGGAAGGTTAGTGACTTGTAGATAAAAGAAATATTAAGAACTTGTAGAGGCCTATGTTATAAAAGGAAGATTAATGTCTTGTAGGGGCCTTTCATAAGTGTCAACTAGTACAGATTTTCTGTGTTGATGTGGATTTCGAGGCCAAAAAAATATTATTCATTTTTAAAAATAAAAAGGCTATTTGGTGTTACATTTCAGTAATTACTACTGATGTGGACATTTTAATCTCACACGAACATATTGATGTGCACACAAAAAATAAAGCCATTTTTATTCAGATAGGCATATACATTTTTAAAAATGCGAATTTATTTTTAAAAATAAGTAATGTCCTTTATGATAAAAATAGTACTTACGTAGAATGCAAGTTTTGTAGTTTTACAATCACCAATAAACTATCAGACTATGCGATGTATAGACAAAATTATACAAATAAGAAGACATTTTCAATGTTTCAACCATGAGGTCTTCTTCAAGAATATATAAATTAGCAGTAAAGAAACAATAAAAATAGTAAAAACAATTGGTACCTATTACAGAGGCACCAGAAAAAAATTGCAATAAGAGGAAGATTAGTGCACTGTAGAGGCTTATGTGATAAAAGGAAGATTAGGTACTTGCATGCATTAAAAGGTGGGTTAGGGACTTGTAGGAGTTTATGTGATATAAGCAAGATTTTTGACTTGTAGGGGCTTGTGTGATAAAAGGAAGGTTAGTAGCTTGTAAGGGCCTATTTGATAAAAGACAGGTTAATGACTTGTAGGGGTCTTTGTAATAAAAAGTAGGTTACTGGCTTGTAGGTAAAAGAAAGATTATTAACTTGTAGGGGCCTATGTGATAAAAGGAAGATTAGTCCCTGTAGTGGCCTACTGGGTGTGTGATAAAGGGAAGGCTAGGGACTTGATGAAAGGCAGGTTAATGACCTGTAGGGACCTAAGTGATAAAAAGAAGGTTAATGACTTGTAGTGGCCTATGTGATAAAAAGCAGGTTAGCGATGTGTTGGGGTTTATGTGATAAAAGAAAGATTAATGACGTGGCCTATGTGATAAAAGGAAGGTTAGTAACTTCTAGGTAAATGAAAGATTGGTGACTCGTAGGGTTGCAAGGAATATTGTCAATCAACAGAGAACTGAAACTGTCGGTCATCACGTAATTGAAGATACACTCAGGGGAAGATTGGAGCACATATAGATGTGTGCAATGATGAGAATTTCTCAACAAAGTAAATGAAAGGTTAGTGAATTGTATGTTATAAAAGGAAGATGTGTAACATGTATGTGATAAAAGGAAGATGTGTAACATGTATGTGATAAAAAGAAGATGTGTAACATGTATGTGATAAAAGGAAGATTAGTGACATTTATGTGATAAAAGAAAGTGACATGTATGTGATAAAAAGAAAATTGGTGACATTTATGTGATAAAAGAAAGTGACATGTATGTGATAAAAAGAAGATTGGTGACATTTATGTGATAAAAGAAAATGACATGTATGTGATAAAAAGAAAATTGGTGACATTTATGTGATAAAAGAAACATTCTTATTCTTCTTTTCTGTGAAAATATATATAAATTTCTGTCAAAAATAATAGCCTTTTTGTTTTCATAAATGATTGTTTCATTGTCCGATGCAGAGATGGCACCTGATAATGATGACACAAAAATAATGTCAGTAAATCATTGTGCATGATTATATATATATTGTGTTTGTTTCATTCAATAGACCTAATATTAAATAACAATATTCTAATTTATAAACACATTTATTCACTTTGTAGAGTTGGTTTTATTGTTTTGTAGAGTTTGTTTTATTGTTTTGTAGAGTTTGTTTTATTGTTTTGTAGAGTTTGTTTTATTGCTTTGTAGAGTTTGTTTTATTGTTCTGTAGAGTTTGTTTTATTGTTCTGTAGAGTTTGTTTTGTAGAGTTTGTTTTATTGTTTTGTAGAGTTTGTTTTATTGCTTTGTAGAGTTTGTTTTATTGCTTTGTAGAGTTTGTTTTATTGTTTTGTAGAGTTTGTTTTATTGTTCTGTAGAGTTTGTTTTGTAGAGTTTGTTTTATTGTTGTTGTAGAGTTTATTTTTTAGAGTTTGATTTATTGTTTTTGCAGAGTTTGTTTTGTAGAGTTTGTTTTATTGTTTTGTTGAGTTTGTTTTATTGCTTTGTAGAATTTGTTTTATTGTTTTGTAGTTTGTTTAACTGTTTTGTAGAGTTTGTTTTATTGCTTTGTAACATTTGTAGATGTTTCTATCTGAACATATTTTACAAGCAACAGATGTAATTGATTAAAAAAAGAAAAAAGGTTGAATATTTATAAACATTATAATATTCTGTATAGGAATACAAAGAAGAAAAAAGACAAGCAGAAAGAGTTTAATAACCAATCTTATTATGAATTTCTTCTAGAGAACCCATTGTATAGACATTCTACTGTGTAACTGTTGTGGATGCACTGAAGGATACTGTGCGGTGAGTAGTGTGTCTGTTTGATTGTGTATTCTATTTTTCTATTCTCATTTTTTTATTCTATGAAGCTGTAACTCGTTAGGGTCATAAGTGTACAACATTGTCCATCATCAACACAAATAGAGTCAATCATTGATTTTTATCTTTAACAATGCAGACGAGTGAGAAAAAACTCTTGTCCTGTCCAACCCCTGATGTCCATGCTGTTATTTGTCCTCCTCTGTTTCTTCAAGCTTTGACGGTTCCCTGCAGTATTACTTTTTGACAATTATGTTGGAGTACATGTCCAAACCATCCAAGTATTCATCATTTCACTTATTGAAAACAATGATTCTTATGAACCTGTATACATCTCTATTTATTCTTTTTCAGCGTTCATTCTCATACTCCCACTAGATCTCCCCTGTAGCAGGACAATGGTCCAACTAGATTTCCAGCAGGATGTAGTAGAAAATGGAAATGCGCTGTGTCACCGTTTTATTTGCGCCAATGACCCGTCTCATCCGTCTTCGGCTGTATCTGTATTTTATTTCCTATGTATACATTTGTCTCTATAGAAATTCATAGGGTTCATCTGTAATATGTGTATTTGAAAGCCTGTATTTGTCTCTCCGTGTTTGAGGGGAGGCCAGAAAAAGTGTTTCAAGTAGTACATTTCTTATGCTCTGCAAGATTGACACAAACTCTTGGGAAATTACAACTCTTGACTGTCCAGCGTGTAATGCTTAGATCAGTGCGGGTATTCAATATTTCAAACAGAACAGAATACTGCAAGAGATGCAAGAGAGACAATAATGAAATAAGAGATCAGACTGTTATCCTTCTTCTCAAGATCTATTACATTCCTGCTTTCACCGCTAAAGCTCTTTCAGAACTTTGCGTCTGTGGGTCTCACCAATGGCCAACTAGACAAACCCACCCATGCAACAGAAAACCTTAGTAGATGACATGCCTTTATATTGATGTTATCTTCTTATAGAAGCATCATGGCACGTCATCTATACAATCCCGTAGTCGCAACCTTCGATAACAGTTACCATGTTGTTCAGACAGGCCGACGTATTGCTTGAACTAGTTACGGGCACGGCGTGGGTGGGCGGACAACAAAGAAACCTGTCACAAGGGCCAGAGTTGTGCCCTGATGTCGATATCTGTTTCTGCAACATTAGACTCGAAACACCATCGAGTCGAATGTTTGCAGGAACAGAGGGCGGAGCAATTATGGGAATGCCCCACGTGCTGTGAGGCCGGTTTCTAATAAAAATACAAGCTCTTTCAGAACACGGATTGGACTCAACAACCATATGAGGACTCATCAACCATCTCAGGACTCATCAACCATTTCAGGACTCACAAACAATAAAACCAAACGAACCTTTTTAATGCCATGTTCATATTTGATTGTGAATGTGAAACATCATCTGCAAAACTTAGTACTTTGTCCATGGAGACCAAAGTAGAGCAGTGGGTAGTGCAGATAATCATCATGGTGCTCCGGACAAGTCCATAGGTGCTCTAAACGCATATTCAGTACATACTTCAGCATGTGGTAACTGACTGTGTTGGTTGATGACTCTTCTTTTCATTCCTATATGCCACTCATTTCTTGTAACACCTCACTCCCAGGTTCAACATTTCTTGTAACACCTCACTCCCAGGTTCAACATTTCTTGTAACACCTCACTCCCAGGTTCAACATTCTAGCCCTAGACTCAGAAGACGAAATACACCACAATGGTTCCTAGGGCAAACCAACCTAAGGAAATTTGTATCTTCTGAGAAAATAAAGGCTGTGGACATGATGCTGCCAACATCATCCCTTGGTTTGCTGATGGTCAATGAAAAATATGTGCTTAACAACAATTATTTTTTGCTATCATATATGCTCCATTTATAGGACAATAAATCTATCATTTATAGGACAATAAATCTATCATTTATAGGACAATAAATCTATCATTTATAGGACAATAAATCTATGTGAAAATTCAGCTACTTAGTCTCAAAAGAAATACAGCTGAAGACAGATGTGTCAGGACATTGGCACAAATAAAACAGTGAGAGAACACATTCCATTCTATGGACTACATCCTGCTGAAAATCAAGTAGGATCATTGTCTTACTACAAGAGATAACCAGAGGGAGTTTAGAATGAACTCTGAAGAAGACCAAAAATAACCGCTTCAAAAGATCATAAAAACAGGTAATCTGAAGAAAGTAATAACAGATGAAAATTTCACATAAAATACAACATAATTTGGTGTATCATAATGATGGAGTAATTACTTTAGCTGTGAGAAGATAACTCTTATCAACCTTTAGCTTTTCAAACAAAAGTGTAGGTCTTCCTCAGTTGAGTAACCAAGGCAACACTCAAACACATGATGTTTGCTGTCTTAAAGGCATGGTTGTGTTAAGGGGATTTATGGATGTCATTCTTAGAAGAGAGGCATTCCAGTGCCTGCCAGTATTCCAGGATTACTACATCCTACCAGGAGTTCCGTACACACTTCTGGGCCAACTATTTCATCATTCTTCTATTGACCCATTCACATCTAGTATTCCCCAGCATCTAGTAGTCTGGCACATAAGGAAAAAGGTGTAATATCTTGTATCTATTCTTCTTCTTCTTCAGCATTCATTCTCAAACTCCTGCTGGATCTCTCTTCTAGCAGGACCATGATCCTACTAGATTTCTTGCAGGATGTAGTCCAGAGAATGGAAATGTGTTGTGTTGCTACCAGTAATTTATTTGTGCCAATGGCCCCACACATTCATCTTTCGCAGTGTGTAAGATTCAAGTAATTCCACAATTTTCTATGTTGCCCGCTGCTTCTTTCAGCTTCCACAGTTCCGTGCAAGATTGTTTTCAAACAGGTACCGGTACTCATGTTGGGTGACACACCTAAATCACATAACAGTTCTTAGAAGTTTTATTGAAGCAATCCGGATGTATGGATGTGAATCATGAATAATTAGCAGAACAATAAGAATTATGTGGAGGAGATGTGGTTTTATAGAAGAACACCGCAGACAGATAACAAGTTGAATGAATATATCTTGAAATATGTTTATTCAAAAAGAGAAAAGATAATTTACCAGCACCAAAACTAGGCAGGGGTAAGTAGGAAAGCTTTCCAAGATATAAGTGTCAAAAGCAATAATCAGGGGTGCCATAACTGAAATCATGTTATTTTATGTAAACAAAATAATTTGGGAGTGGTGTTTGAAAAGGAGGCCAAACTTCCTAGTTTCAGCTTTGTCACTTGCACTAAAAGAAAATAGTCCACATTCTTTTTCCATCATGAGATTTCATCTCAGAGTTATAAAAGTGCAATCATATTGTGACAATAGGTAAGGGGAAGATAAGAGAAAGGTTGCTGGACATCTTAGTATTGTGACATGGGGGAAAACCAATATCAGAATTGATTGACAATATACAAAGCAGAAGGCAGTGGAGAGACAGATGCAAGTACGAATGGAAATTAAGGTGTTACCAATATTGAATACAATATACTAACAGGATAACACATGAATAGACAATGTTTCCACTAAAAGCATTCAGAATATTTTTTGGTCATCCTGATGAAGACTTTTTAGTCAAAACATTTTCTGTCTTCATATTTCATTGTTAGCATATCATATTTACTATTCACATCACTTTAATTTACCTATTTCCGTCGATCATAGATTTACCCTGTGTTACTGCGGCCCTATATTTCCAACCTTTTGGATTATCCTTAATACTTTAATGATTTAGCTGTGTATTAACCTCAGAGAGACAGATGACTATGGGGAGACAAGAAAGAGGCTGGGAGAGATAGGAGGCTGTGGGCAGATATTGTGATAACTAATGTCACATGATATGTACTATAAGAAGAGTAGAAAATCTATTAATACTGTATTGTTCATGTTTGGAATAGCTTTTCATTATGTCTATCAGAACTGCTTTGTAAAGTATGGTCAACAGACTAGTCATATTCCTACAACAAGTATTATTCCATAGTGATGGAAAATGCAGCATTTAAAAAAATTAACCGTTGCATTTTATTTGTTTCGTAAGTATGTTTGAAGCTGAAACATATAACTTTTCTAATATCTTTCGGTCCAATCCCATATCAAGTGTCTACCTAGTTTGGTTATTTCCCTTAACTATGTTCTGTAGTTTATGTTTATCATTTATTAATTTACATATTAATTTATTTAGGGTTAGGAGAGTTGTGTTTTACATAACTAACCTTAACCCTAAATAAATTAATATGTAAATTAATAAATGACAAACATAAACTGATAAACATAGCCAAGGGAAATAATCAAACTAGGTAGGCACCTGATCTGGTATTGGACCTATCTTTCTTCAGAAACAATTAACCCTTTGACAACCTTTTACTAGTAGATGTGGCTGTGACTTATATATCTATTTATTAAATACTGTTTGTGTTTGCATGGAAAGCAGAAGTCATTTTTTGTGTGTGTTAAATTTTGTTTTGACAAGCTATAAATTATTAACAAATATAAATCTGCACTACAGCTGTATTATAAATTAAATGGTAATACTAAGAAATAATTTGTTTAACAGGATTGTAGACATGAGGTGATTGAGGGAGGGGGTGGGTGGTTTGAGGGTTAAACACCCATCCTCCTAAGTAAATATAAAATCAAATTTTACCTTCCACTGAACACGAAAAGTAATGAAAAAAGCTTGCATAACATTCCCCATTTTTAAAGGGCTAAAATACATAATTGTTCTCAGGTTTCACCTGATGTACTCTGCCTCTCTCAATAGAGTAGCACTCTGCCTGCTGAGAGTATTACCTTTATCACATTACTGCTAAATAAACATTGAGGTGAGGTCCGTACCTGTATAAGGTCTCAAATGCATGAATGTGTAAGGGGAGGTTTATGGATGTATGTTTAAATCCCTGAAGTGTGGCATTCTAGTGTGCCAGTATCCCAAGATTACCACGTCCTGCCAGGCGCACAGTACACACTTCTGGGCCAGCTATCTCATCATTCTTCTGTCAGATTT
This sequence comes from Meghimatium bilineatum, assembly GCA_034231615.1. Classification (NCBI taxonomy): domain Eukaryota; kingdom Metazoa; phylum Mollusca; class Gastropoda; order Stylommatophora; family Philomycidae; genus Meghimatium; species Meghimatium bilineatum. The sequence continues at coordinate 1,067,136 of CM067304.1, forward strand.
GTTGATTCATTCACAGTGAACTAGCATTTTCTATAACCTAGGAGTCTGCCACAAAGATGCAATGTCCATTAGCCCGTATCTTGTCATCTTCCATGGGGACTATTTGATAGAAGACAAAAGTAAGAAATTGAGACAAGATATGACAATAAATATTTCACAGGTGACAGTTTGTCAGCCTATCCCCTAACTTTCCTTAGTCGCCTCCTATGACATGTCTGGAAAGAAGAAAGTGGCCATATTCTTTGTACACTGAACTAGAAGTCCAGGCATTGGTTGTCACATGGGCATGTCTAGTCAATAAAACAAAGATCCTTGAACTAAACTGAAAACTTTTTGTTTTATTTTTAAAACATCACTTCTCCATAATTTTCACTGTTTTATTTTAATGGGCAACTTATACTTATGTCCCTGTACGTTATCACCTGGCCCATTTCTGTAGTTCCCCACTGTACATTGCAGAGCGTACTTACTGTGATATTCAGACAATAGTGGAAGTTGTAACAATTGGTGTTATTTTATTTTCCTTAATAAATATACATTTTACATGAAACCCAATCAGATAAAATGCCATATCTTCACTAACACATATGCCAGGTGTGCTCTGAATTTTCTAGCGATTAATAAAAAGCTTGTGATCTTCTTCTGGCCAATATTTTTATATGTATGACTCAATATATCCAGTGTGTTCCAAAATATAACGAGTATACTAATACAAATTACATACCCATACAATCCTCTTTTAACAATGTGAAACATGGATCTCAAATACCATAATTTGATAACCTTTTTTAAAGGTATAATCCTAGAAATCCCAGAATGTTTATATTCTTAGCTCCAAATGTTTTTTTTAAAAGCAAATATACCTTTCTGGCTTTTTCCATCCTAGCTTGTATGTATTTTTATGTTCCTCCTGCTTTATCAACTACTGTATCAGGGTAAGTAAAATCTTCCACCTTGTCATTCACATCATCAGCTATATTCACGCTCACATACGCATGATTGTGGACAGAAACGAATGGGCTGACAAATTAATTAGCCTTGTCACCATAACAGATGGTCAACCTATTGAGTGAACATAACAGATGGTCAACCTATTGAGTGAACATAACAGATGGTCAACTTATTGAGTGAACATAACAGATGGTCAACCTATTGAGTGAACATAACAGATGGTCAACCTATTGAGTGAACATAACAGATGGTCAACTTATTGAGTGAACATAACAGATGGTCAACCTATTGAGTGAACATAACAGATGGTCAACCTATTGAGTGAACATAACAGATGGTCAACTTATTGAGTGAACATAACAGATGGTCAACCTATTGAGTGAACATAACAGATGGTCAACCTATTGAGTGAACATAACAGATGGTCAACCTATTGAGTGAACATAACAGATGGTCAACCTATTGAGTGAACATAACAGATGGTCAACTTATTGAGTGAACATAACAGATGGTCAACCTATTGAGTGAACATAACAGATGGTCAACCTATTGAGTGAACATAACAGATGGTCAACCTATTGAGTGAACATAAGAGATGGTCAACCTATTGAGTGAACATAAGAGATGGTCAACCTATTGAGTGAACATAACAGATGGTCAACTTATTGAGTGAACATAACAGATGGTCAACCTATTGAGTGAACATAACAGATGGTCAACCTATTGAGTGAACATAAGAGATGGTCAACCTATTGAGTGAACATAACAGATGGTCAACTTATTGAGTGAACATAACAGATGGTCAACCTATTGAGTGAACATAACAGATGGTCAACTTATTGAGTGAACATAAGAGATGGTCAACCTATTGAGTGAACATAACAGATGGTCAACTTATTGAGTGAACATAACAGATGGTCAACCTATTGAGTGAACATAAGAGATGGTCAACCTATTGAGTGAACATAAGAGATGGTCAACCTATTGAGTGAACATAACAGATGGTCAACTTATTGAGTGAACATAACAGATGGTCAACCTATTGAGTGAACATAACAGATGGTCAACTTATTGAGTGAACATAAGAGATGGTCAACCTATTGAGTGAACATAACAGATGGTCAACCTATTGAGTGAACATAAGAGATGGTCAACCTATTGAGTGAACATAACAGATGGTCAACCTATTGAGTGAACATAAGAGATGGTCAACCTATTGAGTGAACATAACAGATGGTCAACCTATTGAGTGAACATAACAGATGGTCAACCTATTGAGTGAACATATGTGCTCACTGCTCTCCATGAGTCTGCATGATCAGAGGATTTCAAGATAAATAAGTATGAGTCAATATAGAGAATGTGGGAGTGAGGATAGAGAATGTGGGAGTGAGGATAGACATGGCCCATAGAGAATGTGGGAGTGAGGGTAGACATGGCCCATAGAGAACACCTAACAAAGATTTTTTTAAATAGCAGTGAACCAGCATAGAACCAGAACCATCAGCCGCTACACCCGAAGAGATGATTTACTGAAGCAGAGATCTGAGCATCCATGGATATATCCAGTGTACGAAGGAATAATCAACATACCTGATACATATTCCAGGGCTGTCATGGATCATGGATAACACTGCATTCAGCAGCTTAACTTTGTCAATGTTGATATTCAGTTCAATTTGGTTAAGTGTCTGAGTAGTGTATGTAACTATTCTTGCATATGATTTTTGACTCAGAAGGGTTATATCATCTGCAAAATCCAGATCCCCTAAATGTTCTCATTGACTACTTGTATTCTTTCCCTGCTGTACTCTCTTTCAGTATCCAGTTCTGTTAAAAGGGTTGAAAAGCTACTCTTTCTGTAACCAATTGAAAGGGTTTATAGGTATAGAAGAATTAACTTCATTGTACACAAATGACTGCATATGTCCTGTTCTCTCTCAACAAAGTGACACCGAGTTCTGACAGTACCGCTCATAGCACGTAACTCTGTAACTTCAAGTAATCACTATCATCTGTGTTTGTTCTCAAACTCCTGCAGATTAGCAGGGCGTACTTTGGGGAACGGATTGCATTGTACCATGGTTTACAGCTTTCCTTTCATGGACAACCTGGAAAACTAATGTACAAGTTCTCAGAGATGCTGGAGTAAAATTACAAATTATAGCAAAAATTAGAAACAGACTATCAAGATTTTTAGGGCATTTGATGAGAAAATTAAACTTGAACATTTAGTAATCGGCAGAAAGATCAAAGAGAGAAGAGAGACAGAGAGAGAAATCTCTGGATGGGTTGTCAATGTGGTACAAAAAGAAGTCACCAAATGAACTTATTAACAACACAAGAGACAGAGAGTTGTGGAGAAACATGATCACCTACGCCACTCGGTATAGAACTTGATTGATTGATATCTCTTATATCATAGTGTATCTGTCTAGCTGCTGCAGGTCAGCGGAGTGTTCAGAGACAGCGGAGTGTTCAGATACAGTGGAGTGTTCAGAGAATCCATATGGAAGATTACATTTTGGAAAGAATATGTCACATAATGATGATTTGTAGCATGCCTCCAGATTGCAAGAAATTCATGGCATAGTTCCCTACAGAGTAGAAGACTGTCCAGCTCATGACATTACACTATATAGCCACACTTAGCAAAACTCCACAGCAGACCGATGTGTCGGGCCATTGGTGCAAATAAAGAGGAAATATAGCGCAATTCCATTCTTTCGACTACACCCTACTGAAAATCTAGTAGAATCCCCATTGAGGTCAACTCCTTGAAGTGAAGATGGAGCGTATTCCAGCCAACAGAGGCTGGAAACTAAGATTGGTCAGGCCATTTCCTACATCAAGCAAGACTTCTGCCCAAGCAAGCACAGCGCTGAAGTCCTAGATACCAGTCCAAGAGTTGCACCAGCAACCATGGTATCATGCATCACAACTAGATAATGTCTTCACAACAAAATACTTGCTGTGTGGACATGTTAAACTGCGAATAGGAAGAAAATCTGCTTGGACCATTTTCCTGCTACAAGAGAGCATCCAGCGGGAGTTTGAAAATGTCCTGCTACAAGAGAGCATCCAGCGGGAGTTTGAGAATGTCCTACTACAAGAGAGCATCCAGCGGGAGTTTGAGAATGTCCTACTACAAGAGAGATCCAGCGAGAGTTTGAAAATGTCCTGCTACAAGAGAGCATCCAGCGGGAGTTTGAGAATGTCCTACTACAAGAGAGCATCCAGCGGGAGTTTGAGAATGTCCTACTACAAGAGAGATCCAGCGAGAGTTTGAGAATGTCCTACTACAAGAGAGCATGCAGCGGGAGTTTGAGGATGTTGTCCTGCTACAAGAGAGATCCAGCGGGAGTTTGAGAATGTCCTACTACAAGAGAGCATCCAGCGGGAGTTTGAGAATGTCCTACTACAAGAGAGATCCAGCGGGAGTTTGAGAATGTCCTACTACAAGAGAGCATCCAGTGAGAGTTTGAGAATGTCCTACTACAAGAGAGCATCCAGCGGGAGTTTGAGAATGTCCTACTACAAGAGAGCATCCAGCGGGAGTTTGAGAATGTCCTACTACAAGAGAGCATCCAGTGAGAGTTTGAGAATGTCCTACTACAAGAGAGCATCCAGTGAGAGTTTGAGAATGTCCTACTACAAGAGAGCATCCAGCGGGAGTTTGAGAATGTCCTACTACAAGAGAGCATCCAGTGAGAGTTTGAGAATGTCCTACTACAAGAGAGCATCCAGCGGGAGTTTGAGAATGTCCTACTACAAGAGAGCATCCAGTGAGAGTTTGAGAATGTCCTACTACAAGAAAGCATCCAGCGGGAGTTTGAGAATGTTGTCCTGCTACAAGAGAGATCCAGTGAGAGTTTGAAAATGTCCTACTACAAGAGAGCATCCAGTGAGAGTTTGAAAATGTCCTACTACAAGAGAGCATCCAGTGAGAGTTTGAAAATGTCCTACTACAAGAGAGCATCCAGTGAGAGTTTGAGAATGTCCTACTACAAGAGAGATCCAGCAAGAGTTTGAGAATGAACAGTGAAGAAGAAAAGTAAAACAGCTGTTTTGAACTTTGAAAAGATATAGAAAACATTCCCATAAAAAAGGCTAGATAAACACTAATCTAGACGCCCGGGTGTTGCCGGGATCGAAAGGGGAGCTAAGAATAGCAACATTGTCTACCTTCCATGCATGTCGTAAAAGGCGACTAAGGAGGTTATGGGATGGAGTTGGCTGTCCCATCCCATATAGGGTCAGTGACCCAAAGCCATGCTGAAGTCGGATGTGTCAGGCCGAAAGGCGCAGATATTGCAGCAATGCAACAACGCATTCCGTTCTCCGGACTACATCCTGTTAATCTGCAGGAGTTTGAGAATGAACGCAAAGAAGAAGAAGAAGACTAATCTAGAGCTGAAAGTGGAACTATTACCTGGCATAGAGAACAAGTGTGACATACTCTGACTTTTTTAGCATTCTATTATCCTCATCGTTATAATCATCATCCATCCATCCATCACCATTATAATAACCATCATTATCCTCAATAATTATTATTATGTAATAATTCTAGATGTTAAATATTCTTATACATAAATTTTTGTGAGCTGTACAAGTGTAGTGACTGAATCACTTGCTCACTGACAAGAGAGTTCTAGTTCGGTTCACCACTGTTTGTGTACACAAACAAAATCCAGTGGTTCACCAAGCCAGAAATGACTCATTCATTCACTATGTCTCATTCTCTAGAAAGGTCAAGGAATATCGTCATAATATATTTACTTATGGAGGGCATACTGAAGTGGCACTAATCATATTGGTTTCTTCCGACCGTGTCGGGCCATTGTCGCAAATAAAATTGTGACGCAATGCATTTCCATTCTCTGGACTATATCCTGCTGGAAATCTAGCAGGAGCATTGTCATGCTTCAAAGAAGAAACAGCGGAAGCTTGAGAATGAACAATGAAGATATGAGTATCTCAAACATTGAGTATACAGCAGATCAGTAAAGGTAATGCCTCCCAGCAATGATATACTGCTTGAAAACTAAAAAAGTTTAGATGACTGACTTCATTGTACTAGGTTTCCTCATATGTGCTCTTCTAATGATATGAAAGCAGACAAGAACATCACATAGAACATAGATTCAAGAACATCACACAGAACATAGATTCAAGAACATCACATAGAACATAGATTCAAGAACATCACATAGAACATAGATTCAAGAACATTTCTCAGAACATAGATTCATAGCTTCAATAACATCAGTAGGAGCATACATTTATAGCTTCAAGAACATCAGTCGGAACATAGATTTATAGATTCAAGAACATCACTTCATAGCTTCAAGAAATAATCCTCAGAGATATCTGAAAAGATTCACTTGTAAACAAAATGTCGTAGCCAAGGACCAACCCTGTGGTCTATTGAGCACAAGGCAAATAGCTTAACCACTATGCCATGGAGACCTACGTACAACCTTTCACATTTTTTTTTACCTTTTCTTTCATTATTTGTTCTTTAAAAATAAACTTTTTTTGTTCAGTTTCATTGTGTTTCTGTGATTGTCATCCTGAAGGCTGCTTCATTGGTGAAAATATATGTGAACCTATGACACATGAATTCTTGGAACATTGTGAAACACCTGGAACAACAACTCTCCAGTCAACTATGCTGTCAAAAGTGGTACCCTATATGCACAGTTTAGAAAGAAGGACAAAGTACGGAAAAGTACAAGCCCCTCTCATCTCAACAAAAACTGAAATGAGACACCATTATGGAATGTTATGTTAATGAGATACATTATCCTTGACACATTGTATGGGTTTGCCCTGTCACATTGTATGGGTTTGCCCTGTCACATTGTATGGGTTTGCCCTGTCACATTGTATGGGTTTGCCCTGTCACATTGTATGGGTTTGCCCTGTCACATTGTATGGTTTTTGCCTTCCAGTGTCAACTTTTAGTCATATTTACGAGACTGTAGATACTTGCAAATAGAACATGATTTTTAGTACTAGAAACTTGGCCATCATCATCAAGTGCTGTCTCCGCAATGAAGGTTGGCTGCAACGGATCTCCAACATCCCCTGTCTCTGTTTTGGTGGTGCACTCTGCTAGACTGTAACCTGTCCATCTTGCTATTCTCCCACTTGTGTCTCTAACTACCTCTTGCTCGCTTTCCTGTGACTTTACCCTCAAGTAAGGTCTTCAATAAGGTGTCATGCCTTTTAATATGTCCAAAATATTTTATTTGCCTTTTATTTGCCTATTTGATCTTTATTTCTCTTAGTAATTCTTTCTTCATATTAAGTGTTTTTAGAACCTCTTTGTTTGTTTTCTTTTCCTTCCATAATGTTCTCCTTATTCTTCTATATACCCACATCTCAAAGGCATCAATTTTGTCTTCTAATTGTTTATTTAGTGTCCATGTTTCTGAGCCATACATTAAAATAGAATAGATGTAGCATTTTAAAATTCTCATTTTTAACTTTGTAATTTGTTTAGATGTTACTATTTTCCTTCTGTCATTGAAGGTACTTTTAGCCATTCCTATTCTCCTTTTAACTTCTGTTTCACATCTGCCATCATTTGTGACTATGTGTCCAAGATATTGATAATGTTTTACTTGTTGTAGTTTCTCTTCATGTATGTTTATGTTTAGCTCTTGTTCTTCTGTGTCTTTGATGATTATCATGGTTTTTGTTTTGTGGATATTTATATCCAGTCCATATTCATTACTTGATTTATTGACTTGATCTATTAGTCTTTGTAGTTCATGTTCACTTTCTGCTAAAAGAACAGTGTCATCTGCATATCTCAGGTTGTTTATTATTTTCCCATTGATAAGAAACTTGGCCAAAGATGGGCCTAAAGTCATATAATGTAATATATATAGAAACAAACATAGATATGGATAAGATTATAGTTAGGAATATAAACATAGAATGTGAGTAGAGAAGACGGAGAATATGTATTGAGAAATGTAACCACACGGACGGCACACAAGTTGGAGAATGAATGTACAGTATGAAGTAAAGTATTAACCATAGTTTAAGTAATTAGTTAAATTTTGTAATATATTTGAGCATTTATACCAGCAAAACAGTTTGAAATTGCATAAAAACATGTAACCATGAAGAAAGGCAGGAACTTTAAGAGCAGCGTTAATGTGTAGGCAGTAGCATAGCGTGGGTCAATGGTGCCCGGGGAGGAATCATAATTTTCCGCCCTTGTGACATAAAAAAATATGTTAGTGATTGTGAAATACTGGACGAAAATAAATTTGCCACCCTCATGATGACTCCACATGGGGCGGTCTGCACCTCCGCCCCCCCCTCGCTACGCAACTGTGTGTAGGCCGATTTATATATATATGTGAGTGTAGGTTAAAGTATAGATAGGTATATGGATCATGTAACAAGAAAATGAAAATTTATAGAAACATATTTAAATACAAATAAGAATATAATGATTGATTTATATATATAAATATATATGTATGTAATAACAGAAGTTTGCTATAAACAGTGTAAACATGAAATATGTATGTAATAACAGAAGTTTGTTATAAACAGTGTAAACAATGAATAAATATAATTAGGGATTTTGAAAATGTGTTGTTAAATGGGGAAATATGTTATAAAAGAATGTGCTATAGAAGGATTCCAATGTGTATATCTAGAAGATCGAGGTTCTGCTCTGCTGCCAACCATGTCCATCACATAAATATGGTTAGCTTTCTTAGCCATCCTATCACACAATGTTTCATCATTTAGTGCTGTCCTCAGAGTCAATTCACTGGTTGTCATTTCTGTGAAAATTTCCACTTGATATTCTAAGAAAAACTCATCTAAATGATATAGCTGCAGCAGCACAAACATTCAAACTATACGCCTGTTTAACAGGAAGTACCAATCTTCTTCATAATTTTATGATGGCGTGTACTCTTGACAACGTGATAATGTCAACTCAGGAAATGAGATTAAGCTAAGGCTCAGAGATGACGATGGCTGCCATGGCAAAGGTTGAATATGATTTGGAAAAGTAAGATCAGTATTAAAAATAAATCAATTCAGATCACTAGTGCATACTTTTATACGGATATGAAAGCTGAACACTCACTGCAGAGACGGAAAGAAGGATTCAGGCGTTTGAAAATAAATGCTACAGATGTTTGTTATGAATTAGTTATAGAACACAAGACACGAATATTCATCCGGCAGCAAACAAACAAACTTGAACTACTTTTGGCAGTGGTGAAACAGCATAAACTTGTTTGGTTTGGACATGTAACGAGACATGATTCACTTTCTAAAATTATTTTGCGAGGAACAGTCAAGGTTGGAAGGAGAAGTGGCAAGAAAAAGAAAATCCTAGATTGATCAAACCACAAGAAATGGATGGGCATGATTTTTCTACACTCCTTCGAATGGCTGAGGCTTTGGAGGGCTTTTTGTGTTGTCTCCGGTGTTGTACCCCTACAACCCTGACAGGTTGTGGGTATGTTTCAATAGGATCTTCAGACAAATTCAGTTATTAACATACATATATATAAGGTAAAGGTATATCCCATGGCAGCAACCTGTCATCAGTGATGAAGATAAATCTCTTCATGTACCAAGGCATAGCAACTATTAGGTGTGGTGGCCAGTTCCCTTCCTTGCTATATTTACCTTTCCTAGCTCATGTCAGGTACCCATCTACAGCTGGGTCAACCGGAGGAGAATTGTCAGGTGAGAAATCACGACACTGATATTTTTTGTCCGAACATGGTTTCGAACCTGACACGCTGTAACCTGGTGATAGTCAGCAAGCTATCAACTAGGCCACCACCTCCTCAAAATAAGTTTGCAGGTATGATATGCTTAAGCTTCATTAAAATTGCATCGTACGGTGGAGTCCCTCCTCTATTGCTTTGGATACCCGTTCCCATAATCTTTGGAGTCTTCAGGGAACATCGCATTGTGAGTGTGGATGCTAAGTCAGGACACTCATTTGTGAACAAGGTGATAAAGATATTGTGATTTATTGATGTGTCAGTCATCTGCCAATAGCAATGCGCATGGGTCTTTACTGCCAAGTCACACTGAAGCTCTCAAAGCCAGTGGGACCTTCATCACTTAGTGAAAGAGTTTTATGTAATATAAGCACTAAACTAGAATGCTGCATACGGATGTTCAGGGCCAGAATGCACAAAATAATGCAGCTCCTCTATGAAACCAGTAGCACAACATACTTCACACTTCCAGCGGAAATCACACAAACTTTAGTTCTGGTTATCAGAGAGCAAACACGGGGGAGAAGACTAAACTAGAATCACAAGCCTAGTCTCATGCCTGCACACAGAGTGAATCAATGGGTATGATTCCTTCTTCTTCTGCGTTCGTTCTCAAACTCCTGCAGATTAGGTATGATTCCATCTACAGTGTATTCCCATGAAAGCATACAGAGTGAATCAATGGGTATGATTCCGTATACAATGGTCATTCCATGCCCACAAGGACATTTGTGGCTCGTATAGGACTTATTAGCCATCTACAAACTCATAGGCAAGGACATAGCTCTAACTGAATTTCAGAAGTGGATGTAACAAATGGTCATCATCACTTGTGATGGACGAACAACATAATTTAAAATGTCCAGGATCTGATCAGTGATAATTCCTCAGACGGGTAACTGATGTGTCCGTGGCTTGACATGTTTAGTGATTGGACATTCATAGCTCACAAGAAGGTGGTTCTTTCTATACAACTCCTAGTAGTATGACGATGGAGGTGATGGTAGTGACCAGTGCAATGATAAGTTGTCGATACAGACTGCTACTGGTGTGTTTTCTGACCGAACATGAGTTAGACTATCTATGCCATCAGAGGCTGGAGTCATTGATGAAGTCTGTGCTGAAGTAGGACTGTCTATGCCATAAGTGGTTGGAGTCTTTGATGAAGTCTGTGCTGAAGTTGGACTGTCTATGCCATCAGTGGCTGGAGTCATTGATGAAGTCTGAGCTGAAGAGTTATGTCTATTTTTGTACATGGGCATATGGGTGTTAGGGGAAATGAAAGTGCAGACAGACTTGCCAGCACATCCACTGTGACTAGAGGTTGTTCAATGAACTGTGTTGATATTGTGAATGCAATCAAGCAATTCTTCAGTGTCTATGGCTAGATAGAATGCAGGACCTGGGAGTGAATCAGGGTGTTGTAAGCAACAGTGTATGAAATGCAGGACCTGGGAGTGAATTGTAGCATTGCAAGAAACCAGCGGCATATGGAATTCTTTATAAAGAAACCTCCTACTAAGAAGGGTTAGTGCTGTGGAGTTTCCACAAGAAGAAATCCTCCCTATATTGGCATGTCATCAAATAGGGCTTTACCGTTGCATGGTCTTTGGTCTGGTTGGCCACTAGTGAAACTGTAAGACCTTCCAAATGCAGAACATTCATATCTAAAGGAAAATAAATAAGAAAACAACAAGCACAAAAAAATAAATGTTTATTTTCTACAAAATAAAGATACAATTTTTAAAAAGCATTTACCGGGCACATAAATGAACATTTCACATTTTTTTAAACTCTCAAAAATGAGACACCACTAAAGTGGCTTTCAGGTGTCAATTCTTAGAAGAAACCAGATGAAATGGTTTCAAATAGTAATGTTTCATGATGAAGCTCATAAAAACATGGTTTCAAGCTAAATATTCTAAGAGTTTTAAAATGCAGCAAATAACTGACTGAAATATAACAGAAAATTAATAAATAAGCCCACTATTCGCTCGTCTACTGAACTGATAAACAGAGAACTAATGAACAGATAAATGGAAAAAACATAAATTATCATTTTACAAATAAAGAAATGGATGTCAAGTTTATTACTGGTAACCAAAATAATTGTTCCAAAACAATATGAAAAACTATGAAGAAACAAATGGAAGAGCAAGAGGTACTGATTCATGGCTGATCCGTATTTTTAACAATTTATTTCCATATTTCAATAAAAACATTTGTATGTAGCACATCAATACATTCAAAATGTCCGCATTAGTTGTAATTACTGAAGATGTAATGCCAAATTGCTTTTTTTAAAAAAAAGTGTGGAGTTTTTTGGTGGTTATTTTTGGGCCCAAAATCCATATCAATACAGAAAATCTGTACTAGTTGACAGCTATGGTGTTTACAAATCTGTACTAGTTGACAGCTTTGGTGTTTACAAATGACAATCTGATGTTTAAGATTGTTATCAATCAGAGCTGTGAATATATCTGTGCTAAGATAAGGGGTTTCCTAAAGAACATTTTCTTTTTAAACGCCAAAGTCAGATGTGTCTAGACATTGGCGCAAATAAAATGGCGCCACAATGCATTTCCAGTTTCTGGACTACATCCTGCTGGAAATATTTATAACCACTGTCCTGGTACAAGAGAGATACGGTGGGAGTTTGAGAACGAACAGTGAAGAAGAAGAATACTGTTTTATTATTAATAATGAACACAGCCTCAAGTAATATGTAAACATGATAGATGAACATTAACAATGTCTGATTAAAAAATGTACATGGAGATGATGATAATCATAGAACCCAGAGGGAGTATGATTGTGTCTCATTCCCTAAGTCATAATAGTTGATTAATAGTTGATTAAGACATAATAGTTGATTAAGACAATATATCTTACAAATACTTATCACTACTAATACTAAAATGATGAAAAAAAATGATAAAATAAAATAAACAAGGACAAATTTGATTATTCTATCGATCTTCTCTGGCGATGTTTATTGTTTATATACCAGTACTTGTGTGAAATCATCAATTCAATCTCCATACCAACATTGTGTTATCAGACATGGACACTAACTCAAGAACAAGAGAGAAAACTTCATGTGAAATGAGATGTCTAATAAAAGCAGCAACAGCATAAGAAGAGAACATGTGAGAGATGAGGAGATTACAAGAATTGTTAGAGTAACATCTGTGCTCAAATCTATTGAAAAACACAGTCTGAAATGGTTTGACCACCTAATGAGAATGAACCCATATTGGCCAGCATCAAGAGCATACAACATGAAAATAGAAACAGCACGAGGCAAAGGAAGACCAACAAGAAGGTGGATTGAAGGAGTTACCAACATTCTGAGATGTCATACTGTATATCAAGCGACAAAACATGGCATAGTCTGAAAACCGATCGTCTTTTTCAATCTTGCAATGTAAAACAGACAAAAATACATTGATAGATATTAGGATGAATGAATACATGGGATGGATGGATGGCCTTGTTCCCTATGTCAGGTGGTAGAGTTTAACTTTCAGCTCCTGGGATGGATGGCCTTGTTCCCTATGTCAGGTGGTAGAGTTTAGTTTTCAGCTCCTGGGACGGATGGATGGACTTGTTCCCTATGTCAGGTGGTAGAGTTTAGTTTTCAGCTCCTGGGATGGATGGATGGATGGGAGGAATAGATGGGATGGAGGATTGATGGATGGATGGATAGCCTTGTTCCCATGCCAGGTAGTAGATTCTTACTATAAGCTCCTGATTGGTGTTTCTATAGCATTCTTTTGAATTGAAAGATGTGACAGAACTTTTATAAATCCCAGATGACCTGTTTTACACAATGTGGCTGTAGAATACAATATGCATGTAGGATGAAATGTGGGTGTAATATGGCAATGTGGCTGTAGGAAACAATGTCTCAAGCTAACTGTCCTCTACTCCAAAGGGCATTTTTCTGTAATTTTCATACAATCTGGAGATATGCTACAGATAAAAGGTTCAATTCCCTCCCAGTAATCATGGTGCTTCAGTAGTTTTCATCACACTGGAGATTGTGAGGTAGGCTGGTCAACCCCATGTCAAACCTTCTTAGTCACCTCTTGTGACATGCATGGCAGGCAGTAGTATTACTATTCTTTGCCTTCCTTTCAGACTCTGAAAAGGCGTTAATTTGACATACAGAAAGTTATAATTTACATACATTTATATGATGATTCAATACCTTTCGCTGTAAGCAGGCAGTTCTTGACTGCCCATAGCCCTTCTGGCTAATGCAAAGGTTTTCCTCAGCTGTGGTGCAGTTGTGTAGAGTGTGTTGTGCATAGATGGAAGCGGTGGTAGTAGTTCTTGTCGGATGTCTGTTAGTTTTGGGCACTGCAGTAGTAGGTGTTCGACAGTCTCCTCTTGTGCGTTACAGTGTCTGCAATTTGGTTTGTGTAATGGATTTATTCTGTGGAGGTGTTTATTAACGGAGCACGGCCTGTTCTTAGTTGGAATGTGAGACTCTGGTTTGCTCGCTCAAGTTTTCTCAGATGGTCCAATAGGTTGGGTTTCTGTTGGTGATCATAAAGTGAGCACCCAGTCTTTGATCTGGCCCACTGTTGTAGCCATTGTTGCCTGTACTTGTTTCTTAAGATTTGTTTGCGTATTTGAGAACTAAAATGGCTCCACAAGACAGATCTGGGGATGAAGCTGTGGGGCAACCATAAAAAATCCTGGTAATGACTGTTTTACACAAACCTGTGACCTATGTGAACACAAAGCAGATGGCTTACTCACTATGCCACAGACATAGCCAATATTATTCTTTAGCTGATGTACACAGAATTCTCTCAATATATTTTACATGATAATGATGACATAATCCCTTTAGCTGTGTGCATGTCGCTCTTCACAACCCATAGCATTTCAGACAAAAGCACAGGTCCTCCTCAGTTGAGTAACCGAGGCGACACCCGGATATGCATAAGGTTTGATGTGCACATCCCTAAGGCATGGATGTGCAGGGAGAGGGGGGTGGGTGGGTTTATGGATGCATATTTAGTCCAAGAAGGGAGGCATCCCAGGATTACTATGTCCTGTCAGGAGCACAGCATACACTACAGGTCAAACTATCTCATCCCTCTTCTGTCAGATATGCTGACCCGTCTACATTGATAGCACATTTAGCATTCCCCGCCACCTAGACGTCGCCACAAAAGAACACAATGTCCAGCACCACTACATCATCCATGGGGGATCATTTGACAGAAGAGAAAACTCAGGAATTGAGACAAGACATGTAATGATAATAATGATATTTTTAAAACAGGTGACACGTTGTCAACCTACCCCACACATTTCTTAGTCATCTCCAACAACATGCCTGAAAAAAAAAACATCATGGTCCTATTCTTTGCTCCCTGTACAAGAAGCCAAGCTCACAGTTGCCACATGGGTGAAATATATTGTACATACTAATCACCATTTTGCAGTAAATTTTCATATCAAATGTATACAATACATTCAATAGCACACACAACCTACTATGGAATGTTAAAATGTAGGATCACTACCATGATACACAACAAGACAATTCTATTTTCATCTGGACATTTTATGTGTTTGTTTTTAGCAATAAAAGTATTTATAAAATATTTTCTGGACAACTACCATCTAGTAACGAGACAGCAGGTCATCATATTTCAACTGAGAACTGGACACAATAGACAATATGGACAAACAGCCATAATTGCACACAATTTTTAATTGATACATCGGCAAAGTGTACATGCTGACAAGCCAACTAAACTGCAGAGCATATCCTTTAAGAATGTACAAACTATGACACATACTGCACATACTGGCCTTCTGATAAGCCTATGAATGTTAAACTCTATGGTACTTCTTCTTCTTCTGCATTCGTTCTCAAACTCCTGCAGATTAGCAGGATGTAATCCAGAGAACGGAATGCGTTGTGTCATGGTTTACAGCATTGCTTCGATATCTGCGCCTTTTGGCCTGACACATCTGACTTCAGCATGGCTTTGGGTCACTGACCCTATATGGGATGGGACAGCCAACTCCATCCCATAACCGCCTTAGTCACCTTTTACGACATGCATGAAAGGTAAACAGTGTTGCTATTCTCTGCTCCCCTTTCGGGCACCAGCAACACAAGGTCGGCTCTATGGTACAAAACAAGAAATAGAAAACATTGTCCAATTTATACAAGTAACAAAATTGTAGATATAGAGATTAGCCAACAATTTATACAAGAATCAGCATTGTACATATAGACATTATAAGCCAACAATTTATACAAGATATAACATTGTAGATATAGACATTATTTGCGAACGAAAGAAGAATACAACATTTTAAAAGTATACCTGTCATAAAAAGGAAGATTTTCCTGTTTAGAAGTACAGGAAAGTACTTGTGGCTGTGTGGTAAAAGCCACATGCCCTCGCTATCACAACATGTACAGGGCTGTTTTTTTAAATTTACCCTGACACACACACAAATCTGTCCTTTCTGGGAGTTGAACCCCAAACCTCTTAGAGACCACCATTTTTAACCTCTCAGCCATGATGCATCACACAAAAATATATCAAATGTAGAAAATCTGGGATTCACTCGTTCAAGTTTATTGTGGGGTGGGGGGAAGGGAAGTGGAGGTAATAAAATAAATAAATCTCCAGTATCAGGAAACAACAAGATGTGTTGGAAATGTAAGGCCTGGGGTAACAGGGAGATCAATGAAAATAGGTAAAAGTGTTACCAATTTTTACAGACAAAATATACTATCAATGAAACACGTAACGTTTTGACTAGAAAGCCTTCATCAGGAGGAAATACGGCCGACAAACTTCACATAGAACATTCATTTGACATGACGATGATGTTATATTACTTTACTTGCCTGTCAACTAGGAAACCTAGGCTCATGTTCATTAGTGGTTTGCATAAAAACTTCCTTAGTCAACTCAGCTGTCATGAAATGGGTATATGTGCGAACTGTCTGAGATAGTTGATGAATGACGGCATCACTACGGGGTACATGATGAAGGCATCACTACAGAGTACATGCTGAAGGCATCACTACAGAGTACATGCTGAAGGCATCACTACAGAGTACATGCTGAAGGCATCACTACAGAGTACATGCTGAAGGCATCACTACAGAGTACATGCTGAAGGCATCACTATAGAGTACATGTTGAAGGCATCACTACAGAGTACATGCTGAAGGCATCACTACGGGGTACATGCTGAAGGCATCACTACAGAGTACATGCTGAAGGCATCACTATGGGGTACATGCTGAAGGCATCACTACAGAGTACATGCTGAAGGCATCACTACAGAGTACATGTTGAAGGCATATATCAATAAGGGGTACATGCTGAAGGCATCACTACAGAGTACATGTTGAAGGCATCACTACAGAGTACATGTTGAAGGCATCACTACAGAGTACATGCTGAAGGCATCACTACGGAGTACATGCTGAAGGCATCATTATGGGGTACATGCTGAAGGCATCACTACGGGGTACATGCTGAAGGCATCACTACGGGGTACATGCTGAAGGCTTTTACTAGTCCGGCAGTTTCTAGTTAATCACTGTCTAAGCATCTGAAGACTTATGGGTAAAACAACAGAACATGATGTAGACTCATACCATAGGATTCAATCTGCAGGCACCAACTGTAAAAACCTGCTGAAGACAAATGAGTAGGGTCATTGGTATAAATGAAATGGCAACACAGCGCATTCCATTCTCTGGCCTACATCCTGCTGGACATCTAAGAGGACTATTGTCCTGCTACAAGAGAAATCCAGCGGGAGTTTGAGAATGAACACTGAAGAAGATGAAATTTTATCAAACAAACGATTCAAGAGTTTGAATACACATGCTACAGACATGTTACACATTGACAGTTGAGAGGTGAAGAAAGAAGAGGCAGCAGAAAAATAAACTAATAAAAATAAAGTATGGATTGATATTGGTTCCTGCTATCTGATGGAGCTTTTCAATTATGTAGGGCTAATATCTTCAAGGAAATTCTCACATCCTGAACAGAGTTGCTTTTCATAATATTCCCATGTGTTACCTGTTCACAGCTGGAGCACCATGTACACATGTGCTACCTGTTCACAGCTGGAGCACCATGTACACATGTGCTACCTGTTCACAGCTGGGTCACCATGTACACATGTGCTACATGTTCACAGCTGGGACACTATGTACAAATGTGCAATTCTGGATTCTGTTGCATTTGTGTCATGTGACATATTCTCTTCAGAACGGAACATTCAGTCTTCCCAATGAACTCTGAACTCTCTGTCTTGAGCGTGAATTTCCCAACGACATATTCATGTTATTTTTAATGTCGTCAGTTCATCTTTTATTTCTGTCTTTTATAGTCTATCTTGGTCTGCCCTTTCTGCTGCACAATGGCAGTTTACTGTTGCATAATGGTTGGTCTGATAGGCCATTAGTAAGACTTTCACCTTCCACATTTGATATGCTGTACATAATGTATATGAATAATTACAAATAATGAATTATTTTTACAATAAAGTTAAGAATTAAAAAATATCAGCAATACTTATGAATTTTGAGCTTATCCTATAGAGAGTATAAGACAAATGGTACATAAGTAATAACATAGAGAAACTCACAGATTCACAAGAATCACTACTTTCAACAGTCAAATTATGAAATCTTGTATGGTTTAACAGTAAAATTATGAAATCTTGTATGGTTTAACAGTAAAATTATGAAATCTTGTATGGTTTAACAGTAAAATTATGAAATCTTGTATGGTTTAACAGTAAAATCATGAAATCTTGTATGGTTTAACAGTAAAATCATGAAATCTTGTATGATTTAGAAATGTATGTCGACATGAATGCCACGTTAAAAAATATATTAAAGGGATCAGTTGAAGGTGGAAGAAGCAGAGGGAAAAAGAAAATCATGTGCAAACAAAATCAAAGACTATCAGTCCAGATTTTCCACACTCATCGGCAATGCTGAAGATAGAAATCGCTATAGGACTATGTGTTGTGCAGCCACTGTTATACTCGTACAACCTCGATGGTTTATTGATGGACTGTTATACTCGTACAACCTCGATGGTTTATTGATGGACTGTTATACTCGTACAACCTCGATGGTTTATTGATGGACTGTTATACTCGTACAACCTCGATGGTTTATTGATGGACTGTTATACTCGTACAACCTTGATGGTTTATTGATGGACTGTTATACTCGTACAACCTCGATGGTTTATTGGATGAATAGATGGAATACTTAACAATTGAACCTGGTGTGGTTGAATGACTTAATGAGCCTGGCAATACCAGTTCTTCAAGAAGTTTATATGATCACTAGTGACAACAGGCTATCCTGTGAAACATTGGTCAACAAGAATATCGATTACAGACCAGTATCGTGGTACACAAGACATTTCCATAAGTGTCCAGCTCTCCGTTCCAGCAGCCATCCAAGACTGCAGATTCAAAGTCCCAGTCAGATGTGATCTTCATATATTTTCAGAGAGGACATACTTTCTCCCCTTACCCCTGGTTATCTCCATTTCTGTCATTCTTCATATGTGCACATTATCACCTCCGGCATATCGTCTTCTTCACTCTATAGCAAATCAATGATTGCCATTAATAGGTCAGCCCTATTTCTTCTCCATTGTTGTTGTTTGTCCATCACATGATGATGAACATTTGGTACATCCACTTTTGAAATTCAGTTTTAATCCTTGACTATAAGTTCGTAGATAAGCCTTATTCTGGCCGCAAATGTCCTTGGACAGTTTGGACACTGTAGATTGTTTTTGATCTACCCGTGACTTTCTATCTACTCTCTGCTGTTGAGTTGCTGCATTTTCTTCTCACAAGATGCTGCACCTTTTTGGCTGTAGAGCACCATGCAGCTCTATTTTGTGCAAATTCTTCCCATGTTCTTGGTCTATTTCAAAGGCTGTGAGGTATTTAATGAATCCTTGTAGCAATTATTTTCGCCACCTTCAGAATGTATGCCCTTTTGAAACTCACGAGAGAGAAGAATATTCGATGATCTGGTATTGGTGCCATATGACGTGCCTAACGAAACTGTGTCTGCATCAGAATAGTGTCAATGCTAGGGATATCAGATCTGTCAAAGACATTGGTAGACAGAATCTTGACTTGCTATCTGATGTTCATAACTTGTCTGAGACAAGTTGTCTGAAAATGATTAAGCTTTCTCAGTACTGTGCCAGCAACCACAGTATTACCTGCAATGAGTCTGCTCTTTCAACAAGAATCACATGAAGCATCATAAAGCACCACATGGAGCATCATAAAGCACCACATGAAGCACCATAAAGCACCACATGGAGCATCATAAAGCACCACATGAAGCACCATAAAGCACCACATGGAGCACTAGTTTGCATAAAATACACCAAATAATAAATGGCATATCCACCTATCATATTTAGATTGTAAATCTTTCAACAATACAATCATTAAATGGAAATCTACATTCAGACCCCGCCGAAGGCGGATGTGTCGGGCCATTGACGCAAATTAAACAGCGACACAACGCATTTCCATTCTCTGGACTACATACTGCTGGAAATCTAGTAGGACCATAGTCCTGCTACAAGGGAGGTCCAGCAGGAGATTGAGAATGAACGCTGAAGAAGAAGAATGATTCAGACTTTCTGTTATAAGATGGATTAGATGTTGTTATAACACACACACACAACATTCAGAACAAAACATGACTGGCATAATATAAAAATAAAAAACATTGAATGTACAAATCATTTTTGCAAAAAATGGCAGTTTCTTCTACAGACCATGTGGCTTTCAGTCATCAGAATCTCTACAAAAAGCCACACAAAGTTGTTTTACAATGTGGCTTTCAGTCATCAGAATCTCTACTAAAAGCCACATAAAGTTGTTTTACAATGTGGCTTTCAGTCATCAGAATCTCTACAAAAAGCCACATAAAGTGGCTTTATCAATTTGCTGTCCAGCAATCCAGAGGGTATTTGCTAATTTTGTAAACATTGCCAGTGCTGTATTTAACATGTGTATAAAATTTAACTCACATCATAGAGATTTGAAACTTTCTGTGTCGTAATGAATGTTTGCATTTTCTGAATGAATTTGAAAGCCCCAGAGTTATTTCAAGAGTGAAGTTCTACTTATTATAATGCTAGGCAGAGATTTACGTTAATTTCTATGTATCACAAAATATCATCTTCAAAAAATCTGATTTATTTTTGATTAATACTCATAAATGACATCTATAGAATGTATTTTGTGGGTGCCGCCATTTTGGAATAACGAATCATCATGGACGAGCTATTTTAGTAATTTATCGCTATGGTTGCAGTATATTCTAAAGTACCATAACAGTTTTGGCGATCGTAGAAGTTTTACCAAGGATTTGTAACAGAAACCGTCAAAATCTGTCAGTAAAGTGTTAAGTGAGAACCGATAAACCCATAACCCGTCAGGGTTGCAGGTGTACTATATTGGACAAGTCAACACAGAGTCCTCCAATGATTTCTATCTTCAGCGATGCGAAAAAGTATGGAAAATTTTTTACCTGGATGGACACGTTATATCAAAAACCTTCTGAACATGACAATGGAAGAGGCTGGGCAGCTTGTACAGAACCAAGAGGCTTACAGAGTGGGAACAACATTCTGCAAGGGACATGTCACATAGATGAATATAACATAGCAACACAGTCTGGTGTTTTATAAAAAGATATATAACTAGTATGAAACTATTCAATAATCAAACAGTGTAAATTTGTCGGGTCTGGACATGTATTAGGTATGTTGATTATCCTCTTCGCACACCGGACAAGTCCATAGGTGCTCAGATCTCAGCTTCAGTAAATCTCTCAGGGTATAACGGCTGATAGTTCCGGTTCTATGTTGGTTCACTGCTCTTTTGGAAATCTTTGTCAGGGGCACAGATATGTTTAACGGTATCCTCAGCCCGACCCATCCATGATTTGCCTCTCTTGAGCCTGCTTCCCTTCACATGTGGGAGCTCATTGTGTAGTGGGTGATCTATGTCAGAACTCACTCTGAGGTATGCGCGGGCACATGTAACGAGACACGACTCCCTTTCTAAAATATTTTGCAAGGAACAGGCAAGTGTAGAAGGAGAAGATGGGAAAGAGAAAATCCTGGAATGATAACACCAAGTAATGGACTCTGGTGTGATTTTACTACACTCTTACAAATGGCTGAGGATAGAACTGTTTGGAGAGCTATTATGCTGATGTAAGTAGTGTGGCACCCCTATGCTCCTGACGAGTTATGGGTCTTATTATTATTATTATTTTTTTAGTCATAAAGGGGAGATAACTAAATAAAATGTTCTGCTTTGAGGTTTAGTACCAAGAATTGATATGGCATAACATGATAAAAACAGTATATCCATAACCTGAATCTAATGCATAAAATGAGCTCACATATTATATACATATTTGTGTATGTTGATAACAAACAGAGGGTCAATAGGTCATTTCCAGCTGGCTCCCTGAAAGTTGGTTAGTCATCCACAGAGGTTTTCTTTTTTGGACTTGGTTCATCGTAACCGTCTGCCGCCTTTCTTTTTGGCACAGGCTGCGAGAAGAGTATAGGAAACACAAATGTTATAGGACACAACAAGACATGCAGCACATAATGATTGTTGAAGTATATCCTGCATACAACATTGTTAACACTTTGCTGACCAGCAATCCAGAGCGTACTTATCTGCCATTACCGAGGGTGCACGCAAAATTGTATACATTTACATCGCTGTCTTTAAAAATACATATAAAACCAATCTAGCGCGAGAAAGCCTTGAAACTTTCTATGTGTTGTAACGACTGTTTGCACTTTCTGAATGAATTTGAAAGCTCCAGAGTTATTTCAAGTACAAAATGCTACTTATCGTAATGCTAGACCTAGATTTATATTAATTTCTAAATATCATACATTACCTTTGAAATCTCTGATATTTCATGATAAAAACTAATCTATGATGTCTATATCGGTATTCCACAAGTGCCGCAATTTTTACACAACATAATTTCCTGGAAACGCTATTTTTAGTCACATTATTGCAATGGGTATTCCCATTTTTCTGATATAATCATAGCACTTTCGACGATCGTTGAATTTGGTCAGCAAGGCTCTGTAACGGAAAATCGACTATCATCGAAATTGGTCAGGAAATTGTTAATTAACTATTGTAAAGGACTCAAAAGGAAGAGGATTTACTTAATCGTACTTGGGTTACACCATATGTACTCTGTTCATCTCAACGAAGAGCAGCTTGTCAAGAGTATCACTCGTAGCACTTAGATCCGTAGCTTCAAATGACAATCCCCAGGGATCTCCAAAAAGAAAATCCACTTTATAAACAAGATGGCATGAGCCGGATTCGAACCCACAAACTCTTGAGCCTAAAGTGAAGAACTTAACCACTATAACAGGGCTTAGCCTCAACTAATATATGATTTTTAAAATTCAATTTTTGTCTTTTTTATTCCTTGTTCTCCTGTCAGAGTCAGACGCTGACATGGATTTCTTCAATGTACTGTACTCTATCACCAGCTGCACCTCGACGTAGCTGCTTCAGATAGCCATCGTAAACAGCACTTATACATCAAATCATACCATTGTAAAATGTGGATTATTGGTTCTCGAATGAGTAAGTTTGATTGAGTTTAGTTTATGAATCAGGCCCAATAATAATAGATCAGCCTCGAAAACCGACTTCATGAGACTATTATTAATGTTTTAAAAATAAAACACCATTTCACACATTTGATGTATTGTCTTGTCTTAGCCACTAGTGCCGTAAAGTGTTGTGGGGGGCCAAAGTCTATTTTCTATTGTCAAACGTGTTGCTGTTGTAATCTCATGGGGTTGTAGAATGTCTCTGATATTGTTGATCTTCTCCCATGATCTTCTACAGCCATGTTGTAATCTCATGGGGTTGTAGAATGTCTCTGATATTGTTGATCTTGTAGAATGTCTCTGACATCTTGGTCTTCCTCTTGCCCTCATCCCGGATATTCTGCTGTTATACACTCTCAATGGGAGGCAGTCAGGCTCTAATCTCATTACATGTCCAAACCATTTGATTTGTTGTCTCTTGATGTGGTCATTGACTGGAGTAGGTTCCTACTATTTCTATATCGTTTTTGTTTTGCATTCTATCCATTTGCCGTATACCATGTAATATATCATTTTGCTCATATTTTTCTGTGACATACAGCTTCTAGTGTGATGTGGTCAACATAAAATCAGCTGTTTTTACATTCCCAGATTTGATTCTGATACTCCTTCTGTGAGGCTGGATTGACATGGGAACCACCTGCAGCTGAAAAAACTCCAGCTCAATTAGAAACTGAACCATAAACCATTGATAAGGAAACCAGTATTCTAACCACTTGCACTTATTTTTATTTCATAAATGTACCCAAAAAAAAATTTCATGTAAGCAAAGATGAAATTACTCCAAAAAAAATCATTGACTATTTAACTCGGAGTGTCATTAAGAGAAAGAATTAGAAAAGATAATATCATAATTTTGGTAACCTAAACAAAACAATACCAGTATTGGAACACATTAAAAGACACAAGATCATGTGGTTTTCACACGCTTCCAGACTACGAACAGACAGCATGCCACAGATGGTCAAGACACATAGACATCACGGCTATAAAGCCAGACCATGTAAAAGATTGATCACAGAAATCAAAGAAACCACAGGAACAAGCTTACAAACAGCACACAAGAACGCCATCTCCAGAGAACTCTTCTACCTACCTCTGATGCCGCAAAACAAACAAGGGCCACAGCGTATAGAAAGAAAGTCATTGACAAAGAGCAACTAGAAAATGTTGTAAACAACTTTGAATATCTAACATCAGCCATCAACAACATAGGAGACTGCTCGGCAGAGATAAGAAAGAGATTAGCAATGGCACTACAAAAAACATCACAGATGAAAAATCTATGGCAAGGAGCAAACAGAAAAACAACTACTAAGAAGCTATAGTTGTACTGTATACGGGATGGGACAGCCAACTCCACCACAAAACCTCCTTAGTCGCCTCTTATGATATGCTTGGTAGGTAACAGTGTCACTATTTTTTGCTCCCCATTCAGGTCACCCCAACACATGGGCAGTTTCATTCTAAAAATGTGTTTAATGCCGTACCAGTTTTGGTGGCCTCATTTCTTCAGAGCCTGGATACATCAAGGCATTTGCTTTTGCCTTAACTTCATCATCCTGCAATAAATGAAGTGATAAGTCTTTGAGAGCATACATATTTATTTCTGTAACTACCAATAACATTCTGTACTGGTAGTTTTTTTATTGATGTAATAATGGTACAGAAGATGGACAGATAGTAGGAAGTTGCCAGATGATAGAACAGTCGTAACAAACATCTCTTTCTTTCAATTTGTTGTAACAAACATCTCTTTCTTTCAATTTGTTGTAACAAACATCTCTTTCTTTCAATTTGTTGTAACAAACATCTCTTTCTTTCAATTTGTTGTAACAAACATCTCTTTCTTTCAATTTGTTGTAACAAACATCTCTTTCTTTCAATTTGTTGTAACAAACATCTCTTTCTTTCAATTTGTTGTAACAAACATCTCTTTCTTTCAATTTGTTGTAACAAACATCTCTTTCTTTCAATTTGTTGTAACAAACATCTCTTTCTTTCAATTTGTTGTAACAAACATCTCTTTCTTTCAATTTGTTGTAACAAACATCTCTTTCTTTCAATTTGTTGTAACAAACATCTCTTTCTTTCAATTTGTTGTAACAAACATCTCTTTCTTTCAATTTGTTGTAACAAACATCTCTTTCTTTCACACTGTTGTAACAAACATCTTTTTCTTTCACACTGTTGTAACAAACATCTCTTTCTTTCACACTGTTGTAACAAACATCTCTTTCTTTCACACTGTTGTAACAAACATCTCTTTCTTTCACACTGTTGTAACAAACATCTCTTTCTTTCAATTTGTTGTAACAAACATCTCTTTCTTTCACACTGTTGTAACAAACATCTCTTTCTTTCACACTGTTGTAACAAACATCTCTTTCTTTCACACTGTTGTAACAAACATCTCTTTCTTTCAATTTGTTGTAACAAACATCTCTTTCTTTCACACTGTTGTAACAAACATCTCTTTCTTTCACACTGTTGTAACAAACATCTCTTTCTTTCAATTTGTTGTAACAAACATCTCTTTCTTTCACACTGTTGTAACAAACATCTTTTTCTTTCACACTGTTGTAACAAACATCTCTTTCTTTCACACTGTTGTAACAAACATCTTTTTCTTTCAAGAGAGATTGCTGTAACAAACATTTCTTTATATATATATATATATATATATATGACATGTAACAAATATATGACATATGACATATATCTATATAACATGTCCTTTCTAGAATGTTGTCTTCACCACCACTCTATAAACTTCTCAGTCCTGTGCAATCTGTCCAGCTTCTTCCAGTGTTATGTTCAGGAGGACTTCGGTATCCTGTGTCCATCGTAGTCTTGGTCCACCTCTTGTTCTCTACCTGGAACTTCTCTCTCCATGACTACTCTTTCTGAACTATTGTGTCTATTTTTCTGTCCAAAATATGTTAGCTTTAATTTTTTGATAGTTTTTAAAGAGTTAGCCTTCTACATTCACATTATTCCAGACAAGTTTTTCCAGACAAGTTATTCCAGACAAGTTTTTCCAGACAAGTTTTTCCAGACAAGTGCAGTGGTTAATTTTTCTGTCCATGATATTCTTCTTGCCTTTCTATAACATTTAATTGCAAATGCTGATGATTTCTTTTCCATTGCGGATGTCATTGCTCATAACTCACAACCATATGTTGCCAATGGAAAAATATAGGTTCTTAATAGTTGTAAGTTTATCTTTGTTTGCCCCTTGTCATACATTTTTCATGTGTGACCTTTTTTTAGGACTATTGCTAATTTCTTTCTGATCTGTGCTGAGCAATCTAATGTGTGATTCAGCACAACATAGCAAATAAAATCCTACCTTCAGCCATGGATGATTCAAGATATCAGCAAATATAAACCTGCCGTCAGTTATGGACGATTCAACCTACCTTCAGCCATGGATGATTCAGGATATCAGCAAATATAAACCTGCCGTCAGTTATGGACGATTCAACCTACCTTCAGCCATGGATGATTCAGGATATCAGCAAATATAAACCTGCCGTCAGTTATGGACGATTCAACCTACCTTCAGCCATGGATGATTCAGGATATCAGCAAATATAAACCTGCCGTCAGTTATGGACGATTCAACCTACCTTCAGCCATGGATGATTCAGGATATCAGCAAATGTTATACGTTTCTTTGGGTCCACTACCATCATCTGTTTTATCAGGTCAACAGCTGCATGAAAGACATAAGACGTTTTAAGGGCTTGAGTTCAGTATCATGTTATCGCTACCTCTCTCATGTGTCACATACCAGCTAGAGTAGATGACGTATCTTCTCTTCATAACTTCAATCTCTCTCATGTGTCACATACCAGCTAGAGTAGATGACGTATCTTCTCTTCATAACTTCAATCTCTCTCATGTGTCACATACCAGCTAGAGTAGATGACGTATCTTCCCTTCATAAAATCATGTCTGCAGTATAGACAGTTATTTCAGTCATTGACTTTCTTCTGTGTAAGTTATCTTTTCTTTTTGTCCATTAGTACTTTAAAAATTTCTCAAACTCCTGCTGGATACCTCTTGTAGCAGGACAATGGTCCTCCCAGATTTCCAGCAAGATATAAGTCCAGAAAACAAAGATATCTTTCATCACGGTTTTATTTACACCAATAGCCAGGCACATCTGATTCTGGAAGAGATGTGCAGACATTCAATATTTTACCACTTCAGAGCGGATGTTCATAGCAATATCATTTGTAGATATTGCCAATGCATTCCAATCAGTTTACCAGCTCACACAACATGCTGGCCTCTTTTATTACCCATACGAATATTGTCGATATTCACTGTTACTATAATCACTTTTGTGGGTGTCTGGGTCACTATTGGCCTGATCCAGAGTCCATTAGTTATCTGTTGTCTTCTTCTTCTTCTGCGTTCGTTCTCAAACTCCTGCAAATTATCAGGATGTAGTCCAGAGAACGGAATGCGTTGTGTCATGGTTTACAGCATTGCTGCAATATCTGCGCCTTTCTGCCTAACACATCCGACTTCAGCATGGCTTTGGGTCACTCACCCTATATGGGATGGGACAGCCAACTCCATCCAATAACCACAGTAGTCGCCTTTTACGACATGCATGGAAGGTAAACAGTGTTGCTATTCTTTGCTCCCCTTTCGGGCCCCGGCAACACAAGGGCAGGTTATCTGTTGTCAAGACTCATTATTGTGACTCAACCAAATATTATTTCATTATATTTAATTTTTATGTTGTCATTTTAATCTTATTACAATTTTAACTGTTTTCTTATCACTACTAGATTATTACTACTACTGCTGCAGTGATCACACACACACGTGTAGTGTGACATCATACAAATATATCTGCCATGATCGCACACGTGTAGTGTGACATCATACAAATATATCTGCCATGATCGCACACGTATAGTGTGACATCATACAAATATATCTGCCATGATCGCACACGTGTAGTGTGACATACAAATATATCTGCCATGATCGCACACGTGTAGTGTGACATCATACAAATATATCTGCCATGATTGCACACGTGTAGTGTGACATCATACAAATATATCTGCCATGATCGCACACGTGTAGTGTGACATCATACAAATATATCTGCCATGATTGCACATGTGTAGTGTGACATCATACAAATATATCTGCCATGATTGCACATGTGTAGTGTGACATCATACAAATATATCTGCCATGATTGCACACGTGTAGTGTGACATCATACAAATATATCTGCCATGATCGCACACGTGTAGTGTGACATACAAATATATCTGCCATGATTGCACACGTGTAGTGACATCATATTGAAATTTCTTTCATCCTGATCCTCGAGTCCCGTCTCCACAACAAAGGTTAGCTGCAACAGAGCTCCAACATCCTGTCTCTTGCCTTCATGGTGCACTCTTCTAGACTATAACCTGTCCATCTCGAGATGTTTCTCTCCCATTTGTATCTCTGCCTACCTCTTGTTTTATTTCTATTTCAATAGAAACACTATTAGTATGTCTCACATTCCTATGTAAACTGATATGAATTATGTCGATGCCTAACATTTTGATATATAAATACGTCAAATTCTGCACATTTAACACATCTCCACATGAATTCACACATATAAAATTATTAACATACATCGGTGTGTACTGCATCGTCTTTGTCATGTCTATCTCTAAGATTCAATCACATCACATGTCCACTTGAATACATACAGTGTAAAATTTCACACTCCTAACAAAATTTTACACACTAAATTAATTTTTTAGTTTCAATAAGAAATTTTAATTTAGTGTAATTCATTTTTGCAATCACAGCAGATGAAACTTGTGCGGAATCCTGCGATGTTGTGGAATATACATACTCTATCACATGTTACTTACAGAGAACCGTATGAACATTTATTCAGTTTAGAAACTGAACCGTACAGTACAACATGAATTTTTATTTCAACAAATTCAAACCTGTTTCTGAAACATCTGTCCAATACTGTTTTGGAAACGAGTAGTGTCCCCCTGTGATCTGTTTTGGAAGGTCCATATCCTTACGCTCATCGGAGAATGGAGGGTACCCTGACAACCTGCAGATGGCAGCACCATATGTCAATAGAAACACAATGCTAGTATTATGTACATTATACACAAATTAGGAAAACATATTTTGCGTTGGTTATTTATAAAAGTAGGAATAGTTCTGTACGTTGAATATTTGACCATACGTAGTGAAAGAATTTGTGCTTGATCTGTTATATGTTTATGTCTGATGCATCACATACATTTATGTCTGCTGTGTCATACATTTATGTCTGCTGTGTCATACATTTATGCCTGCTGTGTCATACATTTATGCCTGCTGTGTCAAACTTGTACATTCCTGTCTGATGCATCACACGTCTACGCATGTGGTTGTGTTTGTGGGTCTTACTAATGGCCTATTAGACAAACCACCCATGCAACAGAAAACCTTAGTAGAACATGCCGTTATATTGAGGCTCTCTTATGGAAGCTTTTTAACATGTCATCTACACAATTATAGACCCCCTCTGAGTAGAAAGCTCCTTCAATAGGCATTGCACTAAGTCGAAAGCTGAAGTCTCCTGGGTATGAAAGAAAGCTCAGGAAAATCACCAAAAACCACCAGGAAAAGCAAATAGGAAGTAAGAGCTAATTGCTCGCAATTAGCTAATCACTCAAACAAACAAACAACATGCATCACACACATTTATGTCTCCGAATGTTACAATATACAAGAATTCTACTCACATGATAAAAAGAATGACACCTAAACTCCAGCAATCTATAGCCTTTGTGTACGTCCCACTTCCTGCTGTCAGCAGGATCTCCGGTGCCAGATAAGTTGGAGTTCCACAGAAGGTCTTCATCATAGAACCTGCGTCAACAAACTTGGACAAACCAAAGTCTGTGACCTGGTGGACAAAAACAAAATTTGGAAAGATCGAGTGAAAAATAAATTATTTGAAAAGATTTGTTTTATCAATTTTACTTATTAAAACTTGTTCATTCATTCATTCTCAAACTCCTGCAGATTAGCAGGATGTAGTCTGGGGAACAGAATGAGATGTCATAGTTTATAGCTTGGCTGCGATATCTGTACCTTTTGGCTTGAGACATCCGACTTCTGCATGGCTTCTGGATCACTTTGAACTCTATGGGATTGGGCAGCCACCCTTCCCTGCGCCCCCCCCCCTCATGTCACCTACAAGTACAACATGTATAGCAGGTAACTGTCATTATTTTTGTTGCTCTCCTTTCAGGCTCCCTGTAACACATTGCTCAATATTATAGCTATTCTATTAAAATGTTTTCTATACATTTATGGCTTGTCATAACAAATCTATGATACAAGGACCGTTCTATCTATAATTATTAAATCTATGATACATAGACCGTTCTAATCTATTCTATTAAATTTATGATACATGGATCGTTCTAATCTATGGTATTCTACTAAATCTGTGATACAAGGACTATTCTATCTGTTCCATTAAACCTATGATACACTGACTGTTCCATTAAACCTATGATACACTGACTGTTCTATGATACACTGACTGTTCTATGATACACTGACTGTTCTATGATACACTGACTGTTCTATGATACACTGACTGTTCTATGATACACTGACTGTTCTATGAAACACTGACTGTTCTATGATACACTGACTGTTCTATGAAACACTGACTGTTCCATTAAATCTATGATACAAGAAATGTTCTAACAGTTATATTAAATCTATGATACACTGACTGTTCTATCTATCTATCTATTGTCTTTTGCTGGAAGGCATTACTAGATTGAATGATGATTAGTTTTTAGGCTTTGGCACATTTGGTCACTTGACATGCAGTAATATTATGAAGTCACAGAATGTTAGCTCCTTCAATCCACCTTCTTCTTGTTCTTCCTCTGCATCTAGCAGCAACATTCTCTGAGAGAACAACTAACAAATATTTCTTCAGCCTTCATTCTCAAACTCCCGCTGGTTCTCTCTTGTAGTAGGACAATGGTCATACTAGATTTCCAGCAGGATGTAGTCCCGAGAATGGAATGTGTTGTTGTCATTGTTTTATTTGCACCAAACACCCGACACATACGTCTTCGGCGGTAGTAAATATTTCAAAAGAACACTCAACCAACACAGAATCAGAACCATTAGCTGTGAAAAATTAAGAGAATTCCCGAAGAGGAGATGTGAGCACCTATGGACATGTCCGGTGTGCAAAGAAGGTAATCAACATACCTAACACAAATATGTTTGATGACTTTTGCATTACCTTGATCAATGTCTCCAAGTCATCATTGGCTAGAAGAATATTCTCTGGCTGTAAAAAAACAAATAAACATATAAAATTTGTATTGACAAACAGTTAAAGAAGTGTACACACAATCTAAATTGTTTGTTTGTTTTCTAACTCCAGGAATTACGAGTGATTAGCTTTTGCTTCCTATGTGGAACGGGGAGATTTTTCCAAGCTTTCTAACCAGGAGACTTCACATCTATCAGCTTATCTATTCGTGGAGCCTTCTCATCTCAGAGGGGGGGGGGGGGGTACACTTTACGAGACGAGCTGAAAGTTTGCTTGGGTCACCCATTGTTTGTCTTTTCTCTGATGAGAAAGTACGCAGCCAGCGAGCTGTTCCTCGCATTGAAGACCATTCCATTACCCTTCCTTGTGTCCCAGGCCTAATTTTTCTGTATGAGCAGTGTTGGGTAATGGTGACAGTCAGGGTTGATACACATTCCTCGATGAGTTGCTGCTTTGTCAAACATGTCTGGGATTTGGTCTGTGCATTTCTCACACACTCGCCTCATCCGCTTGTAGTGGCCTTCCAATCCATATCCAGAAATGGTTGTGTATTTTGACATTGCATATATTACCTAAAGTAGTAGGTAGAGTACACCTATTTCGGACAAGGAGCTTTGCAGTCTGCACTTGGATATTGAACTCATATCTCTTTGTATTTGCTGATTTGGGCAAAGGTGACAGTCGAGTAGGGCTAGGCTGCAATATCTATTGACAGGGACTTGTTTCCCATCACCATTGTCCACAGTATCCAGAGTCAGAGTCTTAATATGAACTGTGTCAACACTGTTTTGGACAATACTGCTGTGGACAAAAGTCCTGAACAAAATGCTCCTCAACATTTATTCAATGCTTTTCCTATGTGCAATGGGGAACTGTATTCAAAACCTTCTTTCATACCCAGCGGTACATTCCTTGTAGCCAGAGCATATCACTGGTTGAGCTGGTGAAAACTTTGTGGCATATCACACAGCTGTTGGTTGATGTCTCATTGGCATATCACACAGCTGTTGGTTGATGTCTCATTGGCATATCACGTTTGGCTTTTGATTTTTTAAAACCTGATTCTTTATTATCACTCCTCGAATCCCCGACATTTTACTGATAATGATAAGGATTACATGTGCATAAAAAAGACAATGCATGTGATAAATTTACCTTCAAATCTCGATGAGTGATACCCTGGTCGTGTAAGTACTGAAATATGAACACAAAAGAATATCATGAATCAATCAAGTGGTGGCATGATGAGTGACATGAATCAAGTCTGAACAACTCCCTGTCTCCACAACTTCCTGTCTCCACAACTCCCTGTCTCCACAACTTCCTGTCTCCACAACTCCCTGTCTCCACAACTCCCTGTCTCCACAAATCCCTGTCTAGTTACGGTCAAAAATAAGAAAGATGAGTGAAGGTAAGGTAAGCAAGATAAGTTAGATGTGTTAAGATACGATGACTTAAAGGTAAGTAAGATGAGTTAAGGCTACGGTCAGTACAATGAGTTAAGGTAAGGTAAGTAAGATGAGTTAAGGCTACGGTCAGTACAATGAGTTAAGGTAAGGTGAGTAAGATGAGTTACGGTAAGTACGATGAGTTAAGGGAAGTAAAATGAACCCTGCCGAAGACTGATGTGTCGGACCATTGGCACAAATAAAACGGTGACACAACGCATTTCCATTCTCTGGACTACATCCTGCTTGAAATCTAGTAGGACCATTGTCCTTTTACAAGAGATATCCAGCGGGAGTTTGAGAATGAACGCTGAAGAAGAAGAAATGAACTAAGGTAAGTAAGATGACTTGAGGTAAGGTAAGTTAAGTCAATGTAAGCTGAGCTAAGGAGGTTTTGGGTTGGAATTGACTGAAACAGTTAAATGAGACTGGGGATACTTAATAGCTTTCTGTGGTGGAGCTGACTGAACCAGCATCACAGCAACATGTTTCTCATTAAGGTCTTAGCTGCCTAGTCAAAGGTTGACCTACTAGCTTGAACCACGGCACAATGCATTCGGTTGTCCGGACTACATCCTGCTAATCTGCAGGAGTGTGAACACTAACACAGAAGAAGATAATGAAGTACTTTTATATTAGCATGGCAAGCTAGAAATGGCTTGATAGGCCAGATTTGGCCGGCAGTCCATGTTTGAAAAGCGGTCATATTTTATCCATCTCTAACACACATACATTATAAATTAGTTTGTTCTTATCCTATGAATTTCTAAGAGATGTATATAGTAATAAAAGCAGACTAGTTCCAAGTTGTGAGAATCCTAGCTTGACCAGCTGATCCTAGCTTGAGCAGCTGATCCTAGCTTGAGCAGCTGATCCTAGCTTGAGCAGCTGATCCTAGCTTCAGCAGCTGATCCTAGCTTGAGAAGATGATCCTAGCTTGAGTAGCTAATCCTAGCTTGAGCAGATGCAGATGATCCTAGCGTGACCAGCTGATCCTAGCTTGACCAGCTGAAAAACAGTTTGTGTATACCTGAGAGAAATTGTTCAACAGTGCTTACCTTCACAGCTGTAGCCATTTGAAAAAATAGAAGTTTGGCTGTGGCCTCATCATACTTGTCGATGGCAATGACTTTGTCAAACAGTTCTCCACCTTCAACACTGCACCGAATAGCAACAGAAATGTTACATAAACAACAATGAGGACATTGAGATGACAAGGTGATGGATGATGATGATGCAGTCCCTAGGGAAGTCACTCTTGTTCCCTAGACCAGGCAGTAGAGATTTACTTTTAGTGCCAGATTGGTGTTTCACTGGCATTCTTTTTCTCTAGGAGATTTTCCTGATCTCAAAGTTGCACATCACTGTTTTCCTGATCTCAAAGTCACACATGACTGTTTTCCTGATCTCAAAGTCGCACATAACTGTTTTCCTGATCTCAAAGTCGCACATCACTGTTTTCCTGATCACAAAGTCACACATGACTGTTTTCCTGATCTCAAAGGCACACATGACTGTTTTCCTGATCTCAAAGTCGCACATGACTGTTTTCCTGATCTAAAAGTAGCACATGACTGTTTTCCTGATCTAAAAGTAGCACATGACTGTTTTCCTGATCTAAAAGTAGCACATGACTGTTTTCCTGATCTCAAAGTCACACATGACTGTTTTCCTGATCTCAAAGTCACACATCACTGTTTTCCTGATCTCAAAGTCACACATCACTGTTTTCCTGATCTAAAAGTAGCACATGACTGTTTTCCTGATCTCAAAGTCACACATCACTGTTTTCCTGATCTAAAAGTAGCACATGACTGTTTCCCTGATCTCAAAGTCACACATCACTGTTTTCCTGATCTCAAAGTCGCAAAGGCTGTTTTCCTGATCTCAAAGTTGCACATCACTGTTTTCCTGATCTCAAAGTCACACATGACTGTTTTCCTGATCTCAAAGTCACACATCACTGTTTTCCTGATCTCAAAGTCACACATAACTGTTTTCCTGATCTCAAAGTCACACATGACTGTTTTCCTGATCTCAAAGTCACACATCACTGTTTTCCTGATCTCAAAGTCACACATAACTGTTTTCCTGATCTCAAAGTCGCACATGACTGTTTTCCTGATCTAAAAGTCGCACATGACTGTTTCCCTGATCTCAAAGTCACACATGACTGTTTTCCTGATCTCAAAGTCGCACATGACTGTTTTCCTGATCTCAAAGTCACATTTGACTGTTTCCCTGATCTCAAAGTCACACATGACTGTTTCCCTGATCTCAAAGTCGCACATGACTGTTTTCCTGATCTAAAAGTCGCACATGACTGTTTCCCTGATCTCAAAGTCACACATGACTGTTTTCCTGATCTCAAAGTCACACATGACTGTTTCCCTGATCTCAAAGTCACACATGACTGTTTTCCTGATCTCAAAGTCACACATGACTGTTTTCCTGATCTCAAAGTCACACATGACTGTTTCCCTGATCTCAAAGTCACACATGACTGTTTTCCTGATCTCAAAGTCGCACATGACTGTTTCCCTGATCTCAAAGTCTCACATGACTGTTTTCCTGATCTCAAAGTCGCACATGACTGTTTTCCTGATCTCAAAGTCACACATGACTGTTTCCCTGATCTCAAAGTCACACATGACTGTTTTCCTGATCTCAAAGTCGCACATGACTGTTTCCCTGATCTCAAAGTCACACATGACTGTTTTCCTGATCTCAAAGTCGCACATGACTGTTTTCCTGATCTCAAAGTCACACATGACTGTTTCCCTGATCTCAAAGTCACACATGACTGTTTTCCTGATCTCAAAGTCGCACATGACTGTTTTTCCTCAATGATGCTGTATGGTGCAGTACCATTCTTTGTATGTTGCTGGCCCGTCTTCTACTCTAAAGGGAACTTTGCCATGATTTTCTTGCAATCTCAATGCATACTGCAATAAAAAGGTTGAACCCCTCCTACCAGTTCAGGCATGTGTCTTCAACAGGCACAGAAGAGAAAATGAGGTGGAGGCTGTTGTCCGTCCATCACATGATGATGATGACCATTTGTTACATCCACTTTTACAATTCAGTTATGTTCTTGACTATTATGTTCTTGACTATGAGTTTGTAGATGTAGTTAGTAACTCCTATTCTGGCCGCAATGGACAGTTCGAACATGGGATGACCAGTGTAGATGGTTTTTTTTATCTACCCGTGACTTTCTAGCTACTCTCCGATGTTGAGCTGTTGCCTTGCTCTTCTATCAACATGGGGCTTCCCCAAGAAAAAAAAACCTCACTATATTGGCACGTCATTTACTGAGAGTTTAATGGTTGGTCAATAGGCCAACAATGAGAACTTCAGACCTTTGAATGCGGATTTCTTGGATCAAACTTGCCATCTGTAGATGATCATGCTTTATGTTCCAGAGATTGTTTTCATGTGTCTCTCCTTGTAGCCAGAGTCAGACTTCTTAATTAATAGAGTGAAATGAATGGGTGACTTGTGTAAAACTGTGTATCACATGATACACGAATATAAGAAAAATAAAAGTGATGGGTAACTTGTGTAAAACTGTGTATCACATGATACACGAATATAAGAAATACAAGTGATTGAAAAATAGCAGTTTTATGTAGAACAAATACAAGTACTTCTGTGTAAAACTGATATCCAACCATTTGATTTTTTTCTAATATTGATAGAATGAGCAGGTTTGAAGGACATGCACTAGAGTATGGTGCCTATTTCACATGTACAACCTGGGAGAATGTTCTCTCCAGGTTGCAACAGCTGCGAACCTCACCAGAAAGGGCTGACAGGAAAACTGTGAGTGTACAATATAGAGTTCTGCTGATCTAAAAGGTCTTCAAATTAATCCCCAAGAATGATCTGCACATGTAGTTTTGCAGTTGTGTAAACAAACCACCATCTGATCTGTGCACAGAAAACAAATTTGTAGAGGGAACATTGATCTGGAGAACTGCTAAAAAACCAATGATGTTAATATAGTAGACATGAAGTAAAGGAAGACACACACATAAAAGGTTGACTGCAGATATAACAGAGGCACAAACATAGCATGTCCAAAACAAAATACAATAGAAAAGCATATAAGAAAACAAACACAATATTCAAGAAACTCTTGACTAAACTACAATTTAATTATACAAATGGGTTCTTGTTTGCAACTAGTGCCTACCTATGTATTTTATGGTTAATTAATCTAAATATTATATCAATAATCAATTTAAATATTCATTTTTTTGGGGGTTAGAGAATAGTTATGTTTTACATAACTAATTCTAATCTTAAATATATTTATATTTAAATTAATAAATGATGAACATAAACTGAAAAACATAGCCAAGGGAAATGATCAAATAGGTGGGCACTAATTCCATACCAGTTCCTACAAATTTATGTAAAACAGATTGAAAATTTGTAGAGGATTGACTTAATTGTACTAGCATTTCTTCATTTGTACTAACTCCCTCTCAACGATGTCATTCGCAACCTGCAGAGAGTATCGCTCATAGCACGTAACGCCCTAGCTTTAAACAATAATCACATAAGGAATTTTTTTTTTAATCTACCATGTAAACAAGACGCCATGAACTGGATTCAAACCTGCACCCTCTCGAGCACAAGGCAAACCACCACACCATAGAGATTATGCAAATATGAACCAATAATCATGCTTGATACCAACAAAACAAAGAAGAGTTATTGACACTTACAGTTCGAGTATAATATACAGCATTTCTGGGGTGTCAATAACATCCTCTATACCAATGATGCACGGCTGTCATAGACAAAAATTAACATCCCTGAATTAATAACAATAACAATAACATCTTCTATACCAATGATGCACGGCTGTCATAGACAAAAATTAACATCCCTGAATTAATAACAATAACAATAACAATAATAATAATAATATTACAACCCAGAACCAATAATGGTTGTAGAGGTGTCACATTGAGACAATCGATGTAGAAAGATCTCCACGCATCTCTATTCTCTACTGTCCTGATGAGTTTGGAAACTTCACAACCCGTCCAGTACTTGATATTATTTAGCCATGTCTTTTTCTTTCCACCTTATTTTCTTCCACCCTTCATCATACCTTGAAGCACATCTTTTGTGAATTATATTCTAGCCAATAATAATGCAAGACATTGCTATTCAATTAATGTTGAATTTGTAGGCACTACTAATATATTAAATAGTATCGCCATGTACTGCTGAAGATGGATGTGTCAGACCATTGTCACAAATAAAATGGCTACGAAGCGATTTTCTATTCTCTGGACTACATCCTGCTGGAAATCTAGTAGGACCATTGTTCTGCTACACGAGAGATCCAGCGGGAGTTTGAGAATGAATAATGAAGAAGTATTGCCATGTACAATGTGGACAATCAATTTTTTAGGGGATTAAGATAACTCTTCATGTACTAAGTCACAGCAAACTATTAGGTGGGGGTGGTCAGTTACCTTCCTTGCTGTGAGACTACACTAAAGATAATTTATGCAGACATCGATTCAGCACAAACAGTGTGATTCTGCTAGCATTGATGTGCAAATGAAAGATTCTGCAACTACACAAAACAGCAAGCGTGAACAACACATCCGTCAACTTCTAGAATGATTAAGTACAATTTCCTTCCATAATGCTACCGTTACCATCCTTAAAAGTACAGGTGGTGATTTCTCACCTGACATAACCAGTCCTCAAGTCGATCCAGCTATAAATGGATACCTGAACTTGAGAAGGAATTGGCTACCCCACCTAATAGTTGTTGCAGTTTAGTAGATGACAAGTTATCTTCATCCCCAATGGCAGGTCGCTGCTATGGGACTTAACTTTACTATTACAATCCATGAGTGTTTCACATGTGCTCCTAGGGATGTCATCTGTGCGATCATCCATCAACACTGACATGTGACATACATTGAGGAAACTGGTCTCAGAACTCTGGAATTGTTTTGTCAGAACCTCTATTATATTCGACGGAAAACATGATGCCAGCAGGCCTAAAATTTCAAAGATCACAATCTGAGGGAAAACAGTTTGATATCTCCTTTCATTTTTGTCTCTCGAATAGCTTGCAGTGTTCTTCTCTGTTTAAAACTGTTAATGTCCGCACTGATCTAACAATGCTAGGCTACATCAAGTGACATATTCTTTCCAGAACGTAGTCTTTCCTATGGATCTCTTGAATTCTCCGCGGTCTTGAGCAAGTTGCCCTGCATCTTTCAGTGACATGCGCAGGCATTCTTGAATGTCTTTTGTCCAATGACGTCTTGGTCTGCCTTTGCCCCTGTTGCCTTCTTTCATCCCCTCCAGTAAACACTCTCTCCATGCCATCGTGTCTCTTAATGTGACCAAAAAAAACTAGCTTTTTCTTTAATATTTTCAGAAGCCAGCCTTCCTGGATGTTAATTGTTCATAACACCTCCTGGTTTGTTTTCTTCGCTGTACATGGTAATCTCAAAACTCTTCTATAGCACTTTAATTCAAATGATGTTATTCTCTTGGCCACTTTTATTTAGTGTCCATGCTTCACATCCATATGTTGCCACAGGAAATACACATGTTCGTAGTAAACACAATTTGGTTCTTATGTTAGTACCTTGCCATAGTTTCTTTATCTGTTTTAATTTTGTCATTGCCACATCCATAGAAAATTACTTAGCACAATACTCCTGTAGTTTGCCGTTGCTTTCAGGAGGAACATCCGATTTAAACTGACACCGAGGAAAACACATACATTATCACTCGCCATTTTGACCGTAAACTATGCTAGGCTAGCCATACAAAATCTGTGGTTTCCCAAGAGCTTTGGTCACTCCTGTAGTGCTTGAGAATGTCA
The DNA here is from genome assembly GCA_034231615.1 of Meghimatium bilineatum. Classification (NCBI taxonomy): domain Eukaryota; kingdom Metazoa; phylum Mollusca; class Gastropoda; order Stylommatophora; family Philomycidae; genus Meghimatium; species Meghimatium bilineatum. Next base: position 1,107,299 of record CM067304.1, read on the forward strand.
TCAAGTAGTCACAAGCTGTTTCGCCTTTTTGGATATGATCTCAGTGGCAAGACGAGATCAAGACAACTGTGTGGGTGCAGTAGATGACCTGGTTGCTTTTCTGTCTCATGGTGCTCGCAATGCTCTATGACACTTTATGTGTGATGTCTTTCTGCCCATTGATCCAATGTGATTTCTTTTGTGCACTCCGCAGCATCTAGACTTTACATGCATGAGTAGCATGAACATGGGTCTTTTATTAGATGACTAGAACTTTCTAGCCACCATCACAGTGGTTTCAAAGGTGTGACCCACTATCTCAACTGTTATGATCCACAAGTGAAGGCTGAATAAATGATTTGAAGAGTTTAGGGCTGTTGACATTTGATAGCTTCCATTCCCTATTCAAGTGATACTGTTTACACTTGATAGCTTCCATTCCCTATTCAAGTGATACTGTATTACTTCTCAGTTAGCAACATAACTTTATACTTACATGTTTCAATGCTTTCAAAATTTTCACTTCGCCCATCACTTGGGATGCCAGATTCTACAAGAGTTCAAGAAGATACAATAAATATAAAACAAATAAAATATATAAAACACTCTCATAGTTTATTTTTTCATCATCATCAGATCATATCATATGTAGCTTTAATGGACTATAACTTCTTTCATATCAGTCATACCTGTCAACTATCAAAAGTATCATTCCGTACAAAAGCCAAAATCAAACCCTACATTCTGTATTTGAACACACAATTTTGTATCAGAAATACTTCACTAAAAGTTAGATAAAGTAGGTCCCATGGAAGCAGCCTGCCGTTAGGGATAAAGATAACTCTTCATATACTAAGCTGCAGCAACTATTAGTAGGTAGGTAGGGTGGCCAGTTCCCTTCCGTGCTGTATTTACCTTCTCTAACTCATGTGACTCGTGCGCCAGGTACTCATTTACAGCTGGGTCGACTGGAAGGGATGTCGTATGAGGTTTTACCACTCCCACTGAATGATGGATATCCAGGGTTGTAGATATGTTTTTACCACTCCCATTGAATGGTGGATATCCAGGGCTGTAGATATATTTTTACCACTCCTACTGAATGGTGGATATCCAGGGTTGTAGATATATTTTTACCACTCCCACTGAATGGTGGATATCCAGGGTTGTAGATATGTTTTTACCACTTCCACTGAATGATGGATATCCAGGGCTGTAGATATGTTTCCGTTAGGGAAAGATGGAAATTTTACCTAAATATAATTAAGGTCAGTCGTGTTTTCCCATTCCTTTGATGAAACATTTGATGACCTTACTGTGTAAAATTTATAGAAATGGATTGTGGATATGGGTAGCTATATTGCTAGTAGGCCAGTCGTATGTTGCGACATATGATTGTACTGTATGCTGGTTCCAATCTCAAGAGCTACCTGTTCATAGTTAGTCAATAAAAAGTAATCCTATATTTCTACTTGTCGTCTTTTTATGTTATGTGCATATCTTTATAAAGACCTTTTGGTTCAACATGTTGATTATGTCCTATGTATTGTTATTTGTATGATTATATCCTGTGTTTTGTTGTGTATATTATTTCACGTAAGCATCCGTTAGTGATAGTGTGTTAGTCGTCGCTCAGTAAAACTTCAATACCTTTTTCCCACGTGTTCTGTTCACAGCTAGAGGGATTATCTTATCATTATGTGTCAAGAGCTACCTGTTGCCATAATTTATTACCCCACAAAATCATTGAGAGTTAACCTGGTAAAGTACCTACAAAATCACTGATAATTAACCTGGTAAATTACCTACAAAATATTGACAGTTAGCCTGGTAAAGTACCTACAATGTGTGACTTGCCTCCCACAGAAAACTTCTTTTTAGAAATCAGCTTGCATGCAAATTTTTCACAAGAGCCTTTTGCAAAAGCTAGCCTCACTTCACCGCAGGCGCCCCTGGTGATAATAAAAACAATATGCACATAAAGATTTGTCCTTTTTTGTTTCTTTTTGGGTGTTATCTTCATTCAATCTGGCAAAAAAGATGTGAACTTCTAGTTCGGGGTGCAAAGAATTTGTCTTCTTTCCAGGCATGCCATAGGATGCGACTAAGAACAGTTGGGGGATAGGCTGACAACCTGTCACCTGTGTGGTCACAATATTCCAAAATTCAAATCTGAGCCTGATCTACAAAATATTATAGACAGATTCTGCAAAGCCTGTATCAACTTTGGACTTACTATTAACACAAAGAAAACAGAAGTCATGTTATAACCAGCACCTGGCAAAAGGTATCTCGAGCCCTGCATAAAGGTAAATGACATCAATGTTGATGATGAGTGTATACAAGGAGCGTAAAGGCAAGCAGCACTTTCGGCAGATTGTACGCAAATGTTTGGCATAGAAATTGTATTAACCTACATACTAAGCTGAAAATTTACAGAGAAGTGGTACTTCCAGTGCTTAGTTAGTTAGTCGTTGGATCATCGTCATTGCACTCCGGACAAGTCCATAGGTGCTCAGATCTTTCCTTGAGTGTATCCGCCATTACACGTTGACTGACAGTCCCAGTACGTTGTTGATCGACCATCATTCTTTTTTGCCCACGAAAACTCTCCTTTCTAGCAACACCACATTTCAAACCAAGTTTCTTTATTCTAATCATGGAACAAGAGTCATCGTCACTTGTACAGTCATTTGTTCGTGCATTTTCACGTAGGGCATTCAAAATGTCTGCCCGATCTATCACTCCACCAACAGCCGTAGTAGCAGCGTGGGCGGCCAACCTATCTGCTCTTTCATTACCCCGGTCTCCCACGTGTCCCAGCACAATAATAAAAGTCACTGTACATACACAGGAATTATTCACTGCATCCAGCCACTGTTCTCGAACATACCCTGTCTGAGCTTTCACAATCATGTTCATGGAGTCACTGAGGATACAGGCAAACTAGGCAGAGTGTCTGCAGATTGGAGGATGTACTACCTGGTGCCAAATGGAGTCTGGCACCCTCGGATTACCCAACAGCCTTCGAAGGAGTAATAACACTCAATAGAGAATCCAGTGAATGGTGTCCGACAGTGGTCGAGTCGGAGGTGCTCGCTCTGATCAGTGAGAATTCCAGGGAAGGTGATATAGTTATATATACAGATGGCTTCGGTTGAGAGACACATCAGAAGTTCCTGGGCTTTCACGGCTCAAAGGTGGGGGGAGACTATCAGAGAGGAAAGTGGTGCATTCGTTCAGATGACAAGCAGCTTGACTTCCAGTGCTGTTATACGCTAGTGAAACATGGACTGTGTATAGACGTCATGTGAAAAAATTCTATCACTTTCACACAACTTGTCTCAGAAAAGTTATGAACATCAGATGGCAAGACAAAATTCCAGATACCACTGTCCTTGACAGATCTGGTATCCCCAGCATTGACACTATTCTAATTCAGGCACAGGTTCGTTGGGCAGGTCATTTGGTACGTGTGCCAGACCATCGTCTGCCAAAGATACTTCTCTATGGTGAGCTGGAGAAGGGTATACAATCTCAAGAAGGCCAAAAAAAGTGCTAAAAGGATTCATTAAAGACCTCAATGAAAGCCTTTGAAACAGACCAAGATACATGGGAAGAACTTACACAAAATAGATCTACATGGCGCTCTAGTCAAAAAGAACACATCCTCTTGTGAAAAGAGGAGAAATGCAGCAACTCAACAGCGGAGAGTAGCTAGAAAGTTACAGACAGGCCAAAATTCTTCTACAGTGGTCATTCCATGCCCGAACTATCCGAGGACATTCGCAGCTCAAATAGGACTTGTGTTGATAGGACTCGTAGAACAACACATCTACGAACTATTAGGCATGATCATAATTCTAAATAAATTTTCAAAAGAGGATGTAACAAATGGTCATCATCACTTGTGATGGACGAACAACATTACATTACATGTGTGGTCACTGCATGTTTTGTCTCAATTTATTACTTTTTTCTTCTATCAAGTAATTTCCATAGATGACAGAGATACGGGCATTAAACTTTTGAGGCAGCCTCCTAGGTGGTGGTGGGGTAGACCTGCTAGATTGTACCATCACTGGAGATGGGTCAAAAAATCTAACAGAAAAATGAACTAGTTGGCCCATTCTTCTTCTTCTTTCGTTCACTCTAGTTGGCCCAAAAATGTATGCTGCACGCTTGATATTATGCAAAGATGTCATTTCATTGCTAGTCAGAAATCCAGACAATCAAGTTGTCATCTGAAAAACTGATTAATTCAAGTCATGATCTACAGCCTGTGTTATTCCTGACAGATGTAAGGTCAATACTTTCTGGACTCCAGTTTGAAAATCTAGCACACCTACAAACATTAATAATTTAACTGTGTTACCAGCATAAGGTAGCAGTGCAGAGAATACCATCTCACTGTTGAATACCAGGAACTGAGAGAATAGACCAACTGGTCAGGGAGGTAGCTGATGATTACCAACCAAATGTATCAATCATTTACCATAAGAAAAACCAATGAGAAAGCCTAAAAACTTCAACACAAGACGATTCTCAAATTATGAACAAATTGGAACATGCTACAATGAACAGGATATAACCAAGTCATCATCATCAAACCCATAACCCCTTCAGGGTTGTATGGGAACCACTCTGGAAATTTAGATACAGACATATTTCAAGTGAGACAAATTTACATACAGACATATTTCAAGTGAGACAAATTTAGATACAGACATATTTCAAGTGAGACAAATTTAGATACAGACATATTTCAAGTGAGACAAATTTAGATACAGACATATTTCAAGTCAGACAAAGAAGAAGAAAATTACCATGATATAAAAAAACACTATTGGAACCTTCTGCCATGAGATTGGATCACTATTCATTTGGAACGCACAAGAATTTGGCCTGGCAATCACAAGAAGGTTGTATATCTCTGATCAAAATACAAAATAAACTATCCAGCCTACCTTCCTAAGACTCTGGTAAGTGTATATTTCTCTGTCAGTTCTTGGGGCATGTTCCCGTTCTCATGTGCATTCAGATCCATGAACACATATGCTACACAGAAAATATAAAGATAAAACTTCAATCATATCAAACACAAACAGGAAGACCATCAATTATTTCAACAATTAGGTTGAAGAATGTTTGAAAAGTATGACATCAATATAATTTGTTTTTCTATATCAATTAAATTGTTTGAATTCTTCTTTGTTTTTCTATATCAATTAAATTGTTTGAATTCTTCTTTGTTTTTCTATATCAATTAAATTGTTTGAATTCTTCTTCAGTGTGCATTCCCCCTGCGGGATCTCTCTTGTAGTAGGAAAATGGACCCAGTAGATTTCCAGCAGAATGTAGTCTAGAGAATGGAAATATGCTGTATCGTTGTTTTATTTGTGCCAATGGCCTGCACTATTTGTCTCTGACTGTGATTGTTTGATTAGAACCATTTTTTATAAATATGAAAAAAAAAATTTTGTTGTTATTTCCTACAAACCATTTTTTTTTAAGTGGTAGGGTTGGTATAAACTTTTTTTGGGTCATAATTAAGCAGCTTAAAGTCCTGAATTCTTAACAGTTTATTGGAATAAGGTGGGTGGGGGGGGAGAGATGAGTCTCTAAAATGGCAAAAAACTTTATATAATTTATGGAAAGCTCTAATCAACCATTGAGACAAACAATGCAACCAAAAAATTCACTTGTCCTCAATTCCCCCACAAAGCAGAAAATATACTTGTTACTTTCCTTGAATGCCCTCGGGTTTCTAATTTAGATTTGGCTATTGTTAGGTTTAGGGTTAACCCAAATGAAATTGGAAACTCATTAAAAGATTATTAAAAGGAAGTAATGTACATTTTCTGCTTTCTGCAAAGATTGAGAACAGAGCAAGTATCATTTATTTCTTTTGATCCACAGGAATTGCGAGCAATACAGCTCTTGCATCCATTTGCAGAAGGGGATTTTTATCCAGAGATTATTTGATACCCAGAAGTCTCAAGTTCTCAGTGGAATACAATGCTTTGAAAAGAAATCTCCTCCTCAGTGGGGTTTAGACTAACACCATAAAAATATAAATTCATTTGTTACAGATATATAAACAGTGCAATCATAAATGGTTCAACACTCTCTAACATAGCAAGAAAACAGTGAAATCACAACAGAAACATCAATTTAGTTGCAGGTACATACAGATACATCAAAAAAGGAATTTTCCCACTCTGTTGCAAAGATAGAGAGAAAACAGCACATGAAAGTTACAACATTCAATTCAAAGATAATGTAAACAGTACACAAATGAAAGAAACAACATTCAGTTGTGAGATCAAACATGGAAAAATTGACAGAAATAACATCCAAAGGATAGAAAGTGAACAAATGGGGGGGAAAAACCATTCAAAGATAGATAATGAGAAATGGGGGTTAAATCAACATTCAAAGATAGATAATGAGAAATGGGGGTTAAATCAACATTCAAAGATAGATAATGCAAAAAAAAACAATATTCCAAGATAGAAGGTGAACAAATTGGGAGGGGGAAGGGGGGGTGGATGTCTGAGATGTTCATGAAAATATAGATGACCCAACACAACAACCACCAGCAACTAACATCACCTACAGCACTTGCTCAGTAGCGATCATGCCACTCCTCTACCTCCCCAGAGCCTGAGCCCTGCTTCCTGGTGACTGGGTGAACCACAGGAATAGTTTTTATTTTCAAACCACGAATAACGTATGAATTCTAAACCTGGGTTTACGGGTCAGCGGCCAATTGACAAACATTACACTACCTTGATGTTACCTAAAATGGCAGTTACTGTTAATTTATAACTGGTAGAACTGCTGCAAAACTATATCCCACAGGTGAAAATTGAACCAAGATGTAATGAAGTTTTGGAGATCATTGGAATCACACAGGAAAACTCAGCCGAAGACAGATGTGTCAGGCCATTGGTCCAAATAAAACTGAGACACCATTCTCTGGACTACATTCTTCTGGATATCTAGTAGGAGTTTGAGAATGAACACTGAAGAAGAAGAAGAAGAAGACACAGGAAAACACAGGTAAATCATGTTCAGGAGATGACATGTGATTGTTACCTTTATTCTTTTTCACTGCCAGGGAGATCTCATCATTATTGTTGAGTACCTGCTTCTTGCCCTTACCTGAGAGTAAATATTTTTGTTTTTGTTAATATTACATACTAATAAAATTATACGTTGAGCGTCAACTAATAGTTAATAATACTATCTATGTTTCTTCAGTGCCGAATACGGTGCATAGGACAGAAACAAGAGCTCTCCAGTTTGAGCAATGTGATGCTAATGTGTGTAATTCTTGCATGTTGTTGAGACATGGTCATACCATCTTTGATGGTTGTTTTGCGAAATCTCTCTCTTGGTCTTCCTCTTTTTCTTTTGCCATCTGATACCCATTTTAATGCTTGTAGTGGCAATCTGTTTTAATTCCTTCTAAGTACATGTCTGATACAAGTCCATTATTTCCTTCTTATTGTTGTAGAAACATATTGCTGTTTAGTGTCTTCTCTTACTTGTTTGTTTGGCTTGAATTCTTCCCAACCAATATTTAAGAGTTTTCTAAGACATTTATATTTTTATGAATTTAATTTCTTTTCCACTTCTTTTGTTATTTTCCAACTTTCGCAACCATATGTTAATCCATATGCTAATATGAATATTAGATTGGAGTTGTACAGTCGTAGTTTGGTATATTTACTTATTGGTTGTGGTTTCCAAATGTCCAGATGTTTCCAGACGGTTAATGTTAGGTGGTTGAAAGCACTTGAATGTGAATGCAATTCTGGTAGAAATCTCTTTTATTGTATCGCAATTTTGTCATTATTTCTGCCTAAATAGGAAAAGTTATCAACTGTCTGAATCATTTCTCCATTGAAAATTATTTTAAAATTACAGTTGGTAAATTAATTTTCTTGGTCTTGAAGTGTTGACTTGCCTGTGTGGCAATCCAGGGATTTAACTTCTAGTTCAGGGTTTACAGAATAGGGTCACTGTCTTCTTTGCCAGGCATGTCGCAGGAGGCGAGTAACCTAAATTGGGGATGGGGGGATGGGGGGAATAAGCTGACAACATGTGACCTGTGAAAAAAAAATCCTCATTATCACTGCCTGTCTTGTCTTGATTTTTTACTTTTGCCCTCTGTCAAATGGTCTCCATAGATGGCAAAGAGATGCAAGCCAAGGACATTGCACCTTTGTCCGTATCTGGCAGACTCCTGGGAGATGAGGAAGGATAGAATTTCATCATTGGAAATGGTTCAACAGATCTGACAGAAGAATGATGAACTAGTTGTTCAAGAAGTGCATGCTATGCACAAAGTAGAATGTCACAATCCTGGGATACTGCCCCATGGAATGCCTCCCTTTGGGGACTCAACATGCAATAATAAATCCCTACAACCATGCCTGAGACCACAAACCTTATATGAGTTTGGGTGTTATCTTATCTAGTCAACTGAGGAGGGCTTGTGCTTTTGTTACAAGGGTTATGACATGTCAAGGGCTACCTGCTTACAGTTAACATTTTACTGACCATTTTCGGCAGTCGCCATATTTCCATTATAGAAATGTGGTGACCAATTTCGATGAAACCGTTATACTTCAGAAATATAGCAACCATCGTAATGCCGTTACTAAAAATGGCTAACTCAGAAAAGTACATTGTTAGAAAATGTCGGCGACCGTGAAATAAGTCTATAGATGTCATTCACGAGTGTTAATCATGAATATCAGAGTTTTTGATGGTGAGATTGTATGATATATAGAAAGCAATGTAAATCTATGTAATTCAAACATTCATTACAACACATTGGAAGTTTCAGGGCTCTTTCGTGTGAGCTCGATTTTATACAGGAGCTATGCTCCTGGCAAGATGAGGTAATCCTGGGATACTGGTGCACTGAAATTTCTCCCTTTGGGGGTTAAACATGTATCCATAAACTCCCCTTACACAACCATGTCTTTGAGACCATACATGAGTCTGGGTGTCGCCTCAGTTAGACAAATGAGAAGAACCTGTACTTTTGTTAGAAAAGTCATAGGCTGACAAGAGTTATCTTCTCACAGATAAAGTGATTATTCCATCATCATCATCAAGGTTAAATGGAACTTTTTCATCATCTTAAGGTTGATCTGTTAATTGGTTGCTGATCCAGCGGGGCTACCATAGTCAGGTATTCAGGTATAATGTTGGTTGCTGATCCAGCGGGGCTACCATAGTCAGGTATAATGTTGGTTGCTGATCCAGCAGGGTTACCATAATCAAGTATAATGTTTGTTGCTGATCCAGCAGGGCTACCATAATCAAGTATAATGTTTGTTGCTGATCCAGCAGGGCTACCATAATCAAGTATAATGTTTGTTGCTGATCCAGCAGGGCTACCATAATCAAGTATAATATTGGTTGGTGGCCAGATAGACTTACTTGCTCACAGTTAAAGGGATTACTTTATCATCATCGTCAGATCTAATTAAATCACGGCACATGACTTTTTTGGTGAAGTAAAATGTATCTCGTATGGTGATGTACAGTTCTTTCAACCACGGACATTAGTCCAATTTGGTTATATCAGAGTTTTACATCCATAAACAAATAGTGGAACCATATATATAGAAGGCACTCTGCTGAAGACAGATAGTCAGGCTATTATACAAATAAAACAGTGGCACATTGTCCTGTTACAAGAGAGATCCAGTGGGAATTTGAGAATGGACGCTGAAGAAGAAGATGATATAGAAGAAATGCTCCACTATTTTGTATGCAGGCATCCAATCACATGAAAGCCTGCAACCATTAGGTGTATCACTGTTGTCCACTTTTAACCACTAAGTCCATATGCCTGATTGGCTTTGAATAAAGCCAAAATGTTGAGAATAAATAATACTTACCAACTTTTTCTCCATTGATGAAAGTTCCATTACTACTCAAGTCTTCCAAGAATATATGTACTCCAGTGTTTGTATTCTTCTGGTGAAGGTAACAGAAAATAAGAATATATGTATTCCAGTATTTGTATTCTCCTGGTCAAGTGATTAGAACATTTAAAAAAAAATATGCACTCCAATGTTTGTATTCATCTGGTCAAGTGAATACAAAATAACTAAAATATATGTACTCCAGTGTTTGTATTCTTCTGGGTATGCACTGGGTTACATTTCTGTGTAAGAGAAACATGGCTTAGTCAATTCAGTTATCAATTTTGTTTAGGTTATACATTATTAGTTCCTTGAAAAAGGTCCCATTTGAACCGATACTTGGAGAATTGTCCTGTTTAGTTTTATTGTATGTTTTTTATATTCTTTTTTTATCTATTTTTATTCATAGTTACGGTAAGTTTTTCTAGTAAGCTGATTCATTTATTTTGCTTTACCATGTATTCTTCTGCTGAAGGTAACAGAAAACAAGATTATATGTATTCTAGTGTTTGCATTCTTCTGCTGAAGGTAACAGAAAACAAGAATATATGTATTCTAGTGTTTGCATTCTTCTGGTCAAGTGAACAGAAAAAAACATGAATATAATCTTCTATTTTTCTGCACTCATGTTCAAACTCCTGTAGATTAGTAGGATGTTGAACTGAATGTGTTGTGTCAAGGTTTACAGCTTGGTTTTGTGTCAAGGTTTACAGCTTGCATGCAATATCTGTGCCTTCTGCATGGCTTCTGGGTCACTTTGACCCTCTATATGATGGGATAACTAGCCCCATAACCTCCTTAGTCATTTCTTACAATGAGAATGGCAGGCAACTGTGTCGCTATTCTTTGCTCCTCTTTCGGGCCCTGGCAACAATAAAATATATATACTATAGTACATAACTAATTTAGCACATGACTAAATATCGATCAATGCCTGTCAGTCGAATAGATGATATCATGTTTGTCTTGTTTCATAGATATTTGGGTGTGTTTTCTCTGGTTTTTTGTGTGTTTGTGTTGTTTCATCTCTGACCTTCTAGTTTTAACTCTTCTGAATTATATTCATATTTAGCTCCACCATGTGAACAGTAATAGTGTCGCTCTTACTTGTTATTTTTTGTTGTGTGTTCTTGATAAAGACCTTTTGGTCGAAACTTCAATTTCTGTGTGTGTTTATGTGTATTTCTAGTGATTAGCAAAACTTCATTATCCTGTTCTAATTTTTGGCTGTGAATTTAGTTATGTTCTATTAAGTCCTGTTGTATATTTAGCTCTGTTATATTTCATCCTGTAAAATTAGTTATCCATTATATCTAGTCCTGTTATATTAAGTCCCATTGTATTTAGTTATATTATATTTAGTTACTATAATATTTACACATTATACACATTACATGACTACACATTAATATACAGTGGTGTACACCAGAATACAAAAGCAAAACATGGCGCAGCTTTCGTCCTTGACCCCGCCTTGTCCAAAAATGTCATAAACACGGCCTTTGTGAGCGAAAGGCTGATAGAACCATTACAATAGACAACGAAATCACATCATTCATTCAAACATACGCACCCTGTAATGCACACAACAACGAAACGAAAAGAGAAGAATTTTTTGATAACATAAATGATATGATAAACAACAATAACACAGAAGAAAACTGATATTATTAGTATTAGTTATTTTCTATTTGTATTAGGAGATTTTAACGCCCAATTGGGACCAGAAAGATATGGAATATAAGAATACATTGGACCACTCAGAGACAAAATAAACAAGATAAATGACAGAACAACCTATTTATAACTAACACATTCTTCATGCACATAAAATCCCAAGTTCACACCTGGTACAAGTGGAATGATTTAGACAGCAAAAGAGGTTCTACAAAAAAATTAAGAACATGAGAAACAAAGATGATATATATATGAACCAACAGAAATAATAAATGACAAAAACAGTAATGCACTAAAAGAACCGAAGCAAATAATGGAAAGATGGCAACAATATTTCAAGAACTACTAAATCTAAAAGGAGAAAACACAACAATAAACACTACAGCAGCAAACCTAGAACCAAATATATTACTATTGGAAAATGCAATAAACAAAGCACCAATAAACAAAGCAGCAGGCTTTGATAACATACAAAATGAACTTATCAAAGCAGTAGCTGAGAGCAGGAAAAAATGGCTACACAGACTTTTCAATGTAATATGGAAGAAACACCAGAAGACGAGAAAATAGATGCAACAAAACATACCAGATCCTAGGACAGATGACACGCATTTTTAAGAACAAAAATGTAAACATAGACACGATAGTTGCATTATACAAGACTATTATTATTCCATCACTATGCTACCAGTGCCAAACCTGAACAATGGCAGTACAAGACAAAAGAAAAATAGTGACAGCAGAAATGACATGTCTACGAAGAATACTCGGAGTGTCATTAAGAGAAAGAATTAGAAATGATAACATCAGACAGATAACCAAAACAATACCAGTATTGGAACACAACAAGAGACAACAGATCAAGTGGTTTTCACACGCTTCCAGACTACCAAAAGATAGCATGCCACAAATAGCCATGACACATAGATATAACGGCTATAAAGCCAGAGGCAGACCATGTAAAAGATGGATCACAGAAATCAAAGAAGCCACAGGAACAAGCTTACAAACTGCACACAAAAAGGCCATCTCCAGAGAACTCTTCCACGCAAGACAAACAAGGGGCCACAGCGTATCGATAGATAGACTATAATATTTATTTATATTGTATTTAGTACCCATAATATTTAGCTATGTTATATTTAGTTCCAAGAATTTATAATTATGTTATATTTAGCTCCTACAATATTTAATTACGGTATATTTAGTTTCCGTAACTTTTAATTATGTTACATTTAGTTCATGTAATATTTTATTGTTATATTTTATTCCTGCAATATTTAGTTCTCATTATTTATTTCTGTAGATATATCAGAGTGGTACAGAGCGTGTCTGTGAGGCCAAGATACTGAGTTCAATCCCTGATATACAGGCAATTGTACATCCAGACTATTCAGAGAGTAATGGTAAACTACTGAATGCTTTTATTTTGTCAAGAAAATCACTAGTCAAAAAATTATGGGTTAATAGCTACATCCTGAATAGGATACGCTACCTATTTTCAGTACCGTTATACTTAGTTCCCGGTACAATTAGGTATGTTATACTTGGTTCCCATTAAATTTAGTTATGTTTTAGTGAGTTATCTTTATTCACCATCTTCTGCAGATTATCATAATGCAGTGCAGAGAACAGAATGTGTTGAATAACAGTTTATACCTTGGCTGTGATATCTGCACCTTTCAACCTAACACATCCAACTTCAGCATAGCGTCTGGGTTACTTTGTTCTCCTTCTATGGTATGGTACAGCCAACCTCACAACCACTTTGTGAATCCTTCTAAATTCGACTTCTCCATTGCCTCAAGACACCATTCACAATTACAGCCCACTTGTATTATTTTTATAATGCTCGTCGATTCACTGAAGATGCCACACTGATGATCTACAGAATCACATGGACTGAATTTCTTACCCGTATTAACTTGAAATGAACTTTGCTGTATGCCTGGAAACACTGGTGCACCTTGGCAGCATGACTGCTGAAGGGGACATCGCATTCATCGCCACGGCCAAAAGTATATTCATCAGAAATCAAATCTGTAGACATCAAGACAGGTATTATAATTAGATGAATACTGTAAACACAAGAGTAATGTGACACATAATGACATGTGTCATGACTGTATCAAGAGTAGCATGGCCATGAGAAGTAATGGTGCATACATAAGAATTGTGTGACTATGAGAAGTAATGGTGCATACATAAGAATTGTGTGACTATGAGAAGTAATGGTGCATACATAAGAATTGTGTGACTATGAGAAGTAATGGGGTGTACATAACAGTAATATGTGATGGACATAATTAGTACTGTGACAAAGGATATCACCTATGTATTTCTAGGGAGAGGGGGGGGAAATAGGAACATATAATAGCACACTGTTACCTGCCCTGTTACAGAGGATGATGCAATAATCTACATTAATGGGTCATTTCTCACCAACGCTGTGCTTGGGCTTTTCCCGCATGATCCGATGGGAAAACTGTCAAGAATCCAGCTGTGCCTTTACTACAACAACAAACAATTTTACGATGGAGATAAAAGCTGTGATGGAGGCACTGTCGTAGCCAATGTCACAGAACTACTCTCATGCATGCTTAGTGACTCAATGAACATGACCCACAAAGTTCCAGCTTGTAGTCCGTGTCTATGGGTGGAGTTATTGACACATTCTATGACCAGTAGGATCACATTTATATTTGTGCCACGACATGCAGGTGTCAAGGGTAATGAGCGAGCCGATAGACTATCGAACATAGTCATGCGTCAATATGTACATCAATGGATATGATCTGACATATCTAATGCATTGAGGAACCTCATCCGCTCAGAAGATTTTCAAAAGTGTGAATCATGGTTGCTCTCAATGCTCCGTTAAATTGGTGTAAAGATCGAAACAGTCCTTAAAGAGCAACATGATAGATATATGAAGAAACTGACAGATCAAAATTGAACTGGAACTGTCGGACTCTACACTCTTCATCATCTTCTGTGTTTATTCTCAAACTCCTGCAAATTTGCAGGATGTAGTCCGAGAACAGAATGCACTGTCATGATTTACAGCATTGCTGCGATATCTCCGCCTTTCGGCCTTACAAATTCGGCTTCAGCATGGCTTATGGTCACTTTGACCCTATATGGGAAGGGATAGCCAACTCCACCCCATAGTCTCCTTAGTCACCTCTTATAACATGGATGGAAAGTAACTAGTGTTGCTATTCTTTGCTTCCCTCTCAGACCCACAACACACACTGGCAGCTATACGCTGATGTATTTACTGAGATGGGGATAGAAGCACCCATGGACTTATGATAACCTGCAGTCATAATAACTCATACATGCCATGCACATTGTAAAAGGCGACAAGAAGTTTTGAGATGGAGTTAGCTATCCTATACCACTGAGGGTTAAAGTGACTTGGAGCCATGCTTGAAGTAGGGCTATCAGGTCGAAGAGAGCAGATATTTCAGCAAAGCTGTAACTGCAAACCATGACATATATCATCATAATGCATTCCATTCTACACAATGTTAACCTGCAGGAGTTCGAGAATAATGCAGAAAAGGAAGTAAATGTGACAGAATTGTTAATAGTTAGTTGTTGGATCATTGTCACTGCACTCCGGACAAGTCCATAGGTGCTCAGATCTCTATTTGAGTGTATTACACGTTGACTGACGGTCCCAGTACGCAGGTGAGTGACCATCATTCTCTCTTGCCCACGAAACCGCTCCTTTCTAGTGACACCACATTTCAAACCAAATTCCTTTAGTCTAGTCATGGAACAAGTCATCGTCACTATACAGTCCTTTGTTAGTGCATTTTCCCGTAGGGCGTTCAAAATGCCTGCTCGATCCATCGCTCCACCAACAGCCGTAGTAGCAGCATGTGCGGCCAACTTATCTGCTCTCTCATTACCCCGGACTCCCGCATGTCCCGGCACAAAAATGAAAGTCACCTTACGCACACAGGAATTTTTCACTGCATCCAGCCACTGTTCCCGAATGTACCCCGCCTGAATTTTCACAACCATGCTCATCGAGTCACTGAGTCTCGCAGACAGTCTGCGAGCACACCAATTTCAAAGCTCTGGTTACTGCCAAAATCTCCAGTCATCCTGCTTGTCTGAGCGAATGCACCACTTTCCTCTCTGATGGTCAGCTCATCATTGATTGTTAATCAATTGGCCTAGTAGTCATAATCAATGACTATGAGTCATAATCAATAAATAATTCATAAACTAGACTAGACCCTGCCTACTGATGGATACTCTGTGATAGATAGTGATAGACACTGTCTAAGACAGATAGATTTGATCTTAACTTAGGTAGTCTGCACCAACTTTGCGCGTGTGCAAAATGTAATATTATACTCCGCTAGAACATTTATTTTATTTCTCAATATGTGCGGGCAGAAAATTAAAATAGTAAAAACGTGAACGTGAGGAAGGTGTGTCTGTGTTTACCACGCTTACCGATAGCAACAAAACTTGAGCCCAGTGGGAACAACCGGCCCCATGTCTCCGGTTGACTGGTTTCTTCCTCACTATGTCCGTCTATAAAATCTATATCCTGACAGGGTAAAGTTGACATAATTGTATTGCTAAAATCTACTTTTAAGAATGATCTCTGTATCAGTCTATTTCTTATGCGAACTTTTTCAATGCATGCAAGTCATGCACCAAAAACCGCGTCCTGAACTGACCCTACTTTCGCAGGCAACACAGACCGGATGTTCATTCATCGCCAATGTTCATCACCATCATGTGCCAGCACCGCAACAATTATTGGTTGAAAAGGACCTCCAACATCCTCCGTCTCTTAATTTGGTGGTGCACTCTGATAGACTATAACCTTTCAATCTCGTGATTTTTCTCTCCCGCTCGTATCTCTGCTTACTTCTTGCTCGCCTCCTCTCAACTCTACCCTCAAGAAAGATATTCAGCTTAGTATCGTGTCTTTTAATATGCCCAAAATACTTTATTTGTTTGATCATTATTTCATCAGTTGGTTTTTTTTCCATACAAAATGTTATCACATCTTTGTTCATTCGTTTCTCTGTCCATAAAGTTCTCCCTATCCTTCTACAGTAGATGATGAGGCTTAAAGTCTCAATGTTTATGTCTTCGTGTATATTCTACCTACTATATCTTTCAAGTAATAATATTTATTTTACGTTCATATCTCACCCACTCGCCTAAGAATAGACTAAAGAGAAACCAACAATATCTGAACTCGTAAAAATTTAATGAAATGTAAAAAAAAATAAAGTTTTGCTCCTTTGCGGTGTTTCAACTCATTATTCAATCATAAATTATTTCAGTTATTCACAATAGAAATAGTAAGTGTTTCTGTTGCCTAGTTCCACCAGAAGAAGACTTTGGGATCAAACGCAGGGCATAAGACACGGATATTTCCCTTGTATCTTTACGATCAGGGAAGATAAACAATAATATATCAATTTTGGGGGTTTTTTCCCTCGCAAATTGGACCATCAGAGTGGCATCCACCACAGCAATAACCGATGACATCACAGTTTATCTATTAAATGTCCTATAATATCTGGAGATCAAAGTCAATCAGCACACGCACGAAAATGCGCTGAATTAATTCCTGCGTTATTCCGGTGCTATCATATGGATGTGAGAGCTGGAAAAGTTCTTTATCTTCAGAAAAGAAATTACTGAGTTTCGCGAACAAATGTCTTCGTAGGATAACTAACACCCATTGGAGTGAATTCAAATCTAATGATAAAATCAGAGAAGAGACACATCAAAATTTCATCACAGATGTTATCAGGAAATGCCGTTGGTCCTACATCAGGCATGTCCTACGCGCAGACACCAACAGAATACATCACCAATCTCTTGAATGGATACCTATAGGCAAAAGAGCCAGGGGCAGACCAAAAGAAACACTCAGAACAACAATACTTACAGAAAGTAAAACAAACAATATTCATACTATTCAAGAACTATACAGAATAGCTTTGAACAAACAGAATTGGAGAGATCTGACATCTGCCATATGCGCTAACTTCAGCGCAAAAGGAAAATGAATGAATGAATGATATGTATGACGCTTGTTGGTTCTTAATTTAGCAACGTGGTGACAATGTTAAACAAATTTTACTATGACCATAACTAATAATGAAATAACTTAACTCTTACTGTATCCATAACTAATAATGAAATAACTTAACTCTTACTGTGCCCATAACTAATATTGAAATAACTTAACTCTTACTGTATCCATAACTAATAATGAAATAACTTAACTCTTACTGTATCCATAACTAATATTGAAATAACTTAACTCTTACTGTGCCCATAACTAATATTGAAATAACTTAACTCTTACTGTATCCATAACTAATAATGAAATAACTTAACTCTTACTGTGCCCATAACTAATATTGAAATAACTTAACTCTTACTGTATCCATAACTAATAATGAAATAACTTAACTCTTACTGTATCCATAACTAATATTGAAATAACTTAACTCTTACTGTGCCCATAACTAATATTGAAATAACTTAACTCTTACTGTGCCCATAACTAATATTGAAATAACTTAACTCTTACTGTGCCCATAACTAATATTGAAATAACTTAACTCTTACTGTGCCCATAACTAATATTGAAATAACGTAACTCTTACTGTGCATAGACTAAAATACTGTTTTTACGAGCTGCTTCGCGAAAAACTACTATTTTAGTCTATGCACAGTAAGAGTTGATATCCACTTCATGTGACTTTTAGTAAACAATGGGGGACAACTGAGAGACATTTCTATTTGCGTCGTATATTTCATAAGAATTAACAAATAGTCTGACCATAACAATGACTAATACTAACACGTAGTACATAACAATCACTAATACTAACACGTAGTACATAACATACAATATTAACAACTTGTGATTGATATTAACTGACCAAATTAGTCACATCGATATTAATTGTCAGAGGTACACTAAACTTTTTTTTCCGTGGGGTAAGAAGTCACAGCTACCTATCATTGTGACTTTTGACCCACACCCGTAAAAATATATAAATTTACCATTTTGTCGCACAAAATATTGATATATTTCATTTATAAAAATTACCATTAAGTCACACAAAATATTGATATATTTCTAATATAAAAACACTTACACTACATTAGTAAATGGTTAATGAACACTCGATTAAAAAAAGCACAGCATTTTTTTAATGACAAGTTGCTCTAACTAAACTCAATTTTTTGAAGATCGTTATTTCAACATCAGGTACGTAGGGGAAAAAAAGAGAAAAAGTCGGACTACTTCCTGCTAATCTGCAGGAGTTTGCGAACGAACGCAGAAGAAGAAGAAGTATTATTACAGTGTTTTTCCGGTCTTCTGGTATTTCTTGTGTATTCCATATTATGTTAAACAGCCTATGTAACCCTTTTATTCATATATCTGCTGCTCCTTTGATTAATTCGACTTGAATGTATATCGACTTATATTTTATTAAATACACATGATTTTGGATGACTCTGAGGGGATGAGGGCGTTACTAAGTGTTTAGCGCGCAGATCGATGCATCCAGAAGCAGTCCTAACTACTTTTTAATCTCCGATTAAATTAATAATTTTGACAAGGTCTGATAAAATGTTGGAATGTAGGTACCCCTCTCCGTATTGAACCAGTCCTGATGCACTTCAGACTGATCGTGGATTGTCTGAATTAGCATGAATACTGGAGAGAGGTAGGTGCCCTCATTAAAGATGACAAGAGCAATCCACATGAACGCCACAACCGAAATGAATTAAGTTATGCCAGGAAAAAAGGAGTGGGTAAGGCAGTAGCCAGATCTTGTCCAGGAACTCACAATTCCAATCGTAACGATGTTGTCCTGCTACACACAATCTTTCTATTTTATCAAGTAATTTAAACTTTGAAATTCCATTTATTGTCACTTATTTTAACCAAACACGAATAATCACTAAGGCAACAGCATACTGAAGCAAAGATCATGTGATACAAATTATTGATTTCCCGCTTAAACGAAACTTCGCTTTGTAGTAGCAGCTTGTATTTGGCAGATACATACATTTTTTTAGAAACATATTTTTGCTGAAATGAATACTTTTTGTGAAATGCATTGCCAAAGTACCTCAAACGATTCGCGCGAGACAGACGGCAGAAGCGCGTTATTGCTAGCTATAATTAGATCTGATGCGGTGATTTTACCCTTGAACGTGAGTGTTAAAATAAGGGATGTGTTTTCGGACTGAGATTAGTCAATGTAAACATCGAGAAGTGATCTAAGCTTCATGTTTTGTGTTATCAGTCTGCTGGTTGAAATGTGTGTTACTCACATGACAGAAGAGGCGTAGAGAGGAATTCTGTTAATCTCAGGTAATGCTATTTATCTACCTATTTACCTACATACATTACTACAATATTCTTGATTCTTGATTAGGAACAAGCGTCACAGCACTGGCGGCATTTCCGCCATATAGGGCCTACGCTTTGTTTGCCGTTCCGTCAGCCATCTAAAAGTGTATAAGCTGTGTCCCAGTCAGTTGCTGATTACGCGTTCTTCTAATCTTTCCGGAGAAGGGGTACTTTCTCCCATCGACTCTAGTCACTCCCATTTCTACCATTCTCTGAATATGTACATTGTCTCGTTCGACCTCTTCCTCGTCTTCTCGTAGGGTATCCATGACTGCTCTAATCAATTCAATCCTGTCTCTTCTTATCTCGGTACCGTTCACCAAGGTTTTACCAGCCAACACATCGGCTATTTCGTTTCCCCTGACCCCATGACATGGTCAGTAGATCCATGTAATGCTCTGCGCGTTGTTGAGCAGAGTGACCCATTCAGTTCTCATCATACACTTTTCTATCATGCGCAGCATACTTTGAGAGTCCGATAGAATCACTGAGGCTGTTGGTGGTTGCGTCGCCAGCCAAGTGAGAGCTGCTGTCACCGCTTCTATTTCCATTCCTCATACTCGATGTTATAGTAGGGTAAACGGTTGACTTCTCAGCTAATTTCTTGCCATTTTGGTAGGCTACGAAACCCCATCCACACCTGTATGTTTCTTGTGTTACTGAACTGTCTGTGTAAATTATTGTATCGTGTAGCTTCGAGTGCTGCAGTATGAGTTCTTGGATCATTCCCTCTGTTCTGTTGGCAACCCAGTCTCGGCACTCTCTTCCCATCTGTATTACAACTGTTGTCAGTCTCTGCCAAATGTCACCCATTCACAGCCTCTTGCCACTTCCTACTGCTAACAAACTCTGAGTAGGGTATCTTCTGTTTCTGCCATCCAATACCTTCCTCTCTTGATACACCTTCATTTTGTGTTGTCTAGAGATTGGTGTAAGAGGTGATGATCATTATTGGCGACCTTGAAGTATTCTTTAACCTGGGCTATTTTATGTCTTGCGTTGATGCTTGGTAGGTCTAGAAGAAAGATTCCACAGACTTCAGAAGACAGTCTGTAGACATGTCTACATTTTAGCAACATAGTGACGTCACATGTGAAATGAAGTGTCTGAGAAAAGCTGCAATGGTTACCAAACTAGATAAAATAAGAAATGAAGAAATTAGGAAAAGAGTTGGTATAATATCATGTATCGAACATATTGAGAGACAACAAGTAAAATGGTTCGGTTATTTTATGAGAATGAAACCAAACCAAATACCAATAAGAGTATATAACAAAAGAATATCCGGGCGTAAGGCCAAAGGAAGACCAAGAAAACGGTGGATAGAAAACATCAAGATAACCTTGAACAAACATGGACTAAATGCAACCACGGCGACACATCTGGCCTTGGAACGACATCTTAAGATCCCGCCCCTACGCTTAACGGCAAGTGTGAATGCGATCAACCATCATTCACCTGGAACAGACAATAGTGAGTTTTCATGCTTTCTGTCAAACTCCCACTGGTTCACTCTCACCACTCTCGTAGCTGGGCAATGGTTCTACTAGATTTCTAACAGGATGTAGTCCGGAGAACGGAAATGTGTTTTGACATCGTTTTATTCGGGCAAATGGCCCGAAACATAGACTTAGTCGATCAACCTGAAGACGAAATCCTGAGACAGGACTCGAAGTGGAGCTGTGGGGCAACCGTGAGAACCTCCTGATAGCTACAGAACTCATGAAGACACCCCCCTCCCCCGCCTGTACACTTCTGATCATAGGAATCGCAGAAGAAACATTACACATGAATGCGTTATTTCAATACGGCAATATGTTTATAGCCAACACATGTACTAACGATCCAATACAAACATATACATCGCGCATACATATGTTAATCTAGGCGTATATGCATGTGTGTGTTATTGATTAACTGCTGGCTCTGTTCGGAGAGACACCTGTGTTCTCTTTGTTTATCCCGAACTTAATAGATAATTTTAGTCATAGTAATAATTTTGGTTTGAAATGTGGTGTCGCTAGAAAGGAGCGGTTTCGTGAGCAAGAAAGAATGATGGTCAATCAACTGCGTACTGGGACCGTCAGTTAAAGTGTAATGGCGGCTACACTCAAGGAGAGATCTGAGCACCTATAGACTTGTCCGGAGTGCAGTGACGATGATCCAACGACTAACTAACTAACATAGATAAAACTGTGAGACAGATCACACAGAAGTGAAACAACTTTCATTACTGCATGTTCTCCTGTGAAGGAGTGCAGGGAGGTTTTCTATGGGCTGAGTTGTGCGCAAATGGAATGCCTGTAGGCTGTAAATACGACCGTGCCACAAGGAGAGCGATGCTTAAAATAAGCTTTTCGTTTCGCCCTTGGAAGCGTTTTGATGACCTGTTTTTGGAAAAAATCTGTCAAGGAAAATTGGTAGAGGTGTGTTTCTTTCGTGTGTACTTGTTTCGAATTCTGTAGATAATGGGGGGGGGGGTGTGTGGGAGAGAGAGACCTTAGATAAGGGAGGGAGTGTGTGAGAGAGAGACGTTAGATAAGGGAGGGGGTGTGGGAGAGAGAGACCTTAGATAAGGGAGGGAGTGTGTGAGAGAGAGACGTTAGATAAGTGAGCGGGTGTGGGAGAGAGAGACCTTAGATAAGGGAGGGGGTGTGGGAGAGAGAGACCTTAGATAAGGGAGGGGGTTTGGGAGAGAGAGACCTTAGATAAGGGAGGGGGTGTGGGAGAGAGACCTTAGATAAGGGAGGGGGTGTGGGAGAGAGAGACCTTAGATAAGGGAGGGGGTGTGGGAGAGAGAGACCTTAGATAAGGGAGGGGGTGTGGGAGAGAGACCTTAGATAAGGGAGGGGGTGTGGGAGAGAGAGACCTTAGATAAGGGAGGGGGTGTGGGAGAGAGAGACCTTAGATAAGGGAGGGTTTCAAACACCTGATCACATCAGAACATCATGTTTAGTAATATGAACTTGGCCAATAGGTGGGTAACCTCCCTTTCCCTTTTCAATGATTGTCTTGATCATCAACAAGGTCATCAAAAACCCAACGAAATTTTTTTTAATTTCAATAAAACTCCCCCCTCCCCCCTTTGCTGAAGATGTATCTACGGCGCTGTTTGTTTAATAGTACCAAATTGTATGTTTCCAAGGAAGAGTTTTGAACCCTACAAACCGTTTCTTCCCTCATCTATGAGCACGGATATTCGCGCTTTTAGTTGCAGGACCGTGCGGTAGATTACCTCCGCATGATGCAAGTCCCGAAATGCCGCCCCATTAAAAGGTTTTTCTTCGAAATACCGCCACTTAAAATGTATTTTAATTTGTGCTGCCTGATGAGGCTGCCTCTCTGCATCATGGCACGGCACGGTCCTGTTTAGTTGAAAGGATTGTCGTATTAGTATCTTATGCAGTTAAGTGTTGTAGGAGACTTGACTTTACATAGCCGTGCTAGGTTTGTTTCAGTGACGTGTTGTAGGAGACTTGACTTTTCATAGCCGTGCTAGATTTGTTTCAGTGACTTGTTGTAGGAGACTTGACTTTTCATAGCCGTGCTAGATTTGTTTCAGTGACGTGTTGTAGGAGACTTGACTTTTCATAGCCGTGCTAGATTTGTTTCAGTGACGTGTTGTAGGAAACTTGGCTTATCATAGCCGTGCCAGATATGTTATAGTGAAGTATTGTAGGAGACTTGACTGTTCATAGCTGTGCCAGGTGTGTTTCAGTTAAGCGTTTATGAATAGTATTCTCAATCTACTATGCCAAGACTTACAATGCGTATATTCTCTATTAACTATGCCACGACTTACAACCCGTATATTCGCAATCTACTGTGTCTAGACTTACAACATGTATATTCTCAAGCTACTATGAATATAGACCGGTCGATCAAAGCATCGACAAAAACAACACACACATTGCACAGTTATGTAAGTGTCTAAGATGCACAAACATTTAACATTAGTACGTGCTATCAGTATTGCACGGACCAGTTAGGCTTACTGCAAAAAGTTGTAAGCGGCCGAAGATGATGCTTACAAAATATAACTAGTCATAGAAAGAAATTATGTTTTCCAATTTTTCTCTATGCACTTTTGAGTTATTACTTGAAGTATAAAAAACCCTAAAACATAAACGAGATTGCTTCAGATGTGATATCGATGATTCTACATTATATTATTCCAAGAGCACGGGGATACAATAAGGCACCCTGGTTATCTACTGCACTTCCACACACACGCAATCGTCTTGACAAGTCTTGTCACTAAGACCATATGTGTAGGGGAGGGAGAGAGCAAGGCTGACAATATTGCGCAACTCTCCCTCACTTTAATCCAATTTTCATCGCACAAGTCATAGTTTTTCATCCTTCATTCATCATTTACCCTTGTTACATGTAAAGTAACCTTGTTTAGGTATGTTTACAGGAAGACCAATTAGTCCTTGTAGTACTGAGGCTGATGGCACCTACTAATGTTAAATGTTTGCTGCTCTCGAGAATTGACATACCTGTGCAATATGTGTTATTGTCGTCTGTGTGTCGATCGACCCATTCATATTCATAGTAACTTGACAATATACATGTACGTCTTGACTAAAATCACATCTTTTTTAAAGTGATCCGGTATGGCTGAATACGGCAAATGTATTCTGACGCAGAATTCTGCAAAGCAGTTTTGCAATGTCTCCACTAAAATTAAAATTGTGTCTGTAATTATTTAACTTGGAATAATCTATTCAAGTATACATGACATTTAAATATGTAACAAAAAAAACTCCACAGAAAAAGAAACCTAAGCATGCCTGGATATAGCTTTATGTTTGTCGAACAGCTACGGAAGTACTGCTACTGCCCTATGTGCCACCTGCCCATGCGCGACCCTGTTATGGTGAAAACTTGCGGGCATCGCTTCTGCGATACATGTCTACAAGAATTTCTGACGTAAGTAAAACATTGGTAACTAAAATACAAATACACTCATACAAGAAAAATTATGCCTCCTATTATTCTAGCTAATGTTTCTGTGTGTTGGACATGCATGTTGACAACACAAACACAACCGGCAACATGGGCGTAGCGTAGCGTCAATAGACGTCAAAACGTCGGCGTCCCCTTTAAATAACGTATGTAGCCCACACAAATTAATATCTATTTATTATAGACATTACAGAAAGACGATAGCTGGTTTATTCGTTATTTGACAGTTATCTACCCTTGAGGAACACACTAAGTATCCACCCTTGCAGTTTGAACCCAGAATCCTTTGACGTCCATTAAAAAAAACTATCTGGAAAAACTACACTGAAAGTTTGACGCACAGAATTTTTGGTGTAAAAAAAAAATATATGACAATAGGAACAAAAACGTCCCGTGGTGCCTTGTAATGCAGAAGTTTCGGAAAACACGTTGATATATAAATACCTACAAGTTGGTCTTAGACCACTGGCTTCAGACTAATCATACAGTTAGAAATAATATATGATGACGCGTTGTCTGGGAATTGGAAACTGAAAACCCCTAATTGCTACACTGTGCATAAGTCTATTGTTTCTTTGTGTGTGTGTACTTAATAGTAGTGTATATAACTCTTGAATTACAGAAAAAAGTAAGTTTACCAGACTCAAATATTGTTATCTTTCTTTTGATATCCATCTATTCATTCATTCATCCATCCATCTATCTGTATATCTATCTATTCCTTCAGCACCAAACACTGTGCGTAGGGTATAAACCAGAGCTATTCAGTTCGGGTAATATGATGCTACTGTGTGTAATTCTTGTATGTTTTGAGATGCATAGTCATACCCTGTTAGATGGTTGTTCTGAGAAGAGTCTTTCTTGGTTTTTCCTCTTTTTCTTTTGCTATCTTAATGCCATTCTTTGGTCCCCATTTTAATGCTTGAAATGCAGTCTGTTTTTATTCATTCCAAGTACATGTCCGATATAAGTCCATTGTTTTCTTCTTATTGTTGTAGAAACATATTGCTGTTTGGTATCTTCTCTTACTTGAAAATTTTTGGTAGATTACAAGATTGTATAAGGTATGTTTTTCTTTAAAACAAAAACACTATTAACTATTGTATATAGGGAAGTAAAAATGTGTTTCTGGTGTGACCAAACAAATGTTGGCGGGAAGAGCTACGTACCTACTAGTAAAAAGGTCTCTCGGTGTCCCCTATCTAAAAACTCACGCTACGCCACCGGACGTAGATAAGTCTTTAGTAAAGGGTTGGGAGTTACATCTCGTTTGTAATCTTTTTTTTTATTACGGCGCGGGCACGGCGTGAGTGGGCGGAACAACAAAGAAACCTGTCGCAAGGGACAGAGTTGTGCCCTGATGTCGACGTCTGTTTCGGCGGCATTAGATTCGAAACACTATAGAGTCGGATGGCTGATGGAACAGAGGGCGGAGCACTTATGGGAATGCCCCACGTGCTGTTCTGGCCAGTTTCTAATCTAATCAAGAATCTTTTTGATGAGAATAATAATGACCATTTTCCCCGAGAAATAGTTAATGGAAGAGTTGTACCCAGGTTTGAATCCACTCCTATCTGCGCGTTTGCTTTTGGTCAAGGCGTCAGGTTTCGTGTATTATCAGATATGTGTATTCAGTGATTATGACAATTTCACCACCTTTTCCTAAGAGGCGACTAAGGAGGTTTTGTGGAATAGATAGGCTGTTTGGGGGATAGATAACATAGAAGCCATGATGAAGTCGGATGTGTCATACCGAAAACCGCATATATCGCAGCTGGCTGTAAACCATGACACAACGCATCCAGTTTTGTAGACTACGACCTGCTATTTTGCAGGCGTTTGAGAACGAAAGAAGAACACCAACCTACCTAGTCCCCTCTTACGACGAACATGCCAGGCGGCAGTGCTACTATTCTTAACTTTCCTTTTCGCTCCGGTAATATAAGGGCTGAAAAATATTTAGACTATAATAAAATGTATAGAGAGCAAGAATGGGACAAGAAATAAATGGAGCGAAAAGTGGGATGCCACAAACTCAACAGACACATTAGAGGATAAAGTGGGACGCCACAAACTCAACAGACACATTAGAGGATAAAGTGGGACGCCACAAACTCAACAGACACCGGTCGATGATAAAGTGGGACTCCACAAACTCAACAGACACCGGTCGATGATAAAGTGGGACGCCACAAACTCAACAGACACCGTTGATAATAAAGTGGAACGCTACAAACTCAACAGACACCGTCGAGAATAAAGTGGGACTTCACAAACTCAACAGACACCGTCGAGAATAAAGTGGGACTCCACAAACTCAACAGACACCGTCGAGAATAAAGTGGGACTCCACAAACTCAACAGACACATTCGAGAATAAAGTGGGA
The DNA here is from genome assembly GCA_034231615.1 of Meghimatium bilineatum. Classification (NCBI taxonomy): domain Eukaryota; kingdom Metazoa; phylum Mollusca; class Gastropoda; order Stylommatophora; family Philomycidae; genus Meghimatium; species Meghimatium bilineatum. The sequence continues at coordinate 1,134,697 of CM067304.1, forward strand.
CGCCACAAACTCAACAGACACCGTTGAGAACAATGTCGGACTTCACAAACTGAACAGACATCGTTGAGGAAAAAGTGGAACGCTACAAACTCAAAAGACACCATCGATGATAAAGACTTTTACAAAAAGTTACAAGACTTCTTTCGTTCTTCTTCTTCAGAACGTTTTTTAAATATTTTCATGATTTTCGTTGGTCACTATATATTTGAAGTCGCATGCCAGAAAGCCACGGCCGACCAACGAAATTCACGGAAATAATAAAAATAAACCTTTCAGATCATGATTACTTCCTGCACAGGTTTTTACTTCATCCCGGTCATCGTTCAAGTATCAGAACAGGTGTCAAAGACCCAGGGTTCATGTCCAGTGAAAGCACAGGTATGCCATTGTTTAAACAGGTCTTGACCCTGTCCAGCACGAGCCGGAATTTCGATGTTCCGGTGGCCACCTGGGTTCAGTTCTTGGTTATCTGTCAACCTTGCTGACTGAATAAACACTGTATTTGAAATATATAAAATATGATTGCCTTCGACGTTCGTTGGATGTGTCGGGCCATTTGAACAATTAACTCGATATTAAACGGTGTAGTTTTATTTTTACAGCATACCATTTCGACTCATTTATTTTCACCATTTTTATATTCACAATTTTAACGGTTATTTCCCTTTAAAGCCAAATTATTATTTAAAATGCATCCTTGACACTTTCAAGGTGACACACATTTTATCTGATATTCTACATGCAATTAAACTTGTAAAAGCAATTTCACCCCAAAAATAGTGTAAATAAATATTTTGTGTGTGTGCATTTTTACAAGGTATATTAAAAAAAATAATTTAGTCTCATTTTAGTTAGTTTTCTAACTATTGATACCACTTTAGTTTATTTATATAGGGCAAATTCAATTTTTGTAAAAGTTCAATCCCTTTTCTCCAAAAGTAACTTTATAGAGAAAAGGGTACCATGCCCATAAAAACATTAATATACCTTTTCCAATTTTGTATTGTTTTTACATATTATTCGTACCTGAACCTAATACACTTGAAATACTCAGTAATCATTTGTATATATGTTCATTCTCTGAAGGCAGACATTCTAGTGGTGTGCAAGTATTCTAAGATTGTACGGGTTATACATGTTCAGTCCCTGAAGGGAGGCATTCTTGTGGTGTGGAAATATCCTACGATTGTCACGCCCTGCCAGGAGCGTAGCATATACTTCCGGATCAGCTAGCCAATCATTTTTCTATCAGATCTGTTGACTTATCTACAGTGGTGGCACATCTGGCGTCCTCCGTCACATAAGTCTGTCACATAATTCTGTCACATAAGGATGAAGGTGCACTGACACATTTCTTTGTCATCCATGTGGGTTATTTGATGATAGATAAATGTAAAAATTGAGACGAGACATCCATTTAACCCATGAGTGGGAAACATGAGTGGGAAACATGAGTGGGAAACATGAGTGGGAAACATGAGTGGGAAACATGAGTGGGAAACATGAGTGGGAAACATGAGTGGGAAACAACAGAACATACAACATGAACATATAACTGTAAAGATGAATGTTGGAGGTATTTTCAGTAGAATAACAGCCTCCCTACAGTCATATCATTGAATAGAAGTAGCAGCCTCACTAAATAGTTATTTCATTGAATAGAAGTAACAGCCTCACTAAATAGTTATATCATTGAATAGAAGTAACAGCCTCACCAAATAGTTATATCATTGAATAGAAGTAACAGCCTCACTAAATAGTTATATCATTGAATAGAAGTAACAGCCTCACTAAATAGTTATATCATTGAATAGAAGTAATAGCCTCACTAAATAGTTATTTCATTGAATAGAAGTAACAGCCTCACTAAATAGTTATATCATTGAATAGAAGTAACAGCCTCACTAAATAGTTATATCATTGAATAGAAGTAACAGCCTCACTAAATAGTTATATCATTGAATAGAAGTAACAGCCTCACCAAATAGTTATATCATTGAATAGAAGTAACAGCCTCACTAAATAGTTATATCATTGAATAGAAGTAACAGCCTCACTAAATAGTTATATCATTGAATAGAAGTAATAGCCTCACTAAATAGTTATTTCATTGAATAGAAGTAACAGCCTCACTAAATAGTTATATCATTGAATAGAAGTAACAGCCTCACTAAATAGTTATATCATTGAATAGAAGTAACAGCCTCACTAAATAGTTATATCATTGAATAGAAGTAACAGCCTCACTAAATAGTTATATCATTGAATAGAAGTAACAGCCTCACTAAATAGTTATATCATTGAATAGAAGTAACAGCCTCACTAAATAGTTATATCATTGAATAGAAGTAACAGCCTCACTAAATAGTTATATCATTGAATAGAAGTAACAGCCTCACTAAATAGTTATATCATTGAATAGAAGTAACAGCCTCACTAAATAGTTATATCATTGAATAGAAGTATACTGTTATATAGTAGTAGAACACTGGCGAGTCTCGAAAACTCGTCTCATGTGGGACTCACATTATCAGGACCGTAGATACGTTGTCCTCAAGGTAGGTGGGGTTACCCTGAAAAGGGGCCATTCTTGACTAATCTTTTTGATTAAAAATATGATGTCCTTTTCGGTAAAAATCATTAGAAAAGGGGTTAGGGGTAGTAGGTTTTTGACCCATCTTGTAGCCAAGTTTCTAGTACTAAAAGTCATGGCCCTGTTCGCTAAGGGGGAGGGTTGAACACTCAACCACCCCTTATTTACAGACCTGAACCTTATATATGGTAACGCAAATGTAGCTAGCGCCGTTTTATGAATGCCCTCAAATATTATTCAAGAATACAAGTTTGTAGCATACAGACCCGTAGAAAAGGGGGGGGGAATCAGGAATGTGCCTTGCTATGATGCAGAGAGACAACCGAATCATGCGGCACCAATCGAACCAACCAATCAATTCCAAATACATTGTCGGTGGTGGCATTTCGAAGAAAAACCATTTAAGGGGCGGCATTTCAAAGATTTGCATCATACTGAGAAAATCTACCTACCGTTCGGGGGGGGGGGGGATGGGGATGGTTAAACACATCCTTTAACAAATCGAAACATGACTTTTAATACTAGGAACATCGCCAAAAGCCTGCCAACCGCCCCCTCTCCCTTAGTGATTTTTCACAGAAAGATCATCAAAAAAGAGGATCTGACACACGAAAACAAACTGATCTTTTTTTTTAAAGGTAAACCTTCTCCCTTGAGGAGAACATATCTACGGCCCTGGTAGCATATCATATTCAGGACGTAGCGATCAACCCATCATTTTATTGTTGTAGTGATTTTGTAGACAATATTTACTTTTAGTCGGTTGCCATTTTACCTACTTTTTGAACGGACCGGAAGTACAGCTGCCTGCCGCGGAAATGGAACTGGGCACTTTGACCGCCCTGTAACTCCTAGCTACAGCCACGGATATCCTCATAAATTTTAAACATTCATTGCTAGAGACACTATTTGAAACATTCCTCAACTACCACATCCCTGAAACTACTACCAAGAATTTTTACTATCTGGTTTGATTTGGTATTCATACGAAGCAGGTGGGAAGTCACTCACGACCAATCAAACGTTTTTAGTCGGCACGGCCCCGAATAACAAGCACAAAGAATAAATCATTCGTTATTGTCACGTTCCAGGCTAGTCTTTGTAACTGCCTCGTGCCATCTGCCGCTAACTTTCTGGTTCCTGAAAAGATTTTATAAAACAAATTTTTTTTCTCTTAACGTCGCGTGTCATTGAATGTCATCTCCAATGAAGAATAATGTACCGGAAGTTTTGGAATAAAGAAATGATGGGGTTAAAGAAAAAAAAGGGGATGGGGATCCCGACTATATAAACCCGAAAGAATAGCTTGCCTTGTTGATCTTACAAAACAGGAGGTTTGTGGTGGTTCCGAATTTATTACAACGGTTTCCTATTTGAATTCGGGATCTACTTGTTGAAGATTATAAAATATTGATTGAACTTTAACCGAATCAATCTAATATTCTGATTACAAGTGATTGCGTTGAAGCTTAATATTGTGACAAATAAATAAGAAAGCAATACTGTTGAATAATAAAAAAAAGTTGATTTATTTAATAACCTAATAGACAATAAAGTAATATAGCTGACAACTTTATAATTACGATCGATTTGGATGAAGACAGTGTAGCTTGTAGATGGACAGTTAAAAAGTTTGATTAATGTAACTGGACAATAAAACGACACAGCTTAAAATTTGACTTATGCATGTCAGAGAATCATAGAAGAAAAAAACAACAACTAGTCATTAAATAACAGTGGCAGGATTTTGAAGCTGCTAACAAGTAATAGTAAACTGCAGAATAAGAAACGATTGTTGTGATAGGCGGGTTATTTTTAGAAATTAGGAAATGACATTGTTAATGTCAGTAGGCACGTTTCTTGGAAAACGGAGAAATACTAGCGGGTAAGTTCTGTGTGCAAACATCATGTGCCTAACGAACCTAGGTCTCGGCTATTGAATGTCTTTTCGATATTCTGTCACCTGCTGTCACATTATTCAATATTCTAGTATTTCACCTGCACTCCTACCTTTTTCCATATTTCATGACTTCACTCAGCCATTGCCTGGTACTTTTTTTAAAATTTAGTAATACTCCTATTCAAGGCCGTAGCTAAGGGGAGTAGGTTGGGGTGTTAAAATCTCCCCAATTAGGGAATCCGAACGTGATTTCTAGTACTATGAAATTAGCAAGAAAGGTTGGTTAATGAGTTTTCACCAAAAAATCTTCAAATTTCTATTGAAAAAGATTGAAGGCCTTTATTTTATTTTAATTTTACTTTTAGGTAAAACTCCCATCTCCGCAGCCACGTGTACACTAAGTTACTTACTCTGCAGCCACATGTACACTAAGTACTTACTCCACAGCCACATGTACACTACGTTACTTACTCTGCAGCCACATGTACACTAAGTTACTTATTCCGCAGCCACATGTACACTAAGTTGTTTACCCCACAGCCACTTGTACACTAAGTTACTCACTCTGTTGCCAAATGTACACTAAGTTACTTACTCCACAGCCACATGTACACTAGGTCACTTACTCTGCAGCCACATATACAATAGTTACTCCACAGCCACATGTACACCAAGCTACTTACTCCGCAGCCACATGCACAATAAGTTCCACATAAGCAACACAGCGACATGTACACAAAGTTCCATATAAGCAACACAGCCACGTGTACAAAAAGTTCCATATAGGCAACACAGCTACATGTACACAAAGTTCCATATAAGCAACACAGCCACATGTACACAAAGTTACATATAGGCAACACAGCCACATGTACACTAAGTTCCATATAAGCAACACAGCCACATGTACACTAAGTTCCATATAAGCAACACAGCCACATGTACACTAAGTTCCATATAAGCAACACAGCCACATGTACACTAAGTTCCATATAAGCAACACAGCCACATGTACACTAAGTTCCATATAAGCAACACAGCCACATGTACACTAAGTTCCATATAAGCAACACTGGCATGCGTACAAAGTGGACAGGCACCTTAGACAACAGAGAACATTCTTCAGGAATGTTTGGAATATGAAATTCTGAGGCAAATACACTAGCCACGAGAAACAAATACACTAGCCACGAGAAACAACAGTGTACAAATAAATCTACGGACCTCTGTACACTAGCCACGAGAAACAACAGTGTAAAAATAAATCTACGGACCTCTGTACGATTTATAAAACACAGTCACGTTTATGAAAGGGAAAAAAACTTCCGATATAAACACGTTCCAAGCAAACGAAATAAGAAGAACTGAAGACGTAGCTACGCCATGCATCTAAAAAAATCATCTACCCGTGACTGTCGCCAATGTAAGACCTAGCAACATAATTAAATCTAGCCTTTTTGGGTCTTGCTTTCGATTATTTCCGTGCTTTTCGTTGTTTAATTTTGGCAGGATATACCCAACAGAAACAAAGGGTACAATACAAGTATCAGTGGACAGGTTTCTACGGAACAAATAGCTAACATAATTAAACGGAACGAAATTCCGATAAAGTCGCATATACCAACGCTTCCAATATTCGGCACGTTTCGCGATGAGATCCCCTGACCACTCGGTATGCGCGCTGCACACTGAGTCGGAGATGGATGGCCAGTTCATTGCGCGCAAATAGCTAGATCGGTATTTTAAGTTACGACTTTATAAGTTTCCGAGATAGTGCAATAGCATATGGAATTAAAAAGTTGGTATGTTGTCACGTGATTTGTCCACTGATTCTTGTATTGTACCAAAGTATATAAATAGTAACCAACGAATAGCACAGCCATATAGCAATAATAAAAAACATCACGAAAGAAGGAAGAATCAGCTTTGTTTAGAATATGCTATTTGTTCATATTTATCGTTTGGTCGCGACTACGGCTCTGGTCTCATCTATACTCCAGTTGTCATACACTTATTTTTATTGTAACGCCTTTAAACGACTTCTGTTGGCGTTTCAATTTTCTTCACAACACATCCGTGTGTAAATATGGACATGAACCTCAGACAACAAAGTATATTATTCAAACGTTCATACTATGAAATGCAGAGGCAAAAATACCAAACAAGAGAAAAACATTAAAAGAATTCTACAGATTTCTGTACGAGTTACAAAAACAGCCACGTTTATTGAAGAAACAAAGCTTCAGATATGAGCAAATTCCAAGAAAACTAAAGAAGAATGAACAGTAGATAAACGATCTAGATATGCCTATACTTTAGAAAATTGTCTCAAGAACGTTATAACCAGTTTGACATATTTTCACCCGTATAGCTCATATTATATTTGAAATTTTCTTCTTCTTCTGCGTTCGTTCTCACGCTTCTGCAAATTAGCAGGATGTAGTCTGGAGAACAGAATGCGTTGTGTCATGGTTTACAGCAGTGCTGCGATCTGCGCCTTTCGGCCTGACACATCCGACTTCAGCATGGCTTTGAGTCACTGACCCTATATGGGATGGGACAGCCAACTCCATCCCATAACCTCCTTAGTCGCCTTTTACTACATGCATGGAAGGTAAACAGTGTTTCTATTCTGTGCTCCCCTTTCGGGCCCCGAAAACACACGGGCGATTAGAAATTTTGATTCGCTATGCCATTTAGGGGCTGTCCATAATGATTTCAACAAAGGGTGAGGAAAGTCTGAAAAAAGGTTGATAGTTGTTGACAAGGGGATTTGGGGGGGGGGGGGTGGTGCTGACAAAAGTAATACCTTTTTGAGACGCTAGTCGAAGTTTGTGATTTTAATTATGTTTATACAAATGTGAAACAAGTCATATTTTTTTTCGTATTTTTCCCATCAATGTTTTTGGCGGAGGGTATGTTTTTTTGACATAATTAAACAGGGAGGAAAGAGGGGGGGGGGGGCTAAATTTATGACAAAGGGGGTAGGGGTATCCAAAATTATTTGTTATTTATGGACAACTTAAAAGTCGGTTGTAAACAAATGTTGTCCGGATTTCCTCGACAGTTTAGTTTCCTACTCTTAGTTTTCTAGAATTAAATCTGCGCCAAAAAGCGCCGACAAGGCATTCCATTAACTAGACTACATCTTCCTACTCTGTATGAATTTGAGAATGAACTCAGAAGAAGACAACTTTCAAACTGTATCAGATCCTTGAACCAGTTTTCACCAGTAGGCATATAAGTAGAAAATGTTTATACTCAAAGGGAACTTTCAGCAAAGTTTGTTTATGACCAACTTTTACAGTGGCGTAGCAAATCCCATAGTTGAGAGTTGCGTGTATTTAGATGTCCGTGGTCTATCTCGCTGTTCTGTTTCGTCATTCATATTGTCACATTTAATTCTTAAACTCTTGTGATAGATGTGGGTTGATTGGGCTGAAAGTCTATTCTGCAAAACATTTAAGAAACCCGCTCGGTCTGTTGGCTGGTGCTCTGATATGGTTGCAAATCTCGTTAGCATATATATGTCCCCTACTCTGACCGGATAGATGCAACACGAGATGAGAATATGGTGTCTGGAAACAATCCGATACTGCAAATTCGAGGGCCGGGATAACACAAGATCAGTTTTAAAATGAACGGAAATAGGTCCAATTTTTTACCAATATTTGAAAAGAAAACATACTCGCAACGAGATACGGCGTCAGATGGCGTTTCGACTAAAAGTCTTCATCAGGACGAAAGATGCACCACCACGTCTGAAATTGTTGTCATAATTACATGAGCTGATGGACGATTATTATTGCCCTCTCACCTCTCTCGATTATTATGTGCTCTGAAATAAAGATCAATGCGGACGGTGATTTTTTGGGGGGTTTATTCTAGTAGTGACTCAGTTCATTGTATACCAACCGAACCTGTCTCTGTCTTGCGGATCATACTCCGTGAGTCACTCAGGGGGCAAAAAATGAGTTCAGTTGTGTGACTAAAGCCTGGGCAGTTCAAAGCATTTCACCCTCCAACGCTTCAAATTTGATTCTATTTGCGATCATGCCGAATAAACGCAGAGAAACTGAATTTCGCTGTCTAATCCTTAGGTTCTCAAAGTGGTCTATATGGGCCACCAAGGGTCGATTTCGAAATGAAGGGGTTTACCCTCAGCGAGAAGAAAAATTGGGGTGCAATATACGTAATCTTTTTAATAAAGTTGTGAATACAAATATGTACACGTTATTTTTTGTAAACAGTTGTTCACTCTACAAAAAACCTTATCAAAGTCAGCAGCACTTTTACAGCTGTCAAAGTCAGAAGCACTGTTACAGCTGTCAAAGTCAGCAGCACTGTTACAGCTGTCAAAGTCAGCAGCACTGTTACAGCTGTCAAAGTCAGCAGCACTGTTACAGCTGTCAAAGTCAGCAGCACTGTTACAGCTGTCAAAGTCAGCAGCACTGTTACAGCTGTCAAAGTCAGCAGCACTGTTACAGCTGTCAAAGTCAGCAGCACTGTTACAGCTGTCAAAGTGAGCAGCACTGTTACAGCTGGCAAAACACATTTGAAGATATTATGTTTAGGAAAATGCAATGCTAGGCAGCTGAACCTGTAGGAAACCCAAAAAATCGGCAAGGGGTCTACAGGGTCTAAAGGTGTGGGGTTATTTGGTCTAACCTATCATTTGAGATTACCGTGACGAAGTACCCTATGTCCGTAGATAAAGAGGGATTTGGATAGCTCATCCTCTTACCTGATCCAGGAAAATCAGGACATGACATTTAGGATCAGAAAGAATGTTTATGAGCCGGTGGCCACGCCCACCCCCACTCTTGTTTTCGATGTCATTTTCGTGAATTTGATTGGTCGGCGTTGGCACGCGACACACACTATATATATATATATATAGTAACAAACGAAAATAACTGAAATAATCACAGTACGAAGGCTTGTTTTAATTCTGCTCGTTGGTCTTCTTTCGGTGAGTGTCACGCTACAAAGTGTGAATAAGAGAAACTAGTTTACACTGAAAGATTGTTTGTGATTATTTTCTACATTTGGAATGGATTGTCATCGCCTATCTCAGTTGAATAACACAACGACGAGAGCGGAAAGGGGAGGGGGAGAGAAGAAGTCGCAGAGAGACCACTCTATAATGAAATAAAGAGAGGAAAATATCAAGAATAGTATAGAGACAAACGAAGACGGGTTGTTACACATGTTCTCAAACTCCCGCTGGATCTTTCTTATACCTGGACAATGGTTCTACCATATCTCCAGCAGAATGTAGTCCAAAAAGCGGAGATGTGTTGTGTCTTTTATTTACACCAATGACCCAATACCAGTGCAAGATTTACCTATAAGCTAAACAAGTTATAGCCCTCCAAATTTGGTTATTATACTATCTATATACTTCGTAACTGTTAAAGGCCCCCATATCTCAAATAGCTTAGGGCCTTGTAAATTATAAATCCGGCGCTGTCCAATACATCCGACTTCTGTGAAAAGTGAGTTCTCATTAAAAATTTTTAAACTCTCTATCTTTCGAGATACCGCATTCAACATTTATAACTACCAGCCATTGCGAATATGCCGATGAGTTCACCAATTTTATTGCGACATCTAAATATTGTAAAACAGGGACAGGAAAACCTTTACGGAGATGAGAGTTAAAACCACGAGTGAGATACAGGGCCTGGAACAAGAGCAATGAAAAATAACACTGCTACCTGGTATTTAATTTCTACGGACCCGCTTCTAAATATCTTTGGAGGCATATCCTATTCAGGACGTAGCCATCAACCCATAATCTTTTGGATGTAGTGACTTTCTAGGCAATATAAATACTTTCAATAGTTTGCCATTGCTTTCTGAACGGTCTGGATGCACATTTGCAAGAAGTGGGATTCGAATCCGGTTCTTGGCCATTGACAGACAAGATCTGTACGCATTGCGGTTTACTTACGCCAATGGTTCAAGACATCCGTCATTGGTGGGTAATGTAAGTCAATCTACACACTCTTAATATATGGCAACCTTGCTTATCTAACCAAAGCTTATCATTATTGTTCTTTCACAGGAGTGGTATTTTCAAGTGTCCAGAAGATGACAAACCTCTGGATTATGCTAAGGTAAATGTACCAGCTGCCACGAGTGCTTGTTGTATGTTAGAGACATGAGTGGGTTTTATAGAGAAGAGAGAGATGGGTGGGTTTTATAGAGAAGAGAGAGATGGGTGGGTTTTGTAGAGAAGAGAGAGATGGGTGGGTTTTGTAGAGGGGAGATATGGGTGGATTTTGTAGAGAATGGAGATAGACCCCTATGGGTGGGTTTTGCAAAAAACGGGAGATATGGGTGGGTTTTATAGAGAAGGAAGATATGGGTGGGTTTTATAGAGAAGGAAGATATGGGTAGGTTTTGTAGAGAAGGAAGATATGGGTAGGTTTTGTAGAGAAGGAAGATATGAGTGGATTTTGTAGAGAAGGAAGATATGAGTGGGTTTTGTAGAGAAGGTAGATATGGGTAGGTTTTGTAGAGAAGGAAGATATGAGTGGGTTTTGTAGAGTAGGAAGATATGGGTGGGTTTTGTAGAGTAGGAAGATATGGGTGGGTTTTGTAGAGAAGGGAGATATGGGTGGGTTTTGTAGAGTAGGAAGATATGGGTGGGTTTTGTAGAGTAGGAAGATAGGTAGGCTTTGTAGAGAAGGGAGATATGGGTGGGTTTTGTAGAGTAGGAGGATATGGGTAGGTTTTGTAGAGAAGGAAGATATGGGTGGGTTTTGTAGAGAAGGGAGATATGGGGGGGGGGGGGTTTGTAGAGAAGGGAGATATGGGTGGGTTTTGTAGAGAAGGGAGATATGAGTGGGTTTTGTAGAGAAGGGAGATATGAGTGGGTTTTGTAGAGAAGGGAGATATGAGTGGGTTTTGTAGAGTAGGAAGATATGGGTGGGTTTTGTAGAGTAGAAAGATATGGGTGGGTTTTGTAGAGAAGGGAGATATGGGTGGGTTTTGTAGAGTAGGAAGATATGGTAGGTTTTGTAGAGAAGGAAGATATGGGTGGGTTTTGTAGAGAAGGGAGATATGGGGGGTTTTGTAGAGAAGGGAGATATGGGTGGGTTTTGTAGAGAAGGGAGATATGGGGGGTTTTGTAGAGAAGGGAGATATGAGTGGGTTTTGTAGAGAAGGGAGATATGAGTGGGTTTTGTAGAGAAGGAAGATATGGGGGGGGGGTTTGTAGAGAAGGGAGATATGGGTGGGTTTTGTAAAGTTCAATATTTCCCTTCCCCCACAATCCTTTAGAAAAATATAAAATCATATTTAGCATAAAAAAACAAGTAAGATAGGTGGTCAACTCCCAGATCTCTTTTGTGATAAAACCACTGGAAATATATTACCCCCATTGTATGTTTTTGCTGCTGGCAAATACAGTTTAATTCTCAGAGTAATGTGTATGGTCTGTGGTGATTCTCTGTACTTGCTTGTTAAGTTGTACATGTGTTGTTCACAGCTTAAATATTGTGTGATTTGATCTTTGCAGTGTAGACTATTTATGATGTTGTAGGGATTTGATTGGGACATGTTTGTATATAATAATGCTCTTCATTTTGAACCAGTGGCTTACAGCGATTCGACCATTGCTGTTTACAGTGTTATAATAATCACTAATAAAGTCATGTAACTGTTAGATCATTGTTACAATAAAGTCATGTAACTGTTACATCATTGTTACAGTAAAGTCATGTAATTGTTAGATCATTGTTACAATAAAGTCATGTAACTGTTAGATCATTGTTACAATAAAGTCATGTAACTGTTAGATCATTGTTACAATAAAGTCATGTAATTGTTAGATCATTGTTACAATAAAGTCATGTAACTGTTATGTAATGTTCCTCCAGGGCCATAGGCAGCGCATAGGGAAGAAATCATAGCTTTCCATTTTTGTCTTTGTGTTGCCAGGTCTTTCAGTTCTTGGGTGTTGTTTAGGCTCATTGACATGTCTTCTCTATTAATGGTACTTCGTAGAGTTTCTCTAGGTCTCCCTCTTCTTCATACTCCAGGTGGTACCCAGTTTAGTGATTGATGGGGAATTCTTAGGCTGTTCATTCTGAAAGCATGACCAATGTAAGTCCATCACCTTTATGCCTAATGAAGAAAGATATATGGGTTTGTTTGCTTTCCTCTTGTACAACTGTTAGATCATTATTACAATAAAGTCAAATAACTGTTAGATCATTATTACAATAAAGTCAAATAACTGTTAGATCATTGTTACAATAAAGTCAAATAACTGTTAGATCATTATTACAATAAAGTCAAATAACTGTTAGATCATTATTACAATAAAGTCAAATAACTGTTAGATCATTGTTACAATAAAGTCAAATAACTGTTAGATCATTATTACAATAAAGTCAAATAACTGTTAGATCATTATTACAATAAAGTCAAATAACTGTTAGATCATTATTACAATAAAGTCAAATAACTGTTAGATCATTGTTACAATAAAGTCAAATAACTGTTAGATCATTATTACAATAAAGTCAAATAACTGTTAGATCATTGTTACAATAAAGTCAAATAACTGTTAGATCATTATTACAATAAAGTCAAATAACTGTTAGATCATTGTTACAATAAAGTCAAATAACTGTTAGATCATTATTACAATAAAGTCAAATAACTGTTAGATCATTATTACAATAAAGTCAAATAACTGTTAGATCATTATTACAATAAAGTCAAATAACTGTTAGATCATTGTTGCAATAAAGTCAAATAACTGTTAGATCATTATTACAATAAAGTCTTGCGTTAGTTTTATGGTACAAACAATAACAATGTTATACTTGTTTCTTCATTATATTCAGTTGTACCCGGATAAAATGATACAGACAGAAATTATGAGCAGTATCGTGCAATGTACATACCAGAATGAAGGCTGCAAATGGATGGACTCACTGTTTAGTTTGCCTGTAAGTATTCAGAAATATATGCAATTTATCCTGCAGAAGATGGATGTGTTGGACGATTGCCACAAATAAAACAGCAACACAACACATTTCAATTCTCGTGACTACATCTTGCTGGAAATCTAGCAGACCCATTGTCCTGCTACAAGAGAGATCCAGCGGGAGTTTGAGGGGGACATTGTCCTGCTACAAGAGAGATCCAGCGGGAGTTTGAGCGGGACATTGTCCTGCTACAAGAGAGATCCAGCAGGAGTTTGAGGGGGACATTGTCCTGCTACAAGAGAGATCCAGCGGAAGTTTGAGAATGAACGCTTAAGAAGATATGAAATTAGAAATAGTTCTGGTAAGTTGAAATAAGCCAGATGTCATGCGTTTCAGAGGTTACCTGATAGAACAAATAATATGACACTGCTACCTGCCACTGATAATAAGTGTGACTGCAGTAAAACTGTATAACCAATAAGGTAATTACACAAAGCACATAGGGGTGAGCTTTATTGTGTTCAGCGTAAGTACCTTATTTGTTACTTACCATGCATGTCGTAAGAGGCAACTAAGGAAGTTTTTGGGGTGGATCTGTCTCACGCCCCCATAAAGGGTCAAAGTGACCCAGAGGCCATGCTGAAATTATGCTGAAGTCAAGCTGAACAGTGCATATATTGCAACCAAGCTGTAAACAATATTTATGCCAAAGAATCAAATCTGGATCTGTAACTAAAAATCCAACCTGGCATAGAGAACATAAGTGGTAATCTCATACTCCTTGGGGGTTCCACATCATCATTTTCACACCATGAAGAAGGTGAACTGGCTTGAAACTGCTGGACTATCATTGCACACAGCACTTGCTCAGTAGTAATGGTGCCATTCCTCATTCTTTTCCTCGAGAGCATGGGCCCTGGTTCTTAAATTTCTGGTGGCTGGGTGAACCACAGGAGTCATTTTTATTTCAAACAATGAATAACGACTGGTTTTTAAACCGAGGTTTGCTGGTCAGTGGGTGAATAATTTAAACAGAGGTTTGCTGGTCAGTGGGTGAATAATTTAAACCGAGGTTTGCTGGTCAGTGGGTGAATAATTTAAACCGAGGTTTGCTGGTCAGTGGGTGAATAATTTAACAATCCTCTATGGCAGCTTCTGCATAAAATGCTGTAATGTATTGAGAAAAAAGTTGGGTCCAATCCTAGGAGCCCGGCCTACATTTCACACTTTTTTTAAAACTCTGCGCTGATCTGTATTTTTTTAGGAATGTCTACAACTGTATTCCTAGTTACACAATGGCTGCTGTAATTGGGCTCAGATCGATAATGCCATTATTACATTATAATATATTACGTAGTAGACATATTACAATGAGTGTTCCCAGAAGCAAAGACGGACACAGTGAGCAAAATACGTTGTTTACCTACTACGATGTGGGAAGGACTTGACAGTTAAAAAACATTTTGCGCTAGTGGGTTAAGAATAGACACCGGTTAGTGTTTAGTTTTTGACACCAGGGAAATAATCACAAACATAAATAAGATGAACTATGTTGTCTCCCTTTTTGAGGATTCCCCTTTGTGGTAACATTTAGTTCCTTTCAGGTCAATTTCATTTCATATATAGGCGTGGCTCCTAGGATGGAACCAACAAATTGTTATCATATCCTATTTATGACATAGCCTTCAATTCAATATTTTTTTAGCTGTTGTGATTTTATAGACAATGTAAATGTAGCTTGCCATTGCTTTATGCACAAAATGGGGGTCTACTTACCTAGCTTCAGTAGCTTACCATTGCTTTATGCAGTACTCTGTATGCTCAAAATGGGGGTCGACTTACCTAGCTTCAGCAGCTTGCTATTGCTTTATGCATTTCTCTGGTTGCACAAAATTACCTGCAGTGAGATGTATTTAGAATTAATTATAAAAATAGAGGTTCTAGCAGTTTACTGGCAGAAGGGTCTGCTTACCTAGCTTCAGTAGCTTGCCATTACTTTATGAATGAAAATATGCTGTTAGTCTCATACTTTTTGTTGATTAATGGAACACCTAGAGATTGTGTAGTTAGCGTCACAACCAAATTTGCTAGTGAATAAATTCATATATAGTTGCATTCTAAAAAGAGATTAAAGTGTAATAACTTGTTAGGATATTATTACAAGCCTCAGTGTATTTCCTAAGATATTATTACAAGCCTCAGTGTATTTCCTAAGATATTATTATAATTGTATTATTATGGAACACTATTTCCTCAGATATTCTTATAATTATTATTATGGAATACTATTTGCTAATTTTGACAAAATTCTTTGCAGAATCATCTACTTTCCTGTAGATTTGACACAATTTCCTGTCCTAACAAGTGTACGACTAAACTGACCCGCGTGAACTTAGATGACCACATTGAGTATCTTTGTCCAAAGAGGAAGGTGGTCTGCGACTTCTGTCAGCAACAATTTAATGGCGAATACATGGACCAGGTTTGTAGCTAGTAACAAATGTTTCTTCAAGTGCTTATTTTACCAGTGTTGGAACAGCTAATGTAGTTGGGGCCGCTAATGTAATTGGAGCCGCTAATGTAGTTGGAGCTGCTAATGTAGTTGGAGTCGTGATAGTGTAATGTCATGGTTATGGACTCCATGTCATTGTAATGTCCCTGATAGTGAGGAAGAAGTTATTCTTCTGCAATCAGTTTCCTATGTGGTAGGTGGACTGCCTCCATGAATTCAGTTGCCAGCAGGAGATCCTCATGGGCTGCTTCCATGAATTTAGTTGTCAGAAGGAGATTCTCATTGACTGCCTCCATGAATTTAGTTTTAGCAGGAGATCCTCATGGGCTGCTTCCATGAATTTAGTTGTCAGAAAGAGATTCTCATTGACTGCCTCCATCAATTTAGTTTTAGCAGGAGATCCTCATGGGCTACTTCCATGAATTTAGTTTCAGCAGAAGATCCTCATGGTCTGCTTCCATTAATTCAGTTTCAGCAGGAGATCCTCATAGTTGCCCCACAGCTTCACTTCCACTTAAAACTGTAATATGTGTTGTGGGGATGTTAACTTAGTGCATGTTAAATCCACATGCCAATGTATTATCAGCAAACTAATAACCCTTCAGTGTTGTAGGGGTGCACACAGGAAATATAAACACACAAAATTATCACTGTGCCTCGCTGATCTCAGTCCCTTATTTGAGTGTAGAGAATCTTAATCCTGTCCAGTCTGTAATATTATCAATCCATACTTCTTTCCTCCTCTTCTTCTTCCACTGTCAACTGTTTCCTGTAAGATAGTTTCAGGAAGGGAATCGTACCTTATCATGTGGTTAAACCACACAAAAACTTTGTGATGTTTTACCACTGCCATTAGATGTTCTTGTTGACTTGCAGGAGTATTTATTTAGCTTCTCAAGTATATGTTAGTTTTGTGTTCTGTATAATGGATGCACAATATTCATCTGTAGCATTTGTTTTCAAAAGTCTGTACTGTATTCTTGTTCCACCAATTCAAGTATTTAGGTTGAGATTACAAATATTACAGCAGATGGAAGAAGTTCAATAGAAATCAGAAGCAGAATAGGGCAGGGAAAAACAACATTCAGAAAAATGAAAAATATATTGTGTAATATGACATTGTTATTAGAAGTGAGGCAGAGAATTCTGCAGTGATATATTATGCCTATATGCTAACAAATGGATACGAGTCTTGGGCAATAAATAAACTGGAAAGTGGGAAATTAGAGGCCACAGAGATGTGGTTCTACAGAAGAATGCTGGCAATACCATGGACTGCCATGAAAACTGGAGGTGTTGAAAGACTCAAATGTGAGAAGGACCTTAATCAATAATATAAGAAAAATACAATCTTCATTTTTTGGCCACTTCATGAGACAGGGAGGTTTGGAGAACATAGTCACAACAGGCAAGATTGAGGGAAACAGAAGGCGACAACATGAGAAAATATTAGATAGTTTGACAACTTGGCATGGCAGGGAAACAACAACAATTCTGATACATAATACTGGAAACAGAGAGCTGTGGAGAGACATGATCGCCTATGCCAGCTGGTATGGCACCTGATGATAATGATAATGTACTGTATTCTCCTCTCCATTTCAGCTGTGACTGTTCAACTCTCACGTCCATACAAAAGAATAGGTATTATTAGAGATTTATATAGGTTTCTCTTCATTGCTGTACTTATTCTGCTCTTTCATAAGGTATTTAATCTGGACATTGCTGCTGAGGCTATTTCAAATCTGATCTTCGTTTCTTTGTTAGTCCTTATTTGTCGTGTCTCCTACAAAATGCATGGCAGGTAAACAGTGTTGCTATTCTTTGCTCCCCATTTAGGCCTAGTAACACAGAAAGGTTAGCCTACTTTTTAAATCTTCTCCTAACCCCCTCTCCCCCCCCAAAAAAAATCTGCAAGGAACTAAGTGCACAGCCGTGACAAGGAGAAGTGTTTTAAAATGCTTATATCTTTCAACTGACATATAGGGGCCTATATTCTATGAGCATATTCAAGGTGAAGGTCTGAGAGTTTACACAGAAGAAAACTACATTTCCAAGAATTTTTAATTTGTGTTCTATTTTTGTATGTCCTCAGAATCATGCAGGAAGTTGTCAGAAGGAAATACTTTGGTGTGAAAACAAATGCGGGGCTAAAGTAGAAAGAAAGTTCCTGACAAATCACATGAAGAATGAGTGCCATAAACGAACGGTGCAATGTCAGTTTTGCAACCGTGATTTTTTGTATGAAACTTTGCAGGTAAACAATGTTAATTTTGTTTGATGGTAGAGTGGTTAGCAGGCTTGTCTCACAAACACAACTCACTTGAATGTGCTCAAGGTTAGAAAGTCAAGCAAATTGTACTGGTGATATGATTGAATGTATTAGTTTGTTCTCAATTTCCTGCAGATTAGCAGGATGAAATCCATATAATGGAATGTGTTGTGTCATGATTTGCAGTGTGGGTGCGGTATCTGTGCCTTTATACCCATTACATCCAACTTCAGTATGTAACTTAGTCCTTGCAATCTATAAAAGTAAGATTATGTACCAGCATCACATACATGGTTTCCCATAAGTACTCAGCTGCTTAGTCAGTGGTTCTTCTTTTTCATTTGCTATCTGGTACCCATTTTAATTCTTGTGGTGGCAGTCTATTTTCATTCATTTAAAGTACATGTCCAATATAAGTCAATCATTGTCTTCTTATTGTTGTAGAAACATATTGTAATTTGGTGTCTTCTGCTGAATTTGCTAAGAAGTCTGTTCATCTGTTCCACAAGTGCACAGTGGTGTGGCACACAGTCGCATCCTATGCATGTATATTCCGTCTGTTGTGTCCTGTCCTTAGGCAAAGTATTGTGACTTGTTCCTGTCGATTTAGTTAGTGGTAGACATCTTTACTCATGCTATTTTCACTTCTGGTGGTTTTTTTAGCTCTCTTCTTTTCTGGATATTAGACTTCATTGTCTTCCTGCATAAACTCTCCTCCCTCTTTGGCCAACTCATCTGCCCTCTCATTTCCTGGGACATCACAGTGTGATGGTACCCATTGAAGTACTGTTCTATATTTTTTGCTTGCTATGTTGTTTTAGTTTGTGTCTTACATGTTGGAGTTTGACAACTCTGAGATCTGATAGTATATCTGTGAAGATTACCACCTATTCACATTCAGAGACTGTGTCAAGTATCATTAGGGCAGCCTGTTCTATTGATTGAACCTCAGCAGTATAGTTAGAGCAAAACTTTCCTGCGAAGATGGACTTTGTTTCAGAGTAATGGTCAGAATATGTTATACTGCCAACAGAGTCTGGAAACTAAGATTGGTCGGGCCATCCCTGACATTGAACAGGACTAAAGTCCTTCTCAAGCAAGCACATGTGCTGAAGTTGGAGATACCAGGCAGAGAGGCATACCAGCAACCATGGTATCAACGATTAGATAATGGAAAAGTATCAGCATAAATACCCTACACCATCTTCTGAAAGAGAAGGACCTCCTAGTGGGGATACACAGAGTGTACCGCCATAAGTTCAGATAATCACTAAAAAAACCATCCACACATGCTTCTGGTTTTATTCTTCTAGTTATTATTTCAGCCAATTTTAAGTTGGAGTTTCTAAGTTGGAGGAAAATTATATCAACAAATAGATAACTAGAGTTTCTAAGTTGGAGGAAAGTTGTATCATCTCATTGAAATCTCATCTCTCTTTTTCACTCGTCGTGCTGTCTTTCTTATCTTACCTCGCTGGACCCTTCTGGCTTTGATCTTTCTCTTCCCCATGACATCTTACATACCAACCTGAAATCTCTTCCTCCTACCATCATCACAAAATTATATGCTTACTTATGTTTAGTATATTGTTTGTTTCATGTGTTGTCTTTCATCCTGATGAAGGTCTAGAGTCAAAACATCGTCTGACACTGTCTCACTGCTAGTATGTTTTATTTACAAATATTGGTAATTGATTGAACATTTTAAAAATCATTCTTGTTCAGACACACCAGTATCAGTGTCCTAGATTCCCAGTAACCTGCCCAAACAGATGTGACCCAGCCAAGATTCCAAGGGAAGAGATAGAAAGCCATGTTCAAGAACAATGTCCATCTTCTACTGTTTGCTGCCCATTCAAAAACGCTGGTTGTCAATATAAGGTAAAACAATAAATAGTACAAACAATCAGTTGTTCAATATTTTGTGAAACTATTGTGGTTGTCAGCAACCATATTCCCAGTTGTAAATTGTGACTATGAAACATGGACATTAAATAAAGTAGTGACAAAGATAATTGTCTATATTGAAATGAGATGCTACAGAAGGATGTTGAGAATATAATGGACAGAAAAAAAGACAAACTACAAAGTGATGAGAACTTTAAATATTGAAGAGAGTTAGCTCATAAATAATATTTATAACAGAACAGTTAAAGTTTTTTTGACCATATAAAGAGACATAACAGCACAGAAAATGTTATAACTGAGGACATTTTGGCTGGTAACGGAGGGCATGGTGTCTGGTAATGGAGGGCATGGTGGCTGGTAACAGGAAAGGGCCAACAAAGATGACAATGGACAAGAAAATGCCAGTGTTAAAATATAGTTTTGCTGCAGCTGGTCAGCTCACTTTTAGTATGAGTCCATGCCCTGAGGCATTGGTTATCATGTGATATTGTATCCTAGAGGATAAGATTCTGGGTACCACTGTCTTTGACAGATCTGGTATCTCTAGCATTGACACTATTCTAATGCAGACACAGATGTGTTGGGCAGGTCATGCGGTACATATGCCAGATCATTCCATGCTAAAGATATTTCTCTATGGTGAGTTACAGAAGGGCCTACATTCTCAGGGTGGCCAAAATAAAAGCACTACAAGATCTAGTTAAAGACATCACAGCCTTTGAACTAGATCAAAATACTTGGGAAGAACTTGCACAAAATAGAGCTACATTTCATTTTGAAGTAAAAAAAATAAGCAGCATCTTGTGAAAAGAGGAGAAATGCAGCAGTTCAACAGCGGAGAGTAGATAGAAAGTCACGGGTAGACCAAAAACCATCTACAGTGGTAATACCATGTCCGAATTGTCCAAGGAAATTTGTGGTCAAAATAGGGCTTATTAGCAATCTACGAACTCATAGTCAAGGACATAACTCTAACTGAACTTCAAAAGCAGATGTTACAAATGGTCATCATCATCATCATGTGATGGATGAATAACAACAATCATGTCTGTTCACAGCTATCTGTCTCTTGATTCTTAATTCTTGATTAGAAACTAACATCACAGCACATGGGGAATTCCAATAAGTGCTCCACTTTCCATTCCAGCAGCCATCCCAGTGTATATATAC
This sequence comes from Meghimatium bilineatum, assembly GCA_034231615.1. Lineage (NCBI taxonomy): Eukaryota > Metazoa > Mollusca > Gastropoda > Stylommatophora > Philomycidae > Meghimatium > Meghimatium bilineatum. The sequence goes on from CM067304.1 coordinate 1,156,000, forward strand.
TCAGAGTCCTGGTCAGGTGTTGATTGCATGATCTTCGAAACTTCCCACACACAAAAAATTATTTTTCCTTCCCTCCCCTCTAGAAACTCCCATTTCTGACATTCTCTGTATGTGTACATTGTCAGCCTCATTGACATCATCTTCATCTTGAAATGAATTTGTCTCATGTTTATCTGTCTCATGTACTGCCAATTATTTATTCTAATTGTCCATGCTGTGTGACATTAATAATCATGTCTGTCTACAGCGGTTGGCCTCGAGTACTGCAGAACATTTCTTTTTATAGTCAGTTTTGTGTGGCATTGCTCAGAGGAATATCAGCGTATATGGTACCCAGGGTGAATGTAATAGGCATACCTTGCTGAGCAGCGAAAGTGGAGGACTAAAATAAAATCATAATATTTTTTCTTGTTATTAAGTAGTTCTTGGAGAGTGATTGTGGCATCCCTTGAGCTCGGCACCTGGGAAAAATGCCCTTCACATTCCCTCACTATGTATCTGGCATTGCTTACCATGTCTGACCACAGCCATCTGTCTCAAGTAATGCAAACATTTTCTGGTATATTCCCATATGCCACATGCCAAGCTGTCCAGCATCTTCTCTCCTGGTTTTCTGATTTACATGTACAATATAACTACTTGACCCATGATTATTCTTGACTAGTAACATAGTGTCCATCACTTGCTCACTTACACCCACACAACAAAAATAGCTTCATATTGTGTATTGTTTTATCAACTTGTTTATTTCAATGCAAGAGCTTGACCCTCTCTGACCGACAGAGTTGTTCACTTATAAACGTGAATGACTTTTTTAGAGTAACATGCCTTCCGAATATGTGACAGTGCACTGCTGTAACATATTACTCAGAACTTTCTATTAGTCACTTTCCATATAATTTGAGAGAAAAGCATGGACTAGCATCTCGCAGTTAATCACAATGGTGGTTTAAAGGTCTGCTGCAGTTGAAAGGTCACAGTTGAATGCTTGGCACCCAGGGATCCTTTAACTATACAAGCAGATTGCCTGTTCTATACTGTGACTAAGTTATGACACTATTCATACTTTCTATGCCAGATTTTTATCATAGTCCACTTTATGTTTTATTATTTATTATTATTTATGATTATTAGGCCTATATTGTCATGGGCCTATATTTTATCAGTGATATTTATTATGATTACGGTATACTTATGATTATTATATTGTCATGGGCCTATTTATCAGTGATATTTTTTATTTCTGTACAGTGCCCTCGATATAGCCTAGATCTTCACCTTGAAGAGAGCATGAAAGCTCATCTTAGCCTAACATGTGATCTTGTTAAACAACAGCAGACACAGATCACACAACTCTGCTCAGCTTTGCATACGATAACACAAACAACCGATGGTGTCTTCATCTGGAGAATCAGGTAAAGATCCATTTAATCTAAGTAAGTTGTCTTACAATTCATGGACAACTTATGATAACCTTGGAAGATTGATACTAGGTAAACTGCAGCAAAACTGTGATCCAACATGTGATATTTAGAAACACAGGGTCATGAAGTCTTGCGAATCACTGGAAGCATGCATGTCATAGACCTCAATGGGGCAACTAAGGAGGTTGGGAGTGGAGTTGGCTTTCTCATCATATAGAGATCAAATGACACAGAAGCCATGCTGAAATTGGATGTGTCAGGCTGAAATGCAAAGATATCACAGCCAAACTGTAAACCATGACATAAAACATTCCATTCTCCGGACTGCATCCTGTTAATCTGCAGGAGTTTAAGAACAAATGAAGAAGAAAAAGACTGGAAGCACACAGGAAAGCATACATAAGTTGACATTTCTATCAAAAAGCCTTTATCAAGAACAAATATAGCAAACATTGAGTAGAGCACAGCTGTACCTAAGATCTCATCACAGTAGAGTAGGCCTACTAATAGAAGATAAGATCTCATCACAGTAGAGTACTAATAGAAGATAAGATCTCATCACAGTAGAGTACTAATAGAAGATAAGATCTCATCACAGTAGAGTACTAATAGAAGATAAGATCTCATCACAGTAGAGTACTAATAGAAGATAAGATCTCATCACAGTAGAGTACTAATAGAAGATAAGATCTCATCACAGTAGAGTACTAATAGAAGACACAAATGCTGGAGTAGGATGAATACACAAAAAAAATGCAGGGACAGCGATGAAACAAACAAAAAATGGAAGGACAGAGATTAAATAAACAAAAACTGAAGGGACAGAGATTAAAGCAAACAAAATCTGAAGGGACAGAGATGACACCCAAAAAAATGGAGGGACAGAGATTAACCAAACAAAAACTGGACAAAAAAGAGAAAAAATAAACAAAAACTGGAAGGAGAGACATTAAACAAACAAAAACTGGAGGGACAGAGATTAAACAAACAAGAAAATGAAGTGACAGAAATGAAATAAACAAAATCTGGAAGGAGAGAGATTAAACAAACAAAATCTGGAGGGACAGAGATTAAACAAACAAAATCTGGAGGGACAGAGATGAAGCAAACAAAAATTTGATGAAATAAACAAAACTGGAAGGAGAGAGTTTAAAAAAAAAAAATGGAGGGACAGAGATTAAACAAACAAAAACTGGAGGGACAGAGATTAAACAAACAAAAAATGGATGAAAAAGAGATGAAATAAACAAAATCTGGAAGGAGAGAGATTAAACAACAACAAAATGGAGGGACAAAGATTAAACAAACAAACATGCGGACTCATGAAGGGCACTGAGTATGAAGGGCACTGAGTATGAAGAGCACTGAGTATGAAGAGCACTGAGTATATCTAAATGAATTAGTGCTAATCTGCAGCATTTGAGAACTAATTAACAATATCTGAATGTATTAGTTACAAATGCCAAAGACAGATGTATTGGATCACAAGTGCAAATAAAACGGTGACACAACACATTACTGTTCTCTGGACTACATCGTGCAGGAAATCTTGTAGGATCATTGTCCTGCTACAAGAGAGATCTCTGGACTACATCGTGCAGGAAATCTTGTAGGATCATTGTCCTGCTACAAGAGAGATCTCTGGACTACATCGTGCAGGAAAATTCTAGGACCATTGTCCTGCTACAAGAGAGATCTCTGGACTACATCGTGCAGGAAAATTCTAGGACCATTGTCCTGCTACAAGAGAGATCTCTGGACTACATCGTGCAGGAAAATTCTAGGACCATTGTCCTGCTACAAGAGAGATCTCTGGACTACATCGTGCAGGAAAATTCTAGGACCATTGTCCTGCTACAAGAGAGATCTCTGGACTACATCGTGCAGGAAAATTCTAGGACCATTGTCCTGCTACAAGAGAGATCTCTGGACTACATCGTGCAGGAAAATTCTAGGACCATTGTCCTGCTACAAGAGAGATCTCTGGACTACATCGTGCAGGAAAATTCTAGGACCATTGTCCTGCTACAAGAGAGATCTCTGGACTACATCGTGCAGGAAAATTCTAGGACCATTGTCCTGCTACAAGAGAGATCTCTGGACTACATCGTGCAGGAAATCTTGTAGGACCATTGTCCTGCTACAAGAGACATTTAGTGGGAGTTTTAAAAATCAATGCCTAAAAAAATGGATAATTTTGCTATGTCACAGTCATTGTGCTCTATTATCTGCTCTTAGTTAATTCTAATGACAGTCTATGTATGCCTCGAGGATCCTAGTTAGTTGGCAGATCAATTCTGAACATTGAACCATTGGTCTATAAGTGCTCCGACTTCTCAAGATATCCCTCAGTTTGCTACAATTTGTTAGTTCAGTGGTAGAGAGGCGTTGAGTTTCCTTCACAAACAAACTCAATCAAGTTGCTTGTGATTTGAATGTTGACCATCAACATGAATGAAATATGGGGATCACATTGGCATAGTGGTCAAACCATTTGTTTTGTGTTTATGAAATCAGGGGTTTGATACTGGGTCTTGCAAACAAATGAGTGATTTTTGTCCTCTTAACTTTTGTTAAGTTTCTTTTGTCCTAGTAACTACAAAATAATAAGAGACATAAATATCATTCCCTTATTTCTGCAGTAACTACAAAATAATACAACTAATAATCATTCCTTTATTTCTACAGTAACTACAAAAAAATAAGAGAATTAATAATTATTTCTTTATTTCTGCAGCAACTACAAAGCCAAGTTCATGGATTCTGTCTACACGAGTGATAAAGAGTTGAAAAGTCCTGCATTCTACACATCTAAATTTGGATACAAGGCATGTTTATCTGTATTTCTCAATGGTAATGGTTCAGCTGAGGGAAAATACATATCTTTGTACATCAGACTTCTTCAAGGTGATTATGACAACATTCTGTCTTGGCCATTTCTGCTTCCAGTATCATTTACTTTGTATGATCAATGTTCAGATGTAGACATGCGCGCAAATCTCTGTGAAACATTCCAGCCTGAAATATCTTGTCCTCATTTCCAGAAACCTACAAAATATCTGGAAGCACTCGGATTTGGTTATCCAAAATTTGTCTCCCATGAAATAATTAAAACCAGAGATTATGTTAAAGATGATTCAATTGTGATTAAAGTAAGTGTAGATAATTCAGCTTTCATCAAACCATGATTTGTCTCCCATAATGTGGTTTAAAGAAAGAACATGAATGATTCCTTTCAGCACTTTAAGATATCTTGTGATGTTGATATCCATGGATGCAGACTGATGAGTCAACATAGTTCAGTGAGCTGGATTCACATATCCAGAGCTGGATGGTGATTCAGATCCAAATATTTTCGATTATTCACTAAAGCATCACTAGAACCAATAGGCCAACTCTGAAATATTAGCTTAAAAAAACTGAGTACTAGAAGGTTGCTGTATGTAATGTCAATTCTATTCATTTTTGACTGGTCATATGTTGATTATATTTGTTGAAGGGTTAATGGCTATTACACAAAGGGGATATATTGTTGCATTTGTCTTGGTTTCTGTAGTTGTCACAGAACATTACATGGATATACTGTCCAGGTCATGCTGGGGTCAGGGGAAACGAAAGAGCCGATGTGTTGGCTGGTAAAGCCTTGGTGAACGGCACTGAGATAGCAAGAGATAGGATTGAATAAATTAGAGCAGTCATGGAAAACCTACGAGAAAACGAGGAGGAGGTCGAACGAGACAATATACATATTCAGAGAATGGTAGAAATGGGAGTGACTAGAGGTGATGGGAGAAAGTGCTCCCGATCCAGAGAGATCAGAAGAACTCGTAATCAGCAACTGAGATACTGAGCTTATACGCTTTTAGATGGCTGACGGAACGGCAAGGAGAGCATATATTGGAATGCCCCCAGTGCTGTGACACTTGTTCCTAATCAAGAATCAAGTTGTCTTGGTTAGTGTTCATCTTGTTTTTTGTTTACTGTGGCATTATTGTTGTCTTGAATTCCCGGAACTCACTTAAAAGTTGGAATATGTTAGTCAGAAATATGGCATGGAAGCCAAGTCAGATCCCATGAATATCCAGTTAAACTGTCACAAACTTGAAGAAGTTACCACCTTCAAATGCCATGGGTACCAAATATGTGATGATGACTGCTCTGGAAATGTGATGAAGCTAAGATTCATGATGGTGATGGCTGCCATGACAAGGTTGAATGTGATATGGAAAAGCAAGATCAGTATTACAGTCAAGATCAATCTATTCAGATCTGCTAGAGCTAAGTATCACTTTTATACAGATGTGAAAGTTGGACAATAATGCAAACATGGAAAGAAGGATTCAGGTTTTGAATATAAGTGCTACAGATGTTTGTTAAAAAGTTATATAAAACACGACAAATATATTTGTCCAGCAGCAAATAAACAAACTTGCAGGTTATCAAGAATCACTTTTGGCAGGGGTGAAACAGCGTAAACAGATTTGGTTTGGACATAGTAGTATGTGCTTGTAACACATATTTATTTATTGATTATATTTGCTTTGCACAACATGTACCTATAGTTAGGGAATTGAACATGGATAAGAGTTTCGAGTTATGTGTGTGCCTGCTGGAAGCAGTGATAGATGATACATCGAAACTGCAATTAAGAGACTTTTGAATGAATTATGGTATGAACAGTTATTGTTGTTCAACATCACATGATGATGATGACCATTTGTGACATCAACTTTTGAAATTCAGCTAGAGTTATGTCCTTGACTATGAGTTCATAGATAGCTAGTAAGCTCTATTCTTGCTGCAAATGTTCTTGGACAATTCGGGCGTCGGATGACCACTGTAGATGGTATTTGGCCCACACAATGGTTTTGTTCTATCCATGACTTTCTATCTAGGGTACTCTCTGCTGTTGAGCTTGGTATTCTAAAGGAAATCCAGTTTCAGGTTGGAAGTTGAATATTAGTGTTAGTATGTGGCGAACATGAGGAGGTCATGTTTGTAGAACACGGAATTCATTGCTGTTGCATTGACCCACTCCATATTTCCTGATTACACTATTCCATGAGATACTGTCCATACCCACCAATCCAGGAGATATTGTCAATACCCACCCACCATGAACAGTACATGCACTTACAAGGCAGAATGAAATATATGCTTAACCGGCGAGCCACAGGAACTATCAGTGCACATAGGGCCTACACTTTGACATATGCTAAGAGAGATGGAACATGCATGAGTTTGTCCAGAGTGAACTGATGTCAGTTTAAAGAATAACAAAATTTGGTAACAAGTGTGTAAATATGGTGGTTTCAAATCTATTTAATTTTATAGAATATTTCATGATGAACATTTATATAAAGAATTGTGTAAATACAAGTGTATTTAATCATTGATTTGTGATTTTGCATTTTATGATTTTAATTTATAAATAAATTTATCAATTCTACATTCAATTTTATCAATGTAATTTTTGTTTTGTTTTTGTCAGTTTCTGTTTTACCCTAATCTTTTAAGTCATTGATTATAAATCATTAGATAGCCCATATTGTTCTTATCTTTTCCATTTTGTGAATTTGTGTTTACTTGTGGATATCTAGGTCTTGAAACAAGGCTCTTCCTGTTTCAAGATTGTTTATAAAATTGATAAATAATATATTAATGTAATATTGTTACTAGATAATCTAACTACCAAATAGTAAAACTAATATGAAAGAGAAAAAACAAAGAAACAGGGACCTTTTTCTACATTATGCTCCAATAGGGATCATAATCAAGAAACATAAAAGCAAAGAATAAATGCACAAAATAATTAAATTGTGAGTACAATGAAATGGTCTTACGTTTCTTATTTCACTGCCATTTCATGTGGCCATGGCATTTGTGACAACTAGTATGAATTTTCCATATTGATACTGGTTTACACCAATGTGTAGGCCCCCTATCTCATATGCATGTATTGACAACGAAACGCAACGAAAACAAAAAAATTAAAGGGGGCAAATTATTACTAATACGGACATTTTATAAGAATACATATATAAAATCTATAAAATACAAATTTATGACAAAATAATTTGACAGCGCTGCCATGGTCATTTGAGAGTCTGGCATGATCAAATCAATGTGGGTATTAATAGCTTTGAACAGAGTAGAAAACTGCAGACAATTCGGGCCAAAAAAGGAACAGCGAGATCAAACTGTTTCCCCTCTAAAAACCTACTTACATTCTTGCTCACGTTGTAATAAGTCTTTCAGAGCTCATATTGGACTCAGCCTCAGAGACCAGATTGGATGATTCAGCCTCAGAGCCCAGATTGGATGATTCAGCCTCAGAGCCCAGATTGGATTATTCAGCATCAGAGCACTGATTGAATGACTCAGTCTCAGAGCCCAGATAGGATTGTTCAGCCTCAAAGCCCAGATTGGATGACTCAGCCTCAGAGCCCAGATAGGATTATTCAGCCTCAGAGCCCAGATTTGACAGCAGTCTGATGACTCACAAACATAATAAGTCTTTCAGAGCCCAGATTGGACTTAGCCATCTGATGACTCACAAAGAAACAAGCCTAAAATGTGACAATTTTTCAATGCCATGCTCATCTTTTCTTGCAACAGAGAAACAAACATTATCATCACCACTACCATCATCATAAAACAACAATACAAGTAATAGAGACACTGACTAATAATGCTTGATTAAAAATACATATTCAATAAATGAATATAACATAATATATTTATTAACCGGAATAAATGAACAAAGAAATATAGTTAAAATATGAACATGTTTTTGAAGACAACAAGACCGATAAATATGCAATGTTTAAAGGGAGTGCAAAAATTGCAGGCCCTTAACTTATCACAATATGAGGTAAAATGTAAACTGTTATTTTTGTGTATCACAATAGGCATATGTGATAGTTTCATGGATAGGGAAGACTTTGATAAGGAAGGGATCTCAAGATACCATAAAGACTATTCACTACATTTTGGAGAAACTTTCTTTGGAGAAAATTATAATTTTAAGCAGTTCGTTTTAATAAAGGAGGAGGCTGTTGAGATTAATATCTGTGACACTGTATGCAGCACTAAAAACCAATGTATCATAGCATTTTATTTGATTAAGTGGAGAAGAGCATGGTTTTACCCTCCCAAATCTCCTCCTATATATGTATATATATATAGGCCTATACCTATATATAGGCCCTAAGTATAGGCCTTTATAGAGCCTAAATATCATATTTTATATATTAACATCTCTCTCCCACCGTCATCACACCATATGTTCTTTCGTGTGTATGTTAATGTTTAGTATATTATCTATATGTTGTCTCCCGTCCTGATGAAGGCTTCTCAGTCGAAATGTTACATACATATTTCTGTTCATGTTTGCTCTACCAATGTGCTGAGTGTGGTACCCCAGCCTTCGCATTTCCAGTGCCGGATTGTTTCCCGACACCGTAGTTTATCTCCTGATTGCACAAAAAGCTGATTGTTACATGTTTTTGAATTTCTAATCAAGAATCAAAATAACAGTATAACTATTTTTAACATTTTTTAATTAAAACCAAAAATAAAACAAAATACTACACATAGAAATGTATATTGTTTCCATGACGATGACCCGGAAGACAGGAGCAGATAATTAGTCCATTTCCCTTCATATTCTTTTATTACGAGAGTAAAGATCGTATGCTAGAGTGCCTGCCATTTCTTTTTCAAATACAGTGTCGAACAGTTCAGACTGAGTGACCGTAAACCAATTCTTCCAGTCCCCAACTTTACCTGTTAAGAAGAAATGTAGATAATAATGTAAAGATATTAGTTTTCTAATGTAAGCCTTTAGCCGAAGACGGGTGTGTTGGGCCATGTCGCAAATAAAATGGCGACACAACGTTCATCGTTGTGAAACATCATGTCAGATGGTACGCACTGATCGTAATCTAGCAAGATCATTGTCCTGCTATTAGAGAGATCAAGCGGGAGGTTGCGATTGCACGCTGAAGAAGGAGAAGGTATGCCAACTCTTCTTCTTATGTGTTCAATCTTAAACTCCGGTTGGTCAACACGATGTAGTCCATATACCGGAATGCCTTGTGTGCGGATAGCTTACAGCTTGACTGAAATATTAACCGCTTTACAACTGACATATCCGACTTCAGCATTTGTCTTTAGGCCACTTTGACCTACAAAAATGCACACAAGAGGTGTAGAGGTTTGACTACATTGTACTACAATTACCCCACATGTACATCGTCCCTCTCAACAAAATGGCAAATAATATTTTTTTAAATAAATTATTGCTAGCTAACTGACCAACAAACGAACTAATCAGTAAATTAACCAACTGACTGACTAAACTAAACTAACTAAATTTTTTTTAAAAACAACATAATGCAGCAAACGGGGTTTGAACCAGGTCCTCTCAAATGGCACCCACTCGTCTAACAACTTGAGTGACTAAAATCACAACTTTATACTATGTTCACTTTAAGAATGAAGTGGGTCAAAACACACCCCCACATTACTCCGTGACAACAGATGATTTTTAAACAGTTGTTGACATGTAAAAACAATGTTATTTAAAACATTTAAAAGCAATTAAAAACAATATTTAAACAACATTTAAAAAAACACATTTTAAAACAAAATTTAGGAACAATAGTATTCGGTACTTAACAATCGATTAATCCGTTCTACGTCCAATAACCAATCAGAAGCACTGACCTACTTCATTCTTAGAGTGAACAGAGAATATTAGACATGAAGTATGGCAGAAGACGAAAAACCTCATGAATACGTGTTTACTAAGTTGCGAGGCGAGTGAGTGTCATCTGAGCGACCTGGTCCAAATCCTGGATGCTGCATTATAATTGTTATTTATTAATACCTCGATGCTTCTATTTTATATTATTCATTTATTCACTAACTAACCAAGCTAGTCAGTTGAGTGACGGATTGAATGATTCACTAATTAACCTAGCTCTTTGGTTGAGTGATGGACGGAATGGCTCACTTACTAACCTAGTTAGCCAGTTGAGTGGCGGATTGAATGATTCACTAATTAACCTAGCTCTTCGGTTGAGTGATGGACGGAATGGCTCACTTACTAACCTAGCTAGTCAGTTGAGTGATGGATTGAATGGCTCACTAACTAACCTAGTTAGCCAGTTGAGTGACGGACTGAATGATTCACTAATTAACCTAGCTCTTCAGTTGAGTGATGGACGGAATGGCTCACTTACTAACCTAGCTAGCCAGTTGAGTGATGGACGGAATGGCTCACTTACTAACCTAGCTAGCCAGTTGAGTGATGGACGGAATGGCTCACTTACTAACCTAGCTAGCCAGTTGAGTGATGGACGGAATGGCTCACTTACTAACCTAGCTAGCCAGTTGAGTGATGGACGGAATGGCTCACTTACTAACCTAGCTAGCCAGTTGAGTGATGGACGGAATGGCTCACTTACTAACCTAGCTAGCCAGTTGAGTGATGGACGGAATGGCTCACTTACTAACCTAGCTAGTCAGTTGAGTGATGGACGGAATGGCTCACTTACTAACCTAGCTACTGTAATTAAGTAAATAGTTAATGAACTACTATCTAGCGCACATCCATCAACAACTGATAACTTTATAAACATGGGAATAAACCAAATGCAGAATGACCAACATTAAATCAAAAGGAAAGACTGTTAGAGACATTTACGTCTCCTGAACGTACCTTTCCTGTACATGATTGGACTGCTGTTTTCCCCAAACACTTCATTGGCTCCTTTCGTGGCTTTCATAGTATCGAAACTACATTTCTTGACAATCTGGATTAGGAAACTATCATCTGCGTCAACTCCCAGGAAGGTGGCTAACTTTTTTATACCGCCAAAAGTATCCTGAAAATAAAGTTAGAAACATTGAATGTCGTGAGATATGCCACAGATATTTATATATAGCAAAAGGACCTAATCGTCACAGACAGGGCTGGTTATTTCCAAGAATATCTGGGATCTCCCGAACAATATTTATAAATCCCTTCTTCAGAATAGACATGCGTGCTGATCTCACACATCTTCACTCATCTTGGTTGATGCGAGTGATCATTAGTCACGTTGACTCTTTGTACCGCCAGCCAATGAAAATCACACACAAAATTGGATAAGCAACGATAAGTGACACTGAATGAGATCAGCGCACAGGACAGAACAGGAGAAGGACTTGGTATATATGATGCTCAAACATTTTTCAGCTATGCTCATGAAAAATTGTTCCACGGCGGAACATTCTGGCAATGTTTCTTGAGGCGACGATGTACAGAGTGCGTCTGTGACGTGGCCAAGGTACCAGGTTCAAATCTCGCAGCAGGCAAATGTGCAACCTCACCGTTGAGAATGAACTGGCAAACTACTGAACGCGAGATAGTGCTGCAGGTAAGTGAAATTACTGACTATTTGAAATGAAGCTTGTCTTCTTTGATCGTTATATGAGGATTTAAGTATGGTTTGTTTGACGTGGGTTGAAACATGACATCTGTTTTCTTTGTATTGGTGGTGAAGCGAAAGTCGTCGCAGGCTTCAGCAAATTGGTTTGTGGTGACCTGCATACTGTAATCAGAATCAGCATACAGTGCACAGTCATCTGCATAGAGGAGTTCCCTGCTCATTGTGTCTCGCGCCTTAGTTTTGGCTTGCAAACGTCATAGATTGAAAAGTGTACCGCCTGTTCTGTATCTTATTTGTATTCCTGTTACGTTGCTTGATCTAGATGCGTCTGTCAGCACGAAATCCCCATTGACTCAGACAGAAGATCATCCAAACAACACATGAATCAATTTACATACTCAAACAACACATGAGCCAATCAACGAACAAAACTATCTACCAATCAAAATAACTAGCTATTTACCAAACCAAGAAACAAACCAATCAGATGAGCCTTTGTCATCCAAATAACCTACCACAGAACAAAATAACAGCAAAGTAAGCAAGACAGGAGACAATATTTTATTATTTGAGATTCAACACTGTCAATATTTAAACGTGGGACAGTCCTAATGAGAAAAAAGTATGTATTCTATCTATCTTTTCCCTAAATCCCTTGTTGCCTTTCAGTGTCAGGGGTAGAAGAGTTTTCTGGAGACGGCCTATTGTGTGCTGAGTATATTGTGGAATTTGTCGCCTCTTTTTATTTCGGTGGTCCATCTTTTTCGTGGTCTGCCTTCACTGTATCTGTTTAGCATAGCTTGATGTGGTACACTGGCTGATGGTAGTCTGCTAATGTGTGCAAACCATTTGATCTGTTGTCTCTTGATGTATTCAAAGATTGGGTTGGTGCCGGTTTTTTGTCTAATGTCCTCGTTCCTCAACCTGTCTCTTTGCGATATTTCTAAGATTCTGCGTAAGCATGCCATTTCATCTGTAGTTTACATTTGTCTTCTGCTGTCGTTGTCCATGTTTGGCTTTGGTAGCACAGCGTTGACATAATAATCATTTTGAATAGTGTTAGTTTGGTGTTTAAATCTACATTTGTGTTTCTGAAGATTGGTGTCATTTGCCCTAGGGCTTAGTATGCTTTACTACATCTTTTGTGTATTTCCATGATTTTGTATTATTTGATTTTACGTTTGTATTTATATAAAATAAACAAAAAAAACAATAACACTTACTTCTTGCAGACTCTCATATGAAGTAACATGGATAGACATAAACAATAACACTTACTTCTTGCAGACTCTCATATGAAGTAACATGGATAGACATAAACAATAACACTTACTTCTTGCAGACTCTCATATGAAGTAACATGGATAGACATAAACAATAACACTTACTTCTTGCAGACTCTCATATGAAGTAACATGGATAGGCATAAACAATAACACTTACTTCTTGCAGACTCTCATATGAAGTAACATGGATAGACATAAACAATAACACTTACTTCTTGCAGACTCTCATATGAAGTAACATGGATAGGCATAAACAATAACACTTACTTCTTGCAGACTCTCATATGAAGTAACATGGATAGGCATAAACAATAACACTTACTTCTTGCAGACTCTCATATGAAGTAACATGGATAGACATAAACAATAACACTTACTTCTTGCAGACTTTCATATGAAGTAACATGGATATGCATAAACAATAACACTTACTTCTTGCAGACTCTCATATGAAGTAACATGGATAGACATAAACAATAACACTTACTTCTTGCAGACTCTCATATGAAGTAACATGGATAGGCATAAACAATAACACTTACTTCTTGCAGACTCTCATATGAAGTAACATGGATAGACATAAACAATAACACTTACTTCTTGCAGACTCTCATATGAAGTAACATGGATAGACATAAACAATAACACTTACTTCTTGCAGACTCTCATATGAAGTAACATGGATAGGCATAAACAATAACACTTACTTCTTGCAGACTCTCATATGAAGTAACATGGATAGGCATTTCTAGATGATCTTTGATTCCTTGTTCCCACCCTCTTGTGTACGCAAACCATGATTCGTAGTCAACTGCAAACAAACAAACAAACAAACAAACAAACAAACAAACTGCATGGGATATGTATATGTGTATAATCCAATAATAGTAGGGATAAAGAAACCGTTAAGTATTAACTGTATTGCACTCCAGTTACGCATACAGGTATAGTGGTTAATGTTATCTAACATACATTATATTAAAATATACATATACTTTGATTTCTTCTTCTTCTGCGTTCATTCTCTAACTCCTGCATATCAGCAGGATGTAGTCCGGAGAACGGAATGCGTTGTGTCATGGTTTACATCATTGCTGCGATATCTGCTACTTTCGGCCTGACACATCCTACTTCAGCATGGCTTTGGGTCACTGACCCTATATGGGATGGAACAGCCAACTCCATCCCATAACATCCGTAGTCATCTTTTACGACATGCGTGGAAGGTAAACAGTGTTCCTATTCTTTGCTTCCCTTTTGGGACCCGGCAACACACGGGCGATAATTTGATTTAAATGATGGATGAAGATAATCCAGTAGCAAAAAAACGTGTAAAAACACACAAGAGCGAGAAGCTGGATTGCTGAGTCGTCACAGTCAAGAATCACTCGCTCCATAAATACTGCAGAGCATAGACATTAAATTGAACGAGTGATGCAGAGAATTGCTCAAGAAACCCTCCAACAAAGACAAGAACAACTTGCTAAATATGCTGATTTGCATCGGCGTCGAGCTAAGCTAGAATCACCAGCATAAAAAGAGAAAATCGACAAGCTATGAATAGAGAATACCAACGTGGTCACAGACCGCATGCAACTGTTAAGCAAAAGCAGAGACGTCGAGCTGCAGACGCTGAGGCTCATTCCTTGTACAAATGCGTCGAAGTCAAGCAATTTTAAAGGAAGCAGCACATTTTGCTGAGGATCGTGTTGTGAAATTTTCTATATTATATGTCAATTTTGTGTTGCTAAAAGTTTTTTGGACGAACGTCGTAAAAAGACAAGTTTACAAGTTGTTGCCGACAAAGAAAGATCATGCTCCCACAGCCACAAGATATCCATGGTAATAAACTGGAGTACGTAGGTATGTGCTAATTGCAAACAATGCAAACAAGAACAACCTAGACTAATTCTTACATTATACCTGTTGCATATATCATATGGATCTTCGCGACCTCTAATACATTTTGGTCGTGCGTCCTGATATAACCTACTTGGACAGTGTCCGCTGGTTGAAAGCAGCACGTCTCTCCAAAGGAGAGGTAAACTTATCACCTATCTACCAATTCTTTCATCTACTAACCAAAGACAGTGTCATTTTACCTATACTAATTCTTGAAGTAACCAACGAAAGGAAAACATTTAATGTTACTTAGACTAATTTTTACATCTACCAACCAAACGTAAATACTATTTCTTTAGACTTAACAATTCCAAAAGAAGGGAACAATTATACGTTAATTTATATTTATAGCAAACAACAAGGGGAAATAATATTGTCTAATTTCCTTAAATGTACTTTAACAGCTAACAACAAGGAAAAATAAATAATTTATAAAAATACCATGTCCGGATAGAAACAATGGCAAGTAATCTTTCCACTCTCCATTATACTGGTAATACTCAACCAGTTTACAATGGTGATTATAGTAGCTGACAGCTACATCCTTTGGATCTCTGGTCACGTAAACCAGCTTGCATTTCTTCTTGAAAATGTCTTCTGGAAGTAACTCGAAATGGTAGTGTATATTCAGAGATCTTGGTGATGGAAGTTTCTGTTCATAAGGCAAAGAAATATTATGAATTCAGTAATTATAATTACATTAAACTCATTGTAAATGTTATTATTAATTCAGTAATTATAATGAAATTAAACTCATTGTTAATGAACTTGAAGCCCAGGCCCCAATTGCTACATCATCAATAGATTGTACGGTAAACACTTTGACAACTACAGTCCGCTCTAACAACTTTACCACTGTAGTGCTCTAACATATCACAGTGGTCGCCCCATGCACGAACTGTCTATGGACATTTGCGGCCAGAATATGGCTTATTAGTCATCTACGATCTCCTAGTCAAGAACATAACTCTAACTGACTTTCACAAGGGGATGTAACAAATTGTCACCAACATCATGTGATCGACGAAAAACAATGCTACTATGATTAAGTCTACCTCGATATCTTCTGGAAGTTTGTACTCAATCATCCCCTCGTCTTTTTCAATCGCGGGTACGTCAACAGTTCCTTCCAGCAAGATTCGAACCATTTCCCACACCCAGTGGGTACCTGCAATTAAACAATAAAGCATTTATAGATGAACATAAACAGTATGCAGTAAAAAGCAAAGTTAAGTTAACCCATATCATTTATTAATGCCGTAGGGGTGTGAGATGTTAGTGATATCATATTTCAGTGGTTCTGCTATATGAGGACGGTAGCCATCTCCTTTCCTTCGCAGTCTTTACTTCCCGGATTAATTCGGTACCCAATTAAGGCTGGGTCGACTCAAGAGCCGTTCTATCTGTTTATCTCTTCGCTAAACTCTTTGTTGCATTTCAACGTCAGGGGTAGACGTGTTTTCTGAAGATGGCCCTCTTGTGTGCTGAGTATATTGTGAAAGTTTATTGCCTCTTTTATCGCGGTTGTTCACCGTTTTCGTGGTCGGCCTCTAGGTCTGTCTTCACTGTATCTGTGTTGCATAGCTTGCTGTGATTTGCTGTCTGACGGAA
This sequence comes from Meghimatium bilineatum, assembly GCA_034231615.1. Classification (NCBI taxonomy): domain Eukaryota; kingdom Metazoa; phylum Mollusca; class Gastropoda; order Stylommatophora; family Philomycidae; genus Meghimatium; species Meghimatium bilineatum. Next base: position 1,172,662 of record CM067304.1, read on the forward strand.
GTTTGCTGATGTGTGCAAACTATTTGATCTGTTGTCTCTTAATATATTCCAAGATTTGGGTGGTGTCGGTTCTTTGTCTAATATCCTCATTCTGTCTCAAAATTACGGGACCTGGGCCACTCACATACGAAGGCAGTGCGCTAACCACTGCGCTACACGGCTCACTCAAACTATGCAGAAATAACGTCAAATCTTGGTTTGTATTGTTTTAGAAAAGATTAAATGATATAGGCCTATGTGGCATAGTGGTTAAGCCATTTTTGTTGTTTTCACGAGCTCGTAGCTTCAATACTTGTACCTGACATCTTGTGCGTTTTCATAAAGAAATCTGGAAATTATTGATACACGCCAGGGTTGCCAGATTTGATAATTTCATGCCAAATTTCACAAATTTGACCATTGGGAAATGTTCATCACTATCAAGAGCATTTTCCGAAAAGAAAGTTGGCCGCAACTGACCTCCAACATCCTCTATCTCGTGCTTTGGTGATGCACCGTGCTATACTGTAACCTGTCCATCTCGTAACATTTCTCTCCCACTTGTATCTCCTCCCCTCTTCAACAAGGTGTCATGTCTTTTAATATGTCAAACATACTTTACATGTTTGATCCTTATTTTATGGAATAGTTATTTTTTTCATACAAAGTGTTTGTTAGAACCTCTTTTTATCGTTTTTTTCTCTATTCACGATGTTCTCCATATTCTTCAATATATCCACATTTCAAAGGCATTTATTATGTCTTCGGGGTGTTTGTTCATTGTCCATGTTTCTGAGCCATACATTAATTTAGAATAGATGTAGCATTTTATAATTTTCATTTTTAGTTTCTTTATAACTTGATTAGATGTCCATATTTTCCTCATGTCATTGAAAGTACTTCTAGCCATTCTATTCCCAATCTCCTTTTAAGGTTGTATACGAAATGATATGCCCACATATTCCAACTTTTTAATATTAGGCTTGATTTTATACAACTTCAGTGACGCGGATATAAAAAAAACAAGCAGCGACTACTAGCGATCATTCGATGTGTGCGCAACGTACTGAAAGCCCCCCCCCTCAAGGGTCTTCTGGGGGAGGGGAAGGGGGCCTCTCAGTGCGTTGCGAGCAGATCCAATGAATGCTGCGTTGTAAGCGTCTTTAGCGAAAGATTATTTTGTTAAATAATGTATGGTTTGTTTCGTTAAAAATTTGGTCATATCATTTCGTAATGAACCCCTTTCAATTTTTTTTCACATCTGCATTCATTTGTGATTATGTTTCCAAGATATTGGTAATGTTCTACTTGTTGTAGTTTCTCTCCATGTATTTTTATGTTTAGCACCTGTTCTTCTATGACTTTGCTGATTAACATGAATTTATAATTTTGATATTTATATCTAGTCCAAAGGTGGGAAAACTTTTTGTGCAGAGGGCCGCATTGAAAATTGTAAAGCTATTGGAGGGCCGCATATAATATTATGTATGTTTTTGTTTAAAATTCTCGGTAAATAATCAATTAAATATTTTTATTGTAAAGAAAGGTAGTTTTACACAATGTAGATAACTTCTGAAATAAATTACATTTCTAACAGACTTACACTATAACAGTATATTTCTAATATGGATAAAAGGTTTTGCAAATATTTTAACAATGTTCGTGTATTTAAAAATGTGTTTGTTTGAGGGCCGCAAAATATCCAATGGCGGACCGCATGCGGCCCGCGGGCTGTAGTTTGCCCACCCCTGATCTAGTCCATATATTCTTTGTTTGATTTATCGATGTCATCTATTAGTCTTTGTAGCTGTTGCTGTTCACTTTCTGCTAAAAGGACAGTGTCATCTACATATCGCAGATTGTTTATTATTTTACCAACCATCCGGAGTTGTAGTATTCCTTTTATTTATATATGTAGATGTTCAATAGGATGGGTTATAAAATACATCCGTGTCATACCCCTCTTTTTATCTCTATGTATGGTGCTACCTTGTACGAAACCATTGAGGTCCCGGGTTCAATCCACGGTTGGGATAGGATTGTTTTTTTCGGAGGTACAATCTAAATCCTTCCTGTACATGTCATGGCGTCTGTTATGACAAGACGGCCTTTATTTCCACAGCCCATAGAAAGCACCCCTTCACATGAAAACATTCAGTAACGAAATTTTGTTATGGTACCACTATTAGTCACGATGTTGACATTTTGTCGAATTCTCAATTCTGAATATGTGTTGATGTGTTTACATTACCATCGGAAATGATTGGCAGCATGTGAGATCAAAAGATGTAAAATAACACATAACCAACGTTACAATATAAGGACTATTATAAAAATAATCTTTGATTTCTTTAATTTTGCTGACCTTAAAATTATATTCAACAAATTTATACCAGATTTTGGATATGCACATACAATGACGTCATCGGTTCTAGCTTTAAATGTCTTCACGCCAGATATAGCCTCATGGGAGAAATCAGGAAACCACCGGCCTTGATACTCCAGTACATTCAGGGTATTATCCCCAGCATCCTTGAATCGTTTTATCTCCATCGTAGACTTAATATTGAACTGAAATATGAAATTATAAATCATTATTGACTAGATAGTGTGTATCTAATTTTTTTTAAAATATACGTCTATACTCCGTTCACTCTAAGAATGAAGTGGGTCAGTGATTCTGATTTTTTGTTGGGTGCAGAACACAGTAATCGATTATAACTTGCCAATTAATATTGTTTTTAAATTTCGTTTTTAAATGTTTTAAATAATATTGTTTTTACATGTCATCAGCTGTTTAAAAATCACCTGTTGCCGCGGAGTAATATGGCGGTGTGTTTTGACCCACTTCATTCTGAAAGTGAACAGAGTATATCTATACGTATTTCAAACCGTATATTCTTTCCAGAACGTTGTCGTCGTCGTGGATACTCTGAATGCCTCTATATCCTGGGCACGCAGGCTTGCATTGGTCAGAGACATGTGCATACATTCTTCGATGTCACCGATGCATCGTCTTCTTTGTCTTCCTCTTCTTCTCTCGCCTGGCACTTTGCCTTCCAGAGTCAGACTTTCGATACCATCATGTCCCTTTAAGTGTCTATCTAAAAATCCGTAACCAGTCAGGGTCGTAGCGGTACCACATTGAGTGCATCAACCTTGACCGATCTTCGGTGTATAAGAGCCTGTGAACATGACCGGTCTCCGGTGTATAAGAGCATGTGAACATGACCGGTCTTCGGTCTATAAGAGTCTGTGAATAGAAAACGAAAACATGATATATAATGATTATTTTCATGTATTTCGTTGTTCGGCCTTGGCTATTTCTGGTATGCAACTCCAAGTATGTAAACAGGGACCAACGAAAATTACGACAATAATCAAAAGTAACGAATGAATTCCTAATTAATGCTGAACAGAGTTCTTTGCTGTCGGCAGTCTCGCATCAACACACAGCTCTCACCCGCTGATTTCTATCTTCAACAATGCGGAGGAGTGAGGAAACGTCTTGTTCAGTCCTTGATGATTGTCTGTACATGATTTTATTTTGTTTCCTCCGTTTCTTCCACCTTCGACTGTTTCCTGTGGTATTGTTTTTGAAAAGAAATCGTGTCAGCATACATTTCCAAACCATGAAAATGTTCGTTGTTTCACTATTGAAAGTAATGGTTCTTGTGGATCTGTTAAAATCTCTTTTATTTGTCAAAGACACAATAAATAAAATATAATGCAAACCCAGGAATTAAGATAAGCATGATCCTTGATTAGAAATCAGCGTCATCGTATAAAGGGCATTCCCATAAGTGTCCCGGTCTCCACTAGAGGAAGCCATCGAAGACGAGTCAGATGTTGATCTATAGAAATATCCAGAAAATAAGGTATAAAGGTTACTAAAAAATGACTATCAATAATAAAAAATAAATCCCTAACAATAAATCATAGAACAAGGACAATATTCTGCGTTGCGGTCCAAACGGGAACTTTTTCAAGAAACAAATACCAGCCAAAAGATAAAACTATAAAAATATTGAACACTAGGACTTGGATATATTTTCTGGCAACCTTGATACCTTATTTAGTATTTCCTACTTATTTGTTTGGTTACTGCGTCATTCTTCATTTTGTCGGAATAAATCCGATATTTTGATTATTCATAGGAATATCCAGAGAAGACACACTTTGTCCTCTCAATCCTGGTCACTCCCAGTTTTATAATTCGTTGTCAGTTTAAATTTTCACATTCAGCATCTACCGTAAATATAGAAGTGTCAACGTTAGGTAAGCCATATCTCTTCTCATTACGGTTCCCTACCATTAACCACGCCCGTACGGTAACACTATATCACACGGTGTAGCTTCACCAGTTGGACTCAAATATCGTTTCCACTTTTGTGTTCACATTTTTAACGGCTAATTTCCACTTGAAGCCAGACGTTTTTCTATACATTATTGAAACTTTCATGATAATATATATTTCTTTGATATTCTGCACGCATGGAAATTTGTAAAATCAATTTTGCTAAAATTTTGTGTAAATAAAACATTTTTGTGCTTCATGTTTACAAGGTTTAAATTTCTTGTTTAGTTTCACTTGAGTTAGTTTTCTAAAATGAAATATTCAGTATTGATACGACTATAGTTTATTTCTGTATTTAGTTTTATAAATATAAACCCCTTTACATAAAAAACCCCAGATTATTTGTTGGATTCAATATTGAGAAAAGGATACAACTCCAATAGAACAATTAATAAAACAATGTGCAGATTCTGTGTACATATTATACATATATGAGACTGAAACACATGAAAAATTCAGTAAACATGGAAAACTTTAAATGTTGCGACAACGGGTTTAAAATGAGCATGTTCTTTTGTTGCCTCTGACTCTACATCACCATAACAATTATTACTTATTACTGAAAATATCAATAATCAAAGAGGCACTGAAAAATAGTCCAATACACAAAGCTCCAGGTGGAGACGGCATAACAGGCATAACAACAGATTTAATAAATAAATGTGCTGACACTGTAGTTAAATGGCTACATAGAATACAATAATTCAACACGCCATGGAATGATAGAATAACATCTGAAGACTGGCAGTCAGCAACAATAATACTTATACGGAAGAACAAGAAGTCAACTAGAGATTGCGACAAATACAGAGGGATATCGCTACTAACTCAAGTTGGGAAGATATACGCAAAGATAATAGAAAAAATGACTAAGACCTCGCATAGACCCCTAAATAAGTAGAAAACAGAATTACAGATATAGACATGTTTCAAGTGAACGAAAGAAGAAGCAGAAAGAAATGTTGACCGTTTGACAATAGGCAGTGGCATCGCATGAATAGAGATGCGAAACGTAATGACGTTTCAAGCTCTCCATGTAGATAGAAGCACACAATGGTGTTATTCAAACATATCAGACCTCTTTTCAACGGGAACTAAACATGACAGTCAGATATAATAGAATATTTAAACTTGTTGACAACGTATATAAATAAATTCAAGTAGGGAGCATGAGGGTAAATGAAAATAATTCTTACAACGGACGGGAATTGAACCAGGTCCGTCCTAGTGGCACTTCAAAAAAAAAGATGTGATTTCGCTAAGACATTCAATTTATGTACTCAAGTCCCTGAAAACGGACCAATCGAAACGAGGGCTAGCAATTAGTTGCAACGGCAGAAATAGCAGTAGTAGTTGTATCGGCAGTGGTAATAGTACGCGTACTTTTAGTGGAAGCAATTGTAATAATTGCAATGCTAATATCTGTTGTTTTTGTAGCAATAGTAGTGACATTAGTGAATATGAATTGTTGTGTTTGTACTACTACTTCTATTACTACTATTACTACTTCTACTACTACTAATACTATTATTATTACTGTTACTGCTGTTACTACTACTATTACTACTACTACTACTAATACTACTACTACTACTACTTCTAGTATTACTACTGCTACTACTACTATTACTACTACTACTATTACTACTGTAACAACACCAACAACTATTGCTAATAATAATAATAATACTAACCAGAATTATTTCTGTTACTACTAATAAAACCACACTAGTACTACTGTTTCTGCGACTACTGCAAATATTTTTTTTTAAATTACTACTACTACAACTACTACAACTACTACAACTACTACCACTACTAAAAACATTTCATAATTAGACAAAAATGAAAGGTCATACTTGCTGTTCTGTAGAGCCTACCTTATTATAGAGGTTGAAATATTTAGAACAGCACTAGCTCTGAATTATGTACTTGCTCTACCCCTTTGAACATTTTATATCCTTGCAGACGTAGAGAGTTTGTGTTAGTACGGGTTCCGTATAGATACACACGATACGTGAGACAACTCATTCAACCTTAGAACAATCTCATATCTGAGACTTGTCTGCTTCTTTTTTAATTCCTGCTTGCATTCACTGGATAAACATGCATAGGGACCTACCTATTTATTTATCCTTTGTATTGTGCAGTAGTAGTTGTTGTTATACGTATGCAATAGGATACATGGGTGTGTTTTTTGACAGTAGTCGGAGTTTCAGGGAACATGTTGACCACGTTATTATAAGGGCAGGCAGAGGCTTAGCAGCAATGAAGGTTTTGGCTGCTGCGCAGTGTGAGCGGAGATTGTTATTTCTTTTGTTCCAGGGTTTGGTTGTGGCTGTTTTTGAATGTGCACTGGCTATTCTGACTTTTAGCCAAACTCAGACTGAAAGACTGGATAGAATCCATAATGCAACAATGCGTATCATTCTTGCGTGCAAAAGAGACACATGGTCAAGAGCTGAGCGGTACCTACTCGTCTGTCAATCGGCAGAGCACAGATTACAGTATTGCCATGCACGAGCGTACCTCTAAATACATGCAGATAAAGAACACGCATTGCATTCCGAATTACAGAAAGTTAAAGGCGGCATATTTATAAGAGGGAAGTCGTGGATGGCACGTGCTGAGATGCCATACAAAGCGTGTGCGAATGGATATGTCTGCCCACAGATTTCGAAACTTGTTTGAGAGTAGTAATAGCACTTGGAAGGGAATGCAGAGAATGGTGTCCACGGCTGTTGAGCAAGAGGTCCAGGCTTTGGTCAGTGAGAATGCCCAAGGGGAGGATGTTATTATTTACACTGATGGATCTGTGATTATGCATGTTCGCAGTGCTTTGGCCTTCCCGGCTCAGTTCGCAGGTAAAACAACCAGGGAGGAGAGTGGGACCTTCGCTTTGAATAAGAGTAGCATGACCATGGAGATTATGGCGGTGACTATGGCATTTGAGTGGGTATGCACACAGAAGGTAACACTGGTCTGATCTCATTTGAGTGGGTAGGCACACAGAAGGTAACACTGGTCTGATCTCATTTGAGTGGGTATGCACACAGAAGGTAACACTGGTCTGATCTCATTTGAGTGGGTATGCACACAGAAGGTAACACTGGTCTGATCTCATTTGAGTGGGTAGGCACACAGAAGGTAACACTGGTCTGATCTCATTTGAGTGGGTAGGCACACAGAAGGTAACACTGGTCTGATCTCATTTGAGTGGGTAGGCAAACAGAAGGTAACACTGGTCTGATCTCATTTGAGTGGGTAGGCAAACAGAAGGTAACACTGGTCTGTATCTTGAGTGACTCTATGAGTATGATTAGGTACAAGTGGATCTTGTTCGCGAACAGTGGATTGATGCCCTGAGAAAGGCAAGGTTGAAAGTAGTTACATTTATTTTCGTGTCGGGATATGTCTGTGTTCGAGGCAATGAAAGAGCAGATCAACTAGCGTCATGCGCGATTGTGGCACAGGGCGATGGGTCAATGGATCTAGCTGACGTTTGAACTCCATAAGGAACCTAAAAATGTAACAATCCTGACTGACTCATTATCATCAGTTCAGACTATACAAAATAAACATGACAGCCAAAGGCCAGATATAGTAGAAGATATACTACGCATAACAACAAACCTAGTTCACGTCGGTACGAGGGTTAATGTAATGTGGATACCAGCCCATGTCGGAATACCAGGAAATGAAGCAGCGGACAAAGAAGCCAAGAAAGGACGAACACAAGGAACAGAAATCCAGGTAGGACTTGGCAGATCGGAAACCAGAAGCATAATAAAGGACACAATACTTAAGGAATGGACAGTAAAATGGGACAACAGTGCAAAAGGAAGACATGCACATGCAATGCTAAAAGGACCCACTAGGACCACTCAAATCAAGGAAGAGCTGAAAATCCCTGCCAATAGGAAACTTCTACGACTTAGACTGGGAAAATCATTACATTATATACTCGAACCAATATGTGAAGACTGTGAAGAGGAAAATACAATAGATCATTTCCTACTCCATTGTCATAAATATAACCATCATAGGCAAGAACTAAAAGATTACTACCTAAACAATAAAATACTATACAAATTAGAAAAGGTTCTGGGCCATGATGTACCACCAGATAGACTAAAACTAATTAAACAATTTATAACCAGGACTAAAGCCCTAATTAAAAAATCTAACCACATCAAAACACCGTAAGTCATTGTTTGTCGTCAGTCTTTCTACAGGTCTCTCTCCACAGCTTTCAACAAATAACAACCGAGGAACGCTCACCACAGGATACGACTGGCAATATGGACAATTTTAGGCATAATCGCACGCACGGTTTCCAAAACTCCCCCAGACATTAGTGTCACTCTTAAATAAAAAGCAATACCGCCGGAAATAAACAGCTTCATACAACTAGCAACATAACATACTTTTGCAATAACAGCGCGCACGGTTCAATTCGCCCAGACCATAGGTCACACTTAGATAAAAGGCACCTTGCCACACATAAACATCAACTCTCCACCTAGCAATATAGATAATTCATAGCAATAGCACGCACGGCGTTCCAAACACCCAGGCCATTAGGTCACATTTAGATAAAAGCTAATACGGCATGATATAACCAAAATAGACTTCTGTCTTAGGTTGAAAGAGTCGTGCCTCAGCTAAGAGGCCTTAATCCCCCATTTAACAAACAAACAAATAAGGAATATAGCACGCGAGAGTGAGACTAATGTGGGTTATGATTCCTTATCGATGGCCAGGATAAAGATCATGGTTTAAAATGCGGTGTTGCCAGAAGTGATTTTTGGAGGGCGCAGAAGAATTAGGGTCAACCAGCTAGGATGGGTACTGTCAGCAGAAGTGTAATGGCAGATACACTCGGAGAGATCGGAGTAACTATGGACGTGTCCAGTTTGCAGTGATGATGGTCCGACGACTAACTAACAAGTTATAGTAGTAGTAGTAGTAGCATTTGTTGTTGTTGTTGTATTGTTGCACCACAAAAGTTTGGTGCATGGCCGAGAGTTTGGTGCACACCCGTAACGTCCAGAGTTCGATCCCCTGTAAGAAATGGATTTTCTTCTCTCGGAGGGTAAATTAAAAAACTCACCCTGTACATGACGTGGCGACAGCAAGTCATGCGGCCTTTATCACACAGCTACAAAATCCCTCTCTGCGACGCCTTAAAGGAAAAATGCAGTATTGACAATTGTTGTATTAGTAGTAGTTGTTATTGTGGTAGTTATAGTAGTAGTAGTAGTTGTTGTTGGAGTAATAGTAGTAGCAACAGCTGTAGCAGTTGTAGTAGTAATAGTTTTTGTATTAGTAGTAGTATTTGTAGTTGTTGTTGTAGCAGTAGTGGTTGCTGTAGTAGTAGTTATAGTAGCATTTGTATTAGTATTTGTAGTAGTAGTAAACGTTGCAATAGTAGTAGTAATAATAGTCGTAGTAGCAGTAACAGTTGTTATTGTTGTTGTAATAGTACTACTACTAATAGTAGTAGTAGTAGTATTTGCGGTGGCCAGACACGCTAGTAGTAGTAGCTGTGGCCAGACACCCAGAAGACTAATTAGTCCATACATTACACCAACACATTGTTGTCAATATTTTACCCCCTTCCCTCGTCAAGTCTCCGGGGACTTTGTTTAATTATGACAACAATTTTTAACATAATAAAAATTAACTTTTCACATTTTTAAATTTTGTTTTTAAAAATTCTTACAATATAACTGATGTTTAAACATTCACACAATATAATTGGTGTTAAAACATTCCCACAATATAACGGGTGTTAAATATTCACACATTATAATGGGTGTTTTAAAAACCATTTTGCTAACGTCACTTTTTGTCCCAACCCCCCGACTTCAAACCTTCTCAACTCAACAACTGTTACACCGCTTCACACCCCCTCCACTCACACAAAATTATAGATGTAATTTACGGACATTCTCTTTTTTTTACGATAATTACGTAATCTCCCTAGATCTAGATCCCTATAGTTATAGGGATAAACCCCTATAATTCCCAGATATAACTATAGTTCAGACCCCTATAACTATAGATTTTGACCCCTATAACTATAGATTTTGACCCCTATAACTATAGATTTAGATCCCTATAACTATAGATTTAGATCCCTATAACTAGATATTTAGATCAATATAACTATAGATTTAGATCCTTAAAACAATAGATTTAGATTCCTATAACTAGAGATTTAGACCCATATAACTAGAGATTTAGAGCCCTATAACTAAAGATTTTTATCCCTATAACTATAAGTTTAGAGCCCTATAACTATAGCTATAGACCCCTATAACTATAGCTTTAGACCCCTATAACTATAGCTTTAGACCCCTATAACTATAGATTTATATCCCTATAACTATAGATTTAGATTATTATAACTATAGATTTAGTCCCATATAACTATAGATTTATAGCCCTATAACCGTAGATTTAGACCTCTTTAACTATATATTTAGACCCCTATAACTACCCCCCCCCTCACGTTTTTCCTTCCTTATCTACGGTCTGATTGTTAACGTAGTTTATGGAAAGCCATTTTATAGATAGCTTAAAACGTCAATGCTGTATCATGGTCGCCTAAGCCAGGAGGAGTGGCACTTAATGATAGTGAAAGGGATAATCCTATAGCGGTTGAAAGACTTTTCTCGAAGATTTGTTCCCAGATAGATGGCTCTGTTTATGACAGTGATGCCATACTTATTTTTTATTGATTATTTCCCTTTCTCGAACTTCTTGCAGACGATCAGCACGGCTCCGTTTAAAAAACTAAATAAATGAAAAAAATGAAATGAACAGTTGCATGTGACAGGTTTTAAATGATCGGCTCAATCACATTGTATCAGAGGTCTTCATATTCTGTAATGAAGTAGATGACATGTTACACATATTTGACGATGCCTAAAGCCTGTTTGGAGGGGATACCTCCCTTTTTATATGGGATATAAGAACGTATGATTTAGTATTATGAAACATGTTAAATGCGTTATTCCCTCCTCAATAATGTTGTGTTTTTTTTATAAAAAAGGTCAAACATAATTTCACAAAATGAAGGAAATATACACGAAAATGAGAAAATTCAATCAATCAAGTGCCATACTGAGAGGAGGATATGCTCATGTTTTTTCCACATCACTATGCCTCTTGTGTTGTTAATAAGTTCACTTGATCTCTAGTGGTCACCAAGATTGTGGCACAGGGCGACGGGGTAATGGATCGCGCTGACGTTTTCAACTCCTTAAAAGATATAATACGCAAGAGTGAGACTAGTATGGATAATGATTCCTTTTCAATGGCCAGGATAAAAGATCGGGGTTTAAAATGCGGTGTTGCTAGCAGTGAACATTTTGGAGGGCGCAGAAGAATGATGATCAACCAGCATAGGACCGGTACTATCAGCAGAAGTGTAATGGCGGATACACTCAAGGAGAGATCGGAGCAACTATGGACGTGTTCAGTTTGCAGTAATGATGATCCGACGACTAACTAACTAACTAACTAACTAACTAACTAACTAACTAACTAACTAACTAACTAACTAACTAACTAACTAACTAACTAACTAACTAACTAACTAACTCTAACTAACTAACTAACTAACTAACTAACTAACTAACTAACTAACTAACTAACTAACTATATTGCTACATTGACAACTCATCCAGCATTTTCTCTCTTTGTCCTTATCCGTCTCTTCTTCCCTTGATCTTTCCGAGGGTTACTAAGTGTTCACGTTTTCTTCGTCTCGCCCCATGTTCCCTAACAATCATGACGAATCTGGTCATCTTGCTTCTAAGTTTTGCTATAATTTATCTATTTTACTCCAGCATCTCTCTGATCACTTCTACATTGGACTGTTACATCTCTGATCACTTCTACATTGGACTGTTACATCTCTGGATAATCACAGCCAGTGCTGAGTCCCTTGTAAATTATACAGTCATGTGGTATCATCGGTGTCATCCTTCGTCTTTTTATTCTGCTTTCATTCTCAAACTCCTGAAGTTTAACAGAAAGTAGTCCGGAGAACAGAATACGGTGTGCCATGGTTTACAGCTGGGCCACGACACATTAAACTTTAGCATGGTTTCCGGGTCACTTTGACCCTCTATTAGATGAGACAGCCAACACCACCTTAAACTTCCTTAGTTGACTTCTAAGGCGTGCGTGGTAAGTAGCAGTATTGCTACTTTTTTCATTCCATTCTAGCCTCTGCAACACATGGGTTACTTTTCTCGTGATTTTTCATTGGTCACTTTGTGTCGAAACAGCCAATGAAAACCACGGGAGAAGTCAATAGCGTCATTTTAGAATGATTGGTGCTATCTATAAATAGAGTCAATAATTAGGGGGAGCTGGTCTAACAAAGTTTGCCAAAGTTGGCAAGGGGGATGAAAGCGAATCAGTCAAAGTTTGACAATTGTTGACAAGGGGAGGGTGGGGAGTTAACAAAAGATGATGTCAACAATACTGTTTTATTTTACATCAATTAAATTATTATAACAAATTTTTAGGGGGAGTTGATAAAATATTTTGACATAATTAAGCAGGGAAGTTGTTCCTGAATTATTGACAGTTGTTGGCAAGGGAGAGTTGTCCGTGAATTGACAGTTGTTGGCAAGGGAGAGTTGTCCGTGAATTGACAGTTGTTGGCAAGGGAGAGTTGTCCGTGAATTGACAGTAGTTGGCAAGGGAGAGTTGTCCGTGAATTGACAGGTGTTGGCAAGATTGTCCCTGAATTATTGACAGTTGTTGCCAAGGGAGAGTCAATGAATTATTGACAGTTGTTGCCAAGGGGGAGAGGATCAATGAATTATTGACAATTGTTGCCAGTGGGAGTGTGTAAATATTGTCAAAACGTTGAATTACTTTATGGACTATCCCAATGCTTCCGCGATTAGCTAACATGTCTTATATTGTCTATGGTCACGGACAGGCAGATGGATAGATGGAAAAACTGGCACACAAACAGACAGTTGGATTTATAGATATGGACATATATACAGACAGATGGACACACACAGATATATATATATATATATATATATATATATATATATATATATATATATATATATATATATATATATATATATATATATATATATATATACAGGGATGGGACGACAGACAAACAACTGAATAGAGAGATAGGCAGAAAGACAGTCATACATATAAACAGGCATCCAGATGTATATACAGACATACATATAAACAGACAGGCAGATAGAAGATGAATAGACATACAGACAAACATACATGCTCACAGACGAACAGATAGACCTACAAACAGACATATGGATAAATAGACAGACAGATAGATATACATACATATAAGCAGACATATGAACAGACAAATGAACGTACAGACAGACAAAATGGATTGACAGACAGATGGACAGACACACATACATGTATTTAGACAGACAGACGGATATACAAACTGATAGACAGATACATAGATAAACAGAACTACGCAAGAACAATTGACTTAACCATGTTTAGAATACCAGACAATAGCTGGCCTCTAATCGAAAAATAAGTGGTGTGAGAAACACCCGTACAATACTTCATTTCTCACGCCCCAAAACCTATTCACACTCACCGTAATCGCCCGGAAGCTCTTCCATTACTGAACTGACGAGAGGGTTGTTTTTTTTCAATAGAGAGAAAATAGAATCCGACCTTTATACACGACTTTCGCGGGGGTAAAAGCCAAACTAAGAATATTCATTTCTTCTTTGACTTCTATGACTATAAATATGTAAACGTGAGAATTGTTTGTTAATTACTGGATTAAATCCTTCACTTGCCGAGGCACTCATTTTCAATACACGATGGAATTCTGTTTGATTCGGTCTCTGGTTATATAAGTCGACCTCTGGCTATATAAGTCGACCTCTGGTTATATAAGTGGCCTCTGGTTATATAAGTCGACCTCTGGTCATATAAGTGGCCTCTGGTTATATAAGTAGGTCTCTGGTTATATAAGTCGACCTCTGGTTATATACGTCGGTATCTGATTATATAAGTCGGTCTCTGGTTATGTAAGTCGGTCTCTGGTTATATGAGTCTGCCTCGGGTTATATAAGATGGTAATAATTATATAATTATTGTGAAAGGACGTCTATTGTACGTTAGATCTTTGATGAGCATTCGTTAATTCATGTGTATCCTATCACACTCCAACAAGAATCTCTCTATATCTCACTCCAACAAAAATCCCTCTCTACCTCATTCCAACAAGAATCCCTCTCTGCCATACTGCAACACGAATCCCCCCCCCCCCCCATACTCAAACAAGAATTACTCCCTATCAAAAACTGTCAAATACTGCATGTTTCCCGTTAAGGCGTTTCAGGGACGGATTTTATAGATGTGTGATACAGAACGCATGCTATTGCTATCGCCACGTTATGTACAGGGTGAGTATTTTAATTTACCCTCCAACAGAAAAAACCCTGTCCTTACCTTACTCTAGACCTCACTAGTGTGAGATCAACTCTCTAACCTCTCAGCCATGCGCCTACTCCAACAAAAATCCCTCCCTACTATTTCTCAACAAGAATCTCTCCCTACCACATTCCAACAAGAATCACTCACCACCTCACTCCAACAAGACCCACTCCGTACCATTCTAACAAGACCCACTCCGTACCACTCTAACAAGAAACCCACACACATGCTGCCTTATTTCTTCAGACAAAAAGTATTGAAAAAAACATGCTCATGCCACCACTCATTACCTCCCTTACCCCCTTCTCTCTCCCCCCCCCCCACTCCGTAACGGACCTGACCTGTCTAGAGATATTCAGACTGTTGTAGGCTTGAAATTGGTCAAAGACTTCCTTTCTTTTCGTAGTAATTTTTCAATTAAGATTTAGTTTTAGCATTTCATTGCGAGTTCGCCATTTCACAAATACACCATTCGTCTTTGAAACCAGCAAATCATGTCTAGGACTTTGATTTTTTGGAATTCTATATACAGTCAAATTCCATGACAAGAACTTGGTCAAGCCCCAACCAAAAATGTGTAGGCTATGTAATCGCAGCAATGCGCTATATGCCTATAGACTACGATTCAGAATACACATAATTGGTGTTAAAAATAGATAAATTTGTGAAAAATATGTGCGCAATAGAGGAATTCCATTGTGTTCATTCTCAACGTATGTTGGTTTCCATCAGCGACTCCATAACAGTGGTTCCCATTGTTTGTTTTTCTAAACAGTTGTCTTTATATGACCAAACAAGTGTAGTTTTCTTTTTGTTATTGTGTTTAGTAACCAACACTCTGGTATCTTCAATGTATTTATATATCTGATATAATATCTGAGTTTCTCTTTTTTTTTTCCTTCCATGATATTCTAAGTATATAATATATATATATATAAATTTGGCACGATTGAACCCTTTGGGATCAGTACTCATCAGTCATATGGATGACATTTTGTTGTTCAGTCATTCCTCTGTCTTACTTCACTGATATTTGGGTATATTTTGTCTATTTTCTGTTTGTGCTATTTCACTCTAACTTCCTAATTTAAACTCTTCCGGGTTATATCTACAATTGTCTGCCATGTGAACGTCAATGTTCTTGCTCATCGTATTTTGTTGTGAATGTACTCTTTGACAAAAGCCTTTTGGTCAAAACATCAATTTGTGTGTTTCTGGTGATTAGCAGAACTTCAATTACCCAGTTCCAAGTCTTGTTTAAAAGTATATAAGCTCAGTGTCCAAGTCAGCTGTAGGTATATATAAACTCGTTGTCCAAGTCAGCTGTAGGTATATATAAACTCGTTCTCCAAGTCAGCTGTATGTATATATAAGCTCGTTGTCCAAGTCAGCTGTAGGTTCTTCTGGTCTTTCCAGTGAAGATGCATATCATCACCACTTCCCTGATCACTCCCTATATCTATCATTCTCTCTACATGTACATTATCTTCTGTATTTATCTGATATAACAGTACCCCCATTCAATCAATCAATCAAGTGCCATGCTGAGTGGCGTAGGCGATCATGTTTCTCCACGACTGTCTCTTGTGTTGTCAGTAAGCTCGGTTGGTGAACTTCTACCGTGCCAAAATACTAGTTCATCCAGCAACTTTTCTCTTTGTCGTCCTCTGTCTCTTCTCCCCTTGATCTTTCCGGTGGTTATTAAGTGTTCAAGCTGTGTTCTTCACAGCATATGCCCTAGAAATCTTCACTGCCTGCCCCTAATGTTTGATCTTTTTTATACCTGCATTAGTTTTCTGAGCTGTCCACAGGATTTTCATCATTCTTCTCAGAAACCACATTTCTGTAGACTCTAATTAGCTTTGAATTTTTCTGTTTACAGTCCATGCTTCACATCCATAAAAAAAAATTGGTTCGATATAACATCTCAGCACTCGAATTTGGGTCTGCATTGATAGTGTTTCATTGCACAAAATGGTTCTTATTTTTTGAAATGCTGATTTTCTCAAGACTCATATAGTAGACTCATCAAGTAGTACTATTTATAAAAACAGTATTACAAGAGAAGAGATGATATTTATAAAAAAAAGAAAACAGTATTACAAGAGAAGAGATGATATTTATAAAAACAAGAAAACAGTATTACAAGAGAAGAGATGATATTTATAAAAACAAGAAAACAGTATTACAAGAGAAGAGATGATATTTATAAAAAAAAGAAAACAGTATTACAAGAGAAGAGATGATATTTATAAAAACAAGAAAACAGTATTACAAGAGAAGAGATGATATTTATAAAAACAAGAAAACAGTATTACAAGAGAAGAGATGATATTTATAAAAACAAGAAAACAGTATTACAAGAGAAGAGATGATATTTATAAAAACAAGAAAACAGTATTACAAGAGAAGAGATGATATTTATAAAAACAAGAAAACAGTATTACAAGAGAAGAGATGATATTTATAAAAACAAGAAAACAGTATTACAAGAGAAGAGATGATATTTATAAAAACAAGAAAACAGTATTACAAGAGAAGAGATGATATTTATAAAAACAAGAAAACAGTATTACAAGAGAAGAGATGATATTTATAAAAACAAGAAAACAGTATTACAAGAGAAGAGATGATATTTATAAAAACAAGAAAACAGTATTACAAGAGAAGAGATGATATTTATAAAAACAAGAAAACAGTATTACAAGAGAAAAGATTATGTTTATTCTCATGTTTTCTATGTACATAAAATATTCAACAACTAATATCCAGAAGAAAATATCAAGAAGGTCAAATGCAGAGGAGAAAAATAAACTGTCCATATTATGGATATGTTATGATTATATGAATACATTACTAAGGAGAGAGATGTAACAAGTTGGAGAACCATTACAATCAACTTTTATTAGTGGAGATGATAGATGATTGGCATCCAAGCCAGTGGTTCTAAACTTTTTGTCCCCGTTTAGGACAATTTATTTTTCAGGGCCTTCTAAACTGAAAAAAGAAAATGAACACGCTGAATTTATTTAAGACTTACTACTTTATATAAATATAATAATAGAAACAAGATGCAGAGAAAGACAGAGAATAAGGAGGACTGAAGGAGTTACAGACGTTCTGAGACGTGACAATATTACTACATATTAATCGACAACATGTGTCAACATGCCTGAAAACAGATCATCATCCAATCATGTGACACTTAACAATATAAGAAGAGCAATGATGATAGAGAGGTTTTATATCTTATTTCGGAGCCACTGTGTAGTGTAATGTTAAGTCATTTGTCCAATGACAAGCGGACATGGGTTTCATATCCAATCATTTGTGGTTTGTAATAAAAATTACTCATGTGGTTCATCAAGCAACCAGGAAAGAAGTCACCAGGACTCATGTTCTGGGAAGTTTGAGGAATACTAATTGAGCGAGTGCGGTAGGCGACTCAAGTCAGAGGTTTTTGGTCATCCACTGACTAGGCAGCTGAGCACTTATGGGAAAACTTGTGCTATGACAGGTTCACAACTAATTCTACCCATACCATTTATATCTTATTAACCTGTAGCAGCCCAATGTCTACATTTTCCGACGTATTTACTCTATCCATAGACACCTGATGTCGACATATGTCACATTGAGGTAGCCATGTGTAGCTATGGACAACATTCTCCCATGTTAATTTTCCAGCATGCTTTTATAATAAATATTTGCTAGAGTGATTGTCCTTGAATTTTTCACTGTGATGTATAAATACAGCCATAATTTATTCTACTTCTTCATATTTGCAAGCCATACTGTACGGACCTAACTAGTGACGCCATTTTTCATTTATTTTTTGATGATTTCAGATGAAGATTTTGAATGCTTCAGTGTGTTGTTATGTTTTATATATGATTGATGAGTTGATAATCATTTGATAATGATCATCCCCAAATATAGATCTACATTGTTATTAGCTGCTATTGATATGGATTAACTCTATACTCGTGAGTCCTTTATATGCATGTTTTTGTCATTGTATTCACTGTCCATGTTGGTCGTCCACATCTGATTGTATTCACTGTCCATGTTGGTCGTCCACATCCGACACACACAAAGAACACCACCACATCCATGTATCTCTATTATCTCCGAATGTGAAATCACTTTTAATAAATAAAAGTTATGACAAAAAAGCAAAAACTTACAGAAAAATGAGAAATCATCAAAAATGGCCAGGTTACAGAGGAAATTGCTTAACTTTTCTCTGGGTAGCTACAGTTTAATTATTATTCAAACTGGCAAATTGTAACCTTTCTGTAGTCTCCTCAATTCCACATTTTTTCTTTAAGTGTTGCACCCCTAACCGTAAATTTCTACTGTTCCCCCCCCCCTCCCCCAACTCTCAGCCGTACCATGAAAACTGCTGATCTAAGCTACAGTCACATGATATTCAAACAATCAGATCCTTTATTACTGTTAGATTTTGGAAGATTAGGCCACCTATATTCATGAAATAAAATAGGTTTCTGTGAATTCATCATATGCATACATCATTACAATCTATGGACATCATCACAATCTATGGACATCATCACAATCTATGAAAAAATTACAATCCATGAACATTATATAAAATGTATGAACATAATTACAATCTATAGACATTGTTACAATTTATGAACATCATGCACCCATGTGGCCTGGACTTGTAGTTCAGGGTGTAAAGAAAAAGACAACTGTCTTCTTTACAGGCATGTCATATGCATGCGGTTGCATCTGTGGATCTTATAGCCCACTAGACAAACCACAGATGCAACAGAAAACCTTAGTAGATGATATGCCGTTATATTGAGGTTCTCTTATGGAAGCTTTGTAACATGTCGTCTATACAATTTTAGAATCCCTCTGAGTAGAAGATTCCTTCAATAGTTATTTCACTAAGCCAAAAGCTGAAGTCTCCAGGGTATGAAAGAAATCTCAGAAAAACCACCCCACTGCACATAGGAAATAAGAGCTGATTGCGTGCAATTCCTGAGGTTCTCAAACAAACAACAGGAATGTCATAGGAGCTCACTAAGGCACGCTAGGGTATGGGCTGAAAAATGTCAAATTTGAATAAAAAGTCATTGTCACTGCAAGTCTTGCCTAAATTTTTTTGTCTTCTGTCAAATGATCCCCATGGATGAAAGAGATGCAGGCCAGCGAACATTTTACCTATGTCCTTTTGTGGCAGATTCCTAAGGGAAGACGAATGCTAGGTGTGTCATCATGTGTATATGGGTCAATAGTTCTGACGGAAAACATTATGAACTCAGACAGACGTATGTGGCAGGATGTAGTGATCCTGGGATATTGCTACATTGGAATACCTGCGCATGTCTTCAGGGACTAAACATGCATCCACACCCCCCCCCCCAGCCACAACCATGCTCGAGACAGCTAGCTTTATGCGTTTGAGTGTCACTTTATTTACTCAACTAAGAAGGACCTATACTATTGTCTAAAAGGCTATGGCTGTTAAGAGCTCCCTTCTCACAGCTGAAGGGGTTATTTCATCAACATCATTACAATCTATGTATCTATTGTACTTGTGCTATTAGTCTTTGTGGGGCAAGTGGGACTTGTCTGTCTTTGACCATAAGTGTTACATTGGCCATGGTCTTCCTGTGTCTCTTTAAGGTTTCTTTGTCTTGACTCATCTAGATATTGCTCATCCTTTGCCATGTAGCCAGATCTTCTGCTGTTGTATGTACAAAGGGTTTGCGGACTCTCGCTGAGTCTTGGCTTGAGATGGTCTTTATCTTTCCTAATATCTTCATTTCTCAATCAGTTTTATTCTGGTGACATTTAGTTTTCCTCAATATTCCATTTCACACACTGTGATACCACCAAAGTTGGATGTGTTGGGTCACAGTGCAAATAAAACGACAACACAGCACATTTCCGTTATCTGGACTATACCGTGTATGAAATCTAGTAGCACCATTGTCCTGCTACAAGAGAGATCTAGTAGAACCAGTGTCCTGCTACAAGAGTGATCTAGTAGAACTATTGTCCTGCTACAAGAGAGATCTAGTAGAACCAGTGTCCTGCTACAAGAAAGATCTAGTAGAACTATTGTCCTGCTACAAGAGAGATCTAGAAGAACCAGTGTCCTGCTACAAGAAAGATCTAGTAGAACTATTGTCCTGCTACAAGAAAGATCTAGTAGAACCAGTGTCCTGCTACAAGAGAGATCTAGTAGAACTATTGTCCTGCTACAAGAGAGATCTAGTAGAACCAGTGTCCTGCTACAAGAGTGATCTAGTAGAACTATTGTCCTGCTACAAGAGAGATCTAGTAGAACCAGTGTCCTGCTACAAGAAAGATCTAGTAGAGCTATTGTCCTGCTACAAGAGAGATCTAGAAGAACCAGTGTCCTGCTACAAGAAAGATCTAGTAGAACTATTGTCCTGCTACAAGAGAGATCTAGTAGAACCAGTGTCCTGCTACAAGAAAGATCTAGTAGAACTATTGTCCTGCTACAAGAAAGATCTAGTAGAACCAGTGTCCTGCTACAAGAGAGATCTAGTAGAACTATTGTCCTGCTACAAGAGAGATCTAGTAGAACTATTGTCCTGCTACAAGAAAGATCTAGTAGAACCAGTGTCCTGCTACAAGAGAGATCTAGTAGAACTATTGTCCTGCTACAAGAGAGATCTAGTAGAACTATTGTCCTGCTACAAGAGAGATCTAGTAGAACCAGTGTCCTGCTACAAGAAAGATCTAGTAGAACCAGTGTCCTGCTACAAGAGAGATCTAGTAGAACTATTGTCCTGCTACAAGAGTGATCTAGAAGAACCAGTGTCCTGCTACAAGAGTGATCTAGAAGAACCAGTGTCCTGCTACAAGAGTGATCTAGAAGAACCAGTGTCCTGCTACAAGAGAGATCTAGTAGAACCAGTGTCCTGCTACAAGAGAGATCTAGTAGAACTATTGTCCTGCTACAAGAGTGATCTAGAAGAACCAGTGTCCTGCTACAAGAGTGATCTAGTAGAACCAGTGTCCTGCTACAAGAGTGATCTAGAAGAACCAGTGTCCTGCTACAAGAAAGATCTAGTAGAACCATTGTCCTGCTACAAGAGTGATCTAGAAGAACCAGTGTCCTGCTACAAGAGAGATCTAGTAGAACCAGTGTCCTGCTACAAGAGAGATCTAGAAGAACCAGTGTCCTGCTACAAGAAAGATCTAGTAGAACCATTGTCCTGCTACAAGAGTGATCTAGAAGAACCAGTGTCCTGCTACAAGAGTGATCTAGAAGAACCAGTGTCCTGCTACAAGAGTGATCTAGAAGAACCAGTGTCCTGCTACAAGAGAGATCTAGTAGAACCAGTGTCCTGCTACAAGAGAGATCTAGTAGAACTATTGTCCTGCTACAAGAGTGATCTAGTAGAACCAGTGTCCTGCTACAAGAGAGATCTAGTAGAACCAGTGTCCTGCTACAAGAGTGATCTAGAAGAACCAGTGTCCTGCTACAAGAGTGATCTAGAAGAACCAGTGTCCTGCTACAAGAAAGATCTAGTAGAACCATTGTCCTGCTACAAGAGTGATCTAGAAGAACCAGTGTCCTGCTACAAGAGTGATCTAGAAGAACCAGTGTCCTGCTACAAGAGTGATCTAGAAGAACCAGTGTCCTGCTACAAGAAAGATCTAGTAGAACCATTGTCCTGCTACAAGAGTGATCTAGAAGAACCAGTGTCCTGCTACAAGAGAGATCTAGTAGAACCAGTGTCCTGCTACAAGAGTGAGCCTGTGGGAGTTTGAGAACGAACCCAAAAAAAAACCACACTGTGGTGAACATAATTACAATTCATAAGCATCACTACAATCTACAAACAACATTATAATCTAATATCATTACAATCTATGAATATCATTACAATCTATTAACATCATTACAATCTATTAACATCATTACAATCTATGAACATCATTACAATCTATGAATATCCTTACAATCTATTAACATCATTACAATCTATTAACATCATTACAATCTATGAACATCATTACAATCTTAATATCATTACAATCTATGAATATCATTACAATCTATGAATATCATTAAAAAAAACTATAACCTGTAATCATACAGCTTCTTTTTAAAACAATTTCTCAAACTGACCAGCACATCTCATGTCCTTAGACTGGTCAGCCAGCACATCTCATGTCCTTAGACTAGTCAGTAAGTTCTTCATGAAAATGTGCCTTTCACATTTTCTGTGACAAACTGGCAATATGTTCCGCTATCAAATGACACATTTATAGTATTTCAAACAAACAGTTCCATTATAACAGCAGTATATAAATGTGGATTTATGCAGCAATGTATACTGTTGCAGTCACAAATAAAATTTTATTGTAACCATTACTGAGTTTAAGAACATTAATGAGTGGTTTCACCCCAGTACGTGAGAACAGTAATGGGTGTTTCCTCTCAGTACATTAGAGCAGGAATGAGTGATTCCTCCCAGTACATGAGAACAATAATGAGTGTTTCCTCCAATTACATGAGAACAATGAGTGTTTTCTCCCAGTATGTGAGAACAGTAATGACTCTTTCTTCCAGTACATGAGAATAGTAATGAGTGTTTCCTCCCAGTACATGAGAACAGTAATGAGTGTTTCCTCCCAGTACATGAGAACAGTAATTGAGTGTTTCCTCCCAGTCTATTGTCTATCCCCAGGTGAATGATTGTTGATCACATTGATACTTGCCGTTAAGCGTAGGGGTGGTATCTTAAGCTGTCGTTTCAAGGTTATCTTAATGTTTTCTATCCACCGTTTTCTAGGTCTACTTTTGGCTTTACGCCCGGATATTCTTGTATTATAAGCTCTTATTGGTATTTGGTTTGACTTCATTCTCATAAGGTGACCGAACCATTTTACTTGCTGTCTCTCAATATGTTCGATACATGATATTATACCAACTCTTTTCCTAATTTCTTCATTTCTTATTTTATCTACTGTGGTAACCATTGCAGCTTTCCCCAGACACTTCATTTCACCTATGACAATTTTTCTTTGCTGCGATGCTGTTAAAGACCATGTTCGACATTGGTAGCACAGTGTTGGTATAAAAATTGTAGATATTATTTGTTTTTTAATTTCCATCTTGATCTTTGGATGAAGAAGTAATGGTGAAAGTTGGTAAGTCACTGTGTTTACTTTCTGGCACCTTGATTCTATTTTCTATTTCTCTGTCTAGTCTTCCATCTTCGGAAAAAATGCTGCCTAGATACTTAAATTCTTTGGCTTGTTTCACTTTGGTGTTATCTATTGTTATATTCATTGGTGTTGAAGACTTGCTAATTTTCATAACTTCTGTTTTTTGTACATTAATTTTCATGTTGTACTTCTGACATGCTAACAACAATGCATTGATGTGCTTTTGCAAAGTTTCCTTATCTTTGTATATTAAACTTTGATCATCAGCAAATAATAGTTCATTGATTTAATAGTTCATGAATTCCCCCCAGTACATGATAATATCTACAATCTGTATACCAAAACTCTGCTACCAATGTCAAACATGGTCTTTAACAATCTCGCAGCAGAGGAAAATTGTTACGTGTGAAATGAAGTGCCTGAGAAAAGCTGCAATGGGTACCAAACTAGATAAAATAAGAAATGAAGCAATTAGAAAAAGAGATGGTGTAATATCATGTATTGAGCATACCGAAAAACAGTAAGTAAAATGGTTCGGTCAACTTATGAGAATGAACCCAAACCAAATACCAGTAGGGGCATATAACACAAGAATATCTGGACATAAAGCCAAAGGTAGACCAAGAAAACAGACAGAAGACATAAAAATAATCTTTAAAAAATATGGACTAAATACAATGAATATGACACATCTGGCTACGGAATGACAACTGATGTTCGCACCCCTACGCTTAACGGCAAGTCTGGATACGATCAACCATCATTCAACTGTGGAAAGACAATTGAGTTATAACTGCAGGTTATCATTGGCGCACACTGGACAAGTCCTTAGGTGCTTTGACCCCTCAGAGTTGACGCATAATCAACATAATTGCAATGATATAAATCTAAGTATATCTCTAGTCAAGTTATAATAAAATGATATATTATAAGATTAGTCAAGATATAAATAACCTAACTGTCAGAGGATATCCGACAAAGTGGAGAGTGTCGCAGTAATAAATGAACTAGTTAACATATAATCTCTTCGATGGCATTAATCTCGATATAATCTTTTACAGCATTAATCTACATATGACCTCTGTCACAAACATAAATTGATCCCCACCAACATAATGACACAGAAAAATCAAATCAAAGCATCAGATAATTAATCAATAATTATCTCCGCCATCTAATATGCATCAGATGGCCAGAATTTACATCAAATGATAAGTTTAAAAATGGGTATGAGATGAAAGTGACACACATGAGACACTGAAACTATAACCATCCAAACCCGTTCACATGTTTTGGGAGACTATGCATGTACGGGCCTGTCCACAAAACAATATTCTGTTAAATAATAGCTGATTAAATCAATGTAAACATAAATAAAATGAACACATTTCTCCTCAGAAGCATTGAGGTTCTTGTAAGGATATTAGTTTTAGACAACCATACCACACAAGTTAGGAATACTTGTGTCATCATATTTGTGTGACTAAAGAATATGAAGAGCCATGCTAAACAACATGACACATGATGATGAAATGAAACACAATCAGTAAATATTAAAAACTTGGCACTCTATTTTTATTATAGCAAATTGTGTTCCAATATACAATCAATTCAAATTGGCACAAACTGCTTGAAGACATGAGTTTATCTGGCTATACCTGGTGCAGTGAGAGCATGGAAGATGAAGCAGAGAATGCTGGATCCAAACCTTCATTTATTTACATAACTGATTCCCCTGAAGTGACTCTCAAATCTGATGCTACAAAATGGTCGCTCGGGACGGAGATGCGAAACCAACATTCATATTTTAAAATTATTTATTTACTTTGTGTTTTGTTTTTTATGTTCCAAATACTTCTAAAAAAAGACATGAAACTACACTTCTGTTTCATTGCATACCACAATTTCATTGTCCTGTTGTATCTTTGTGCACGCCAGCGGACATTGTAGCTTTGTAGCAGACTCCTAAGTGACAGGGAATGCTAGATATGTCATCGCTACAGAAGATTCTAGCAAATGTTTCTTTTATTTTCAGCACTAGATTCATTCGGATCCCGCTGTGACAGAATTTATTGGGTAGATTACCTTGATATGCCTCACACTGCCAATGTGCTTGCCAACCCAGCTCACAGTATGAAAACAAAAGCGAGTATGACCTCTCTTTCATTTCTATGTCTATGCTCTGCAACATTTGCGGCACAAATCTGAACAAGTGACTCTTGACGACTCAACCATCTAGCTTTTCGCTCTTTTATTTTCTGACGCTTTCTTGCGATTGGATCATTTTCATCCAATAAGTTTAAAGCAAATTATATGTATATTTTAAATAGAATGTATTTCAGATCAACTTTAACCACAAGTCGATACAGAAGAAGTTAGCGCATCAATAACATTTGTATACAAAAATGTCATCTGCTTTGAATAACGGCACAACACCAATCGTTTTGATTGGGTCTCGTATGGAATTCTGTGATGTAAATGCGCTATTTATAGAGCGTTCTGGAGTTGACAGAACAATGCTATTATATTATTTATTTGAAGCACTACTAAATACATCTAATCGTATCACTAGTACAATGTGAATGATCCAGCTTTTTAATCATGAGCAAGCTGAGTCAAGTTGTGTTTGAGACACAAATCATCCAGTATAAGAGAACACAGCTGAAATTGGATATGTGGAGGCCATTATGCATTTCCTTTCTCTGGACTACATCATGCTGAATGGAAACTAAGCATGATTGTAATGCTACGAGAGAGAGAGAGAGAAAGCGAGAGTTTGAGAATGAACAGCACCATCATGTGGCATATCCTGGATAGGATGTAGTAGTCATCACAGCGTTTCAAAACTCCTGCCGATCTTGAGCCAATCGTCCTGCTTCTGTGAATGCCATGTTTAGGTGCCCTTTGATATCTTGTATCCATCTTCTTTGTGACTTACCTCCTTTTAGTTTCCCTGGCATCAGTCTCTCCAAGGACAATAGAAGAATATCAAGAAATAAATTTCAGTTCTGCTTCTGAGAATTTGTTTCAGATCAACATACTGACATTATAATTCTCGGAAAAACATCATCTTAAACCAGAAATATCCAGATAGAGTTTCCAAATTGATAACAGTAAATTGGACTGAACACACAAAAATAATATGGAATCCATCATTTTAGAGATGAGTAAAAGTAAATATAATGAAATATTTATACCCACAAATAATTTTTAATATAGATAAAAACAGATGATTGGTTACATTATCCGATTTGTTAACACTTTGCTGACCATAAATTTGATGTTCGTCAAATTTACGTTATATATCTTCGATGACCAACTTCAACGATTGTCAAAACCGTTACGGTATTTAAAAAATACAACCATAGTGAGTCTTACTAAAAATAACTGGGATTGATGATGTTATTAAAAATGGCTGCACCCATGAAATACAGTCTATTGATGTCGTTTATGAGAATTAATCACAAAGATCCCGAATTTCTAGAAGGTGATATTGAGAAATGTAAATTCTCGGTCTGCATTATAAGTAGGATTTTTCTCTTTGAAATAACTCCGGAGCTTTCAAATTCATTCAGAATGCGCAAACATTCATTACGACACATAGAACGTTTCACAACTCTCTCACTAGAGTTCGGTTTTACACAGGTTTTTGAAGATGGCGATGTTGATGTCTAAAATATGTGCAAACGCTCTTGGTAATGGGAGATAAGTACGCTCAGGATTGCTGGAATAGTAAAGTGTTAAAGAGCAGTTAATGAGTTACTTTATCCGATTTGTTAACAAATAGCTGAATTGGTTATGTTATCAAATTGTAAAAAAAAATATTGTCATTTTCATACAAAGCATATTCAGAAAGCAGTTTGAGATTTACTCGGCATGCCCATGACCTTGACTCAGGAAGTTACGAATTCCAAAGTTGTATTTGTTTTTGAGATATGGCAACTGGAAGCCATCCGGTTTAATCTTGTTGACCACAACTATACTGGTAGTGGACACATTTCCAACAAACAGCAATAAATGGATGGCGCTCAGAGCAAGTACCTGGCATAGAAAGAAACTAGAAAAGGTTAAATCTATATCATTGATAATAGAAAAATAAGAACTAGAAAAGGTTAAATCTATATCATTGATAATATCCTCATCATCAGGTGATGTAGTAGGCAATCATGGATCTCCACAATTCTCTAATTCTCATCATCAGGTGCCATGCCGGGTGGCGCAGGCGGTCATGGCTCTCCACAGCATTATGTATCAAAGTCGTTGTTGTTTCTTTGCCGTGCCAGGTTGTCAAACTGTCTAATATTTTCTCACGTTGTCGCCCTCTGTCTCTGGTACCTTCAATCTTGCCTGTTGTGATTATGTTCTCTAAACCTGCCTGTCTCATGAAGTGGCCAAAAAAAGAAGATTGCCTTTTTCTTATATTGTTGATTAAGGTCTGTTTCGCATTTAACTCTTTTAACACCTCTACATTAGTTTTTCTGGCAGTCCATGGTATTCTCAGCATTCTTCTGTAGAACCACATCTCCGTTGCCTCCAATCTCCCACTTTCCAGTTTGTTTATTGTCCAAGACTCGCACCCATATGTTAGTATAGGGGTTATATAGCACTGCAGAACTCTCTTTCTCACCTCTAATGACAAGGTCATATTACACAGTATATTTTTCATTTTTCTGAATGTTGTTTTTGCCTGTCCTATTCTGCATCTTATTTCTGTTGAACTTCTTCCATCTGCTGTTATAATTGTACCTAAATATTCTCTAATTCTAGAATATTTTATTAGGATCCATGTTAACTTTTTACCATGACATAGGTGTCAACTAGTGCAGATTTTTGGTATTAATATGGATTTGGGCCCCAAAAAAACCACCACAAAATTTGAATTTTTTTTTAAAAAAAAAGGTCACTTGGTGTTACATTTCTGAGTAAAATATTTTTTATGTCTCTTTATCTCACACTCATATGGAGGGTGAAAAAAAATGTCATTAACATTTAGTGGTGTTTTTAAGGGGGGGGGGGGGTGTGCTATATATGTATGGGTTTTTTTAAATACAGAAATAAACTGTTAAAAAAATGGAAAAAAATGTATGATTAATGAAAAAAAAAATTTGGTGTAATACAGAAATAAACTGTTAAAATATGAAAAAAATTATGATTTATGAAAAAAAAATAAAAATAAGTTGACACCTATGCACGTGATACCACGATGTTAAACTATCCAATATTTTCTCACGCTGTCAGCCTCAATCACTCTTTCCTTTAATCTCGTCTGTTGTAACTATGTTCTCAAGACCTTCTTGCCTCATAACTTGTCCACAAAATAAAGATGTCTCTGTCAGATATTATTAATTAACCCATTTCTCGTATTTAACTTATTCAGCACCTCCGTATTCATTAACTTATTCAGCACCTCCGTATTCATTTTTCTAGCTGTCTGTAGTACTCTGAACATTCTTCTACAGAACCACATCTCTGTTCCTTCTAATTAATAGAAAAATAAGAACTAGAAAAGATAAAATATATATCATAGAAAAATATGAATAAATTAATGAAGAAACTTGTTAAAACTATGGAATATTTTTGAGACAATTATAAAATGGAACAATTCTGAGTCAGTTAACTTTCAGCACGCAGTTGTCATGATAACACCATTGTGTTGCTTCCCTGGAGCTGTTATGAAAGCGGACCCGTTCTTATGTACTCTTCTAACAATAAAAAACAGTATTTGATATAGGTTTATTCATCCAGGGATAAGTGGAAATGAGGATTGCAGTATTCCAGCCTCCACTTTCCTGTAACTTTTGTCTTAAAAGTGGTAAATCGTTGTAGCATTTTAATTTTTATTCATATGATCCATTGAGTGAAAATCAAGTTGAAATGGAAGCCATTTTCAATGAAATTCTAATGGATTGTGATTCTGTTGATGAGCAATTCTTTGGACTTAATGTTTATTTTGCACAGACGATATTATGAACACATTAATTTTGTTATAAAATGACAACAAAAATAGAATAGAACTAGGCATTTAGCCGCAGTATATTCTGCACTGAATGTATCATAGCTGTAGGACCATTATACATAGCAAATAACTATGTTTCTGAGATTGACGTGGTTCGTCTGTTTTCACAGACGATATTATAAAAACATTAGTTTCGTTATGAAATGACAATAGAATATACCTTGACATTTCACAGAATTTCATTATATCCTGCATTGAATATATTGAACAAGAATAGATGTCACTAGGTGTTTGTATTTTTGTTTGTTCATTTTTCATCTTCACCACTTTCTCTCACAGATCACACATACATCAACAAAACTTACATCTTTACATTCAGTAACCATTACTTTATTTCCAATAAAAAGATTATAGAGAATGCTCCAAAAACAAAATAGTTATTGCGTTTTCCAAATACCCTCTATAAATAAAGCGTAGTTAAAAAAAAAAGAATACGGTGCAGCGGAGAATTACACATTTTTCACCTTTAGCAAGCCAGATTAAAAAATACGAAACGTCTCCCTGCCACCGGATTCTTTTTTGACAATTTGCATTATTGATGGTGACTGTTTTGAAAATGTGATAATTTTTTGGTTGTTAGAGGTATTTAAATAATATTTGCACATATAAATAAAGAATTGAATTATGCATATATTGGTGTAATTTATGTATGTGTGTGTGTAATATCAGACATAGGAGAAAGTGGTAAAGACATTTTCACAAAAATACATATATTTTATAACAAATAAAGAGGAAAAAAATAAGTAAAAAAATAACTTACCTTACTTATCGAATTGCTTGGCAACACTGTACACTAAATCACACGCAAATCTGTTGTATATATGTTCTTTCATTGCGAAATTATCAAAATATAGCCGGGGGAACTGTATAAAACATGTAGATTTGCAGTAAAATCGTTCTTTGAGCTTAGGCATAGTCATTTTTGGTGCCACTTCAACATATTCGATATCAAACATGTACAAGTCCCCAAACCAACACAACATTCTGTATATTCACTGCTGTGAAACTAAATAACCTAATAATTCATGATTCAAGCCACGATTCAATGTTATTTTATTTAAAATACGATGAAAGAAAGATCTATAAAACCGATCCACCATCATGGCATCGTACCGGTGTGCAGATGTGGTCAGATTAATTGCTATGAAACGTGTAACTTCCATCTAGACATCTTTACAACGATCATGTCGGATGTGGGAATGTACCGGCTTCGTTTGCGCATTTCCCCAGCTATGTGCATCGGGCTGTGGTACGTGTAAATCTCACGATATCTCGTTGGATGGGGTGTGTCGCCAACTGCGTGCACAGTCATTTTTTTTTTGTCGACCGGTGTTAATATAGGCGCGGTGAAGATTAATCTAGCATGCTGTTGTTGTTGGTCATCCATCACGTGATGATAATAACCGTTTATTACACCCACATTGAAAGTCAATTTGAGTTATGTTCTTGACTATGAGTTTGTATATTGCTAATAAGCCCTATTTTGTCCTTGGACAGTTCGGGCATGGAATGACCACTGTAGATGGTTTTTTGGTCTACCCGTGACTGTTTATCTATTCTCTGCTATTGAGCTGCTGCATTTCTCCTCTTTTCGCAAGATGCTGCAGTATCTTTGACTGTTGAGTGCCATGTAGCTCTATTTTATGCAAGTGACTGAGCTTCCTCACATGTCATCTATACATAGTCCATGTTTCCCCAGCGTATAACAACACTGGGAGTACCAATGTTGCATGATAGCAGTTAAATCTTGGTACAATTTGTGACAGTTAACATATGATACACTTATTGTAGCAATTAAAACAAGGCACAGTAATGTCACAATTAAAATGTCTAAGTGATGACACAACAAAATGAAAAATTCCTACCTGCCATTCATCACATTGTGGGTGATGTGTCAGTCTGAACAAAACATATGCATTGTACAACTGGAAAAACTGAAAACAAACAAAAAACATATGCATTGTACAACTGGAAAAACTGAATATAGACCAAAACATGAGACCTATGTCATTATTTTAATTAACAATAATAAATAAACACTTGAAGCAAGTCCTCCATAGGAAATTACTTTTAAAATTTTAGGCAGTAGCTGGAAGTCTTGTGTGGTGTTGGTCAAGAGGTTAGATCATTTGTCTTATAACTGTATGGTCCAGGGTTGAACTCCCAGTAAAGACTGGGTTTTATTTCTGTCTGAGGCTGAATTAAAAAGTCATTATGTGCCTGTATTACACAAGCCACATGCAGCGTTCCTTTAACTCTCTAATGGAAAGCATGCAGTATTGACATGTGAAAGGGTTGACTCAAATTTCATATTTTAGAGATCAGTGTGGTCAAATTAGGAATACACATTGACTCAAGTTGCAAGAACAGGTTTCAGCTGAATGGATCTGGTTCAAATCCTGTCTATTGCAGTATAATTAGTTGTAGAAAACACTTCTAAGTCCAGTCACATTTGCAGTGCAGTGTGGATGGCATGTCTTCTCTGCAAGTCAACCCTCAACAATTTTGAATGAACTGGACTTGTCAGACTGGTTCAATGAAGTCTTTGCTACTGAATCTGGCAAATAATAAATCACTACAGTCAAACCCATCATTTCACAGAAGACAGGTGTGTCAGGCCATTGGCAAATAAAATGATGACACAACACATTTTCATTATCTGGACTACATCCTGCTGGAAATCTATCAGGACTGTTGTTCTGCTACAAGAGGGATTCAGCGGGAGTTTGAGAATGAATGCTGAAGAAGAAGAAAACACTAATATAACTTGGTCTGTTGATTAGCATACCCTGATTTCATATCCACTTGTTCATGGTTTGAAATAAAAATGTCTAGTGATTCACCCAGCCACCATACATAGGGTACCATGTTAAGTAATAACAAACATGTAAGTAATAACAAACATGTAAGTAATAACAAACAAATAAGTTATGACAAACATGTAAGTAATAACACACATGTAAGTAATAACAAACATGTAAGTAATAACAAACATGTAAGTAATAACAAACATGTAAGTAATAACATTCACTTTATACAGTACAAACAATTTTTAAAAAAATATATAATTGGGGATTGTGGAAAGTGTTGTTAGATCACATAAAAGGATGCAATATAGAGGAATCCAACTGCAGTAAATTGTCTATTATCTAAGCACAGGTTTGATGTTTACAGCTATGCTATTCACACTATCTCTAAATGTAGAGTTGGGAAATCTAAGTTGTGTATACTGGTTTAGTGTAGCCTATGTGAACAAGTCAACTTACATAACCAAAACGTATACAATTACAGTCAACTGACATAACCAAGTCTGACTCTGTAGCAGCATGGTATAGAGTGCGTATGTGATGGCCAAGGTACCGGGTAAAAATCCTGCTGTAAGCAATTATGCACCTGGACCATTCAGAAAGTAATGGCAAATTGCTGAATGTATTTATATTGCCTAGAAAATCAATACATTCAAAAAATGCTGGGTTGATGGCTAAATCTTGAATAGGATATGCTACAGTGGAATCTCTCAGCACATTCTGTTATAACATATTTCCCTATATAACAACACTTTTCCAAATCTTAAATTTATTGATTCTATCTATTTAGTTTGTACTGTATATAGCAAATGTCTGTTATTACATATAAATTTTGTTGGTCCGGATCAAATTATTATAATGGGATTCTACCATATTAATTTCTTTTATATTACCAAAATGTGTACACTTAAAGTCAACTTACATAACCAAAGTAGAGGAAAGGTAGGAGAAATGATAATCCTTTCCACATCCATGACATGAAACCTTCTGCAAAAATAAAATGGGTAAGCATACATTTTCAGATATTTAACACATTTAGCATGTGTATTTAGGTTTTTATGTCACAATGACAGCACATCAAGGTGAAATAGTGATAACATAGAGTGAAATGTGACAGCACATTAAGGTGAAATAGTGATAACATAGAGTGAAATGTGACAGCACATTAAGGTGAAATAGTGATAACATAGAGTGAAATGTGACAGCACATTAAGGTGAAATAGTGATAACATAGAGTGAAATGTGACAGCACATTAAGGTGAAATAGTGATAACATAGAGTGAAATGTGACAGCACATTAAGGTGAAATGGTGATAACATAGAGTGAAATTATGACTGTCTTAAACAGAAGGGGGTCTTGTTTCAATTCACAGAAATTGAAAGCAATTACCTCTTATGTCCTATCTGCAATATTGGTGATTAGGAGTGTGGTGAAATGGTAACAACACATCAAAGGTGAAACATACAATATAATTTTGACAAATCAAGGCAACACATGTCTGCATCTTGAGTGACTCTATTAGTATTATTGAGAAGGTACAAGTTGGTCTTGTTCGCAAACAGAGGATTGAGGCCTTGAGAAAGGCAAGGTTGAAAGTAGTTACATTTATTTTCATGCAGAGACATGGGTGTTTGAGGCAATGAAAGAGCAGATCAATTGGCATCATGCGCAATTGTGGCACAGAGAGATGAGGCAATGGATTGAGCAGATGTTTTGAACTCCAAAAGAGATACAGTACACGAGAGTGAGACTAGTGTGGTTGATGATTCCTTTTCAATGTCCAGGATCAAAGAATAGGGTTTAAAATGCGGTGTTGCTAGAAGTGAATTTTTTGGAGGGCACAGAAGAATAATGGTCAACCAGCAGAGTACTGTCAGCAGAAGTGTAAAGAGTGTATACACTCAGGGAGAGATCGTAATAACTATGGACGTGCCTAGTTTGTAGTGATGATGATCCGACGACTAAATATCTTTGGCAAATCATGGTGTGAAATGCAGATAACACATCAAGAGGGTGATGTAACAATAAATAATGTAGGAATAAATGGTGAAGTGACATACAGAGATAAATGATGACATGTATGGATATATGATGTCATGTAGGGATAAATGGTGACATGTATAGATGGATATATGATGTCATGTAGGGATAAATGGTGGC
This sequence comes from Meghimatium bilineatum, assembly GCA_034231615.1. Lineage (NCBI taxonomy): Eukaryota > Metazoa > Mollusca > Gastropoda > Stylommatophora > Philomycidae > Meghimatium > Meghimatium bilineatum. Next base: position 1,207,659 of record CM067304.1, read on the forward strand.
ATGTAGGGATAAATCATAACAACAAATGTCAGCATCCCATGCACTTTGATTCAACATGTAAGGATAAATGGTAATTAGTGACATAAGTAATAACACACCTAGTGTGACCAGAATTGGTGACAAAACATCTAGTGACATCAATTTGGTTGACCGCATACCTATGATAATGATAAATGACCACTGATATAAAATAATTCCTTACCTACTGTAATGTCCATCTCATGACTCTCTCCGAGAGAACGTAATCGATACAGACATCCACTTTGGTAATAATATTGTAGGACATAAACAAAACCTGAAACAAAATCAGCAAACCACACCTTACAAACAATTCAGTAACCACACCTTACAAACAATTCAGCAAGCACACCTTACAAACAATTCAGCAACCACACCTTACAAACAATTCAGCAAGCACACCGTACAAATAATTCAGCAACCACACCTTACAAACAATTCAGTAAACACACCATACAAGCAATTCAGTAACATTACCTTACAAACAATTCAGTAACTACACTAACTAAACAAAATGTGTAACTACATACTGAGGTAAATTAAACATAATGTGTAACTACATACTGAGGTATATAACAAAGAGAAGGTGCTGGAAGCGGAACTCAGAGTATGTGTATCCATCAGGCCTGTAAGCAAACATCAATCAATAATAAGTGAGACTGATGTAAAACTGTATTACAATAATACTTAAGCACAAGAGCATTCAGCTTCACAACCAACATACAAATTATCAGACTATTAGGTTTGGGTACAAACTATCAGACTATTGGGTTTGTGTACAAACTATATCAGACTATTGGGTTTGGGTATAAAACAAAATACAGATAACAGTACACCAGAGAGTTTCTTGATAGAGGCATATTTGACTGAAGCAAATAAACTATTAAACTATATTTCTGGTTTACCAGGCTTGTGTCCTGGGCACCCTGCTCTATGGCAGTGAAACATGGTGAACCTATATTTACTAAGAGAGAAGGCTAAGCAACTTTCACATGTAGTGCCTATGTAAAGGTCTTGAAGTGAGGTGGCAGGACAAAGGAACTAACACTTAAAGGTTCTTAGCAAGAACAAGCAACACGAGAGTCTTTTTTATGCAGTCTACATAGACTGATGGCTGGGACACTAGGGGGTTGGAAGACAGCAGAATTCCAAGAATCTTCTGGTTCATGTTTGCAATGAGTGCCTACCTACATATTTTATGGTTAACTAATATAAATATTCTATCAATAATTAATGTAAATATTCATTTTTTAGGATTAGGGTTAGTTATGTTTTACATAACTAATTTCAACCGCAAATATATTTATATTTAAATTCATCATCACCATCAAGTGCCGTCTCCACAACGAAGGTTGGCTGTAACAGACCACCCAACATCCCCTGTCTGTTGCTTTGGTGGTGCACTCTGCTAGACTATAACCTGTCCATCCTGTGATATTACTCTTCCACTTGTATCTCTGCATACCTCTTGCTCACTTCCCTTGGTCTTCAAATGTGTCCAAAATATTTTATTTGCCTGATATTTATTTCTCTTAGTAATTCTTTCTTCATATTAAGTGTTTTTAGAATGTCTTTGTTTTCTTCTCTTTCCATGATGTTCTCCCTATTCTTCTATATACCACATCTCAAAGGCATCAATATCTAATTGTTTGTTTAGTGTTCATGTTTCTGAGCCACACATTAATATAGAATAGATGTAGCATTTTATAATTGTCATTTTTAACTTTGTAATTTGTTTAGATGTTACTATTTTCCTCATGTTTAAATTAATAAATGATAAACATAAACTGACAAACATAGCCAAGGGAAATAATGAAACTAGGTAGGCACTAATTCCAAACCAGTTCCAATCTTCTTTATGGAAAATTACAGTCTCGGAAAAGATCTCAGGGTTGAACTGTGCTTTGGTACAGAGATTTATGCAAACTTGATACAGGCACTGTAAAGGAATCATGGGAATAGGATGCAAAGGATCGTGCTGCACGGAGGGGAAAGAAGAATGGTATAAAGGTAAAGTGATAGTGGTTAGTTCAAGGGTTGCAAGTCAAAGAAGGTACGCAAAAACACATGATGACACAAAAGAGCTTGAGATTCCTTGTACATACTGTGGCTCAGTGTTTTTCTTGTGAGTCACATCCATCCTTGCTATGGATTGTGGATTATATTTCTTATAGCACAACAATAATACCATCATCATTTTCAGCTTCATTCTCAAACCCTCACTGGATCTCTCATGTAGAAGGACAATGGTCATACTAGATTTCCTGCAAGATTTAGTCCAGAGAATAGAAGTGCGTTGTGTCAATGTTTTATTTACACCAATAGCCCAACACATCCGTCTTTGGGGGAATACTATCATCAGAAACGCCGGAAACTGTCAGTATATTTTGAACCATAATAAGTTAAGAATTGCAAGCATCGTGATGATCATAAGTTTATATAAACCAATTCTATAAATCTCCTTACCAAATCAAGCTGATAGCTGCACAGACTGTTGATATGAAATGATGAGTCAACCACCAGCCTTTGATTCTGGAGAAATATAAGATTCAGTAATCATGGTGATCTAGTTGGGGGGCCAAGCTTTTCACTTGCTGAATATATATCTGTGTGCATATAGCATGTAATCTAGCAGTGGTCAACTTACTTGCTGAATATATATCTGTGTACATATAGCATGTAATCTAGCAGTGGTCAGCTTACTTGGGTAATATATATCTGTGTGCATATAATCTAACAGTGGTCAGCTTACTTGGGGAATATATATCTGTGTGCATGTAATCTAGCAGTGGTCAGCTTACTTGGGGAATATATATCTATGTGCATATAGCATGTAATCTAACAGTGGTCAGCTTACTTGGGGAATATATATCTGTGTGCATATAATCTAACAGTGGTCAGCTTACTTGGGGAATATATATCTGTGTGCATGTAATCTAGCAGTGGTCAGCTTACTTGGGGAATATATATCTATGTGCATATAGCATGTAATCTAACAGTGGTCAGCTTACTTGGGGAATATATATCTGTGTGCATATAATCTAACAGTGGTCAGCTTACTTGGGGAATATATATCTGTGTGCATGTAATCTAGCAGTGGTCAGCTTACTTGGGGAATATATATCTATGTGCATATAGCATGTAATCTAGCAGTTGTCAGCTTACTTGGGGAATATATATCTATGTGCATATAGCATGTAATCTAACAGTGGTCAGCTTACTTGGGGAATATATATCTGTGTGCATATAATCTAACAGTGGTCAGCTTACTTGGGGAATATATATCTGTGTGCATGTAATCTAGCAGTGGTCAGCTTACTTGGGGAATATATATCTATGTGCATATAGCATGTAATCTAACAGTGGTCAGCTTACTTGGGGAATATATATCTGTGTGCATATAATCTAACAGTGGTCAGCTTACTTGGGGAATATATATCTGTGTGCATGTAATCTAGCAGTGGTCAGCTTACTTGGGGAATATATATCTATGTGCATATAGCATGTAATCTAGCAGTTGTCAGCTTACTTGGGGAATATATATCTGTGTGCATATAGCATATAATCTAACAGTGGTCAGCTTACTTGCTGAATATATATCTATGTGCATATAATCTAGCAGTGGTCAGCTTACTTGCTGAATATATATCTGTGTGCATATAATCTAGCAGTGGTCAGCTTACTTGCTGAATATATATCTGTGTGCATATAGCATGTAATCTAACAGTGGTCAGCTTACTTGGGGAATATATATCTGTGTGCATATAATCTAACAGTGGTCAGCTTACTTGGGGAATATATATCTGTGTGCATGTAATCTAGCAGTGGTCAGCTTACTTGGGGAATATATATCTATGTGCATATAGCATGTAATCTAACAGTGGTCAGCTTACTTGGGGAATATATATCTGTGTGCATATAATCTAACAGTGGTCAGCTTACTTGGGGAATATATATCTGTGTGCATGTAATCTAGCAGTGGTCAGCTTACTTGGGGAATATATATCTATGTGCATATAGCATGTAATCTAGCAGTTGTCAGCTTACTTGGGGAATATATATCTATGTGCATATAGCATGTAATCTAACAGTGGTCAGCTTACTTGGGGAATATATATCTGTGTGCATATAATCTAACAGTGGTCAGCTTACTTGGGGAATATATATCTGTGTGCATGTAATCTAGCAGTGGTCAGCTTACTTGGGGAATATATATCTATGTGCATATAGCATGTAATCTAACAGTGGTCAGCTTACTTGGGGAATATATATCTGTGTGCATATAATCTAACAGTGGTCAGCTTACTTGGGGAATATATATCTGTGTGCATGTAATCTAGCAGTGGTCAGCTTACTTGGGGAATATATATCTATGTGCATATAGCATGTAATCTAGCAGTTGTCAGCTTACTTGGGGAATATATATCTGTGTGCATATAGCATATAATCTAACAGTGGTCAGCTTACTTGCTGAATATATATCTATGTGCATATAATCTAGCAGTGGTCAGCTTACTTGCTGAATATATATCTGTGTGCATATAATCTAGCAGTGGTCAGCTTACTTGGGGAATATATATCTGTGTGCATATAATCTAACAAATTACTTTGAGTCACACATTTGTATATGCAGATATGCGTATGTTAGAGTAATGTATGTGAATATCTTTATGTGGTGAACAAATGTTTATGTTGCTACATGTATATATCTCTATGGGTGCAAATGTTCATGTTATAGCATGTATTTATGTGAGAAAATGTTTATGTGAATGCATGTATTTATGTGAGAAAATGTTTATATGAATGCATGTATATATTTTTATGTGAATGCTTGTTTATGTTAGTGCATTATCTTCATTGTGGATCATTATGCACACCTATTCTTGTGTGAACCCTTACTTGTGTGTGGATACTTTTACATGCTTGTGCATTTTGTGTGGGCAACTTGCATACATCTATGTATTGATTAAGTTAAAGATATATATCTGTATATGTATGTTATTCTCAACTATTACTGAATGTGTATAGACTACTAATTCATCAATTGTACCATCACTTTAACTCTTCACAAGTTTTCGAAAAATGTGCTTCAACAATTTTGAAAGATTGTTATTATATAGGGAAATTTGTTATAAAAGGATGCGCTATATGGGATTCCACTGTACGCATCAATCAATAAATAAATCAACTAATCAATCAACCAATAAAGTCATTTAGCTCCCTAGTGTGTTTACACAGACTCAGGTGCATATGCCACAGACTTTCCATGTCTTTATTCTTTAATATATTCTCAGCCTCATTCCATGTGATTCCCATCTGTTGAGTCCTTCAGGGTATTTGTGCACTGGGTGTTATTTCTTCATTGTTTCTTTTTCTCTGTGGGTTCTATGTCATGATATTCTTACTATATCTTTTACTAGTTTTCTGAGTAATAAAAAAGGAAAGTTAACCCATAGCATTTGTTAATGCCATAGGCGTGTGAGATGTTAGCGATCTCACATTTCTGCGGCTCTGCTATATGCGGCGGTAGCCATCTCCTCTCCCTTGCAGTCTTTACTTCCCGGATTGATCTGGTACCCAATTAAGGCTGGGTCAAACCAGAAGCCGTTGCTGTCTGGAAAACTCGGAAAGAAAAAAATTTAAACCTCAACTGGGAATGAACCCAGAACCACTCATATGCGAAGTCAGTGTGCTAACTATTACACAATGAGGCTCTCAAGTTTTCTGAGTGTGTGTGTGCCCCATTCATCCTCATTTTTTACCTATGATTTCACCATGTCTTGGCCTGTTTACTGCCGCAACACGAAAGGAAAATAAAGTATAGCAACACTGCGACTGCCATACATATTGTAACAGGTAACTAAGAAGGTTCTGGGGTTGGGTTGGCTATCCCATCCAATAGAGGATCAAACTGATTCAGAAGCTATGCTGGACTAGGATTACTGAAGTGTTTGCTCAAAATACACAAATAATGAATTGCACAGATATTTACTACAAACCTGGAGCCATTGACTCGTAAAATGCTCTCACGAATGGTCAATGTGCAGTAATACCACACTAGTAAAAAATTCAAAGATGTGTCACACCACCTGTTATTTAAGAGATGTAATAGAATTGTTTATTTGACAAAACAATATAATAAAGACATTTCACACAAAAAATCATTTTCTTATGCAATGTAGATTATATATGCAAATATCTAAACCTTACATCATATCTGTAATGTAGATTATATATGTAAATAACTCTAATGTAGACGCATGCAATTGCATCTATGGATTTCACCAATGGCCCACTAGACAAACCACCCATGCAACAGAAAACCTTAGTAGATGACAAGCCGTTATATTTAAGCTCTCTTATGGAAGCTTTGTAGCATGTCATCTATACAATTATAGACCCCCTCTGAGTAGAAGGCTCCTTTAACAGGCATTACACTAAGCCTAAAGATGAAGTCTCCTGGGTATGAAAGAAAGCTCTGAAAAAACCACTCCATTGCACATAGGAAGTAAGAGCTAATCGCTCGCAATTCCTGGGGTTCTCAAACACACAAACACCAACTCTAATACAGATTGTATATGTAAACTAGCTATCTGTAATGTAGATTGTACAACTAAGTAAATATTTAAACTGTACATCATGTCTGTAGTGATTTATATCTATGGCTCTCAAGCTTATTTTCTTTTTTTTTCCTCCTCCCAATCTTAAAGAAAACAGGATGAACTTACTTTAGGGCCCAGCATTGCTTTTTGAGGTTTGCTGACATTAAGGTAGAGTTGAGGGAAGGTGAGCTTGAGGTAGGCAGAGATACAAGTGGGAGGGGGAACATCATGAGATAGACTAGTTAGTCTAGCAGGGCACACAATCAAGGTCTGAGGTCTCCTGCATGAAACCTTCATTGCAGAGATGGCCCTTGATAGCGCTAAAATGTATGCACTATAACTGCCATTCCGCCTCCCATTTCAAATTTCCATGTCCCATGTTGAGAACCATACTAGAGAGATCATGCATGTAAATGTCTACACTGTAGCCTATAGAATCTGTCTGGTTCTAATAAATGTCTACACTGTAGCCTATAGAATCTGTCTGGTTCTAGTAAATGTCTACACTGTAACCTATAGAATCTGTCTGGTTCTAATAAATGTCTACATTGTAGCATATAGAATCTGTCTGGTTCTAATAAATGTCTACACTGTAGCCTATAGAATCTGTCTGGTTCTAGTAAATGTCTACACTGTAGCATATAGAATCTGCCTGGTTCTAGTAAATGTCTACACTGTAACCTATAGAATCTGTCTGGTTCTAATAAATGTCTACACTGTAGCCTATAGTATCTGTCTGGTTCTAGTAAATATCTACACTGTAGCCTATAGTATCTGTCTGGTTCTACTAGATATTACCTGGATCTCAGAAGAAAACCAGAAACAAAAGCGAGTGCTAGAATGATATAACTGACTGTCAGTTTGAATGTTTCATAGTCCTTCTTGTAGATGAATCTGCAATGTAATCACAACAATTACAAATATAGCAATGACAATCCCATCAAATGAATCATAACAAATACAGTCACAACAACTACAATCATTACATTATTAAAAAAAACAATGACAATCATAACAAAACCACAACAATGACAATCATAACAAAACCACAACAAACACAACAAAAGTACAACAATCACAATAATAACACAACTACAACAATCACAATACCACAACAAAGACAATCATAACAAAACTGCAACATTTACAATCATAACAATACACCCCTTGTGTTGCTGAGTCTTGAAGAGAAACAAAGAGTAAAAACACTGTCATGTATGTCGTAAGATGTGACTAAGACAGTTAAGCAAGGAATGGTTCCCTGCACTATGATATCCGCTGTAATGAAGCCTGCTGAGCACCCATGTCTTGATTTCTTGGAGAAAATTATCTTGTTTGCCTGCAGCATGTTTCAAAATTGCAAGAAAGTCACGGCAAAGACCCCTCCAGAATAGAAGACTGCTCAGATCATGGTATATTACCCGACAGCTACATTAAGCAAAACAGTCACCTGAGACATTCACAAAATTCCATAAAATTTTCCCCAACAAAAAAGAATTCCGGTGAAATAAGCAATTAGGAGATGAAATTATATATATAGAATATACTCTCTATAACACATTCTTGTACAATAAGTTTCAAATTTCCCTATATAACACTTTTCACAAAAACCCCAGTTATATTTATTCTATTTTGTTTGCACTGTTGTATAGAGAATTTCTGTTATTACATATTTTGTTGGAGCGGACAATGCTATAGTGTCACTCCACTGTATATTGTGTATATGTTTGCTGCAATGCAAACAAGGGTCACAGCGTATAGATGGATAGATAGATAGCTTATATACAATCAATATATCTAATGAACAGCAAGGGAGATAGAACACATCCTGTTTGGACGCTGAGTGTATGTGGAATTTGTCTGCAATGCCCTTCACACGTTCTAATTGTACATTATTGATACACAATGCAAACGTCCATATTATAATAAATCTTGGCAGAGAATGTAGGGCTATGGTAATTAACAAGCAGACTTCAAAATTAATTAACTGATAGAATAGATAATTATATTGTGTTCACAGATGAATCTACATATCGTGTTCACAGATGAATCTACATATCGTGTTCACAGATGAATCTACATATCGTGGACATTGTTTTATAAATCAAGCAGGCGGTATAGATATCGCATAAAACATTTTTTTTTTAAAAATCTAAAAGTGGGAAATACTTACTTGGCTTCTTTTGTCAGTAATGACACATTTACCTGGCCAAGAATGATTCTCAAATACAGCCTGAATCAAAGAAGAGCAATTGATAATACAAGGGATGGTCAAAAAATAATGCCTAAATCTTAATTTTTATCAAGTAAATACTGAATCCGTGTGGAATTACCCGGTAGTTAATTTTGCGAGAATCCCCAAGCACCCGTCTGTGCTGTATAGTATAACCAACTTGTTTCATTAGCAGATTGCAACACAGTAACCATTTAAAAATGGCTGCCAAAGAAATATAGATAAAACAACAATAAAACATAGAATTTCTCAATGCTGAAGGTGAGATTCCAATTTGTATCCAAGAACGTTTGTTTGAGAATCCTAGGAATTGCGAGCGATCAGCTCGTTTCCTATGTACAGTTGGGTGGCAGAATAATGTTTATGAAGATTCAACAGTGGATATTTGCACTGCAGGGAACTGTCGAGGATGGAAGAAGCAGAGGAGGGCAAATAAAGGCATGGACAGACAACATCAAGGAATGGACAGGGCAAGATATTTCCACACTCATCCGCATCGCTGAGGATAGAATTCGCTGGAGGACTCTGTGTGCTGAGGCATCCAATGTGGTACAGCCTACGACCCTGAATGGTTACGGGTTTATTAATTGATTGATTTGCACTGTCCGACATTGGGTACATCATTATGATGAAGCTGAAATAAATCAATCCTCAATAGATCATGTGAAGCGAAGTGGTCGTACATCTACAGTAGTAATACCACACAACATTCATAGAGTTGATGACATCATTCGTGGTCATTGTCGGGTAACAATGGATGTCATATTGTACATTAGTAAAGGTAGTGTCCAGAACATTGTTAAAGATCTGGGTTATTCAAAGGTTTATGCACATTGGGTGTCAAGAATGTTGACAAACAGACATAAAGACGCCCGTGTGTTGACGGGGCCCGAAAGGGGAGCAAAGAATAGCAACACTGTTTACCTTCCAAACATGTTGTAAAAGGCGACTAAAGAGGTTATGGGATGGAGTTGGCTGCCCCATCCCATATAGGGTCAGTGACCCAAAGCCATGCTGAAGTCAGGCCGAAAGGCGCAGATATCCCAGCAATGCTGTAAACCATGCCACAACGCATTCCGTTCTCCGGACTACATCCTGCTAATCTGCAGGAGTTTGAGAACGAACGCAGAAGAAGAAGACATAAAGAAACAAGGAAAATCATAGACAATAACCTTCTGCAGCATTATGAAACTGAAGGAGATGAGATTCCATAACATTCAATAATGAGGACCATCTCCAGAAAACTCTTCCACCCATGAAAATGAAGGGCAACAAAGTTTGTTAAGCAAACTTTCAGACTTTACATATTGCTTACCTTTTTTTTTTGTTCTCAAACTTCCACTAGATTTCTTTTATAGCAGGACAATGGGCCTACTAGATTCTCAGAAGGATGTAGTCCAGAGCTCATTTCAATGTGATTGTCCATGTCTGTTTTCTGTTGTATGTTTTAATTCTGTTTTAATTTTTGTCTTGATAAAGACCTTTTGGTCAAAACATCAATCTGTGACAGACAATGATCTGACATACATATAAGATCATATGTGCACCAGAAGTGTCAATGCTAGGGGTACAAAATCTATCAAAAATCAGTTGTATGCACCCTTATGCTTAATGGCAAGTGTAGATACACAGGACCAACATCCACTTTGGGAGTGATAACATTCACCCGGGTAGCGATAATTTTTGAATGAGAACATTCATCTGGGGAACGATAACTTTTAAATAAGAAACTTACATAATTCATCTCTTTTTTTAGCATTAATTATCAAACTCCCGCTGGATCTCTCTTGTAGAAGAACAATGGTTCTACCAGACTTCCCGCAGGATGTAGTCCAAAGAATAGAGATGTGTTGTGTCACATGACAATGGCCCAACACATCCAGCTTCATCAGTACATATTTCATCTAATTTACATACCCATTTTTATGTGGCAGGTTTTCCTCCATTTCTCTGAAGTTTATTTTTCTATCTGATATCCTCATTTTCAGGTCCACCATTTGTTTGTTTTCCTCCTCCCCATGAGGTGCCTTGGATGCTCTGTAATAAATACATTATTTGAGAAGTGTTGTAGATAAGTTGAATAACTATATAATTTATAAAACATGTTCACTTAACAACATGCTAAAGAAGGGCTCATAAGGTGTAGAGGATTGACTAAATTGCACTAGGATTTCCCCTTAACAGATGAGTTAATGCCTTGAAATGTGTAGAATGAACACCAGTCGCTATTGATTTCTCGAGCTCAATTTCATTGGACCATTCTATATAAATACACTTATGGACTGATGTTCTGGTGTGCTCTTGACTAACTGAAGTTGCAAGCCCAAACTGAACTCAGAGATCTGTGCTCACAGGGTCACCAAACCTAAGAGTAAAATCAATGCTCATCTTGTCTTGTAAATCTGAAATTCTCAAATCTAACATAATGTTTCATGTCAATGTAGACACAATATGATGAAGTGTATATCTGGATCTCCATGGCAAGCAGCTCTTCGGCAGATTGTATGCAAATGTGTGGCATAGAAATGGCATTAACCTAAAGACTAAGCTGAACATTTACAGAAACCAATGCTTCAGTTCATGTTTACATTTTGTTCATGTTTAAAATTTAGTCACACTAATGGTAAAGGACTAATGTTTACATTAAGATGCACTTGCGACATAGGCCTAATTAAAAAAATTTTGCAGCACCTTGGCATGCACATTTTTTTCATACAGCTAAGATCTAAACCTTGCTCTATTGGGCAGAAAAACTACTGAATCGGCAAAAGGTAGCTGCAACTGGTGAGTTAAAAACTAAACCAGAATATAAATTATTACAAACATGAAGTCAGTATATTATAAAGTGTGAATTCCGGGATCCGCTTTCTAGGAAAGAACCGTTATGAACATTAGATGGCAAGATTCTGGATATTACTTTGACAGACCTGGTATTGCTAGCATTGACACTATTCTGATGCACACACACACATTTATTGGACAGATCATGTGAACATATGCCAAATCATCGCCTGTCAAGGGTACGTCTCTATGATGACTTGCAGAAGAGCATACATTCTCAAGGTGACCATCAGATGTGCTACAAGGACTCGTTATAGATCTTACTGAAAGCTTTTGAAATAGACCAAGATACATGGGAAGAACTTGCACAAAATAGAGTTACATTGTGCTCTACAAAAAAAAAGATGCAGTGTCTTGTGAAAAGAGAAGCTTCAGAAGCTCAACTGGTGGAGACTAAATAGAAAGTCATGGATAGACCAAAAGCCATCTACAGTGGTCATCCCATGTTCGAATTATCCAATGACTTTTACAGCCAGAATAGGGCATCAATGAACTCATTGTCAAGGACCAATAAACTAAATTTCAAAAGTGTATGTAACAAATGGTTATAATCATGTGGACAGATACAGTGGAATCCAATTATAAGAACTTGGTCTGGACCGACAATATATGTATGTAATAACATAATTTCGCTATACACAGTACAAACAATATAGAATAAATATAATTGTGGATTTTTAAAAGTGTTGTTATATAGGGAAATATGCTATAAGAGAATGATCTATAGAGGGATTCCACTGTATCACACATGATATAATTAAAACAATGCAACCCCACATTCAATCTTGTTCATTACCTTGCCAAAAGATCTCCAATGCATTTAATCCGGTACCTATGATGAGCAATCTCACCAAGACATTTCTGTTGAGCTGTGCTCAGACTAGCCAGAATATCACAGTACTTCTTATGATCTTCCTGCATCGAAGGCAATTTGAAGGTTATGTTATTACGAGCTACAGCTTCAATGGTTAGATATAGAAAATTATAAATTTTACATAGAGTGGGTAAACAGTAGATGTGGCAGTAGCATATATGTTCAAACCGAATGAGACTAAATCTCGAGGAATAGACCAATAGTCTTCACACAGAAGAACAGTGTTATATAGATTATATATAATTGCATAGATTATAAACAAAGACACTGAGATAAGAGTAGCACAAATACACCTATAAAATTATGTAGGTCTAATAAATGCAGCAATGGTGAAGCATTAAATCATTACTAGGCTCAAGTCTAGTATAAGTCTCTACTGTGACCTTTGCTCTAGTGTGCTAGGGTTAGAATAACTACAAATAGTATTTAGAATTAAGACAAATTTGATCTTAGCTGGTCAATCTCGCCCCTCTCTCAGTATATAGCGTGCAGAAATAATCATCTCGCAGTACAAATCAATGGAAAAGAAAAAATTGTAAAATCACGTCTCTGATGAACGTGTCTTGTGTTGTATAAGTAGCTGACGACATCGGACATGCGTAGTTGTTGCGTATGCACATAAGTTTTACGGAATTCTGTGACGTCGGTTAGTTAAAAGTGTAAACAGTGTGCTATTTATAGCACAGTAGAGGTTTATTCTTTAGTTTTACCCATTACTATTCATTGCTAGGCCTATTGGCTCAGATGGACCTTAATTCGAAAACTTTCAGGAGCAGATTTCACTGAGCAAGTTAGCAGTTAGTAGTTATATACTATTAATTTTATTATTATATTATAGTTATGGAGAATGATGATGCAGGTAAGTTAGCTTAACAACCAAATCCGCAAATTCATTCTTAAAATATCTGCTTTTGCATTATATTTTAGATATAATAACAATATAACTATTTCTAATTCATTAGATGATGATTAATACAATCAATATAACGTTTATCTTATCTCATAATGACAGACTGAGACTTCCAGAGGCCTGCGGCTCAGGGAGACCTTCTGATTCATTCATTATTTTATTATCGAAAATAAATAGTTCGAGTTCTAGTTCAAACAATGATATTGCTAAACAATGCGCTCGCATTCTAAGATATAAATATATTAAATTACCTCTAGCTGAACATATTCTTTCTCCAAATCATTCCAATCTTCGATTGCTCCACTCAACAACACATTAGGTGATGATTCTCTCGACATGATTTCTGCTGATCGCTACCAGGCACCAGCAAACAACATAAAGTTGTGATTCGGTTTTTTTTCGGGATGACGTTGATTTTTGTAGTGACCGGTGTTAAGTATTATAAGTATCTATAACAGTTTACCAAAAATTCACAGGCGACCATCATAATCTAATGCTCTGGCGTATGCGCTCATTGATCACCACAATGCTCTATTTCCAGTATATTTTATTAGAACTGTCGTTGAATGTTTGCCATGTCACGATGTCAGATTATCTAATATTTTCTAAAGTTGTGGCGCTCGATATCTCCTTGCCTTCTATATAGCATGTTACCACTATATTCTCCAGACCACCCTGTCTCATTTTGGACCACTTTCTGTCACATAAAACTTAATCAAAATAAATATTGTCTCTGATATCATTAAGTGACCAAATTTCAGAATTGACCCATTGGCATAGCTAGTTTATACTGTGCATGGGGGGGGGGACTAACAATTCGGCATCAACTGCCCTGCAAGTGGATGACTTTCTACGATTTTGATCCTCCTTAATCCCCCACCCCACGCTGAATCATTAGTCTCGTGTCCCAGACCTATGATAGGGCCTAATTGGTTTTTAATCAGGAATCTGTTTCACTCAATGTGGTCAACACTTAGTTTTGTTTATGGGGAAAAAAATGTAGCAGCATAACTAAACTATACAATGACCGTGTCTATCAATACGGCAACATAATGTAATGTAATATTTCCACTACTTGAAGGACAACCATACCGGGTATATTGCAGAAGACAAACTGTAATTATTAACAATAAAGTAATATATTTGATAGTTTTAGTATGTTTCATATATTTTGTATTAGTTAATTAGTAAATTTGAACGTCTTTCTTGAAATAATGAACTATTTCTAAATTTTTATATCATTAATTGTTCATTTATATATAGTTTGTCAAGTTTGTACCGATGTATAATAATAAATAAATAGTTGAAATAGCCTATATAATGCGTGCATACATGTTACATGCATAGATCTATCACTCGTATGATAAAGGTTCATAACCGAGTGTAGAGAGAGATATTGTGAAATACAAAATTATTGCTCTTGTAATATTAACCCAAACAATGCCTCCCGGTTTCTGTGATTAATTAATATCCATTAATTGCTTCCTTATTTACACCAATTTTGAAACACAAAATACAAATTTATCCCGTTGGAAATCAAGAGGCAAATCATAAATTCAATCTTCATATCAACTTTCTTTGCATGATTAATGATTATCAATGTCACTAATGTCAGACATGGACACTAACTAAAGATCAAGAGTGAAAGTTTACTACGTGTAAAGTACAAGTACAATGCAGTCAATCCTCTATGCTTTTTGAACGTTTTCATCATGGCACTCCAGATATGTCTATAGGTGAAATAAACTAATATTGTTGTTGGTTGACAACATCAAGAGATATAATTTTTTTCTGAGTGCATTCTCAAACTCCTACTTGCTAGCAGGATATAATCCAGAGTGGAATATGTTGTCTTACGGCTGACAGCTTGACTGTAATGTTTTTGAATTTTGGCCTGACACATCCAACATCAGCATGGCTATTGTATCACTTTTGACCTATTTAGTGGGACAGCAAACTTCACTCCAAAACTTCTTTATTGGCCTCTTATGACATGGTCTCTTACAACATGACAACGTATGACATGACATATTAGGACATGACAACTTATGACATGGCATATTATGACATGACATCTTACAACATGACATCTTACAACATGGACTCCTACGACAACCTTTTATGATATGGTCAATTGTGACATAGCCTCTTTTGACGTGGTCAATTGTGACATAGTCTCTTATGATGTGGTCAATTGTGACATAACCTCTTATGACTGTCAATTGTGACATAACCTCTTATGACATGGTCAATTGTGACATAGCCTCATATGACGTGGTCAATTGTGACATAGCCTCTTATGACGTGGTCAATTGTGACATAACCTCTTATGATGTGGTCAATTGTGACATAACCTCTTGTGTCATGGTCAATTGTGACATAGCCTCATATGATGTGGTCAATTGTGACATAGTCTCTTATGAATGTGGTAAATTGTGACATAACCTCTTATGACGTGGTCTATTATGACATAGCCTCTTATGAATGTGTCAGGTCACGTTATTGTCAACACGCTAGTGAAAAAATAGACTAGGGTAACTACAGCTTATTGAAGTGAATCATCAAGTCTAGAGACATGAAGAAGTTGAACATGTATTACAGTCAACCTTGCCATCAGACTAACCACCCTGCAACAGTAAATCTCTAGTGGATGACATGCATATATGTTGCTTTTTGTCCATCACAAGTGAGGATAAACATTTGTTATATCCATTAAAAAAAATTCAGTTAGAGTTATGCCCTTGAATATGAGATTGTAGGTGGCTAATAAGACATATTCTGGTGGCGGGCATGGGATGACCACTGTAGATGGTTTTTGGTCTACCGTGACTTTCTAGGTATTCTTCGCTGTTGAGCTGCATTTATTCTCTTTGCACAAGATGCTGTACCTTTTTTTTTTACTGTAGAGCACCATGTAGGTCTATTTTGTGAAAATTCTTCCCCTTGAACTATTTAATAAAAGGCATTCAGTGAGGTCTATAAGGAGTCCGCGCTTCTTTTGGCCACCTTGAGAACGTATGTCCTTCCGAAACTCACCATAGAGAAGTATCTTTAGCAGGTGATGATCTGGCGTAGGTATGAGATGATTTGCCCAACGAATCTGTGTCTACATCAGAATAGTATCAATGCTGTCCGATCTGTCAGACAGTGGTATCCAGAATCTTCTCTTGCCATCTGATATTCATAACTTTTCTGAGATCAAGTTGTCTGAAAGTGAGTAAATATACATATTTAGCAAGCTATTAAAATAGTTGTGAGAATTGGACACTCATTGCAGATATTGTGAGATCATTACAGGCTTTTCGATATAAATGTTACAGACAAATTCAGTGCATCTCCTATATAGAGCATAGAACAAATGTTAGAGACAAATTCAGTGCATCTCCTATATAGAGCATAGAACAAATGTTAGAGACAAATTCAGTGCATCTCCTATATAGAGCATAGAACAAATGTTACAGACAAATTCAGTGCATCTCCTATATAGAGCATAGAACAAATGTGTCCTATGGTCTATTACCGGTATCTTTCCCAGGTGAATGATGTTAGATAGTATCGACATATATATTGATATATTTTAACAAAGATTAACATTAGGTGTAGGGGTAGGAGCCTCAGTTGACGTTCCAAGGCCAGATGTGTCACCTTGGTTGAATTGAGTCCATGTTTGTTCAAGGTTATCTTGATGTTTTCTATCAACCATCTTCATGGTCTACCTTTGGCTCTATATCTGAATATTCTTGTGTTATATGCTCTTATTGGTATTTGGTTTGGGTTCATTCTCATAAGTTGACAGAACCATTTTACTCGCTGTCTTTTGATATGTTCAATACATGATATACCAACTCTTTTCCTAATTGCTTAATTTCTTATTTTATCTAGTTTAGTAACCATTGCATTTTTCACAAACACTCTGCCCATTTCACATTTAATGATTTTCCTCTGCTGCAAGACTGTTAAAGACCATGTTTGACATTGATAGCAGAGTTTTGGTATAAAAATTGTAGATATTATCTGTCTTTTAATTTCATTCTTGATCTTTGGGTGGAGGAGTAATGGTAAAAGTTGGTAAGTCACTGTATTTCTATTTCTCTGTCCAGTCGATAAATGTGTGTATGAGAAATAAAACAGAGATATATACAGGTCCACAAAAATCAGTGCTGTTAATGGTGAAACAACAAAAACATGTATGGTTTGGACATGTAAGTGGACACGATTAATTGTGAAAATGATACTACAGGGAAGAGTCAAAGGATGAAGAAGGAAAGAAGGATAAAGAAAATAATGGACAAACAACATCAAGGACAGGTCAAGTTTCTTTACTCATTCACCTGCATTGTTGAAATAAATCGATGAAGGACTGTGTGTGGATGCATCCAATATTGTACACCTACAACCCTAATTGGTTTATAGATGGATAGTACAGCCGAAGACCGATGTGTTGGGCTATTGGCGCAAATAAAATGGCAACACAACGCATTTCCTTTCACTGGACTACATTCAACTGGAAATCTTGTAGACCCATTGTCCTGTTACAAGAGAAATCCAGCGGGAGTTTGAGAAAGAACGCAGAAGAAGAAGAGGATGGATAGTGGGGCTTCCTCATATTAGGCTTATGGAAGCCCCTCAGCCCATCATCTAAATATTTATAGATTTACCCTGTCTAGAGGTGAGGCTTCTTCTTGAAGTATTGTACACAACTGAGAGATAAGAATTGTATGGGTATAAATTAATGCTCTAAAGATATTGCTGAAAATGAATGTGTCTGGCCTTTTATGTAAATAAAATGGCGACACAATGCATTTCCATACTCTGGTCTACATCCTGCTGGAAATCTATTAGGACCATTGTCCTGCTAGAGAGCCATCAGGAGTTTGAGAATGAACACTGAAGAAGAAGAAGAATGCTCTGGAGGAACCTCTCAATTGCACAAAAGGAGACAAGATATATATTACCCATAATTCCTGGGGATTGAAAACAATGAAACAATCTACAGTCAAAAGTTTTGAACCTGGTGATGACACTTGGTTTGATCTCAGTTTTAATACTTTTGTATCTTAATTGAATTCATAAAGAACCTTGACCTGGAAGCAAATGCCCTCTAATCTATGGTAACAAGCTGCAATATTATATTTTTGTACTTTGGTCCTGTATCTGCATGTAAGGTTATTTGTAACAACCTTCTTTATCATCTGGTACAATTAACATGAATTTGTTTCACTCTCAAAAGGTGTAGCTTATGGGAACATAGTTTTTCAAGTTTCATCTGGACACAGAAAGTAATATCAAACAAGGTAAGCTTAAGGTGATAGAAATGTACTAGCAGCAGAAGTGAAAATTCTGCATGTCTTTAGGTTATTTTTTTAGGTAAAGGAATTAATGTGGAGATACTGTCTAATAACCATTAGGTAATCTTAGTTGATTCTTGATTAGAAACCAGAATCATGCTATCACATAGGATATTCCCATAAGTACTCGGGTCTCCACTCCAGCAGCTATCCAAGAGTATGTAGACACAAAGTCCCAGTTAGATATTCTACTTACGTAGAACACAGGTTTTTCAAAGTTTCACTTGAAAAAGACGGACTATCGCTATTGGGTTATGAGGTGTAAACACAAAAACATACAAATGGCAGTACACAAAAAGACATTTTCAATGTTTCAAACCGTTAAGTCGTCCTCAAAATATATATATATTAAAATACCTTATATTGATTGTCAGTTAGATATTGCTTCATGGATATTTCCAGGGAAGGCAAACTTTCCCCCGTTCCTAGTCATTGCCATTTTTTTTGTATGTGCATATTATCACCTCCAGCATCATTATCTTCACTCTGTAGTAATCAGTGACTGCCCTTATTTGGTCAGCTCTATCTGGTCTCAGAAATGGCATATAGACTAAGGAGAAAGTGATAGCAGTTTTATAGCTCTTCTTCTTCTTCTTCAGCGTTCATTCTCAAACTCCTGCTGGATCTTTCCTGTAGCAGTACTACTAGATCTCCAGCAGGATGCAATCCAGAGAATGGAAATGCGTTGTGTCGCCGTTTTATTTGCGCCTGACACATCCGTCTTCTGCGAAGTTTTATATTTCAAGGGCTGCTCGTCTAAGATAGCACAGAGCATCATTCGGTGGTACAGGAGGGTCTGTATTTCTTGCACATACTGTGTTAGGCTCTTTGTGGCTCAGATTGTTCGTGCAAGTCACATCCATCATTGCTATTGATCGTAAATTATATTTTTTATAGCACAAGATATGTACGTTATCCCTCTGCCCTAGCAGCCGTCTAATCTCCCTCTGTCCAAGCATCCATCTAATCTCCCTCTACTCAAGCACCCATCTAATCTCCTCTGCCCAAACACCAATCTAATCTCCCTCTGTCCAAGCACACATCTAATCTTGCTCTTCCCAAGCACCCATCTAATCTCGCTCTTCCCAAACACCCATCTAATCTCCCTCTGCCCAAGCACCCATTTAATCTGGACATGCAAGAAATATATATTTAGAAAATGTAAGTAATGACCATCGATTCATAGACTTTGATTAGAAGAAGAAGTACCTCCTTTATTGATAATTGATTATGAGCCAATTCCAATGCACTCCAGTCAAAACCCATAGGTTCTCAGTCTACCCAAGCATATATCAAAGTGTATGCATACTGATGGTGATTATCCATTGTAGTATTTCAGTGGGCAAAAGGTTTAGCTAGTGGTGCGCCCATCTCCTCTCCAGCTGTAAACTAGCATGGTTCGGGCATGTATGCAGGCACGATTCCTTGTCAAAAACCATACTGCAGGGAACTGTCGAGGGTGGAAGAAGCAGAGGAGAACAAATAAAGACATGGACAGACAACATTAAGGAATGGACAGGGCTAGATATTTCCACACTCATCCGCATCGCTGAGGATAGAATTCGCTGGAGGACTCTGTGTGCTGAAGCATCCAATGTGGTACCCCTACGACCCTGAAGGGTTATGGGTTTATTGATTGATTGATTGATACTGATGGCTCCTATGGCTTGCTTATCGAAAACATTCCTCATTCTGCCCCTCAGATATCAGTCCTACGTGTACCACACTGAATTTCCATTCTCTCATTTCTACGAATGCCAGCATGCCCTAATCAGTAAATCCATGAGAAACTCTGACAGCTAGAACAGGTTAAAAGTCCATCCACTCGTAGTGACATCAACGGTTTTGAATATTTAAAAGCATGAACTGAGAATCAGACTGTCATAGTAAAGTGAGTCTCAGAGAGCCATTGGAGAGCTGCAATAACAGCCTTGACCTCTATCCTCATTCCATCTATCCACTCTCTCATTTTATCCTTTTAGTGTGTTCAAAAAATGAGAAATCATATTTTGTTGCTACGTTTAGTATGTTCCAAAAAAAGAGAAATCATATTTTGTTGCTACTTTTAGTATGTTCTAAAAAAAAGAGAAATCATATTTTGTTGCTACTTTTTAACAACTTTTTCTCCATGGCGGATCAAAGGTGCTCCAAAATGTATGATGTCATCGTTATTGGGGCAGGAATTGAAGGATCAGCTTGCGCGTATAACCTTGTGAAGGAAGGCAAGAAAGTACTTCTCTTAGAGCAGGTATCTCTTTTGTTGGTTGTGTCTAAGCTAGTTATGGTAGTTGTTGTTTGGTTGACTGACTTGGTTGGTTAGATAATTGCTTTAGGGATGAAGATCACACATGGGGTGGTAGTCATTTAAGGGTTTATTTGGGAAGTCTGTTTTCATCCATTTTAAGTACATCATGGCTGATGTAATTCTGTCTTATAAAACTTATACATTCTTGATTTGTTGCTTCTCTCATTAAATCACTTGTTTTAAAATATGTCCATCTTCTGTTCAGTATTTTTCACAGAAATTTGGTGTCAAAGGTGATTAATAACTGTTTATTACTTGAGTAGATTTTGTATTCATATGTCAATATAGTTAGTATGCAAACATTGATCAAATTAAGTATTTGTTTGTTTAGTTAATCATGCAGAAAAAAAATGTGCCAGGCAGGAAGGTACAAAGTAATGTAGCTCCGCTGTGAAACAAGCACACACCATAATTCACGCTCCCTGAATGAAATCACACAAACTTTTGTGTTGATTATCAGAGAGGAAATGCAAAAGAAGAAGTAGTTAGTTCTATCTATCAATTTATTCGCTAAACCCTTCAAGTAGTTAGTTCTATCTATCAATTTATTCGCTAAACCCTTCAAGTAGTTAGTTGCTGGGTCATTATCATTACACTTGGGACATGTCCAATGTGCTCTGTTCTTCACTTGAGTGTATCCATAGGTGATATGTTCTTCACTTGAGTGTATCCATAGGTGCTCTGTTCTTCACTTGAGTGTATCCATAGGTGCTCTGATCTTCACTTGAGTGTATCCCATAGGTGCTCTGATCTTCACTTGAGTGTATCCATAGGTGATCTGTTCTTCACTTGAGTGTATCCATAGGTGCTCTGATCTTCACTTGAGTGTATCCCATAGGTGCTCTGATCTTCACTTGAGTGTATCCATAGATGATCTGTTCTTCACTTGAGTGTATCCATAGGTGCTCTGTTCTTCACTTGAGTGTATCCATAGGTGCTCTGATCTTCACTTGAGTGTATCCATAGGTACTCTGATCTTCACTTGAGTGTATCCCATAGGTGCTCTGATCTTCACTTGAGTGTATCCATAGGTGATCTGTTCTTCACTTGAGTGTATCCATAGGTGCTCTGATCTTCACTTGAGTGTATCCCATAGGTGCTCTGATCTTCACTTGAGTGTATCCATCATTACACAATGACTGACAGTTCAATTTTTGTTGTTGATTGGCAAACATTCTTCTAAGCCCACACTAATGCTTATTTATGACAACGCCACATTTCAAGCCCAGCTCCTTTATTCTGGACGTGGAAAAGGAACCATTAACTACAATGATTTCACTTGCCTGTGTTTCTCTCAAGTGAGGAGTTCAAAATATCTGCATAATCCATTACTCAACCACCAGAATAGCAACACAAGTCAGCTGATTTGCTCTTTCAATGCCTTGAGCACCTACATGATCAGGCACAAAAATGAATGTGACACATTCCAACTTCAGCAAAGTCAATGTTCTCAAAAGCCTCAAGCCACTGTTCTCGAAAGCCTCAAGCCACTGTTCTCTCAAGCCACTGTTCTTGAAAGCCTCAAGCCACTGTTCTCAAAAGCCTCAAGCCACTGTTCTCAAAAGCCTCAAGCCACTGTTCTCAAAAGCTTCAAGCCACTGTTCTCAAAAGCAGCCCATTTGTATTTTTCTAATCATGCTCATTGAGTCACTGAAGATGCAGACATGATTTAGTCTTTGTACTCACAGTTTAAGGCCTTTTGATCATTCGTTCACTGACCAGCAGCAAACCAGGGTTTGGAGTCCACTTGTTATTTATGGTTTGAATAAAAATTACTCCCGGGGCTCACCCAGCCACCAGGAAGCACAGTGCCAGATAAATACGCAGCAACATTATACTTATGAATGCATTGACAGATTTATCCATGTGCCTCTGTTTGTTCTATTCTATCCTGAATATCCATACATTGTTTTCAAATAGTTCCCACTGCCTCATTCACGTGGAAGTTCACATGGTCAAAGCAGAATTACCCGGTATGCTTATGAGGCTGAATTTTATGTCAGAATGATGGTTGATGCATTTCCTTTGTGGGCACAACTCGAGAAGGAGTCTGGGACAGAGATATTTATGTAAGTTTTTTTCAAATCCTGTTTGCTGTATTCTGATTTTTTTAAAATAAGTCCTCAATTCTTCTATATTATATTGTTTTTATTTGTTGTATGAAAAGATACAGAAATAAAATCCAACCCATAACAGGATTTGAACTGTGCCATTACAATTATAATACTGGCATTCTTACCAATCTACCATGCACTCCATATCTTTTCATACTAAATTTAGTAATTATCATAATTTTAGTTTTCGCTGTATTAATATTTAATAAATACACACTACCTGGTACTTCGTCTATTGATTTGTTTCATTGGTTGAATTTGTGCACATTTTATGTTCTCTTATTTTGTGCACATTTTATGTTCTCTTATTTTGAAGTTACCTCTGTCTAAATGTTGTACTTGATGTTTGCCAAATTTAGCAACTGTGGAGTACTGGACTTGCGCACAGATGACTCTGCAGGCATGAAGCGTGTGCTAGACTCTTTAAGACTGCATAAAGTACCCCATGAGAAGCTAAGTCCAGAAGAACTGCAGCAGCGCTACCCATCAATAAAAGGTGGAGAGAAATGCGGAGCTATTCTAGATCCTAGTGGTGGTATTTTGAGAGCAGACAGGGCAGTGCGAGCTTTTCAGGTAATAATAATAATACTGTCCATCATAGATTTGCATTGTTGTCTCTCTAGCATGTATGGATATGAGTAAAATGGTAAATTCTTGCATAGAATCTCCTGTCACATTTGGGACATGAGTGGTCAGTTGGACATCTGTGTGTTCATTGTTCTGTCCTTTTGAGAAGCATTTTTGGTGTGATCACATATTCCAGGCCTACTGTGTGCACAGTTTTTAAGTATTTTTAAAATAATTGTTTAAATAATTTCTGCATCTTTTTGTTGATAATAATTGTTTAAATAATTTCTGCATCTTTTTGTTGATAATAATTGTTTAGTATTGTGTGACTTCACTATGCCCGTTCTTACCAGGTACAAAATGTCTACCATAAGTATGCTGAACTTTCCTTTGATTGATAAAAATGCAGTTCCCGTGTTATAGATGTGATGTAGAAAGGTGACATGCTATAACATTAGTCAACTAGGCTATGGGATGGATTAGCTAAAAGTGCAACACTTGGAACGCTATCCGACCGAGTTCCTGTTTCGTTATATTTTATCATCTTAGTATGCTTACATTACAGGTGAATTGTCAGGCTTGCACACAACATGTCCTACCCATCACAGTTGTCAGGTATACACACAACATGTCCTACCCATCACAGTTGTCAGGCATGCACACATGCCCCCCCCCCCCCCCCCAATCTTAGTTGGGTCTTCTTCAGCATTGTAAAGATGATTGTATAGATTTTGTGGATATTGGCTCTGGTATTATTTGGTACCTAACTCTTTCCACAATTATTTAACAGTGTCATGTTTGTAGCTTCAATGATTTAGTCTACTGCAAAAATGTTTTAAACACACTTGTTTTCTATTTTGATGTTTCTCTAAATATTTTTTGTGGTTCTTGATAGGAAGTCTTCAAGCAGTTTGGTGGTGTAATCCAGGATAATGAACAAGTGGCTTCAGTGTTTCCTGGAACTGTGATCACAGTGAACACATCTCGCAACCAGTACACTTCCCACAGTGTTGTCCTTGCAGCTGGAGCATGGGCTGGTAGACTATGTACTTCTCTTGGTTTAAATTTGCCTCTAAAAGTAAGTATTGTCAAGCTTACAATACTATAAATTTGTAGTTTAAACTCCTGCATGTCATCGTATTTTAATTTGGAGAACGGAAATCATTGTGCCATGGTTAAATCTTAGCTGCGATATTTAGTCCATTTGTTTAATCATTCAAAATTTCTAGTTTAATCACTCTAAATTTCTAGTTTAATCACTCTAAATTTCTAGTTTAATCACTCTAAATTTGTAATTTAGTCACTCTAATTTTGTAGTTTATCTCAATCCACCTGTAAAAACGATATATCCTTCCAGATCAAACCCCCATTCTGGACATATCCGTGGTATATCATTCTTGCTGATATACCATCTAAATTTGCCAACAGATAGCATGCCACAAATGGCCATGACACATAGACATAACAGCTATAAAGCCAGAGGCAGAACATGTAAAAGATGGATCACAGAAATCAAAGAAGCCACAGGAACAAGTTTACAAACAGCACACAAGAAGGTCATCTCCAGAGAACTCTTCCACACCTGACGCCTCTAGACAAACAAGGGCCACAGTGTATAGATAGATAGATACATAGATTTGTTTCGTTTTGATCACAAATGAATTTGTATTAACTTATTTAGATGTTTAACATTTAGAAATCTGGTCAACAGAAGTAAGCCATCATGGTACTTTGGGATTAGACAAGTGTAACATATTTATTTTAAATTAAAATTCAAACATGGTAGGCTCAGCTTTTCTGAAATTAACAAAATGGCCTCATCTATCACTAGTTAGAGAGCTCAAAGATATAGCAAACATCAGGCTTTACTATTCTTTGTTTTATAATTGGAGATATTATTTCAAGTGATCGCTGGAAAATAATAGCATTTTCCATTTTTGCAGTGGAGATTATCAACTTGTTGAAAATCGTAAAATAAATATACCTAACCTGGTACGGGAAAACTAGCTAAAAAATTATAAAACTGTTCCCACTGCTATTGTTTCTGAAGAAACAGGCCAGTCACAGCAATGATAATATTGCACGATGTTATACAGAAAATAGAGTTAGACATAATGATAATATTGAGTGTAATAAAGTTCAACTTTAGAAATCCAATACTTGATAATATTTCGTAAAGTTTCACAATATTTTGTTCAGTTATGAAATTCTACATGAAACACCACAAAATGGCATAAAACACAAGGCAGTTGATAGATTTACTTCAAATAAACTAATTATGATCAGGAAATGAACATTTATGGCATCTACTTTAGTAAGATTGTATATCAACATTTCACGACACGTAAAATTGAGGGTGAGTAGAACAAAATATTTTTTTTAAATATTATCTTCATATAACATTCCTGTTTGTGGTGTAATTTTTGTATTTTGTTGTTACAATTCTTATATTTTAATATTGTATATGGATTCCACATTCAGTTATCTTTATTTTGATACTTTATATGACCTTCCATTGCTAATACATTGTCTTCAGGAAGCTTGCACCTAATTCATGTTGTGGTAGAAATATTTAGCCTATAATTAATTACGTCCAAACCCCAGGAATAATTCCATCCTCAAAGAGTTAATCTACCAGTAATTTGTAGTTTAATCAGTCTAAATTTGTAGTTTAATCAGTCTAAATTTGTAGTTTAATCAGTCTAAATTTGTAGTTTAATCAGTCTAAATTTGTAGTTTAATCAGTCTAAATTTGTAGTTTAATCAGTCTAAATTTGTAGTTTAATCAGTCTAAATTTGTAGTTTAATCAGTCTAAATTTGTAGTTTAATCA
Organism: Meghimatium bilineatum; assembly: GCA_034231615.1. Classification (NCBI taxonomy): domain Eukaryota; kingdom Metazoa; phylum Mollusca; class Gastropoda; order Stylommatophora; family Philomycidae; genus Meghimatium; species Meghimatium bilineatum. The sequence goes on from CM067304.1 coordinate 1,234,303, forward strand.
GTCTAAATTTGTAGTTTAATCAGTCTAAATTTGTAGTTTAATCAGTCTAAATTTGTAGTTTAATCAGTCTAAATTTGTAGTTTAATCAGTCTAAATTTGTAGTTTAATCAGTCTAAATTTGTAGTTTAATCAGTCTAAATTTGTAGTTTAATCAGTCTAAATTTGTAGTTTAATCAGTCTAAATTTGTAGTTTAATCAGTCTAAATTTGTAGTTTAATCAGTCTAAATTTGTAGTTTAATCAGTCTAAATTTGTAGTTTAATCAGTCTAAATTTGTAGTTTAATCAGTCTAAATTTGTAGTTTAATCAGTCTAAATTTGTAGTTTAATCAGTCTAAATTTGTAGTTTAATCAGTCTAAATTTGTAGTTTAATCAGTCTAAATTTGTAGTTTAATCAGTCTAAATTTGTAGTTTAATCAGTCTAAATTTGTAGTTTAATCAGTCTAAATTTGTAGTTTAATCAGTCTAAATTTGTAGTTTAATCAGTCTAAATTTGTAGTTTAATCAGTCTAAATTTGTAGTTTAATCAGTCTAAATTTGTAGTTTAATCAGTCTAAATTTGTAGTTTAATCAGTCTAAATTTGTAGTTTAATCAGTCTAAATTTGTAGTTTAATCAGTCTAAATTTGTAGTTTAATCAGTCTAAATTTGTAGTTTAATCAGTCTAAATTTGTAGTTTAATCAGTCTAAATTTGTAGTTTAATCAGTCTAAATTTGTAGTTTAATCAGTCTAAATTTGTAGTTTAATCAGTCTAAATTTGTAGTTTAATCAGTCTAAATTTGTAGTTTAATCAGTCTAAATTTGTAGTTTAATCAGTCTAAATTTGTAGTTTAATCAGTCTAAATTTGTAGTTTAATCAGTCTAAATTTGTAGTTTAATCAGTCTAAATTTGTAGTTTAATCAGTCTAAATTTGTAGTTTAATCAGTCTAAATTTGTAGTTTAATCAGTCTAAATTTGTAGTTTAATCAGTCTAAATTTGTAGTTTAATCAGTCTAAATTTGTAGTTTAATCAGTCTAAATTTGTAGTTTAATCAGTCTAAATTTGTAGTTTAATCAGTCTAAATTTGTAGTTTAATCAGTCTAAATTTGTAGTTTAATCAGTCTAAATTTGTAGTTTAATCAGTCTAAATTTGTAGTTTAATCAGTCTAAATTTGTAATCTGAAATGTTGTTTTATTAGTTTGTTCTTCTTCTATGTTTGTTTTCAAACTCCTGTAGGCTCTTAAACTCATGCAGGTTAACGTAATTTAATTTGGAAAATGGAAATCATTGTGCCATGGTTAAAACTAAGCAGCGATATTTGTTCCATTTGGCAAATCTCATCCGGCTTCAGCATACCTTCTGGGTTGCTTTGACCTTGATCCTCTATGGGATGGGACAGCCAATTACATCATGATACCCTTCTTAGTTGCCTCTTACGATATGTATGGCAGGTCATCGTGCTGCTATTATTTGCTCCCTTTGTGGGCCCTAGAAACACAAGGTTTTCATGGCTGTAATTTACCTCTTCTTCTTCAATGTTCATTCTGAAATTCCTGCTTGATCTCTCTTGTAGCAGGGCAATGTTCTCAAACTCCCACTGGATCTCTCTTGTAGCAGGGCAATGTTCTCAAACTCCCACTTGATCTCTCTTGTAGCAGGGCAATGGTTCTACTAGATTTCCAACAGAATGTAGTCCAGAGAATAACCTGCATTGTGTCACCATTTTATTGTGTCAGTGGCCTGACACATCACTTCAGAGGTGAATTTACATCTAAATGTAAGCATTGTCAAACTTAACATTTGTTTATATATCACTGGTAATTAGTTTACAGAAGGTGACTCGGGACAGTTGAGAGGATTGTAGAAAGTGACTCGGGACAGTTGAGAGGATTGTAGAAAGTGACTCGGGACAGTTGAGAGGATTGTAGAAAGTGACTCGGGACAGTTGAGAGGATTGTAGAAAGTGACTCAGGACAGTTGGGAGGATTGTAGAAAGTGACTCGGGACAGTTGAGAGGATTGTAGAAAGTGACTCGGGACAGTTGAGAGGATTGTAGAAAGTGACTCGGGACAGTTGAGAGGATTGTAGAAAGTGACTCGGGACAGTTGGGAGGATTGTAGAAAGTGACTCGGGACAGTTGAGAGGATTGTAGAAAGTGACTCGGGACAGTTGAGAGGATTGTAGAAAGTGACTTGGGACAGTTGAGAGGATTGTAGAAAGTGACTTGGGACAGTTGAGAGGATTGTAGAAAGTGACTCGGGACAGTTGAGAGGATTGTAGAAAGTGACTCGGGACAGTTGAGAGGATTGTAGAAAGTGACTCGGGACAGTTGAGAGGATTGTAGAAAGTGACTCGGGACAGTTGAGAGGATTGTAGAAAGTGACTCGGGACAGTTGAGAGGATTGTAGAAAGTTACTTGGGACAGTTGAGAGGATTGTAGAAAGTGACTTGGGACAGTTGAGATGATTGTAGAAAGTGACTCGGGACAGTTGAGAGGATTGTAGAAAGTGACTCTGGACAGTTGAGAGGATAGGCTGACAACTTGTCACTTTTTAAAAAAAAAATCACCATTCTTATAGATGCATAAATAGTAGATATCAATTTTACCATGGATAAAGAAGAGACACAACAAAGTCTACAATAAAGAAGAGACACTTACAACAGAGAGTATCTCATTCAATAGCCAAGCTGAAAGCAGAAGGGAAAATGGAAGAAGTAGAGGTTTAAAATTACATGGAGAAGACAGATGATGAAGGACTTGACTTGACAGAGATGGAAGTCACACACGGAATAAGGCTGACATATTCAAGTGTTGGGAAAAAAAAAGAAAAGCCCTTGGACTTGAATTTTACACCCAAAATTGAGTAAACAGCCTCATGATTCAAGGGCTTTATTGATAATTAGTGAGCTAATTATAACTGGCTTAAGGGATATACTTTTTAGGGATCTCCCTGGCATAGTGGTTGAGCCATTGGCTTTGTGCTCAAGAGGTCATGGGTTCACATCCCACTCATGATGTTATAATGTGTATTTTTTCAGGGATCCCTTTGAGCATTATCCCTTAAAACTACAGAGTTACTATGAAGGGTTCTTTCAGCAGGCATCATGTGGGCTTCATTGTGAGGGACTGAGTACATATGGCATAACCTGAGTACAATGAAGTAAATCCTCTACAGCTTTTTAACTTTTTTTGTTGTTTCATTGAAGATATGTTTACATCTTTCCAGCCAATAAGAATTGGTGTATTTTACTGCAAAGCCAGTGAGGAGAAATTTGGATCACAAAAGTTTCCATGTTTCCTGGACTCTAGAGGTGTAACTGAAGGTTTCCATGTCTATGGGTTACCTATGTCAGAGTATCCAGGCCTTGTGAAGGTAAATTGTATATTTACAAATAAAATGTGTGTATTTTTTCTGTACATAGGCCTAAAAAAAAGTATTCACAAACGTGAAGGAGAAGTTACAGAGGATGGAGTCTATTGAACAGTGCTGAAGTAAAGGACACGAGGTAGAATTTGGTTTCAGAGTGAGTGAAGACGATCTATGTTCCACTGGAAACAATATAACTTGGTAGCAATAGTAATAGTAGTAGTAGTAGTAGTAGTAGTAGTAGTAGTAGTAGTAGTGTTGGTGGCGGCGGCGGTGGTAGTAGTAGTAGTAGTAGTAATAGTAGCAGCAGCCGCAGCAGGAGCATTAGTAGTGATCTTTTGTGAGCTTAGTAACAATTAAGTTGGCAGTGAAGTCCTAATGTAAAACAAAAGATTGATCAGATTTACAAAAAATGCAGACTATAGGGTATATGGGTATGAACACTACAGATAATAGTATACAAAATGGTTTCACCATTTCAATCTCATAGCTGTCAACTTATTTTTTAAATAAATTTGTATTTTTAACAATTTATTTCCGTATTTCAATAAAAACGTTCATATTTAGCACCCACAAAAACTCCACACAATTAATTTTTTTTAATACTTTTTTTTTTGTACTTTTGTTTTACCCTCAATATGAGCATGTGAGATAAAAACTTTAGCATTAGTAATAAATACTAGTAAATTTAACACCAAATGATCTTTTTTTACAAAATTATTTTAAAAATTGTGGATTTTGGGTTTTTTTTTCTTTAGACTTCAGGAAATCCATATTAATACGGAACATTTGTGCTAGTTGACATTTATGCAATCTTACGGTATTTTTCAAGAAAATACAAGACAAACAGTAAAAATAATGGCACTATCACAAAAGCATTTGACGGCAGTCAGTTAACAGCAGAGACATTCATGGTAACAAGCAAATAAGGTCATCAATCACAGTAACATCCAAGAATTGTTATGTTTGTTCAGACGAAGATATTAGATCGAAATGTCAGCCATTTTATTCATCATTATTCATTTTATATTTATAGTTTGTAATCATCTTTTTATAATGAGCGGTAGATATTTGTAACAAATATTTACTTATTAGCTATTAATAATAATAATAATAATAAAACCAATAGCCCGTCAGGATCGTAGGGGTGCCACACTGGAGACATCAGCAAAGAAATCTCTGCAAACATCTCTATCCTCAATCATCCAGAGGAATGTAGAAAAATCATGCCCAGGCCATTCCTTAATGTTATCAATTCAGAATTTTCTTTTACTGCCTCTTTTCCTTCCACTCTCAACTGTTCTTTGAAACATAATTTCAGAAAGCGAGTCGTGTCTCGTTACATGTCCACACTGAACAAATTTATGCTATTTCACCACTGCCAAAAGTATTTCTTGATAACCTGCAAGATAACCTGTTATACACTATAATTACAATCACAGAAAATCCTCCAATATTTTGGTGATATTTATGTTGGCCTACTTTTGGTCACACAATCCGTATGACTACTCACTACCTGTCTGACTGTTTGTCTTCATTACTGCCAATATAATTTTTTTACAGTAAGTTATATCACTTGCTGTTACTTTATTATGTATTTTGCTCTTTCAGGTTTGCTCCTACCAGGGTCCTGACATTAACCCAGATGAGAGGGATAATAAAACCGATGACTCATGGGTTGATAAGGCTGTTCCTCAAATTGCAGCATCAATATTACCAGGCCTAGAGGTCACTCCCTCTATCAAGGAATACTGTATCTATACTGTAAGTATTGAAGACATGCTGTATTTTATGAAGAAATAACTGTATTTTATGAAGAAATAACTGTATTTTATGAAGAAATAACTGTATTTTATGAAGAAATAACTGTATTTTTTGAAGAAATAACTGTATCTATACTGTAAGTATTGAAGAAATACTTTAATTTTACGAAGAACAAACTATTTTATGAAGAAATAAGTGTATGAAGAAATAACTGTATTTTATGCAGAAATAACTGTATTTTATGAAAAATACTGTATTTTATGAATACTTACTGTATTTTATGAACAATACTTATTGTATTTTATGAAGAAATATTTACAGTATTTTATGAAGAACCACAGTATGTTATGAAGAAATACTGTGTTTTATGAAGAAATACTGTATTATGAATACTGTATTTTATAAAGAAATACTGTATTTTTGTAAAGACTTACTGTATTTTATGAAGCAGTACTTACTGTATTTTGTTATGAAATACTGTATTTTATGAAGTACTTACTACTCGTATATTTTATGAAAAATACTGTATTTATGAAGAAATAGTGCATTTTATGAAGAAATAGTGCATTTTATGAAGAAATACTGTATTTTGTGAATAAATACTGTAATTTATGAAGAAATATGTCTTATATTTGTGAAGAAATACTGTATTTTATGAAGAAATATTGAATATACTTTATAAAGAAATACTTACTGTATTTTATGAAGAAATACTGTATTTTATCAAGAAATACTTATTGTATTTTATCAAGAAATACTTATTGTATTTTATAAAGAAATACTTACTGTATTTTATGAAGAAATACTGTATTTTATCAAGAAATACTTATTGTATTTTATCAAGAAATACTTATTGTATTTTATGCAGAAATACTGTATAAAGAAATACTTACCGTGTTTGTATATACATTATATATAATAATAACAATAAAACCCATAACACGTCAGAGTCGTAGGGGAGTCACAATGAGACATCTGTTGCAAAAAGATCTCCACGCATCTCTATCCTCTACCATTCGGATGAATTTGGAAACTTCACGTCCTGTCCAGTCCTTGATATTATCCAGCTATGTCTTCTTCCACCCTTTACTGTGCCTTGAAAAAATATTTTGTCATCGAGGGATGTCTCATTGTGTGCCCATACCACCGGAGTTTTCACAGTTTCACAGTGGTCTTGTGGACCTGCTAATACAGTAGAATCCCATTATAATGAATCAGTTGAGACTGGCTGTATTTTATGTGCGTTATAACCACATTTCATTATATACAGTTATGGACAATTATTACCATAAGTTATGTCCAGCTTACTTCAAAGCTCTACTTTCCTCCATATAATATCTACTTTCCTACATATAATCTCTAATTTTGTTCTGTATAGGGCCTAAGCTCTACTTTCTTCTGTATAAGCTGTACATTCTTCTGTATAAGCTGTACATTCTTCTGTATAAATCTACTTCCTTCTGTATAAGCTCTACTTTCATCTGATATCTACTTTTTTCTGTATAAGTTCTACTTTCATCCGTATAAGCTATACTTATACATCAGTTGGCAGACGGGCAGGCAGACATAAATGGTGGTACATTCCTTCTACTTACACACAAAGATTCCCCATCCCCTTGGAGTAGGTGGCCTCTTCTCAGAGTGTCCCATACCCCTGTGGGTTGAAGTTTTCTTATATGAACAGAGATATATAAAAACTCCCCCCATTGCTTGTAGGAAACAAGAGCATCTTTGATCATAATTCTTGGGGATTGAAATATGCCCCTCTGGATATGAGACTCCTTCTCAAGGTACACTGCTCAAAGTTGGTGTCGTCTTGATATGAAATAAGAGTACAAGAACTTCTAACCTTGTCAAAATTGAACAAAAGGATACAAGAGTTATATTGCTAATAATTTATGAGAATTGACACCAATAACAAATCATAACGTAACAAAACAATATAACAAATCATAGCATGACAAATTATAAAATACCATATAACATAACAAATCATAATCAAACAAATCATAACATTGCAAAAAATAACATAAATTGTAACAACAAATTATAAAATAACAAATTGTAATATAAATTAAAACATAACCAATCATAATCAAACAAATCATAACATAACAAATTATAATATGGCAACTTCATATACTGCTTCAAGGACATGTTAAAAGTCTACTTTCACTGTGCCCACTCATAAGATATAGGGGCCCCTATAATCTGCTTACACTTTCAGATGACTCCTGACAGCCATCCCATCATTGATCGCCATCCACAATACTCAAACATCATTATTGCTGCTGGATTTTCAGGTAATATTCTTGTTCCCATATTTTTTTTCTCATTCTACTTTTTGCATATTCTCTAGTAAAACCACATGGATTTATTTTGTGTGATTTGATGGTATGAGCTTGTGTTGTGTAACTATTTACAGCGAAGCAGTGGCCATATGTGCCTCATAAACCAAACAAATTACATTTTCTGAAATATGGAGCTTTTTCAAAATATATCTGACCTTTTTCTCCTGGAAAACATATCATGTGCGGGTTGTGTTAGTTAGCTAGTTGGTTAGTTAGTTCACTCGCTCGCTAGTTCATTTGTTAAGTTAGTTAGTTAATAAATAGTCAGATCACCATCATGGTAATCTGGAAACGTCCATAGGTGCCTGATCTCATATCTAGTATGTACTTCTGCATGTGAGAACTGACTGTTTCTGTCCTGTGTTGGTTGATAACTCTTCTTTTGATTCCTATATGCAGCTCATTTCATGCAACACCACACTTCACTACCAGGTCCTGTGTTCTGTCCATAAATACAGAAGAACCATGTTTCACTCTCAGATCCTGGTTAACTGGGTAACCTCCCTCTAATTCCCTCAAGTCACACACAACATCCCTCTAATTTCCTGAAGTCACACACAACATCCCTCTAATTTTCTGATATCACACACAACATCCCTCTATTCCCTCAAGTCACACACAACCCCCCCCCTCTAATTCCCTCAAGTCACACATAACCCCCCTCTAATTCCCTCAAGTCACACACAACCCTCTATAATTCCCTTAAGTCACATAATCCCCCTATAATTCCTTCAAGTCACACACAACCTCCTATAATTCCCTCAAGTCACATACAACCTCCTATAATTCCCTCAAGTCACACACAACCCCCTATAATTCCTTCAAGTCACACACAACCCCCTATAATTCCCTCAAGTCACACACAACCCCCCCCCTCCCAATTCCCTCAAGTCACATAATCCCCCTATAATTCCCTCAAGTCACACACAACCCCTATAATTCCCTTAAGTCACACACAACCCCCTATAATTCCCTTAAGTCACACACAACCTCCCTCTAATTCCCTTAAGTCACATAAACCCCATATAGTTTCCTCGTCACACACAACCCCCTATAATTCCCTCAAGTCACATAAACCCCATATAATTCCCTCAAGTCACACACAACCCCCTATAATTCCCTCAAGTCACACACAACCCCCCCACCCCCCTAATTCCATCAAGTCACATAAACCCCCTATAATTCCCTCAAGTCACATAAACCCCATATAATTCCCTCAAGTCACACACAACCCCCTATAATTCCCTCAAGTCACACACAACCCCCCCCCCCTAATTCCATCAAGTCACATAAACCCCCTATAATTCCCTCAAGTCACACACAACCCCTATAATTCCCTCAAGTCACACACAACCTCTCTCTAATTCTCTTGTCACACACAACCTCCCTCTAATTCTCTCACAGGAAACATGCACAAGTCACACGCAACCTTCCTCTAATTCTCTAATAGGAAACATGCACAAGTCACACACAACCTTCCTCTAATTTTCTAACAGGAAACATGCACAAGTCACACACAACCTCCCTCTAATTCTCTCACAGGAAACATGCACAAGTCACACACAACCTCCCTCTAATTCTCTCACAGGAAACATGCAGTACTGCTAGTATTTTACAATATTTTATTGAATATACCTATGTCTTTATTGATCTTTACTGTTTATCTTTAGAGAAACACTTCATACAGAATGTTGTGGTAGAAATACAGATTACATAATGTGTTTAGTACTGAAACCTCTGGAAGTTGACAGGTATGATAATGGGAAATACTCAATGCACTATGTTACTCAAAAATGTCCACATCTACTCTAGTCAAAACCATGTCTAACAACATTTTATTTACCTTACAGGTCACGGGTTCAAACTATCTCCAGCTGTAGGCAAGGCAGTAACTGAGCTTGTTCTGTCCAAAGAACCAACCTACAACATGCAACCATTTAAAATTGATAGATTCTCTCAAACTAAACACTGATGAAATATCTCATGCAAACATTAGAAGCAATTTGATATGAATTTCAAATATTTAAGCAGCAGACATGTTTATTACTGAAACGTGCAGGAAGTTATATGAGGCAGATAAGAAGATTACCGGGTGGAATTGGTTTTCCCACCCCATAAGGGTCAAAGTGACCCAGAAGCCATGCTGAAGTCGGATGTACCAGGTCTAAAGTTGTAGAAATCATATTAAATCGGTATGCCATGACATAATACATTCCATAAACCGGACTACGTCCTGCTTATTGCGGGAGTTTGAGGACAAATGCAGCAGAAGAAGAAAAAAATGTTCAGGTCAGCCAGAAATATTTTGAAATCACCAACAACTCCTTAGTCAACACAGACTAAGGAAATGGGTACCAGATCTTGTGAAGTGCATGAATATCTCGGTGTTGAGAGACAATTGCGGTCCTAACACTGGCACGTATAACAAGGTCTCGAGTTGATCTTAGTTCTATATAGATAATACAATTGGAAAAGAAGAAAACTGCTATTTTTTATTTGTTTTACTGTTTTTGTATATATCTATTTGTTTGTTTCAATCTTCAAGAATTAACAAACAATAAAGTACTTGTTTCCTATATGTGGTAGATGGAGAGTTCTCCAGTGATGGGGAGGAGAGGTTCTCCAGAGATGGGGAGGAGAGGTTCTCCTGAGATGGAGAGGAGAGGTTCTCCAGAGATGGGGAGGAAAAGTTCTCCAGAGTTGGTGAAGAGAGTTCTCCAGAGAGGGGGAGGAGAGGTTCTCCAGAGATGGAGAGGAGAGGTTCTCCAGAGATGGGGAGGACAAGTTCTCCAGAGATGGGGAGGAGAGGTTCTCCAGAGATGGAGACGAGAGTTCTCCAGAGATGGGGAGGAAAAGTTCTCCAGTGATGGGGAGGAAAAGTTCTCCAGTGATGGGGAGGAAAAGTTCTCCAGAGATGGGGAGGAGAGGTTCTCCAGAGATGGAGACGAGAGTTCTCCAGAGATGGGGAGGAAAAGTTCTCCAGTGATGGGGAGGAAAAGTTCTCCAGTGATGGGGAGGAAAAGTTCTCCAGAGATGGGGAGGAAAAGTTCTCCAGTGATGGGGAGGAAAAGTTCTCCAGAGATGGGGAGGAAAGGTTCTCCAGAGATGGAGACGAGAGTTCTCCAGTGATGGGGAGGAAAAGTTCTCCAGAGATGGGGAGGAAAAGTTCTCCAGTGATGGGGAGGAAAAGTTCTCCAGAGATGGAGACAAGAGTTCTCCAGAGATGGAGAGGAAAAGTTCTCCAGAGATGGAGACGAGAGTTCTCCAGTGATGGGGAGGAAAAGTTCTCCAGAGATGGAGACGAGAGTTCTCCAGTGATGGGGAGGAAAAGTTCTCCAGAGATGGAGACGAGAGTTCTCCAGAGATGGGGAGGAAAGGTTCTCCAGAGATGGAGAGGAGAGGTTCTCCAGAGATGGGGAGGAGAGGTTCTCCAGAGATGGGGAGGAGAGGTTCTCCAGAGATGGAGACGGGAGGTTCTCCAGAGATGGGGAGGAGAGGTTCTCCTGAGTTAAAAAAGAGAGATCTCTAGAGATGGGGAGGAAAAGTTCTCCAGAGATGGGAAGGAGAGGTTCTCCAGAGATGGAGACGGGAGGTTCTCCAGAGATGAGTAGGAGAGGTTCTCCAGAGATGGGGAGGAGAGGTTCTCCTGAGTTAAAAAAGAGTTCTCCAGAGATGGGGAGGAAAAGTTCTCCAGAGATGGGGAGGTTCTCCAGAGTTAGAGAAGAGAGTTCTCCAGAGATTGGGAGGAGATGTTCTCCAGAGATGTGGAGGTTCTCCAGAGTTGGAGAAGAGAGTTCTCCAGAGATGGGGAGGAGAGGTTCTCCAGAGATGGGGAGGAGATGTTCTCCAGAGTTGGAGAAGAGAGTTATCAATAAATGAGGTGGGAGGTTCTCCATATTTGGGGAGTTCTCCAGAGAAGGAGAGGAGAGTTCTGCAGTAAGCATCCCCCCCCCTTAAGCAAATCAGAACATGATTTTCAGTATGAGTAATATAGCCATATTGTGGGTAAAATTCCCCCATTTAATTCACAAAAACGTCATCACAATTCTCATCAAAAAGACGGAATAAAACTTAAAAACCCCCTCCATACTAAAACATATATATGGTCGTGGAAAGCATATTTTACCATTTTGTATGTTGACCCTCATGAATGAAAGCCTGAAACCATTTGGTCTTGTCAGTGTTGGTCTACTTTTGACCACACAGTCCCAGTGACTGCAGAGTTTTAATATGGCCAGACTATAAATAGTAAAGTGACAAATACTTGCATAGTCTGGACATGTACATTGACATTATTCCCTCTAAAAAATGACCATACACTGTGGAGTCTACAGGAAGCAGTTGCAAGGGAAAGTAGTAGAAAAAGACAGTGATCTTCTGTGTCTATGATGACAGCGAAGCAAGACAGCGGAAGCAGGTCACGAATGATGATGATGATGTTCCTCCTTCGCAAGCGAAGATGAGCATGGCATGAAAAAACATTAAATGCGATGGAAAAAAATTTTAAAAAAAAGAAAAAAGTATATAGGCTTATATAATAATTAAAGACAACCAAGTGCACCACCAAGACAAGAGACAGGAGATGTTAGAGATACGTTGCAGCCAACCTTCGTTGCGGAGACGGCACTTGATGATGATGATGAATAATTAAAATTGGTAATTAACTAATTTGTTTTATGAGATCGTAGGTGTCCGATGAGTCCGATTCGTGCACGGAAAGTTCTATTGCAGTGCATGCAGGAGTGCTGAAGATTCGGGGTAGGAGAATTTACGGATTTGTCCTTCCGCTTTTTTGCGCTTGTGGATTGCCCGCAGTGTTCTTTCTTTTTCAAATTTCGTGATGCCAGCAGTGATCTGGGTGTGCCAGGCTGAGCGATCAAGTGCTGTAGTCTCCCATGACCTAGGATCGATGCTGCAGTTCTTGAGAGAGCTATTTGTGTGATCCTTGAAGCGATTTTTCTGCCCTCCACTTGAACTTTTACCTTCGCACACATCCCCATAGAAAAATCTCTTTGGAAGGCGCTTGTCTGGCATACGGATGATGTGGCCAGTCAAGCGGAGTTAGAACCTAATCAGCATTGCATGTATGCTTTGCATACGGGACTTCTGAAGAATTTCCGTATCTGGTACACGATTCTTCCAACGTACTCCCATGAGATTTCGTAGGCACCGAAGATGAAAAGACTTAAGCTGTCTAGCGTGTCTCGCATAGACAGTCCAGGATGACGCAGCCTAAAGCAGTGTTGGTAGAACCACTGCGCGGTACACGTCCAACTTAGTTGTCAGACTGAGACCACGCCTGATCCAGATGTTGGCACGAAGGCTCCCGAATGCTGCACTGGCACGGGCAATACGCAGGGCAACATCCTCATCAATTGTCGCAGTTTGTGATAGTGTGCTGCCGAGATATACAAACTTATTGGCAGTATTAAGTTTTTGTCCCTTTACTGTGATCACTGGTTCTGTGTAGGGGACACGTGGCGCTGGTTGATACATTACTAATGTCTATGAGGTTCTGATGGTGAGACCGAACTCATCACAGGCCAAAGAAAATAGGTCCATGCTGTCTTGCATGTCTTTCAGACGAATGCTTGACAGTGGTGAGCTTTGAGCTTGGTGACAAGCGAGTAAGTACAAGAACCAGTTCTCTCATACTGCTGGCTTACTCTACTAGCAATATGGTTACTGACGTCCACCGATCAGTTGAAGGAGTAAAAAAAACACGTAATGTATTAGTTACCAATGTCGAAGTCAGATGTGTCGAGCCATTGTAACAAATAAAACGGTGACACAACGCATTTCCGTTCTCTGGACTAACATCTTTCTGGGAATCTGTCCTGCTAAGAAAACCTGTGGGACTTTGACCACGAACGCAAAAAGAGAGAAAGATACAAAATCATGGAAAGACAAAATCAAAGAATTGACACTGACAATGTGTCTATACTCTTTTTCTTCTGTGTTTGTTCTCATACTCCTGCAGATTAGCAGGATGTAGTCCGGAGAACAAAATTGGTTATGTTTCGGTTTACAGCTTTGATGCGGTATTTGCGTCTTTGGACCTGTCGCATCAGACTTCCGCATGGCTTCTGGGTCACTAATGTTACATGAGATGGGGCAATCAACTCCACTCCATAACCTCATTAGACACCTCTTACGACATGCATAGTAGGTAAACACTGTTGCTATTCTTTGCTCTCCCATTTGAGCCCCGCAACACACGGGCCGTATCTATACACATCTTCAAATTCCTCATCTTAAATGAAGGAGGAAAGTCCATACATTACGGCAACACTTTTTGACAATTGTTGAGCCCCATTATCAGGAATTCATGGACCCCCCACCCCATCCTGCTAAATTATGTCAAAAGTTTGTAAACTCCCCCCCCCCCAACCCCTAAAATTGTATTTGCAGGAATAGTGCGAAAATAGACATACGAGTAATTCTTTCACATTTTTCAGATTTTTTTCTTCAAATTTACAAAAATTAATTTGTATATAAAAGCTGTATTGTTGACGTCATCTTTCTGTCAACACCCCCACCCACCATTGTCAATATATTTAAGACCCTTCCTCCCCAATTGTTGATATAATTTAAGGTCAGTCTTGGCAAAATCATTGAAGGGAGTGTGTTTTGATGCATTCAATCCCGCAAATAAGGGAGGGGGCAGTTTTATTGTTCAACCCCCCCCCCGCCCACACACCCTCCCTCGTATTGTAATGGTTTTCCTAACAAAAGGTACCACGTAAAGACAAGATCGAAGTTTCTTCGGCCTTGAGTACAATGCCAATACAACCGGCCCTGAGTACAAGGCCAGTACAATCGGCCCTGAGTACAGTGCGAATACAACCACCTCTGAGTACAGTTCCAGTACAATCGGCTCTAAGTACAGTGCCAATACAAAAGGCTCTGAGTACAGTGCCAATACAACACTGAAGGGTTATGGATACATACATAACATAATCATATGAATCAAATCAGGCATCTGCTGCTTCAAAAGATCTATTTTCCTTTTTTTCTTTTCCTACAGTAAACCTTCTGTACTTGACAATGTTCTTTAATTAGGCATCTTCGGCGCAGTGTGAACAGTGTGTTTCATCGCCGATCGAAGGGAGCACATACTCCACAATAGAAGTTTAGGGAGAGGATTGAATATTATGAGACTAAACTGGGTGCTATGAAGTTTGTTCATGAATTAGTAAGAAAAATAGGAGTCACGCGTACCTTAGCTTTTACCCAATGCTAAAAACCATTCCGTGATGTGAGCTTCCATTGCACCGAAGTTAGTTGCGTCAAGGCCATTAGCGTGAATAATAAAGAGATAGAGTAATTTTATGTTCTGTGGACTACATTCTGCTTGAAATCTTGTAGGTACATTGGTAAAGATAAATTAAGTTATGAACCAGAGTCAGAACACGCGTTTACCCGTAAATGTTCAGTTACCGAGTCAAGGTTGGCCAGAAACCACCTTACTAGCTAGCATCCAGTAGTTTGTACCCAAAAAAAGTACCGACTTATTACTGGCAGCACATGGGGGGGGGGGGCTAGGGAGGTGTTACCCCTTTTTCTCCTCCCCCCCACCCGATATAACACACAATTGATGACATTAGATATGTAAAGCACAACCTCTCATAGCTCAAACTATACACCTAACCCTAAAAATTAATAGACATTAATAATCGATAAAGTCAATGGGAAAACATTGCCAAGGGAAATAATCAAATTAATTATCACATCGGGGTACGCGCTCCAAACAAGAATCAATTTGTATTTCAAACCATGAATAACGAGTGGCCTGACACCCGAGTCTGCTGGTCACCGGACGAATGACTTCCTAGGAAATCTAGTAGAACCACTGTTCTGTTACTAGAATGAAAAAACTAGTAGGACCACTGTTCTGTTACTAGAATGAAAAAACTAGTAGGACCACTGTTCTGTTACTAGAATGAAAAAACTAGTAGGACCACTGTTCTGCTACTAGAAGGAAAAAAACTAGTAGGACCACTGTTCTGCTACTAGAAGGAAAAAACTAGTAGCACCACTGTTCGGGTTTGAGAACAAACTCTTTAAAAAATGTTCAAGCAGACACATTTGTACCAAGTAAAGTAATCTGACCTTTCATAGATAAAGCAAGTTGCATAATCTACGTTGTCATATCTAAGGGTAAGTAAGCAGTGTATCTCAAACATTTTTGAATAGGCCTACATCAAACTGACCGCACAGAAAGAAAATAAGATACTGGTAAGCAAATGTGGCCTCATCAAGTCCAATTTTTAAAATATTACAGTGTGTTTACAGTTTATCAAATATTACAGGGTTGTCAGTGTGTAGCGGGCAGATCAATGGATTTGCAAGTAGACTTAGCTTCTGTAAAAATCGACTTTATCCTATATATTTCGTTTCGTTAAATAATGTATGTATTTATTTCGTTAAAAAAGAGACCGCATTTACCTAAACATGTACTGAAAATCATATCAAGTTCATGGCTGTTATCGCTTCCAAAGAAATTGTACAGAAATTGTGTTCAATTGATCTATTGTCAATATCTAGAACATTTTTGTAACAAGTTTGTTCTAGTTAGTTTTAACTTAGCGCTGTGCTATGTTTAGAGTGGGGGAAAGTTGCGTCATTTGTCGACCACACTCGCTTCCAGGTCCAACCGTGTTTCAGTGACAAGATAAATCAAGACAAGTGGTGATGCACCAGGATGCAGTGGATGACCAGAGTGTTCTCGTGGTTACAATGTGGTACATGGATATCGGTTATTGCTGTAGTAATCCTGGAATATTTCTTCTTCTTCTTCAGCGTTCATTCTCAAACTCCCACTGGATCTCTCTTGTAGCAGGACCATGGTCCTATTAGATTTCCAGCAGGATGTAATCCAGAGAATGGAAATGCGTTGTATCGCCGTTTTATTTGCGCCAATGGCCCGACACATCCGTCTTCGGCGGAGGAATATGTTTGGTGTCACGAGAAGTCATCTACTGTTATCGGGTAGGGATAAACGTATTGTAAAGATAAAATGTTTTTGTGGTTTACATACAAAGAAATCAATCAAGTGCCATTATGAACCTGGTACATTGGCGGTACGAGACGCGCTGTGCCACTCCGTAACAAAGAAAGATCGATAATTATAATGATTTTGAATATGCCCTGTATTCTCTTATTTGTATGATTAGGCCATATCATGTGCATTGTCATTTGTATTTGTTTTCACGTTTGCACCCGACAGTGATAGTTTGTTGGTCGTCGTTCAGTACGACTACATTACCTGTGTTCAACGTCATTACTCATAGATAATAATAGACAATCATAAATGGTAATATAAAAACTGGAAGTGTAGCGACGAAACAAAACGAATGGAGAGTTGACAAGAACAAAACATGAAATTTATACGCAAGAATGACGTATTTTAAGATCAAAGGTTTGTAGGGTACCAAATTGGTGAATAAACCGGTTCTCAAGCGCATACTGGTCTGGTCATCAGAGGTGCATGATTTAATTGTAGCAACCTGAATATTCTTTGCACCCAGATGGTCCGTGTCTTGAAGTTAGCAGCAATACAGGTCTCTCACTGTTGGTTCAACCCCGTAGATGTGGGGAGGTATTGGAGTATGCAACTCTTTACCCCTCTTAGCAAATCATAATGTGAAATTCAGTACTAGGAGTTTAGCCTAAAGTTGGACAAATCATCCCTCCCCCCACCTCGCCCTAACTTTAACGTTTTTTCACAAATTGTCATCAAATTCCTAATCAAAAAAGGGAATTACAAATGAAAACTGCATCACATTACATATGAAAACTACTTCAAAACTACACATGAAAACTACATCAAACTACACATGAAAACTACATCAAACTACACATGAAAACGGGCGAATCACCTCTGTATTTATTAAATTTTTATTTTTTAGGCAAACCCCCCATTCTGACTGAAAACATATCTACGGCCCTGTATTGGTTATAGTTTCTCTCCATATGTGAGTCATGGCAGAATTTTTTCAAATAGGGACATAGATAGCACTTTAGTGATGCAGGTGGCTTTAGGGAATGTCACGGAATAATTTTGTGCTACGTGGCCGCACTTGTTTCATCTACAGCGCGTTTTCAATTTTCGTAGTTTTGGATCATAGTTTACCGCAGAAGACGGATGTGTTGGGCCATTGGCGCAAATAAAACGGCAATACAGTGCATTTCCATTTTGTGGACTACATCCTGCTAGAAATTTAGTTAGATTATTGTCCTGTTAGAAGAGAGATCCAGTGGGAGTTTGAGAATGAAAGTTGCAGAAGAAGAAGGAACATAGTTCTGCTGCATTTATAACATATATTTAGAAAGTAGTGGCTAATTTCAACACAATATGAGAACCGGTTCTAGTATCAATTAATACAAACGAGTACTTTAGTATTTGCTGTCACTAGTGAAGTAATTTCCTTCGACAGAGTTGGACGTTCAGTATGGTAATAACGCACCTCATAACACTTCAGGTATTGGAGATAACTCAAAGATCCTTGACCTATACTTTAAGTTCATGGTTATTGTCTACCGTGAAGTGTAGAGTTCATTTAGATATATATCAAACATATTACGAGATATACCAAACATATTACGAGAAATATCGTAGTACGAGATATAACAACATATTACGAGATATATCAAACATATTACGAGATATATCAAACATATTACGAGATATATCAAACATATTACGAGATATATCAAACATATTACGAGATATATCTTAGTACGAGATATATCAAACATATTACGAGATATATCAAACATATTACGAGATATATCAAACATATTACGAGATATATCAAACATATTACGAGATATATCAAACATATTACGAGATATATCAAACATATTACGAGATATATCAAACATATTACGAGATATATCAAACATATTACGAGATATATCTTAGTACGAGATATATCAAACATATTACGAGATATATCAAACATATTACGAGATATATCAAACATATTACGAGATATATCAAACATATTACGAGATATATCAAACATATTACGAGATATATCTTAGTACGAGATATATCAAACATATTACGAGATATATCAAACATATTACGAGATATATCAAACATATTACGAGATATATCAAACATATTACGAGATATATCTTAGTACGAGATATTTCAAACATATTACGAGATATATCAAACATAGTACGAGATATATCAAACTTATTACGAGATATACCAAATATATTACGAGATATATCAAATATATTACGAGATATATCATAGTACGAGATATATCAAACATATTACGAGATATACCAAACATATTGCGAGATATATCAAACATATTACGAGATATATCAAACATAGTACGAGATATACCAAACATATTACGAGATATATCAAACATAGTACGAGATATATCGTAGTACGAGATATATAAAACATATTACGAGATATATCAAACATATTACGAGATATATCTTAGTACGAGATATGTAAAACATATTACGAGATATACCAAACATATTACGAGATATATCAAACATATTACGAGATATATCAAACATATTACGAGATATACCAAACATATTACGAGATATATAAAATATATTACGAGATATATCATAGTACGAGATATATCAAACATATTACGAGATATATCAAACATATTACGAGATATATCATAGTACGAGATATGTCAAACATATTACGAGATATAACAAACATATTACGATATATATCAAACATATTACGAGATATATCATAGTACGAGATATATCAAACATATTATGAGATATATCATAGTACGAGATATATCAAACATATTACGAGATATTTCAAACATATTACGAGATATATCTTAGTACGAGATATATCACACATATTACGAGATATTTCAAACATAGTACCATCAGCTTAATGACTCATTTGACCTTGATTTTCATTAATCATTATGATTACACATTGTGTGTCAGCCAATGAAAATCACAGACAAAGTCAATAACGTCACTTTTGAAGGATGACCAAATAAATCCACATAACTGTATAATTTACAAAGGACTCGTGAAAACTGTGAGAACTGGTACGTACTGGTAGAACGTAATACACTACAAGATATTTGATCACGTGATGAACTTGATTAACAGACAGTCAAAGATTATAAAATTGTTCATAGTTGTGACACCGTCCTCGAACCGATTTTGTAGGTAATGAAAACTGAATTACCAGAACCGCGACGTCTGATTTTTTATGGTTAACAGCTCTGATATAATCAAATCGTACTAACTTCAGCGGTTAAAGAGAGCGTGCCTCACCATAAGTGGTACGGTTATGCTGACTAAAAGACGTGACGTAGAACACATATTTTAAAGGATGACATGGTGACGGCTCCGTTATCTTTTTTAAAACTGTATAAGCTGTGACCTGAACCACGAGCGTCTAATATAAGACCTACTGGCTAATGGGAAATCACACCCGCTTAATGACTTGTTTAATTATTTACATCAATTTTATTGGTCACTATGAGTACAGTTTATATTTATAGCCAATGGAAATCAAGAATAATTAAAGGAGTCAATTTAGCAGACTGGATTTCCAATTAGCCTACACTTATTATGCTGACGGTCGTACATGTAGACGGACATGCATTAACAGTTGGTTGTTTTTTTCGCCAGTAATATCCAGTATCAAAGCATAAAACTGGGTTAATGTCAATTGTCAATGCAGCGAAAAACTTGGACTTAGTTTAATTGTGAGACGCCGTTAGTTTAACTGTGAGACACCGTTAGGAATTCTGAGAAGGTAAATTATATGTGTAACTCAATAATCTATAGGTAATAGGCCTATAGTTTAACTGTGGAATGTTGTAAGGAATTCTGAGAAAGTACATTATATGTTTCAGCTCTATAATCTATATGTAATCTAGTTTAACTGTGAAACGTTGTAAGGAATTCTGGGAAGGTAAACTATATGTTTTAACAACATATACTATGGGTAGTCTATTTTAACTGTGAGACCTTGCAAGAAATTGTTATATTACTTACGTAAAGCACAAAATCTATTAGCTTTACAATGTCTTGTATTTTACGTAAGTATTATTGTTATACGGGTTTACAGCATGCTCACGTATTATCGATTATCAAAAGATTCTGAGTAGGTAAATGTTTTAAAAACATAATCTTATTTGGTACGAAACAATTTAAATCAGTTTTACCATCTTTCTAAGTTTGTTGACACGTCTATTTCTATCCCGATTAATGATGAGAAATAGAGATCAGATACAGGGACGGATTTAGACTTGATAAGGCCCTAAGCTTTTCAGACGTTCTGCATTGGGACAAATAATGCTACAATATATTTAAGTATATATAACAATTGCTCAGTAAAGTTGGGGCTCTAAGCTATAGCTTGTGTAGTTTATACGTAAATCTTGCACTCAGTGGCGTAGCGAGAGGGGGGCGGAGGTGCGGACCGCCCCGGGCGGCATCATCGGGAGGGCGGCAAATTTATTTTCTTCCAGGCTTTCCCAATCACTGCCATATTTTTTTTAATGTCACAAGGGCAGAAAATTATGATTCCGCCCCGGGCGCCATTGACCCACGCTACGCCACTGCTTGCACTGGTTAGGATTTCATTTTATTTTAAATAACAGAAAGGTTCTTCAGAACTTGTTTTCGTACCAAGAAGGTTCTAAGTCTCAGTGGTGCGCAATGTTTTCAAAAGAAGCCGCAACTCAGATGGGATGAGGATGATGAAGTAATTCCTTTAGCTGTGAGCGGGTAGCTCTTGACAGAGCATAGCATTTCTGACAAAAGCTATGTTTTTAGTGGGCAGGAGTATTACCTAGAAAAGGTCATTCGATCGTTTTTGTGTGCAATCTCATTCCTTCTCATGGAGAATGTAAGGTTTTATGTCTGTGAAATCTGTTTCTGATAGAAAGTGTTATGATATTATGTGACCAATCATTATATCGATTTCAATAACGCTTCAATATCATCTTGTTGCTTCAACCAGAGTGTGTCCACACAGATTGATATTGTATGCTTGTGTTTGGAGAGTTGTAGAGGGGCATACGACATTTATGACGAGAATGGGGTTTACTAGCCATCTATGACCTCATAATCAAGGACATAACTCTGAATTTCAAAAGGGATGTAACAAATTGTCATCATCATCATGTGATGAACGAACACCACCAACATACAACGATCCTTTGTCCACACCCCCCCCATTTTTTCTATTCACTAACCAGTAAATATTTCATACGGAAGTAACTTTATATAAAAGAAGAAGTATGGTGCAAGTCCTTCCACATGATAGTCATGAACGCTGCTCTCAAACATCGCCATTTTTTTTATCTTGGCTGATCCGACATTTTCCGTGCTTTCCATTTGCTGTCAAGACTAACTATACGCAAAGTGACAACTGATCAGTCATTTCAGCCAAGATGATTGACCCTTTTTGAGATTAGCGCAGGACGTTCCTATGGAAGAACTTTTTATGAAACATTACACAGAAAAACGTAACAAATTTTTTTTTTTCAGGGATGACGTCTTCAAAAGCTGTGTACGATGTTATTGTTATTGGTGCAGGAATTGAGGGATCCGCCACTGCTTACAATTTAGTAAAAGAAGGACAGAAAGTGCTGCTTCTAGAACAGGTATAGTGTATGTCAAGAGGAGTCAGTTATGGTTTGTAAGAAGGTGGGCCGGGATAAATGATGTAAATATATGGTTCATTACGGGGAAAGGTGCCTACATTCCAACTTTTTAATATAATTTTCTATATTATATATTATTTTATATTATATTTTTAATAAATGTCTTTGTCGGACATCTGACATATTTCTGTGCTTCCGGCCACCCCCACATCTTGCTTGACATGTGAACGGCAGTTTTTTTCTTCCCTGTTCGTCGTTTGTATATGTGTATGTAACCTTGAAAAAGGCCTTGTGGTCGAAACTTCGCTTTATGTGTATGATTATGTGTGTGTGTAGTTATTAGGAAAACCCTATTACCCAGTTTCAAGCTTTCCTTTTGTCGGACATCCTCTGACAGTTATGTTATTTATACAAATTATATAAATAGCGACCAACGAAAATTATAACAATAATAAGAAAAACATAACGTAAGACGAATGCTGTTTTAATTCTGCTGTTAGGTCGTATTTTGGCAATTTGTCGGCTATAACAACGGTTGGGTACTTAGCTCGAAGCGTGTCTCTCTCATACATCCAAACGACTCTTTGGGAATCATCCTTCTAATGCGTTACAATGTGACTTGCTGCGAATTTCATTGGCTATCAGCACAGAGTATATAAAAATTGACCAGTGAAAATCACGGAGAAATATCGCCACTTTAGAATGATATCTCTCCGTGATTCACATGACTGTATAATTGACAAGACACGCGAATTAATGCATTCTCAGTGTAAACAAAATTATTTCTTGTCCACGCCGTGACCCTATATAACAGAAGACCATCAGGAAGAATCAGAACAAGCCTTTTTACGCTAAGTTTTCTATTATTCCCGTGCATTTCGTTGGTTAGAGTTGACATGGGACACAAATTATATACACAGTGACCACCGAAATATAACAATAATAAATAATTAAAATTAAATTAGGTTCTATCCCAGATCACGTGCCTACCAGAATTCACAGTTTTACAATAATTTTCCGATCGTGATTTTTTAATACCCTGTGATGTCATCACCGAATGCAATTTTTTAGAAGTTTGCAACGTCACTGCCGGTTCATTTCTATTTGTGAAATGACAGCTTTTGACTGATATATTGCATTATTAGACATATTTTGATGTATAATATAAGGGGAGACAGAGATTAATATAGTTTAAGAGAGGGGTACGTTAAGATTTGTATTAGATTTAATCTAAAACCTACCTCTGACGACCACGATCATCCCTTCTCCTCCGATGCGCATTCGTGGCATTATTGCATATTTAATCTCCGCTATAATTAGCTATTTTAGAATAATCTTTCGGCTGATAAGAGTGCTATACTGAAGTGTTTTAGGAGGTGGTGGGTTTTATGGTTAGGATTAGATATAATTCTAACCCTACTCATAAATTCACAGTTATCATCCCTTCTCATCGGATGCGTATTTCTGGCATTAAATCGTGGCATAATTTAATCTCCTCTGAAATTAGCCATTTTGTTTTTTTTCCAGCAACACGGTCTGTCGATGACGTAATTTCATTGATTTCACGAAAACTGTGTGCACCATATCACACTTGAAATAAAGGTGTGCATAATATCAAGCTTCGTTCACATTCAGGCACGCGATCTGGGATAGAACCAAGATTCATTACTTGTGGAGGCTTGTTTTGATTCTCCTTGTTGGTCATTGTCGAGGCTTACCTTCCAAACAGGCTTATGCACATAATGTATGTAGAGTTTCCATAGAAGAAGACGCCGGAGGCGCATCCAATCGCAAGTAAGACCTAGCAGACGAATCAAAACAAAGCAGAATCAGACTTCTTACGTGATATATTCAATTATTGCTGTGATTTTCGTTTGTCATTATTTATATACTTTGTCATTATTCATACACTATCGGGTGTCACCTACCAACGCTGACCAATGAAATTCACGGCAATAATCGAAAATTGGCTCACAATGCTTCACTGGATCGAGAAGAACCATGACCAACTGAATTAAAGACCTTCCAACAAAATTAATTAAGAACTGCATTCGCTACGTTTTTTATTATTGGCTGGCTTTCGGTTGGTCACTATTTACATTCTTGAAATGGTATGCCAAAAATAACCAAGGCGGTTCCAATTATATAAACAGTCACCAACTGAAAGAAAAAAAAATATCAAAACATAACGAATGGGTCCTAATTAACTCTGTTGAAAGGTCTTCTATGCTGCCGACGACTTTTCAGGAAAGGGGTTTGACTTGTGGTACACCTCATGTTTTGATTTGCTAGGTTGGGGGGGGGGGATCGATTCAAACCCAAACGCTACCCTCTCATTTACGGACATGCGTTATTGTTAGAGCTAGCGCTATCGTTGTGGTTGGCATTATGGTTCGGATGACATTGCGAATAATCATCATTGGTACTGTTCAGAGTCACGTGATTACTAATCAACGGTTTCAAGGAAACAGGATTGCTACTACAATTAACAGCCATGTTTTGGAATCTTGTTAACTCTAATCTGAGTACTATTCTTGATCTTGATTAGAAACTGGCCTCACAGCACGTGGGGCATTCCCATAAGTGCTCCGCACTCTGTTCCAGCAGCCATTCGACTCGATGGTGTTTCGAGTCTAATGCTGCCGAAACAGACGCAAACATCAGGGCACAACTCTGGCCCTTGCGACAGGTTTCTTTGTTGTTCCACCCACCCACGCCGTGCCCGTAACTAGCTCAAGCACAACGTCGGCCTGTCGGAACAACATGGTAACTGTTATCGAAGTTTACGACTACGGGATTGTATAGATTGCGTGCCATGAAGCTTCTATAAGAAGATAACCTCAATATAAAAGCATGTCATCTACTAATGTTTTCTGTTGCATGGTTGGTTTGTCTAGTGAGCTATTGGTGAGACACACAGATACAACCGCATGCGCGTACTAACACTCACCATCTACGAAATAACACGTCATCTACGGGTACGCAGTTGGAAGACCAACAATAACGATGTTTATTTTACGGGTGCATTCTGACAAAGTACCAAAAAGTTAGTTGTTCTGATAATCTTATCCATATTATCTTCGTTAAAGAGAGATGTCAACGAGTCATGTACTGTGTAAAATGTGTCACAGAAATTCTGCTAAATTTATGTTCCTTGTTATTCTAGTTTCCCCTACCTCATTCCCGCGGAAGCTCACATGGACAAAGCCGTATCACTCGCTATGCTTACGAGGATGAATTTTATGTCAGAATGATGGTGGACGCTTTCCCGCTGTGGGCAGAACTTGAGAGGGATGCTGGGATAGATCTATTCACGTAAGTCAGAGTCTAAAAACATTGTCAGTTTTTTTTAAGCCAGTGGGAGTTGAGAAAAATTGACAATTTAAACAAAATATATCTATTAAATTGAATTTGATTTTCTTTTGGAAAACACTGCACTGATCATTTAGTTTGCTCGCCCTTTTTTCGGAAAAAGCCGGTTTTTTTAATTTACATAATTGGGTCCCTAAATTTTTGACAGTCTATTGAGGAAGGGGGGGGGATGTAAACTGGCAAAAAAAATTGTTGATGTATGGACAGCGCCAAATGAGGTAATTGATCAAGGGAAAGGGGGCGGGGGTAAAGCTCAGAAATCATATAAAGACAAAGAGAGGACGCAGTGATAACAGATACAGCAAGGGTTATGAGTTGAGAAAAGCCTTGATGTCACATGTGCTTCTCAAGTTAACTTGTGAAATTAATTTGTCAAGTTAACATGTGCATACTGTAAGAGCATAATGTAAATGAAGGACGGAGTGGAAAAAGAGCATCCCCCATTTAAAAAAAAACTTAGCGGAAGAAGAGTATACCCCATGTATCTAAACTTAGTGGAAGAAGATTCTTGAATCTTGATTAGAAAACTGACCTCACAGCACGTGGTGCATTCCCATAAGTGATCCACCTTCTGTTCCAGCAGCCATTCGACTCGATGGTGTTTCAAGGCCAATGCCGCCGAAACAGACGTCGACATCAGGGCACAACTCTGTCCCTTGCGACAGGTTTCTTTGTTGTTCCACCCACCCACGCCGTGCCCATAACTAGTTCAAGCGCAACGTTGGCCTGTCGGAACAACATGGAAACTTTTATCGAAGGTTACTACTACGGGATTGTTTAGATGGCGTGCCATGAAGCTTCTATAAGAAGATAACCTCAATATAAAGGCATGTCATCTACTAATGTTTTCTGTTGCATGGTTGGTTTGTCTAGTGAGCCATTGGTTAGACCCACAGACATAACCGCATGCGCTAGTGGAAGAGACTTATACCCCATGTTCATAAACTTACTGAAAGAAGAGCATATCCCATATTCTAAAACTTCTGAGAAAAAATTAAAGCTTCTCAAGTGAGGAATAAAAAGAATCAACATAAAAAGAGCATAAAACGAATAAAGTAGACCAGAAAGAAAAGCTACAGTTAAACTGTTTACCACGTGGTTCATGGAAATTAGTAAAAATCACAGAACAATTCTGAAATATAAACGTGAGAAAATATTAGACAACAACGACTTTGATACATAATACTAGGGACAGAGAGCTGGGGAGAGCCATGACCGCCTACGCCAGCCGGCATGGCACCTGATGATGATGATGTTTTACAAATAGGACACGCATGGTTTTGCGTCTGTGGGTCTCACCAATGGCCCACAGTATCTTGGCTACAATGGTTAGGAGCAGTGCATAGGTTGAAACGTACCTTCCTGGAGGTGTGATAGTTATTCTCTGGCTCTGTCCTGGGGTGGGCCGAAAATCCACAGGCTTCCCAGCAATATAATGCCATTTAATGACATTAGGTCAAAGGACATGAACCCATGGACCGCTAGATCAGCAACAAACCAACCAACCAACAAATAGGACGAATATATGTACACATATTGAACGTTTCAACCAATATGCATTTTGTCAAGATAAGCACAAACACACAGACTGAAGTTAAAATAGACAAAAACTACACTTGAAGAACGTGTGTAGACATCTTTGTTATCATAGAAAAATAAATGGAGGTAAAGTAGGATACAACATAAAATATAAGTTAAGTTTTGAGATAGATAAGTAGCTCGTGTAAATATAACAACAGGTATTAGAAGTTTAGTGTAAATATAAAAACAGATACTAGAAGTTTCGTGTAAATATAACAACAGGAATTAGAAGTAGGATTCACAAGTTAGTCACAAACTAAAATTTGAACCCCCACCCACCCAGACTTTATCTACGGACCTGGTCTAGAGTGTTTTTCGATCACTACTTGAATATCTCAAACTGATAAATCTTCGATTGTTTATCTTCCACAGTAACTGCGGTGTACTTGACATGAGGACCGAAGGTTCTCAAGACTTGGGAAGAGTGTTATCTTCCTTGAGAGCTCATAATATTGCTCATGAGAGCTTGTCACCTTCAGAGTTGCGTCGTCGCTTCCCAATGCTGACTACTGGAGATAAAGATGCTGCGGTATGGGACCCAAATGGAGGTCTTCTAAGAGCAGATAGGGCAATAAGGGCATTTCAGGTAATAATTAGTCATTAACGTTTTCCTCATTTTTCTTGTTTGTACGTTCTCAAACTCCTGCAGATTTGCAGGATGTAGCAAAGAGAACAAAGTGTTCTCTGTCATGGTTTACAGCTATGCTGTGATATCTGCGCATTACGGTCTGACATGTTCGATTTTAGCATGGTTTCTAGGTCACTTAGACCCTATATGGAATAGGACAGCCAATTCCACCCCATAACCTCGTTAGTCGCCTCTTACGTTAACCATGGAAAGAAACAGTGTTGCTATTCTTTAATTCCCTTTCGGGTACTGTAACACACTGAGGCTTCCTCGTTCACATGTCAGAATCACATGAAAACTCACGGGAGCTTCCTCGTTCACATGTCAGAATCACATGAAAACTCACGGGAGCTTCCTCGTTCACATGTCAGAATCACATGAAAACTCACGGGAGCTTCCTCGTTCACATGTCAGAATCACATGAAAACTCACGGGAGCTTCCTCGTTCACGTGTCAGAATCACATGAAAACTCACGGGAGCTTCCTCGTTCACATGTCAGAATCACATGAAAACTCACGGGAGCTTCCTCGTTCACATGTCAGAATCACATGAAAACTCACGGGAGCTTCCTCGTTCTCATGTCAGAATCACATGAAAACTCACGGGAGCTTCCTCGTTCACATGTCAGAATCACATGAAAACTCACGGGAGCTTCCTCGTTCACATGTCAGAATCACATGAAAACTCACGGGAGCTTCCTCATTCACATGTCAGAATCACATGAAAACTCACGGGAGCTTCCTCGTTCACATGTCAGAATCACATGAAAACTCACGGGAGCTTCCTCGTTCTCATGTCAGAATCACATGAAAACTCACGGGAGCTTCCTCGTTCTCATGTCAGAATCACATGAAAACTCACGGGAGCTTCCTCGTTCACATGTCAGAATCACATGAAAACTCACGGGAGCTTCCTCGTTCACATGTCAGAATCACATCTTGATATGAAATTCTTTAGAATCACATTTTTATATATGAAGTTCTTCAATGAATTTCAATGAATTTTACTGAATTTCAATAAAAGACTCCTGAAGGGTGTCTGTATCCAACGATTATGCCTCGTCCTACCAGAAGCACAGCACATACTTCTGGACCAACTATCTCATCATTCTTCTGTTAGATTTGTTGTCCCATCCACAGTAATGGCACATCTAGTATTCCCCGTCACCTAGGGAGTCTGCCACAAAAAAGACAAAGGCGCAAGGTCTGCTGGCCTGTATCTCTTTGTCATCCATGGAGTTTATTTGATAGAAAATAAAAGTAAAAAATTGAGACAGATTGCAACCATGATAATTATTTCACAGATGACATGTTGTCAGCCTATCCCCCAACTTTCCTTAGTCGCCTTCTACGACATGACTGGAAAGAAGACAGTGACCCTATGTTCTGTGTACCCTGAACCAGTAGTCCAGACTAGGGTTGCCACACGGGTGTTCAAATACATGTCTTTTAATTTAAGTTTTGTTTTGTTTTGTAGGACTTGTTCAAGAATCTGGGCGGAGTCATACGTGACAACGAACCAGTGATTAATGTGACCCCTGGGAGTGTTGTTACAGTAGGGACCACACGATCAGTGTATACCTCACACAATGTGGTCCTGGCTGCTGGACCTTGGTCAGGCCGCTTGTGTTCATCTCTTGGTTTGCAATTACCACTAACAGTAAGTTGCCTGTACACTACACATTCTAGCCTTCACGTTTTCAGTTACTCGCAAGTGAGATTTACATATTTCAGATTCATAGGTTAATACCTGATTAGAGAGAGAGCATTGGCAACTATGTAAAGACTTCGAAACATATGAAAAAATTATAAATTTTCTATTTCCATGTTTACAAGAAGACCTATCGGCCCTTGTATAACTAATACGGATATTATGTTACATGTTTGTTGTTACTGAGGATATTTCATTACCTGTACGGGATGTTTGTTGTTGTTGTAATAGTCCTTGTCTGGATCGGTCCGTTCTGGTGACTTTGTGTGCACGGTTTGAATGGCTTGATGAAATCGCATCTTTTACTTGAGATGCGGTTAGTCAAGTACGGAAGAACGCGTGTTCAATAGTTGCTAGGCGATTTGGTGCCGTTGAACGGACTGGTTCAATTCCAATTAGTCTCAAGAATGTTTTAAAAAAATTGTCCTCTGGCTTCCTACTTAAATTTACTTGAAAAAATAACAACAGTATATCAATAATATGTACTCACTGCAGCAAAATCTATATTTAGTTTTGCCACGTGAGCGTGCACATCATTAGTATTTTGTGTGCTATTGATAAAGGCCTTTTTGGTCGAAACGTCAAGATCTGTGTGTTGTGTGTTTCCAGTGATTATCAAAACTTTATTGTCATGTTGCAAGTTTCGCCATTATATCAGTATTGCAATTAAATTCAAACTACAGAAAACATTCGTTTATCCCATCATCCTGTATAGAAGCAAGAGATGGACACTTATGGCAGATCTAGAGAGAAGGTTTCAGTGTGATGAATACACAAGCTGTAAAAAGATACGACAGATTTGATATAGACATCATATAACCAAGCGAATGTGTCAGAAATAATATTAACATGAACGCAGAATTCCAATAATCGATTATATCAACAATTAAACAGAGAATCAATATCTTGGACACATAGTCACAAATGATGGCAGATGTGAAACAGAAGTTAAAAGGAGAACAGGATTGGCTAAAAGTACCTTCAATGACATGAGAAAAATATGAATATCAAAACATATTAAAATACTAACAAGCTAAATATGAGAATTATAAAATGTTATAGGGGACTGTCTATTCTATATTAATGTGTGGCTCCGAAACATGGACAATAAACAAACAATTAGAAGACATAATTGATGCCTCTGAGATGTGGATATGTAGAAGAATATGGAGAACATTTACAAGTACTGTAACATTTGTATTCGAAGTACTGTAACATTTGTATTCGAAGTACTGTAACATTTGTATTCGAAGTCCTGTAACATTTGTATTCGAAGTCCTGTAATATTTGTATTCATAGGCATGTAATCGTGTCTCCATGCACATCAATCAATATCAATAAACCCATAACCCTTCAGGGTCGTAGGGGTACCACATTGGATGCTTCAGCACACAGAGTCCTCCAGCGAATTCTATCGTCAGCGATGCGGATGAGTGTGGAAATATCTAGCCCTGTCCATTCCTTGATGTTGTCTGTCCATGTCTTTATTTGTCCTCCTCTGCTTCTTCCACCCTCGACAGTTCCCTGCAGTATTGTTTTTGACAAGGAATCGTGCCTGCATACATGTCCGAACCCTGCTAGTTTTCGTCGTTTCACTATTGAAAGCAATGGCTCCTGGACACCTGCACACATCTCTACTTTATTTCTTACGTACACATTGGTCTTATGTTCCCTATAGGAAATTCGTAGAATTCTTCTGTAGCATTTATACTCGAAAGCCTGTAATCTTCTCTCCATGTCCGCAGTGAGTGTCCAACTCTCACAACCATACAACACAACAGAAAGCACCAGCGACCTATACAGTTTGATTTTCACTCCAACACTGATGTTGCTTTTCCAAATCACAGTTAGCCTTGACAATGACGCTAAAGCCATCTCCAGCCTTATTTTTAGTTCTGCTTTGCATTTACCATCGCTGCATATACTGGATCCGAGGTATTTGAAGGTATTCACCTCTTCAAGCTTGTGTCCATTCATCATGATATTAGTCTGGTTTTCTGTGTCTCTGCTGTTTACCAAAATTTTGCTCTTATCTGAATTGATTTCCATTCCGTACTTGCTGGTAACTTTTTCTAACTTTGATGTTAATTCTTGCAATGATTGTTCTGACCCAGCTATAAGATCAATATCATCAGCGAAACGCAAGTTGCAAATAGGGCGACCTCCGATCGATATAGACGTGTTGTAGTCATTCAATGTTTCTTGTATGATGTGCTCTAAGTATATGTTAAAAAGTACTGGGGACATTACGCATCCCTGTCGAACTCCCACAGTTGTTTTGAAGAACTCTCCAATTTCCATACAATCTCCATACAAGAAATCTCCATACAGCACAACAGAAAGCACTGGTGAATTATGTTTGATTTTCATTACACTGATGTTTCTGTTCCACATTAAGTTCACCCCTGATATGGAAGGAAATCGTTACTTGTGAAATGAAGTGTCTGAGAAAAGCTACAATGTTTACTTGTGAAATGAAGTGTCTGAGAAAAGCTACAATGTTTACTTGTGAAATGAAGTGTCTGAGAAAAGCTACAATGTTTACTTGTGAAATGAAGTGTCTGAGAAAAGCTACAATGTTTACTTGTGAAATGAAGTGTCTGAGAAAAGCTACAATTGTTACTTAACTAGATCAAATAAGAAATTAAGAAAAGTGTTGGTATAATATCATGTATTGAACACATCGAAAGACAGCAAGTAAAATGGTTCAATCACCTTATGAGATAAAACCACATACCAATAAGAGCATATAGCAAAAGAATATTCGGACAAAAAGGGAAAGGTAAACCTAGGAAACGTGGATAGAAACATTAACATAACCTTGAACAAACATGCACTCGACGCAACCAAGGCGACACACCTGGCCTTGAAATGACAACTTACCCTTTACGGCAAATGTTGATAATATCAACTATCATTCACCTGGGGGATAAAAAATAGATAATAGAAGCTGAAGTCATATACATCCTTAGTTTTAGTTACGATTCGTATTTTGCATCGCTGAATATGCAAGATCCAGGGCCACAGATATAGATTTTATCTCGTAATGGGGGGGGGGGGGGGGAGGAGGGGGAGTTGTTAAATAAAAGAAAGTTCATCCGCGTGTCTTCGGCCGTGATATCGTATATTTTGAGGTAAAATCTGAAGATCTTGTTGAGAAAAAAATCGCCAAGAGAAGCGTTTTCTGGGGTTTTACCCACCTTTTGTTTAATGATGGGGTGGGGTGGGGGGGTTTAGACACATCAATTCACCCCCTCCCTATATTCAGGCATGGCTAGATCCGAGGTGTTTATAGTATTCACTTGCATACGTTTATGTCCGTTCTTCATGTTATTGGTCTGTGCATCTGAGTCTCCGCTGTTTTAACTAAGATGAAATTGTTAACTACCAGTAATCATAGTTACCACTCAACATTTTAAAAAGCTTCCACGGATCCTAGATCTGATAGAAAAAGCCCAGATCTGGGGAAAATAGTCCAGAAGTGTTAACGCTGCCAGTAATTATTTTTGTTTGTTTCATGTCCCTAGCCTAAGCGAATATCCGTCTTATACTGGAAAGTGGCGGAAGAATATATTGAAAAATATGGCTCACAAAAGTTTCCATGTCTCATCGACTCCAGATGGAAAGGCAATTCCTTCCATACCTACGCCTTACCTGTCTCAGAGTATCCTGGACTTATCAAGGTAACTAGTGCATACTCTACCTGTCTCTATTGTAAATTAGATTATTGATTTTTAAGCAGTTAATTGATTCTGAAAGTAAATAGAAATTGTTTTTTTAAAATCTTGTTTAAAAAAATATTATGTGACCATGATCGTCTACTTTATAAGACCTACTGGCTAATGAGATATCAATCTTAATGAAAGTTGACTATTTCCGTGATTTTTATTGGTCATTATAATTATACTTTGTGTGATTAAAACCACGGAAAGAGCCAAATGAGTCATTTTAGAAGGCTTGATTTATCATTAAGGGGCTGTCCATAAATTATGTCAAAAATTAGACAGGGAGGGAGGGGATCGGAAAAAGTTTGACAGTTGTTAAGAAGGGAGGGAGGGGGAGGGGTTTGACAAAAGTTGACGTCAACACTTCGACTGCTGTTATTTATATAACAATTCCATTGCTTGAATTTGAAAATCAAAAGTTGGGAAAATAAAAAAATCAAAAAAAATCAGAAAATATAACAATTATGAAAATCTGTAAATCCAAATTTATGAAAATCAGAATTTAAAAAAAAAAATTTTTATACGTTTTCTGCAAAAGCTGTGTTTTCGGGGGGGGGGGGGGAATGGAGGTTGATTTAATCAATGAAGGAGGCCCAGAATTTATGGACAATCCCTTAACCAATAAGTCCTGTAGCTGTAGATGGTCCTAATATAACTTCTGTATACTGTCAAAGCCAGATAGATGGATGGATGGATGGACAGATAGATAGATAGAGAGGAGCATAGAATAATAATATTGATAGTGTAATGTATATCGTGAGAGGCGACTGAGGTGGATTAGGTTTCAATTTCCATACCCCAAACAACACCAATTAAGACTGACCCGTATTGACTACTTATACAAATTGGCCCATATTTATGTCTGCCAAAACTGTTATCTGATTACGCAGGCAGGAAAAATATTAGTGGAAACGTAGACAACGACCCATCAAGAAGTACTACCTTCACATTCACCATAACTGAAACCCATATAACAGTATTACCTTCGCATCAACTATAACTGGGACCCATATAACAGTATTACCTTCGCATCAACTATAACTGGGACCCATATAAATGGACTATCTTCACAATAACGTTAATATCATCGTCATCGGATAGCATGTCCTGGACAAGATGTAGCAGTCATCACAACATTTCAAAACCCCCGTCCATCTTAAGCTAATATTCCTGCTTCTGTGTCATGTTCAGGTGGTCTTTGATTTATTACGTCCATCTACTTCTTGATCTTTGATTATCTTACGCCCATCTACTTCTTGATCTTTGATATCTTACGCCCATCTACTTCTTGGTCTTTGATATCTTACGTCCATCTACTTCTTGGTCAATTGTTCGTCTTCCTGGCATCATCCCCTCAATGATGATCTTTTCAAGGCTGCCATGTCATGAATAGTTCAACGTATTTACATTGCTTAGAAAACGATTACAGCCAAATATCTTATATTGTAGACAGTCACGTTCGAACCCGCTACCACATGAGCGCAAGGCTTAACACCTATACTACTAGATTTTATTGTATAATTAAATACGATTTAATTTGTAAACAAGCGACCCTTTCAGCTATCGCCATTTATGAAATATATTTTGTTGAAAATAACCAGGTTTGTCCACACAGTGGCCCAATCATTGACCCAGACGCGAGAGACAAGGGAACGGACGATTCATGGGCCGAGGAAGGTACAGTCAACATTATAACCTCAACATTTAAAGGACTGGAGACCAGACCTTCTGTGAAGGAGCTATGTATCTACACGGTATCGTTGCTTATTATTTGTTTCTATCCCTAGGAGTTTCCAGCAATGGAGCTATTGTTTCCCTATGTTTAAATCATATTTAGTTCTGTTATTTGAAAGTGGGCAGTGCCACCCTTGCTCATTGTGTTGTGAATGTGTTCTTGATAAAGGGCTTTTGGTCAAAACGTCGATTCTCGTATGTTATCACATGTGTATACTGTCATTAGCAAAGTTTTATCACCTTGTTTCCTGGTTTCGCCTACGTGTAAATTGATATTTTTTGCAGAGCTTTCTTAATATCCAGAAAACTGACTCTTAGTATTATGCAAGCTTTGAGGAGAAATCTACTGACTGTGTAAATGTACTCGAGAGATACAATACCAGTGTCAGGAAACATCGAAATAGTGGCAATGCGAGGGCTGCAGTAACACATAGAAAATAATAAGATGAACGGAAATATGTATAAGTGTTATCAATACTTATAAATAAAACATATTGGCAGCGACAGACAACGTTTCGACTAAAAACCTTCATCAGGACAAGAGACAACGGACAGACTACATAAAAATGCATGCGTGTTGTGATGATGGTAGAAAGAAAGATTAAAGCATGTAAAGAAATATGTTGAAGAAGAGGAAAAAGAAAATGAAAAATCCAGCAGGATAATAGAAAAATGACATAGCATGATGAGCGGATGGAGTGTATCGGATAATGATAGAAAGGTAAAAGTTGACGTCAACAAAAATAGTTTTATATAAAAATTAAATTATTGGAATTTTAAAATTCTTTAGAAGAATTTACAATATAAAAAGCATGCAATTGTTACGCACTTTTTCAAAAAATCTTTGCTCGTATTGGGGGGGGGGGGGGGAGGGGGGGGGCGGGGAGAGGTAATTTTTTTCATAGTTAAGCAGCGTGGTCATGAATTCTTGACAGTATGTGGACAAGGGAAGTGGACAGGGGTCAAAATTTAGTATAAAATGTTGCAATAATATATGTACAGCACCCATCCCCGTCCCCCTTTCTGTGGTGGGGTACGTGCTTTTCAATAGCAAACGTTAGTGTATATTAATATTACTGAACACTACCCATGGAATATAACTAACACTTCCAAACACAATTTTTTGTTTAGGAAACTCCAGATAACCACCCTTTCATTGATCGTCATCCCAAGTTTTCTAACGTGGTTATAGCTGCTGGATTTTCAGGTAAGGGCGTTGATTCTCTTTCGGCATGCAGTTGATTTCAACATCAACCTCATCATCATTAACATCATACACACTATCATTATCATGACAACGTGATCATCACCTTAAACATTATCACAACCACATTATCATCATGATCATTCCGTCACCAGTGATAATAATAATAATAATAATAATGATAATAATAATAATACTAATACTAATAATAGCTGTCTATCGCAGATTGCATATGACAACAGTTGCAGACCATGTGTTGATGCATCTCTCTGGTGTGTCCGGAGATGATGACAACAGTTGCAGATTTGTATTGTTCTACCTCTCCAGTATGTGTGTGTGGGTATGGGGGTGTGCGTGCGTGTGTTTAAAGTTTACTTTTACAAAGAAAATCAGAATAAGTTTTAAAGTTTACTTATTTCTTGAATAAACTGTGTTGTCTTCAGGTCATGGATTTAAACTGGCACCTGCTGTTGCCAAAGCTGTGACTGACTTAGTTCTACAGAGAAAACTATCCTACAATATGCAACCATTCAAGATTGATAGATTTTCACCCAAGTCTAACCTGTGAACCTCAAACAAGATTGATAGATTTCCACCCAAGTCTAACCTGTGAACCTCAAACAAGATTGATAGATTTTCACCCAAGTCTAACCTGTGAACCTGAAACAAGATTGATAGATTTTCACCCAAGTCTAACCTGTGAACCTCAAACAAGATTGATAGATTTTCACCCAAGTCTAACCTGTGAACCTCAAACAAGATTGATAGATTTCCACCCAAGTCTAACCTGTGAACCTCAAACAAGATTGATAGATTTCCACCCAAGTCTAACCTGTGAACCTCAAACAAGATTGATAGATTTCCACCCAAGTCTAACCTGTGAACCTCAAACAAGATTGATAGATTTCCACCCAAGTCTAACCTGTGAACCTCAAACAAGATTGATAGATTTCCACCCAAGTCTAACCTGTGAACCTCAAACAAGATTGATAGATTTCCACCCAAGTCTAACCTGAGAACCTGAAACAAGATTGAAGTAAATGGCTGAGACCTTCGACCTGAGTGTCATCTTAACCTGTATGATGCTTTTATTTATGTGACATCTTGACCTGAATGACATATTGACCTGGAAGATATCTTTACCTGTATGCCATCTTCACATATGACAATTTCACATGAATTCTTGACATGAATGCAATCTTGATCTGGGTGATGTCATCCCCTGACATCTTTACATTGATGACATCTTGACTTGCATGTCATCTTCACATATATGGTATCTTGACATAAATGGCACATGTCAGAGCACCAGTGGGTATGAGACATGTCAGAGCACAAGTGGGTATGAGACATGTCAGAGCACCAAAGGGTATGAGACATGTCAGAGCACCACTGGGCATGAGACACATGTCAGAGCACCACTGGGCATGAGACACATAATGTCAGAGCTCCCCTGGATATGAGACACAATGTCAGAGCACCACTGGGCATGAGACACATAATGTCAGAGCTCCCCTGGATATGAGACACAATGTCAGAGCACCACTGGGCATGAGGCACATTATGCCAGAGAACCACTGGGTGTGAGACACATAATGTCACAGCATCATGTTTTTTTCCAGTTTTTGACATATATGGAGAAATCTTTCATTGAGGACTCAAGATGTCTTTGTAACTCAGCTTAGTCTGCTGCAGGTTTCAGACAATTCTTCAAATAGTACTTACTTTGAAATGTGACAGTTTGGAATTCTGCGGACGTGGTCCAACTATTGCAATCTATTTCTACTGTCCCAATGGCACATGGTAACTGAGCACGGCACACTACTTCTACATTGATGATTTTATTGTAACATTTAATGTTTAAGATTTTGCAGAGACATCTTAGATGAAGGTGTTAAGTCTCTGTATGGTCTTTTATATCCTAGACAGTGATGGTCTTTGTATCCTAGACAGTGATGGTCTTTGCTCACTGTGTGCAATATTATGTTCTTCATCAGCCCTTTGGCTGAAACATTAACATATGTATTTTTCTGTGTGTTTCCAGTTATTTGTAGAACTGCATTACCTTATATTTTCAGTTTTAAGAGTAGGTATAATATCATGTACTGAGTACATCAATAGACAACAACTAATACGATTCAGTCACCATATGAGGAAAAACTCACGACAAATACTGATAAAAACATAGAACAATATCCAGATATAGAGACAAAATTAGACCAGGAAAATGGTGGATAAACAAAACATTGAGATAACCTGGAAAAAATATGGACTCAGCGCAACCAAGGAGACACATCTGGCCTTGGAGCGACAACTGGGGACTCTACCCCTACACTTAATGACAGACTATGATCAATCATCATTCACCTAGGGACAGACTATTAATATGTATAGAAGAGTCATAGAAACATCCAAAGGCAGTCT
Source organism: Meghimatium bilineatum (assembly GCA_034231615.1). Classification (NCBI taxonomy): domain Eukaryota; kingdom Metazoa; phylum Mollusca; class Gastropoda; order Stylommatophora; family Philomycidae; genus Meghimatium; species Meghimatium bilineatum. The sequence goes on from CM067304.1 coordinate 1,272,794, forward strand.
ATCTTGTAGATAACTTATTGTTATATCCTGTCAAGATAACTTATGGCTATATCCTGTCAAGATAACTCATGCTTATATCCTGTCAAGTCAAGATAACTTATGGTTATATCCTTTCAAGTCAAGATAATTTATATCCTGTCAAGTCAAGAACAATTAAATACACACCAAATAACAACAACACATTGTATGTTTAGGTTGAATGTAATCTCAAACTGTGAATTGAGGACAATTGTACAAACTGTGAATTGGGGACAATTGTACAAACTGTGAATTGGGGACAATTGTACAATTTCTGTATGTTTAAATAATCAATATTAAAGTATTTTTTAGTTTTAATGCATCAATATAGCCAGCATTCACAGTCTCTCTCATTCATTACTCGATGCATGAAAAACTCTAACTTTCATTATTCCATTCATTCCATCCATGTCAAGAACATGCAAAACTACAATAATAATACACTAACATCTTGTGAAACATGAAATGACACTACTGTACATGATAAGGAAATAAAGAATGGAAAAATATCACACTGTGACCTTTGATAATTTTCTGTGTATGTGTCAGAGATTGGCACTTATCAAAGGTCAGTCAGTACACAATGAATATCAGCAATGTATGCAGATCATTGCATGTCAGAGGTTAGTGCACGTCAGAGGTTAGTGCACGTCAGGGGTTAGTGCACGTCAGGGGTTAGTGCACGTCAGGGGTTAGTGCACGTCAGGGGTTAGTGCACGTCAGGGGTTAGTGCACGTCAGGGGTTTGTGCACGTCAGGGGTTAGTGCATGTCAGGGGTTAGTGCATGTCAGGGGTTAGTGCATGTCAATGGTCAGCGAACATTGAATATCAGCAAATGTCTTCGGTAGCATTAAAATCAGGAGGAACCAAGACTGGAGGTGCCAATAGATATCTCCAGTGACACCAAGACTGGAGGTGCCAATAGATGGCTCTAGTGGCACCACATACAAAAATGAATTTAGTTTATATAAAAAGGGAAGGGTTCTAGAGCCACTACTTGCCCAAGGTGCCAAAATACTCAGTATTGACAGTGGACAGAGATCAGTGCATGTCAAAGGTCAGAGCACGCAAAAGGTCACTGCATGTCAAAGGTTATCTGCAAATACTGAATCAGAGCAAGTACATTTTACAGAACAAAAGTAGATGTGGGAGACCCACATGTGAGAGACCCACACATGATCTACCCACAAGTGAGCTACCCAAATGAAAAGTAAACAGGCTACTTCTGGTCACCCAAATGTATTAATAGTGATGTGTCCTGATATGACTAGAATAGACTGTGTCTACACTGAAAGGGCACACACAATTTCAAAGGTGCAGATAAGTTCAGTTTTGACTGAGCGTCACAGCACACAGTTTAAACCATAAAGTTCTCAGCTGCCTTGGCAGTGATGGACAAAAATCCGACTAACTAGTGTCTCCTTCACCATGCTTCATAGCAAAGGTGTCAGTTCTCGACTTTCCAAAGAGTAGAGCTCTGGTAAACATTTTCAGGTGGCAGGGTCAACCACAGAAATTGTTTTTTCAACCGTGTGAACCCATTTTTGTTGGCTTAAATTAAACTAGGAGACTTTAATATACCCCCCCCCCCACAAAAAGAAATGTACAACTTGATGTTGTCTGAATTGATATATTTCTTATCAGGGATCACAATACTCAAGAAGCGAATTTATAGTATTCTCCAGGGCACATGGACATACGGTGGCTTTCAGTTCTTCAAGGTACATGGACATAAGGTGGCTTTCAGTTCTTCAGGGTACATGGACATAAGGTGGCTTTCAGTTCTTCATGGTACCTGGACATAAGGTGGCTTTCAGTTCTTCAGGGTACATGGACATAAGGTGGCTTTCAGTTCTTCAGGGCACATGGACATAAGGTGGCTTTCAGTTCTTTAGGGTACATGGACATAAGGTGGCTTTCAGTTCTTCAGGGTACATGGACATAAGGTGGCTTTCAGTTCTTCATGGTACATGGACATACAGTGGCTTTCAGTCCTTCAGGGTACATGGACATAAGGTGGCTTTCAGGATCTTCCAGGGTACATAGACTAAAGTTGGCTTGCAGTATTCTCTAGGGTATATGGACTAACTGTGGTTTTCTGTGAACAGATTCAACAAACTGCTTCTCTGTTATCAGGTCTCGGGAAACTAAACCCCAACAAAAATGCCAGATGAAATCAGATGTGCTGAGCAGAAAGGGATAAAATATCACAGCTACAAAATCAATCTGTTAAGATGTATACCTGCAAAAAACATCACAAAATTATTACAATTATTGTCTAAAAACATGAAACATCTTACAGAACAGGGAAATATATTTAACAATTACTATTATTCAAGTATGTCAAATCCTAAAAAGGATCATTCTGTATTTTAGTCCAAAATGGTTCACTAGTTCCCTTTCAGACAAAATGGTTCACTAGTTCCCTTTCAGACAAAATGGTTCACTAGTTCCCTTTCAGACAAAATGGTTCACTAGTTCCCTTTCAGACAAAATGGTTCACTAGTTCCCATTCAGGCAAAAGATGGCACATAGGACAATAGTCATTACTTTCCATGATGAGTACCCTGTTGCAAGTTGCTGTAGTTCTTGTGTATCGTTGATCTTTCTCTGTTGATTGTTCTGCATAGTTTCATTTGGTCGTCCTACTTTTCTTTTTCCCTCTATCTTCCACATGAAGGTTTGTTTTGGATATTTGTTTTAATCCATCCTAAGTACATGTCTGATGTAATTCCAGAATTTTCATCTTATAAAATTTAACATAATTCTTGGTATGTTTCTTTTCTCAATGAATCATTTTGTTTTAAAATCTGTCCTGGCAGTGGACCACATATTCTATCCTTCTGATATTTTCCTCCCACTTGTTTCTCTGCCTATTTCTTGATTGTGTCCAAGTTTACCTTCAAGTAAGGTTTTCTAAAACAAAAAAAAAAGGGTTGCCAAGTCTTTTAATATTTCCAAAATATATTTTTTAGATTTACATTTCCTTAAATATTTCTTTTTTTTTTAAAATCACACGCAGTGCTGACAGAACCTCTGTGTTTGTTTTCTTCTTCACCAACTAAGTTCTGATTCTTCTAAACAATAAAATAATTTACAATCATGATTGCGTAACCATGGTCAGCTGTAAGATTGGTGACCAGCATGCAGGTATAAGAACCAGTTCCCCCATTACTACATCAGTGATAAGCTTACAGACATTCACTATTCACTGAATGTATTAGTTGACTATGCTGAAGTATTATGAGTCAGGCCATTAATGCAAATAAATTGACAACACAACGCATTTCCCTTCTCTGAACTCCATCCTGCTGGAAATCTAGTGGATCATTGCCTTGCTATATGCCTTGCTCCAGTGGGAGCATGAGAATGAATGCAAATAAAAATTATACTAACTTAGCAACAACACACAACTGACCAGCAGCATATTTAGATTGATTAATAGCTATCAGTAGACTCAGCAGTTACTATAGACAGACTCCGTAACAATATAACGCTGACCCAGCTACAAGAGTAGATTGACTAATATGCATGACTAGACTCATTAGTGATATAACACTCACTCAGCAATAACAATAGACTGAGTCAGCAGCAATAGTGTTGATTCAGTAGTGGCACAACACTGACGCAACAACACAAGTAGACTAACAAGCATCACTAGACTCTGCAGCAATAGTTATGACTCAGCAGTGACACAACACTGACTCAGTAGCGAGTAGTAGACTGACTAATTTGCATCACTAGACTCTGAGACTCTGCATAAACAATACAGTGACTCAGTCACAAGTGTACAAGATTTAGCAGTAATATAACACTGACCTAGCAATAACAATAGACACTCAGCAGTAATAGTGCTGACTCAGTAATCACACAAACACTGACTCATCAGTGACAGTTGACTGTAGTTCACATTACAAATACTGACCACGCATAATGAATGCTAGTGGACCTGTTTTTACATCAGAGATTGGCATTTTGGGCAATATTCCCTCTAATTGTTTTCTCACATGAGCCACATCTGAAGGTGTCTGAGCAGCGGATATTTTTATGTAAAGGTTTCTACTACCTAAAATAAAGGTAATTCACTTGCACTTTATGTTGGTGGGTGGTACATGAGCGATACCTTCTAATAATTCGCGTGGCAAATAAATAAGCCTGCAGAATATCAAAAACCACTTTTGGTAATGTTGAAATGCTGTAAACTTGTTTGGTTTTTGGGCATCTAACAAGACACAACTCACTTTCTAAAATTATTTTGCAAGAACAAACTAGAAGAAGAGTAGGACAAAAAAAATCATGGACTGATACCATCAACGAATGGTCTGTTTGTTGTGTCATTTTTCTACACTCCTCCACAGGGTTGAGGATAGAGATGTATGGAGAACTTTCTTGTGCTGTCTCCAGTGTGGCACCCCTACGATCCTGATGGGTTATGTCTCCAGTGTGGCACCCCTATGATCCTGATCGGTTATGTCTCCAGTGTGGCACCCCTACGATCCTGATGGGTTATGTCTCCAGTGTGGCACCCCTTTGATCCTGATGGGTTATGTCTCCAGTGTGGCACCCCTATGATCCTGATGGGTTATGTCTCCAGTGTGGCTGTCTCCAGTGTGGCACCCCTACAATCCTGATGGGTTATGTCTCCAGTGTGGCACCCCTACGATCATGATGGGTTATGTCTCCAGTGTGGCACCCCTACGATCCTGACTGGTTATGGGTCTTATAATTATTTTCTTTTTAAAGTGGCCAAAACTATTTATAAGCAAAGATGGCTGTGAATAACAACATACATAAAGTGGCAAATCTGATTATCAGTGGTGGCCCTTCTCTGCAACCAGGTAGGAATAGAAATAGGTAAATAAATGTGTTATCAATAAATACTACACACGATACACTAGCAATCAAACACACAAACTTTCATTTAAAACTCTTAGCTGAAAAGTAAAATTTCACATCTATATTGTCCACTTCATTGAAGAATTTGATGTCAGGCCTGCATTTTTCATTGACCAAAAGTATGTCTAGGGATGTTGTGGTCAGCATCAACCTGCCACCTCCATCAGCCCTTATATTTCTCCACCTTGTACAAACATCTACCATAAGCCCATGCATTTTCCCACCTTGTACAAAAATCTTCCATCAGTCCTTATATTTCTCCCTCTTGTACAAACATCCACCAGCCCATACATTTCTCCACTTTGTACAAACATCATCCACCAGCCCATACATTTCCCTACCATGTACAAAATCGTCCATCATCCAACACAATTCACAACCTTGTACAAATGCCTTGTCTGTCTCATCTAAACAAAATTATTTTCTATGAATATACAATACTGAAAACATACAAGTTATAAATACAACCTTCTTGCTATGATTCATCACAATCTACAACATTGGTAAACTAATGTTAAGATAATGTACCAAAGCCCTACATTGTGAATGCTATATTAGTATATTAAACACATGAAAGAACACTGTAAATGCTTGGTACTTTCACTATAACTACACCACCAGGATGATGATGTTGGTAGACATGTTTCAGGCGATGGAGAGTTGTGCAATGTCACCAACCCCCCCTCACTCTCTTGTCCATATGCACATTGTCTCACCAGAATAAAAGAAAAGAACCAATGAAATTATATGAAATAAAAAATCATGGATTTCAATACAGATTGACATAAGCAGAAACCAATGATATTGGTTGAAATAAGAGCTGGTGGGCAGTGTGAATTTTATATAATAATTCACCCAATGAAATTTGATGAAATGGAAGCCAGAATTCTAATATTAAAAATGGTATAAACAGGCAACCAATAAAATTAGCTGAAATGGAAGATGAAGGAAGATGGTGTATGGGTTCTATATAAATGTGAACCAATAAAATTAGTTGAAGTGGAAGCATTCTATTGCTAAAAATGTCATAATCAAGTAATCATTGAAATTAGCTGAAGTCATGTAATTGATTGATACAAACGTCATGATTCAGCAAACATTGAAATTAGTTGAAATCATGTATATTACTGATACAAATGTCAGGATCAGGCAACCAATGATATTAGTTGAAGTCATGTATTTTATTGATACAAATGTCATGATTCAGCAAAGAATGAAGTTAGCTGAAATCAAAGTGGAGGATTTTAAAAAAAAAATTCATGTTCATAATAATACAAACATTAGAACATAAATATTTCAAAAATATAAACACAATGCAAATATGGACAGAAGTAAAATAGTAAAAATCTAAATGAACAAGCAAAAATGTATGGATTAAAATTGGAGATCATGATGGTGAGTTTGTGCATATCACAAATAATATTTTTTAAAAAGTTCCTGCTGGTATGAGCATCAATCACAGATATATGTGATGTCATTGCAACCATCGTCAGTACATACTATTAATATAGGTATTTCCTTGCAACCCATCAGCACAGCACAAATATCATTGTTATCTCCCTTTTTTGATATATTGCTATCAGTTAATGTTTAGGGCTAGGGTAATACCAAGTTAGACTACTAATAATCATCATCATCATCAAGTGTTGTCTTTGCAGGTTGGCTGTAACGTGCTTCCAATAATCTATCTCTTGCCTCAGTGGTGCAGACTATCCCATCCACTTGAAGATATTTCCCTCCCATTTGTAATTCTGACTACCTCTTTCTCACTGTCCCCCAACAAACTGTAACATTTCAAAACAATCATTACGGCAATTAAAGGGAAACAACAATTAAATTTCATCCTTTGCGGGTGGATTGTGGCCAAGTACCTTAATGCATGGATATATATATAAATATCAGCTGAGTTCATATATACATATATATTTTCCTAACAATATATATCAAATTCCAAAAAAATTAGGATGGAAGTCAAGCAGTATTACTAAAATTATTACATTTGGAAACATATGGAAGTGGGCTACTGAACAGGAAACATACTCAACCATACTCATTCAACTGTATTCATTCTGTCATCAACCATACTCATTCAACTGTATTCATTATGTCAACCATACCCATTCAACTGTATTAATTCTGTCAACCATACTCATTACTATATTAATTCTGTCAACCATACTCATTACTATATTAATTCTGTCAACCATACTTCATTCAACTGTATTCATTCTGTCAATCATATAAACTGATGAACCACAAAATCAATCAGTTCACAACTAAAATGAAATGTACAAACGATATTTAAATTTCTCCCTCCGAGGCCAGATAAATGGAACACCTTACATGGAGTAAAACAACAGTTCACAAACACATGCATATACCACACAATAGCATTGGGCAACAAGGTATGGACCCGCTGGATCAGCAACTAACCAATATATAAACAGACTAGGCTAAGGCTGCTTCGATGTACAGGAACAGATATCTGCCAATCCAACAAGGTATACATACACAACATCAGAAATTTACTGAGCCAATCAACACAATAAATAAATAATCATCATAAAAAAATTGTAAAAGGTGTAGAAGATTGACTTCATTGTACTATGGTGTCCCCATATGTACTCAGTCCCTCTTAAAACTATACTCCGCCTACCACTCACTCACTGCACGTAATGCTTCCAGCAATAATTGTCAGAAATCTTTGAAAAAAATAAACTTTGTAAACAAGAAGTTATGAGCCGAATTTGAACTTGCAACCTCTTGAACACACGGCCAATGGAGTAAATACTATGGCAATAAGACCCATAACCCATCAGGTTCATAGGGGGTCTCACAGGAAACAGCATAACATGAGACAGACCAAGACTACAATGGACATATGATATTGAGAAGTTGGGCAGCTTGCATAGAACCCTTATAGTTGGGCAGCTTGCATAGAACACCCTTATAGTTGGGCAGTGAGAACAACGTTCTGTACAAGAAATGTCACAGATAGATAGATGGATAGATAGATAGATAGATAGAAATAGATTTGCATAGAACCCTTATAGTTGGGCAGTGAGGACAACGTTCTGTACAAGAAATGTCACAGATAGATAGATGGATAGATAGATAGATATAGATCCATTATGAAAGGTGCCATATTGGAAATAACACAAAAAGCCCTGCAAACAACTCTGTTCTCTGTCATTTGGATCAGTGTGGAAAGTGTAGGTAACCTGTTGATATCTTTCTGCAGGTAAACATAGATGACCTCACCTCTGAATAGGAGATTTCTCCTAAAAGCATTTCATACAGTCAAGAGTCTTCTCTAGGTATGAATGATGGTTCCTACTCATACAACACAAAGGATATAAAAGCTTAATTGCTCGAATTTTCTGGGGATAAAACAAATCTAACAAAGACAGAGAACAACATAAAGGGCAATTCATGGCCCATTCCAGACCAACATGTCTGTACCCGAACAGGACATTCTATGGCACTTTCAACTGTGTCCACATCTACATCCCTGTACCTGAACAGGACATTCTATGGCACTTTCAACTGTGTCCACATCTACATGTCTGTACCCAAACAGGACATTCTATGGCACTTTCAACTGTGTCCACATCTACATCCCTGTACCTGAACAGGACAGTCTATGGCACTTTCAACTGTGTCCACATCTACATGTCTGTACCTGAACAGGACATTCTATGGCACTTTCGACTGTGTCCACATCTACATGTCTGTACCTGAACAGGACATTCTATGGCACTTTCGACTGTGTCCACATCTACATGTCTGTACCCGAACAGGACATTCTATAGCACTTTCGACTGTGTCCACATCTACATGTCTGTACCCAAATAAGAGTCTATGGCACTCTCCAGAACTACATCTAGACATTCACAAAAAACCATAAACTTCCAAAAATATATAATTACCAGAAAGCTATATAAGAATCAATGATCAGACATGGGCAGTAGTAACACAGATATAAACAATTTATCCATCTATACTGTTGCAGATTGTTGATTTATATATACACACCTTAGTGTGTGTGTGTGTGTGTGTGCATGTGTGTATGTAAAACAATATGTTTCATAACACAGAAATTGTCTATTTTCAGTACAGAAAATAAATATATTTGGGGATTTTCAAGTGTTGCTAAATATGAACATTTGCTATTAGAGAATATGTTATACAGGGATTCCACTTCTCTCTCTCTCTCATGCACGCACGCACGAGCTCGCACACACGCACACAGAGTAGAACCCCTCTATAGCCACACATTTATAACACATTTCCACACTTTTCAAAATCCCAAATTATAGTTATTCTTTATGTTCTTTATTGTTTATACTGTAGATAGCTCATTTCTGTTATTACATAGTCAGTCCAGACCAAGTTGTTATAATGGGATTGGCTGTGTATATATATATATGTATGTATGTATATATGAAGCAATGGTTCTTATAGACCTGCATGTATCTCTATTTTATTTCTTACGTGTACATTTATCTTATGCTCTCTATAGGAAATTTGTAGAATTCATCTGTAACATTTATATTCAACAATATTTAGACAAAGAACCGGTACCACTCCAATCAGGGAATATATTAAGAGACAACAGATCAAATGGTTTGCACACATCAGCAGACTACCACCAGACAGCATACCACAGCAAGCTATGCTACACACATCAGCAGACTACCATCAGACAGCATGCCAAGGCAAGCTATGCTACACAAATACAGGGATGGCAGACCTAGAAGCCGACCATGAAGGACGACAAATAAAAGAGGCGACAAACTCCACAATATACTTAGCACACACAAGGGGCATCTCTAGAAAACTCTTCTACCCATGACGCTGAAAGGCAACAAAGGGTAGAATAGATAGAAGGTAGATTTATATTTGAAGGCCTGTAGTCTCTGGAGGACTCTTTTTGCATCCAATGTGGTACCTGTACAACTGTGACGAGGTACAGGTTTATAGATAGATAGATATGTGGACAGTTGAGGGTGGGAGAAGAAGGGGGAAAAAGGAAATTGTAAGATTCATAACAATATTAAAGACTGGACAGGATTAAGTTTCTCCACAGTAAAACATGGAACTGAGAGCAGAGATAAATCGCATAATTTGTGTGTTGATGTGACGCCCCTACCAACCTGAGAGGTAATGGATTTCATGATGATAACTGTCGTAATATTCCTGCAATTTATCCATCAAATAACTAACAGTCAATGTACACAAATACATAAACGAAAATAAACGCAGCAGTAACTATATATATATATATATATATATATATATATATATATATAATCAATTGAAGCCAATTTGACAAAGCAATATCAGATTCATTCGCCAGGTTGGTTTCAGCATATTTTCAGCAGCATGAAATAAAATAAAATAATCTCAGGTGTGGGAAAAATAAATTAACGCCATTATTAACTTCTTTCCCACCTACAATACAGCCAATGATAACACAATAAGCATCAGATGTACCTTTGTACTTTGTATGTAAGGTACAAATTGACAATTTCAAATTATAGGACGCAACAAATTTCCAGTATTTGGGCACAAACATAAATAGCTCAGGAGACTGCACTATAGAAATCAAGAGAAGAATTGCAATGTCCACATTGAAACTTGCCCAAATGAAAAATATTTGGCAAAGTACCAGCAGCATAGCCAAAATATGTGTGATCAAAACATGCATATTTCCAGTGACAATATACGGTTGTGAGGTATGGACATTAAATAAAATAGTAGCAAATAGAATCGCTGCTTTCGAAATGAGATGCTACAGAAGAATTTTATGTATACCATGGACGGCTAAAAAGTCATCAAGAAGTGTTAAAATCAATAACATTGAAGAGGGATAGCTCCTTAATAAGAAAGATGTGTCTGTTTGTGTCATATAAAGAGACAAGTAAATTCAAATAGGAAGCAAGAGGATAAATAAAAAGTTATTGAGACTAACGGGAATTAAACCAGGGACCGTTCTAAAGGTACCGAATCGCCTTGCAACACAAGTAAACAAATTTTTCCGTACTTGACTAACCGCATCTCCAAAAAAAGATGCAAATCTTTTTTTTGGAGATGCGGTTAGTCAAGTACGGAAAAACCAGTTTACTCAAGTTTTAAGGTGATTCAGTACTGTTAGAACAAACCTGGTTCAATTCCCGCTAGTCTCTAGAATTTATAGACATAACAGCATGGAAAGATTAATAGCTGAAGGTAGAGTTAATGGCAACGGCGGAAGAAGGTGCCAAAGACGATGATGTGCAGTGATATATTGGATTGCTTAAACATTTCTCTAGCTGCGGCAGGTTAACTCATCCAGAATCGCGGAATGTTCAGAGAAATTCATAAGGAAGACCATGTTTTGGAAAGAATATGTCACATGATGATGTACCTTTTACGTCATTAAGCAAACAGAAGAAGCAGCCAATGAGCATTTTCTCTCAGGAACAGAAACTTTTAAATGATCATGTCACAGCAACAGAAAATCTTCCAGATCTTTTATCATATGTATCCAAACAATGAAGCCCCTGAATATTGTGCACAAGTTTTGGCCTTGCTTTTCCAGTTTTTGTGGTCTATGGAGAAATCTTTCATTGAGGACTTACAGATGTCTTTGTACCTCAGCATTGGTCTGCCGCAAGCCAGCTGACCTTCAGACAGTTCTCCGAATAGTACCTGCTTTGGAATGCAGAAGTTTGACATTCTGCAGACGTGACCCAGCCATCACAATCTATTTCTATTAAGTATTTCCATGTCAGATGGTAGCTGAGTGTAGCTAACACTTCTATATTGGTGATTTTGTCATGCCATGAAATGTTTAAGATTTTGCGGTAACATCGTACATGAAAGGTGTTACGTATCCTCTCATGTTTTGTGTAGGTCAATAATAAATAAACAAAATATCAGTAAAACATGCAAGTAAATAAATATGGTGTGTTAAAATGTGCTTTCAATGAGCTGCAGGATGAGACACTATCACACTGGATGCAACTCAGGCAAAAATAATTAGGCAGTCTCTCTAATCTGGAGAAGGCTAGGAAATTTGCCAAGGTGACTGGCCTTCAAATCTAGCAAGACTAAAAGATAAGAGTCATGAACAGAAAAAGAAGAGGTAAAATATGATGGGATTTCTGACATGGCTTATCTTCTTTATCAACAGCATATTGTTTGATGAGTGGGCTATCTGTGCTTGAAGGATCTTTTAGTCAGGTCTTTTAGAATTTCTTGTAATAAGAAGTGGTTTCTATTTCATGCCTACATACTGAATGTCTGTGGGTTTCACCAATGACCCACTAGACAAACCACCCATGTCTTCATGCTGAATGTCTGTGGGTTTCACCAATGACCCACTAGACAAACCACCCATGTCTTCATGCTGAATGTCTGTGGGTTTCACCAATGACCCACTAGACAAACCACCCATGTCTTCATGCTGAATGTCTGTGGGTTTCACCAATGACCCACTATACAAAATCTTTAGTTGATGGCATGGAGTTATATTGAGACTCTGCTTATGGAAGCTGTATAATATGTCATCTATACACAATTATGCTTTTCATGGGTTTTTTTGGGGTGCGTTTCTAAGTTTTGTCATTTCTATATATGCAAACACCCTCTGTGGTTGAGAGGGAGCCAGAGATATACTTCACAGCACTGGGGATGGGGAGACTATCCAAATTAACCATGACTATAACAGAGATGGGGAAAATTTGTGAGTCGGCATGTTGAATCCAGCCTTTCTCATGTAGAGATCACGAAAACTTTCTTTTTAGTAAAATAGACCCCTGGGGGGGTCTGTGTATATCGTACTGTTATGTGGGCCAGAAATAATGACTCGCGGTCTGTATTCTGCTCACCTGTACTCTAACATTAACAGATCAGTACAGTTGATTATCATCATAATAATGATGAACACCAAACCTTAGGACAAACTTACAGGCTGTGAGGGGGAGAGAGATAGTGATTAGGACAAACTTACAGGCTGTGAGGGGAGAGAGATAGTGAGGGTTAGTGGCAACAGAATGAATAAAAAATAAAAAAAACTGGCCTGCAAATTATATAGTGATTCATGACAAGCAGCTAGTAAGCCTTACTGTATGTAATCTGTATGCTGTCTCTGAATATTATTCTACGTAGCTAGAAGTAGAATAACTAGATATTATCGATCATGCCTGATAATTTATTGAATTTGTTTTTATGAACTTGTTACACACTACTATGAGAATTCTTGTTATTGTACTTTTTGGCAGTGTGCCTAAACATTGTTTCACACCATAGCAGTTAAATATCCCAACTGATATAATCCTTTTCTATTTTGTGATTATTATGAAGGTTATAAGTAACTGAAACATAGAATTAGTATTTATCTATACATCTTTACTTATAAAATGTTGTTGTTTTTATAAGTAATACTTCTAGATCTTTCTTTGTCAATATTGTCTACATAATTAGTTTGTGGTACCCCACCTCCAGCCTACATAATTAGTTTGTGGTACCCCACCTCCAGCCTACATAACCAACTTATGATCCCCTAACTTTATATAAATAGCTAGCGATCCAACCTCAGTCTATGCAATCAACTTGCCCCTCCAGAGAAAAAAAACAACACAGTTTACATAACCAGATTGAGACTCTTTAGATAACCTAACTTTTAAGAATCTTAAATCAACAATTCTACACAATTTAACATACTCAAGACAAATGTTCTACACAATTTAACATACTGAAGACAAATGTTCTACACAATTTGACAGTCTGAAATCAATTGATTCTAGAAAGTTAGGTAACACATGCAATCATACACTCTAAGTAGCAATAATAATTATCATCTGCATTTCTCAGAACATCTCCACTATATTTTCCCGATCCTCACAGATAACTGCAGCTAATGGACAACAGTATGCTGCTCATTAACAGTATTTTGATTTACGAGTACCTGAGGCAGGGTGGATACGGGGGGACAGATATGTACATACACAATTGGTACTGAATCCTATTGAGAACGTAGGGATAAATCCAGCATTTTTTTGGCTTTTGTGATTTTTCTCTACAATATTTTATGTTCAGTAGGTTGTCATTGCTTTCTGAAGATATGTACATATGAGTATTTTAAAAGTCAACATGCACACACTAACTGATATGAAAAAGAAAAAAAATAGTGTACAAAGTACATGACATAGTAAGGAATGTACATGAAACATAATTGAACTTGGATCTTGAAATTTGAACAGAATACCAGTATCCATATGGAATGCTTGTCGACTCTGTGTTCTGGACATATCCAAAACATGACAGTAGTAAATGCAATAACAAACTGGCTATCCGGTTATTGGTTAACCGTAGTTGAGAGTCTTATCAGACTTCCGTCGATGCTGTACAAGATGTGGAGTGGTTATCTGCAGCCAGTGGAGATGTTGGGCAAGAGGAGCAAGATGGGGTTGTTTAGTAATCGTTGGGTGGATACGGATAAGTTATTCGTCAATACACTGTGAACGATAGGCTTTCGAACCACGAATAAATCAACCAATATATGCCATATATATATATATATATATATATATATATATATATATATATATATATATATATATATATATATATATATATAAAACAGTATATGCATCTTACATCTAATAGTTCATTCAATTCATATGTAATAGTACACTAGAGTACCATGTTGCATTTATTTAGTCATATTTGTAAATGAGAACCAACTACCGACAAGAACATGTATCAGAAGAAGATCCGGATACAAGCAACTGCTTGATGGATATGGATGTCAAATATGATAAGAAAAATGTATGCTGTGACTGAAGAATAATAAACGTTATGACTGAACTGCTGACTGATGCAATATGGAGTCTTGTTTAACTGGATATGATTGAGTTGCTGAGGGACACGATATGAATTCTGTTTAATAACTGCAGGGTATCAGAAGGGTTAGCATGTTTATTCATCAGCATTAGGGATGGGGCATACATATGGTCTGCTTCAAGTGTCAGGAAGCCAGTGTGATAATCAAGTTGTGGATGGATGCATTCAAGAGATTATTAATTCTCAGGTCTTTGTGTAGACTACTGGCCTGACCATACTTAAAGTGATGTAACAAGTTGAACGCTGGCTGTAATATAGTACTTTTCAGTTGTAGACGACATCCTTAGTCATGAAGATCAATTTATTTATCATATTGTTTATCTTCGGTGACAATGTGATCCTGTGACTGAACAATTTCCAATCGAACATAGTATGAATCGTAAAAGATTTCTGTAAGGATGGATACAACTTTAATCTAGTCATGAAATACAGAAATAAATGAATGCATACCCTCTTAAATCTCTTCAAAATATGAAGTGTTTATCAAATACGTAGAGGAGGGAGTGGCCGATTGGTTAGGTCGTCGACTTGTTCATGATGGTTTAAGTTCAAGCCACTGTAATGCTGGATGTTTTTCTCTTGGAAGTAACATTTTTTTAAATCCATCCTGGCAAGTGCTATGGCAAAGTGACACTTATTTCTGCAGCTCATACAATTCTATCTGTGATCTGTAACATGACAGTATTCTGTAACAAACGTTTTTTAAAAAGCTTTTAGTCTTTATCTGTCCAATGACTCTAGTGAATTCAAATCTGTGAAAATTGTCAATCCACTCTTTGAATAAAACTAACCTTTATGTGAAAAAATAAATCACACATGTGTCACACAGTATTTGTTGAAAGAGATAAACAAGGTATCCATCTGCACAATGTGTTTCTAAGTCAGCACTGTAAATCAATAACTAGTCAAAATCTTGAAAGTGAAACCATCCATAGGTGAAACAAAGAACTAACTCCTGGTGTATCAAAACCAATGTCATACACAATGACCCTAACACTTCACCTCAATAATTTAAATAAACTACATAAGCACGTAGATAAATTAAGGGTTATGACCAGGTTTTTGCATAGTATGCAAGTTAAAGTTAACTTGTTTAAATAGTACCTAAATAACACAGGGGTTAAGTAATTTTATTTCGGACAATATCTAAACCCCGGTACCATGTTGTGTCAATGGTCAGTTTGCTGGCATATTCAACTAATGTCATATTAAAATGCCATTCCTCCAAACAATCCAGGGCTAATGGTTGAAAGTCAATCATAAATTTATTGGCAAATAGTTCTTTCCGATTCGTCAGTATCTGAAGGTCACGGACACCAAATATGCAGACTCTCCTAACTCGTTTGCCTCCACATGGCCAGGAAAATGGATATCTAAGGAGAGAATTAAGTATTCAATATTAATCTTTGATTAAGTACTTTGACTTGAGTGAGAAATTAGATGAAAACAAACATCTGAGTAACGCATTTGCAAAATTTAGGTCAGCAAAATTACTGTATTACTTGTTAGGTGTGTTTGTTACCCGATGTATGTGTGCGCGCGTTGCCCCATGTGTCTATCACCTAGGTGTTCAACCATTTTTTCTCTTCTGCATTTATGCTCAAACTCCTGCAGATTTGCAGGATGCAGTCCATAGAAGGAATGAGCTATATCATGATTTACACCTTTTATGATATATCTGCACCTTTCAGTCTGTCACATCCGATTTCAGCATGACTTCTGCATCACTTTGACCCTCTATGGGATGATAGGACAGCCAGCTCCACCCCCAAATCTTCTTAGTCACATCTTACCACATACATGGCAAGTAACAGTGTTGCTACTCTTTACTCCCCCTTTCAAGCCCCTCCAACCACAAGCCAGTCAATCATTCAAAGCAGATTAGAAGTTGAAAAATAAAATTCTTGTCTTTCATACCTGCCCTTACTGTCCAACCAGCCAACACCCCAGTTGACAAACCTGGCTATGTAGGGTTTGTATAATGCATCTGTTTCTGGATTACCTGTAATGAAATTATTGGCATAACCTCGTTAAGACTATCAACAATGAAAATATGTGATGATGATGATGATGTAATCAGTTAAGATGTGGGCAGGCTGCTCTTGACAACTCATAGCTTTTCTAGTAATAATATCTGTTTTCTCAAATACATGGATGTGTTTGTGAATTTATGGATGTATGCTTTGTCACTGAAGAGAAGGATGATTTGTCACTGAAGGGATGCAATCTCCCTTGTAAGCACTTTAAGTAATCCCCTTTATTACCACTTTAAGAAATTTCCTTTGTGACCATTTTAAGCAATCGTCATTGCAACCTTTGGTCACACAATGGTCCCCACTTCCAGGATGATTTTTTCTTACATTCTCCCCACACAATATATAGATTCTAGCCACAGCACACATATTCTCCCCCAGAAACATCAACACCTTCCCAACAACACACACATTCCCCCCCCACCCCACATGTTCACCTCTACATCATCATCAGTATTCCTGCAACATGATTCTACCACATCAACAACCACACTAACTACCACACCAACAACCACACCAACAACCACACTAACTACCACCCCAAAAACATTAAAAACAAACCAGCACCCAACCCTAAAATAAAACTGGACAGAAGACACTGTTGTCACTTAAATTAATTGGTCTCAGATGACATAATATTATTCTGCGTTTTTAAAAATTTGTTTTCTGTAGGATGTAAATTGTACAATGTGCATCTGTGAAAGCCAAGGTACTGGATTTGAATTTCACAGCAGGCAACTGTGAATCAGGACTGTTCAGAAAGAAATATCAAACCACTAAACATATTTATATTGCCTATAAAATCACAACAGACAACACATTCTGGGTTGATGGCTACAGAATAGCACATGTTACCAAATCATGTTATTTTTTAAAAAAGTGTTGGGTTTATATTGAATAAATTGAGGCACTAAACAAATCTAATAATTATAACACTGCAAATAGAAAGCGACCAACG
The DNA here is from genome assembly GCA_034231615.1 of Meghimatium bilineatum. Lineage (NCBI taxonomy): Eukaryota > Metazoa > Mollusca > Gastropoda > Stylommatophora > Philomycidae > Meghimatium > Meghimatium bilineatum. The sequence continues at coordinate 1,290,590 of CM067304.1, forward strand.
ATTACAATATTTAACGTTTAGCACACGCCTGCAGCAACTTTATTCACAAATATTTCCCCTTCTCTTGTTAGCGGGCGGTAAGTATACATGCTGCCGTTGCTAGGTACATTTCAATCAATTAAAAATCCCCAATTTTTAATAATTTTTTTTACCAGATTTAATAAATCTGGTATTTTATTCAATTGACTACTTTTTCCTGCAGTTTTAGTGACAACTATGTGTTAAATGTCATTTAAATATCGATGTTTTCACAATATATTGACAATTTCAAACAAAAGCATCACCATGACGGTGAATTGGGTTTTGTAGGTTTTTATTTTATTGAATTTTCATTAAAATCATTATAGATTTGATTCAGATGGTTATTTATGGAGAGATAAGTTATTTACACTCGAAAATCAGTTAACCACACTGCTTTATCTAATTTGATATAAAAACATCAACCAAGATCGAACGATACATTTCTGGACTAGATCTAGGTTTATAGAAGAATTGTAAGACATACCTGTAGGTTCAATCTTTTTAATCCCTGAAATTACAACAATTTGACCGTAAATGGCGCCAGATTAGGTCTATGTTGACCGCACTCCAGAATAATTATCATTTTAAAGGTCAAAATTTGCTGGCTTTTTGTTGAAAAACGTCTTTGAGATTGTCTTACATGTCTCATATCTCACGTCACACACACACACAAAACCTACACCAATATATGCTGAATTCAATTCTTTATTTATATGTGCAAAAATTATTTAAATATCTCAAACAAAAAAAGTTATCACGATTTCAAAACAACCACCAACTATTACGTAACATTTCCAAAAATTAATTCAGCAGCAGGAGAGAAATTACATAATTGTAAACACAAAGTGCTTACGGTTAAACCTAGTAGCAGAATTGACACAAATAAACAGTGATATATGCATGTTAAAGAGTACTCATGCCTTTTTATTTGTATTTGCACCACAAAACACAACACACCATATGCATATTTATTAAATCAGGTTTTAATTTAGGATGGAATACCAAACATTCTATACACACACACTTTACAAACATTAAAAAGCGCCCCCCCCCCTGATACACACCTCTCCCACACACCTAATTACTGTACCAAAAAACAATATGACAAAAGTTGTACCGTTATATGAGCCAGGCACCATCAGATGAGGATTATGGTTGAGTGTTGAGAAAAATGACTCATCTGGAAAGTCTGTCCTACTGACCCAATCCAGGTAATCCTTGGCTACAGGGTTGTGTAGCATGTAGCCTACAAAACCACGACTGGCCAGCATAAAAACTAAACCTTTGAAAGGTGTAATCTCATATGGAGGTGGAAAATTTTCATACCAGCGTCGGGAGTAATGGCTGCAGAGGAAACAGAAAGTAGAAAATTATGGGAATGAAATTATTATGTGAAAATTTTTTTTCACAAGTATGAAATTATTATGATAATGAAATTATCACAGGTATGAAATTATCTAAATTAAATTAATTTGATTTGAGTTTAAAACAAAAAAGTTAGAACAAGTTAATTAAATTATTATAATTAAATTATCACAATTCTTAAATTATTATGATATATATGAAATTATGATAATGAAATTATGATATATATGAAATTATAATGATATTGAAATAACCCCTTCAGCTGTGAGCAGGCAGCTCTTAACATCGCCTTTCTGACAAAAGTATAGGTGCTTCTCAGTTGAGTAACCGAGGTGACAATCAAAAATACATACGGTTTATTGTCTTAAATACATGCTTGTGTTAAGGGAGGTTTATGGATGCATATTTAGTCCCAGAAGAGAGACATTCATGTGGCAGTATTCCCAGAATCATCACATCCTACCAGGAGTGCAGAGTCTTGTCCATTAGTTCAGCACTCTCTCATGTTGATCTGTCCGTCTTGATGGCACACCTAGCATCTAGGGGTTTGCTACACAAAGACAAATGTGCAATGTTCACTGGCCTGCATCTGTCATCCATGGGCGAACATTTGACAGAAGACAATAGTAAGAAATCCTGACAAGACATACACTGACAATGACCTTTTTTCACACATGACAGGTTCTCAACATATCCCCCAACTTTCTGTAGTCGTCTCTTACGACATGCCTGGAGAAAAGACAGTTGTCCTATTCTTTCCACCTTGAACTAGGAGTCTAGATTCTGGTTCTCACACTGGCAGAAATGATTATACAGCATATGCTTTATGGTTGTGTATGTGTGTAATACTTGTCCTACTCCATCACAGTGTATAACATACTGTAGTTATGATAGCAGTGATTCTCAACCTTTTGTGGTCCATGGCTCCCTTTCAGGTCACATTTTCTTCCGTGTCTACCCCCACCTATGTCTTTAAATAAATATAAATAGCATTTAAGCTTTGTCACAATAATTCTTGTTGTTTATCATTTAGGTGGCCCCTTTTCTGTGGATCCATCCCATTTAAAAATCTTTCTTCATGGCCTTCCAGTTTTCATAGGGGGTGTCATATGCCCACACTAAGAACTACTGGTTATGAAACCAAACAAGACAAACTCATTCACAACATCAGAGAACATATCTCTGCACAACATCAGAGAACATATCTCTGCACAACATCAGAGAACATATCTCTGCACAACATCAGAAATAATATCTCTGGACTACATCAGAGAACATATCTCTGGACTACATCAGAGAACATATCTCTGAACTACATCAGAGAACATATCTCTGGACTCCATCAGAGAACATATCTCTGGACTACATCAGAAATAATATCTCTGGACTACATCAGAGAACATATCTCTGGACTACATCCTGCTAACGGACAGGAATTTGAGAAGAAACAACCAAGAAGAAGAATATTTAACCAATAACAAGTTAGCATTACCAACCTATTTGTGGTTGTGTCCACAACATTCGCACCATTCAGAGCTTTAAGTATCTTGACAATCTGTAAGTTTGTCTTCAATGGGAATTCTTGACCTGTCAGGTTGATGAAATACCTCCAGGAGTACTTCCATAGATCCTGCATGCAGTACAGCCATGGCTCCAGGGAGCTGTGCAGAGAACATGGGAATTTTTAGTTTAAGTCAGTCATGGTTTTACATAGAACATGTGGATAATTATTGCTGTGAAAGTAATAAATGTGGGCTTCACTGCAAAAAATCAATCTTTGTCCCCGGATATGCATGAGTGGTGGAAAATGAATGGGCTGACAAATTAGTTAGTGTTGCCACTATAATAGATAGCCCATGGACTGAGCAGACATACTCACTTAGTTAGCCGTAGTTATCTCTCTTTGTGTGTATCTGCCATTACACATTGACTGACCAGTCCCAGTACGCCCATGATTGACCATCATTCTTTCTCGCCCACAAAACCGCATCTTTCTAGCGAAACCACATTACATACCAAGTTACCTTATTCTAGTAACGGAACAAGAGTCACCATCGCTTATACAGTCATTTGTTTGTGCATTTTCCCATAGGGCATTCAAAATGTCTGCGTGATCCATTGCTCTGCCAAAAGAGTAGCCGCATATGGAGCCAACCTATCTGCTCTCTCATTACCCAACTCCCGCATGTCCTGGCACAAAAATAAAAGTCACTTTACACACAGAGGAATTCTTCACTGCATCCAGCCCCTGTTCTTGAATGTACCCCGCCTGCACTTTCACAATCATGCTCATCGAGTCACTGAGTATACATGCATGCAGTCTGCAAGCACACCCATTTCAAAGCTTTGGTTACTGCCAAAATATCCACTATCATGCTGCTTGTCATCTGAGCAAATGCACCACAATCCTCTCTGATGGTCTTCCCCCACCTTTGAGCAGTGAAGGCCCAGGCACTCCTAATGTGTCTTTCAAACGAGCCATTTGTATATATAATCATATCACATTCCCTGGAATTCATACTCAGTGCTCTTTGTGAGTCCACACGATCAGAGAATCTTATAGTTGGGAGCTGGGTATGTATCAATCAATTAATCAAGTGCCAGGCCGAGTAGGCAATCATGGTTATTGGGAGCTGGGAATATATCAATCAATTAATCAACAGAAAGAAAAATGTATATTTAAACACAAAAATAACACTATTCAAAATGATTATTATGCCTACGCTGTGCTACCAATGCCAACAGAAGACAAGCGTAAACTAGTGACAGCTGAAATGGCATTCTTATGCAGAATCCTAGGTATATCACTAAGAGACAGAATGAGAAGTGAGGACATTAGACAAAGAACTGGCACTGCCCCGATCTTAGAGTATATTAAGAGCCAACAGATCAAATGGTTTGCACACATCAGCAGACTACCACCAGACAGCATACCCCAGCAAGCTATGCTACACAGATATAGAGGCAAAAACCTCGAAAACAATGGACCACCGAAATAAAAGAGGTGACAAATTCCACAATATACTCAGTACACATGAGGGCCATCTCCAGAGAACTCTTCTACCCCTGACACTGAAAGGCAATAACAGGTTTAGCGAATAGATAGAATCAAGTGCCATGCCGAGTAGTGTAGGCTGTCATGTTTCTCCACAGCTCTCTGTCTCGTGTTGTTAATAAATTCAGTTGGTGACATTCTCTTGTGTCACAGTGACAACTCATCCAACACTTATTTCTTTGTCTTCCTCTGTCTTGTCTACCCTGAATCTTTCTAGTTGTTACTAAATTTTCCAATTTTTGTTCTTATCATCACGTCTATACAAATCTTGACCGTCTCCTTTTAATATCTGCTCGTACAATTTGTCTCTTTACTCCAGCATATCTGTAGGCTTCTGCATCAGCTTCTCAATGAAGGGAGGACAGAAGTAAAACTATGTACCATATGGTATGTTAAATTTTTTGCATAGAACATGTGGATTATTATTATTAATGATAGTCACAGTTCTAGGGAGTTGAACATGGAACATGTGAATTATTATTACTGGTAGTCAGTAAACAAGAAAACATTATTCACTGCAACTGCCCAACACATCTGACTTCAGCATTGGATAATAGTGATATAATTTAATACTTACTTAAACTGAGCCCAGTCAACAATATTTTGTTTGGAAGAAAGGAAAACATTTGGGAAGCATCCAGCTATTCCTTTCATTGCATCCTGGATTTCCTTGTCCACTTTGGCATCAACATGGATACAGTAATAATTGTGCGGCCGATAGACAGCTCTGAGCAGACGTTCCACTTGGTCTGCATCTCGATACATCATGATACTGAAAGTAAAGGTGAAAATAAGGATAAACTTTGTACACTCAGCTATCAAATAGTTTGGGTTCAATTCTTATTAGCTCATATTTCTGCTTTTTTCTCGCTTGATGTATCTATTTCTTCAAATATTTATCATTATATAAAATCTGATGCCTTTAATACTTCATATGATGAAGTCGGATGTGTTACGCCATTGGCACAAATAAGATTGCGACACAACACATTTTCATACTACATCCTTCTGGAAATCTAGTAGGACCATTGTTATTTTCCAAGACAGATCCCAGTGGGAGTTTGAGAATGAACAGGGAAAAAATATAGCTCATACAAGCTTCTGAGGAGGACCCATGTTTGTGTCAGAAAGTGCTATGGGCTGTTAAGAGCTATCTGCTCACAGTAAAAAATATAGGGAAAAAATATAGCTCATATAAAAATATAGCTCATACATGCTTCTATATAGCTTAAATATAGCTATATATAAGTTAAATATAGCTTAAATATAGCTATATATTCTTAAATATAGCTATATATTCTTAAGTTAAATATAGCTTAAATATAGCTCATATAAAAATATAGCTCATACAAGCTTCTGTAAAAAATATAAGGGAAAAAATATAGCTCATACAAGCTTCTGAGGAGGACCCATGTTTGTGTCAGAAAGTGCTATGGGCTGTTAAGAGCTATCTGCTCACAGTAACAGGATTATTTCATCATCATCATCATCATCATCATCATCATAATGGATGTGATTGTGATTATTATTGTTGTTTTTTAATAGAAATGAACAAGTACAGATATTTCGACTGAAAACAAACCACTGCAGTTATCTAAAAACACACTTAAACTGAAAGTACTTACGCATATGCAATAGGGAAGTCTCTCTCTTCTTCTAGGGAGTGTGTGATATAGCCTCTTGATTTGATAAAATCTTCGCAGCTGGATGTTGCCTTCGAATACACAGATAGAAGTGTCCTCGAGGGTTTGTTCTCCTCCATGTACTGCAAAAATATATCAGCAATGGTGTTTGATTTAGGAACTCAGGTGTTACAACAGTTGTGACACAGTAAGACAGGTGTTACAATAGTTATCTGACACAGTAAGACAGGTGTTACAATAGTTATCTGACACAGTAAGACAGGTGTTACAATAGTTATCTGACAAGGTATGACAGTGTTACTACAGTTATCTGACAAGGTAAGACAGTGTTACTACAGTTATCTGACAAGGTAAGACAGGTGTCATGGATGCAACAAATCACTTTGGAAACCCCCCCCCCTTTTTTTTGCATGTAAATTATTTCTTATCTCTTCTTTCTCTCATTTACTACCTCATTCTCTCTCTCTCACCCTCGCTCACTCACTCTCTCTCCTTCACCAACCTGCAATGAGTAATCCATTTCTTCCCTGTCACCTTTAATCATGGCAAGACAGTCTGGTTGCCTCTGTGGTATACTCAATAACTTGAGCGGGTTCTTCTGCTGGCTGCCTTTGTGATGTTTGAACCTAAACCACACAGATTAGTTACTAAATGTTATAAGATTGCTGACACATGATTGAACCTCAAACATAAATCCTAAAATTTGTAATCCTTGACACTGAAGAGAATCTTTATTCACCTAGAATTCTTCTTCTTCTTCTGCGTTCATTCTCAAACTCCAACTGGATCTAGCTGGATTATGGTCCTGCTAGATTTCCAGCAGGATGTAGTCCAGAAAATGGAAATGCGCTGTGTCGCCGTTTTATTTGCGCCAATGGCCCGACACATCCGTCTTTGGCGGGATCTAGAATTCAACATACTTAAATCTTATCACTAAAGGAATGCTCTATAAAATATCTAGAATTCTATGTACTTACATCTTATCCCTAAAGGAATGCTCTATAAAATATCTAGAATTCTATGTACTTACATCTTATCACTAAAGGAATGCTCTATAAAATATCTAGAATTCTATGTACTTACATCTTATCCCTAAAGGAATGCTCTATAAAATATCTAGAATTCTATGTACTTACATCTTATCCCTAAAGGAATGCTCTATAAAATATCTAGAATTCTACATACTTACATCTTATCCCTAAAGGAAAGCTCTATAAAATATATAGAATTCTACATACTTACATCTTATCCCTAAAGGAAAGCTCTATAAAATATCTAGAATTCTACATACTTAAATCTTATCACTAAAGGAATGCTCTATAAAATATCTAGAATTCTACATACTTAAATCTTATCACTAAAGGAAAGCTCTATAAAATATCTAGAATTCTACATACTTACATCTTATCCCTAAAGGAAAGCTCTATAAAATTAGCTAATGTCTCATACATCAATACTGAATAAAATCTTTATACAGTTAGAATCCTAGAATACATTATTCTTATCTATCTGTTCTCTTTTCTCTGCTTTTGCTGTGAGGTTCACAGAATTGAATAACAATCATTTTTCAGGCTGCGGCAAGTATGGCCGGTTGATATGAGTTCTCGAATAATATCTAGGATTTCTGTGAACAAATCCCCTACCGGTTTGCTGGACCTGTCATAGTTTCATCCTTGAATGAAGATTTCTGTGAACAAATCCCCTACCGGTTTGCTGGACCTGTCATAGTTTCATCCTTGAATGAAGATTTGTGAACAAATCCCCTACCGGTTTGCTGGACCTGTCATAGTTTCATCCTTGAATGAAGATTTCTGTGAACAAATCCCCTACCGGTTTGCTGGACCTGTCATAGTTTCATCCTTGAATGAAGATTTCTGTGAACAAATCCCCTACCGGTTTGCTGGACCTGTCATAGTTTCATCCTTGAATGAAGATTTAAATTATTCTTATCTCTAGACAATTAGAATTCTAGAATCTATTATTCTAATCACAGAAGAAAATCTCTAGAGAGAATTCTATAATCTATTATTCTAATCACAGAAGAAAATCTCTAGACAGTTATAATTCTAGAATCTATTATCCGCCGAAGACGGATGTGTAGGGCCATTTTCGCAAATAAAAAGGCGACACAAAGCATATCCATTCTCTGGACTACATCCTGCTGGAAGTCTAGTAGGACCATGGTCCTGCTACAAGAGAGATCCAGCAGGAGTTTGAGAATGAACGCTGAAAAAGAATAATCTATTATCATTCTAACAAATATCTATACAGTTTTCTCCCCTTATTGCTCTGTTTCCTCAGCTTTAGTGAGTTGGGTTGTTCCCTAACACTGAAAATGTATACTTTTATGATTATAATCATCTTGATGGAGTAATCCCTTAGCTGTGAGCAGGTAGCTCTTGATGGAGTAATTCCTTAGCTGTGAGCAGGTACCACTTGATTTCCTATGAACTTTATGATAAAAAGATACAGGTCTCTTCAATCTTCTTCTTCAGCGTTCATTCACAAACTCCTGCTGGATCTCTCCTGTAACAGTACTACTAGATCTCCAGCAGGATGCAGTCCAGAGAATGGAAATGCATTGTGTCACCGTTTTATTTGCGCCAATTGCCCTACACATCCGTCTTCGGCGGTGTCTCTTCAATAAAACCATTGTTATTTTAGGGTGTTATGGACGCATGTTTGGTTATGAATGGGGGCATTTTAGTGAAACTGTATCACAGGACTGTCACATCCTGCCAAGAGCCCAGCATATACTTTTGGGTAAACTAATTCATCATTCTTTCATCAGCTTCGTTGAACCATCTGCAGTAATGCTACATTTTACAATCCATAGGTGCAAACGACAAATGTACAATGACCACTAGAAGAAAAGAAACACTATATAGAGATACCATCTACTAGAAGTATACTGTTGTATGAGAGTAGGTCCTGCGGGCCACTGGTAAGACCTGCAGACCTTCCACATGCACTATTAAGAATGGTAAAACTGCATTACTATAAATAAAACAGCCTAAGTACCTGGTAGCCACATCTTGATGCAGATCCGGAGATATTATCTCACTGACATCACGGCCCAGAATATTCGGGTAGGTGTCCTCAGAGTCCACAATAAGTGGGAACCCTGACCGCAAAACCAGTGTTACTTCTGGTTCGCTAAACATTGGGGCCTTTATGTAGACCAGGTACATTATAAGTGTTATAACAAGGCCTTTTAGGGCCCAAGGTCTCATCATCCATTGAATTGCAAATCGTAGCACCCACAGCAGGCATCTCGTGGAGCCCCTGTATAACAAAAATAAACAATGGAGTTAGACTGTCATCATTATTGGTAATTAACTGATGTTATAACATTCTGGGCAAACCCATAGGTACTGTCTCCACCATCAGATACTGAAAGATATACTGCTAATAGTTCCGAGGGTTCACTTGTTAAAAATCACACCAATCCACAGTTTGCTAACCTTACATCACATTGGGGCATTTGTTATCACACTCAACCAGATCTCTCTTATAGCCAGACAATGGTCCTTATAGTCCTACAAGATCTCCAGCAGGATGTAGTCCAGAAAATAGAAATCATTTTGCTGCCTTTTAATTAGTACTACCACCCAAGGTCATGTTTTGGCCTGTAAAGGTGATAGCAGGTGATGAACTATCATGACATAAAGTTCATACACTTTTGTTGTCTGGTGACAGATAGGAAGGCTTTCACAGGCTTGTGAAGAACACTTGAATTAAAAGCATGTTGAAATCTGATGTGTTGGGCCTAATTGGTGTACATTGAAGGTTAGCAAAATGTACTTCATGCTACCTTGCTGAAAAAGTTTTATCAGACTACACTCTGGTTTATACATTGAGGCTTTTTCTTGTGCAAGTTCCCACAAGACTTCATCAGCACAATTGATTTTAACCTCTCTAAGTCAGACCAAGTTAGCATTCTGCACACTAGAACAGGACACAACTGATTCCACAGCCACATGTATACATAGTTCAAGAATGGCAATACGGCCATGTTTTCTTGTGGACAGGCACCTCAGACTGCAGAGAATATTCTTAAGGAATGCCCGAAATATGAAATGCTAAGGCACATACACTGGTAAAGAGAAACAACAGTAGCAGAAAAACTCTACAGACCTGTGTACAAGTTACAAGACATTAAAATTTATAGACAAGACACAAAACTTCAGATATAAGCACATTCCAGGAGTATTAAAAAATAATTCGCTTTCTGTTGTGTGAAGATGTCAGTGTCCATATCTGGCATTGGTAACAGAGTCTTGTGAAGATGTCAGTGTCCATATCTGGCATTGGTAACAGAGTCTTGGTAGATGAATACTCTTCATCATTTCTTGTGAAACTTATCTCGTTCATTTGTTACTGAAGTGAGGATGATGGTTGATAATTATAAATATCACAAACAAGTTACAATTATACTCTGGTAGGTATTGAAACTCAAGGTTTCTAGGGCATGTACTGAGAAGAGCACAGCTTGAAAACTAAATAACCACTGGAAAGATCAAGGAGAGAAGAGATAGGGGATGAGAAAGAAAGAAATTTCTAGATGGACTAGTATTGTGGCAGGGTAGAAGATCACAAATCGAGCTTATTGACAACACAAAGATAGAGAGTCATGGAGAAACATGATCACCTACGCCATTCGGCATGTCACTTGATTGATTGATTGATTGATTGAAACACTGAGATATAGATGTATCAGAATACAGTATACAACTGTAGTGTGCTTACAACTGTAGTGTGCTTACAACTGTAGTGTGCTTACAACTGTAGTGTGTTTAACAGACCTTTATCATCATCCCAGTTGAGCTGAAAGGGCATCATCAATTACAACGGATAATGTGTTTACAAGTGCTGTGATAGGAATACTTAGATAAGAATGAATAGTGAAAATTTTAATCAGAAAGTAACCAGGAAATTTCAATGTCATATCAGTGTTCTGAGAAATTCTCAAGGATGTTGTAACATTAAATTAGGGTCAAAACAAAATGACAATCCTTTTCTGAGGATATCCTGATAGACAGGGACGGATAAGTATAGAAATATCTGAATAGTCCTACATTAAGTTAGACTGCACTGCTTCTTGATGTCCAGGTCACTGATGAACCAAATGAAGGCAGGAGTGAGATGGTTGTTTCTTAACAATCACATTGTAGCGTAACAATCACATTGTAGCGTAACAATTACATTCTAACTTCTGTGACACCAACAGTGGGTAATAAGTTTGGTGCTGTAAAACTGTAAAACAATAGTACATACGTAAAACACAAGATGGACCAACTTACAGATTAGAATATAGAGTAAGGGTATGAAACATTACAGATAACAGTAAATCTCGTGTTATCTTGTATTTTCTTGAAAAGACTGTATGGTTATAATATGTAATTGGAATATATTAAGAGACATCAGGTCATATGGTTTGTACACATTAGCAGACTACGATCAGACAGCATACTACAGTTTCCGGCATCTCATTTCCATATTTCCGTTGGATATGTTTGTTTGTTGTGATCATTTTTCCCATTCGTTGTCTTTTGATGTTTTGTGTGTATCTTGATAAAGACCTTGTGGTTGAAACGCTAAATATGATTTGTGTATTGTAATTTGTTTTCTTGTGTGCGCATCATTACCTACTAGTTTTAGTTATAGTCTGTCGTGTCTGATTGAAGCGATTATATAAACCTGTGTTTTACTAAGTCTAATTATCACAGCAAGCTATGCTTGACAGATACATGGAAGACAGACCTAGAGGTCGACCATGAAAACGATGGATCGTTGAAATATAAGAGGCGACAAATTCAGCACACACGAGGGTCATCTCTAGAAAACTCTTCTGCCTCTGACGATGAAAGACAACAAAGGGTTTTGCTGAGGATACTTTTAAATAGATTTGTACACCAGAAGGTATCAATCCTGACTGTTCTCAATCTAACTATAAACCTGTAACCCATCAGAGTCATAGTGGTACCATATTGGGTGCTTCAGCATACAATTGTCCAGCAATTTCTATCTTCAACGATGCCAATGAGTGAGGAAAAATCTTGTCCAGCCATTGATGTTCTCTGTCCATGTTTTTATTTGTCCCCCTCTGCTTCTTCCACCTTTGACTGTTCTCAATACCATTCAGGAAACATTCAAGAGTCATTACTCATTGAAGAGTGCATGGAATGTAACTCTGTGAGTGTGGATACTGAGTGCTAGTGTGGATGCAGATGCTCAGTGTGGATGCTGAGTGTGAGACAGCATAATGGTGACAATGACAGCAGCAGTGGCCATAATGACAGCAGAAATAATGATTATGATAGCAGCAGTGGTGGCAATGATAGCAGAAGTGATGGTAATGACAAAGCAATGATGGTAATGACAGGTAGTAATGACAGCCGCAGTGATGGTAATGACAGCCACAGTGGTGGCAATGACAGCAGCAGTGATGGCAACGATAGTGGTTGCAATGATAGCAGAATATGTAATAATGACAGGTAATGGTTGCAATGATAGCAGAATATGTAATAATGACAGGTAATGGTTGCAATGATAGCAGAATATGTAATAATGACAGGTAATGGTTGCAATGATAGCAGAATATGTAATAATGACAGGTAATGGTTGCAATGATAGCAGAATATGTAATAATGACAGGTAATGGTTGCAATGATAGCAGAATATGTAATAATGACAGGTAATTGCAATGATAGCAGAATATGTAATAATGACAGGAAATGGTTGCAATGACAGGTAATGGTTGCAATGACAGCGACAGTAATAATAATGACACTGATGATGTTAAAAACCAAGATGCCCCACCTGTTGCTCCGTAAGTAGGATGCCATGCCGATACTCCTGACAGTATTGCACACAGAGCACAAGCATGACGCCTCAGAATGTAAACTTACATAGACGAACCAACTGAACACCCTACCAAAGGTCCAACTGCTGGTCATGAAGACAAAACACCCTCACCGCACTGGCAACAATTCCTGGACAATCTTAAAGTGGTTCTTGTACAAAAATTATCACTTTTTCTTTTGATCGTTACTCAGTGTCATATGAAACTGACAGCTTTCAGTTCCGCTGTAGGTTCCAGTAGACAGCTTTCAGTTCCGCTGTAGGTCCCAGTAGGTTTGCTCTTTTCTAAAGGTTACAAGAAAGATATAACTGAACCAAATAATTCTTGCGTGATGGTGATGATTGTACAGGTTGGTGCTTGGTGGTATCAATGATATGAATGGTGACACAGACTGGAGTTGTTATGCTCATAGAAGAATAGTCTTGTTGTTTATGGATGTGTGGTTTCGAAGATTGTTGTCCATATGTTATTGCTGCTGAGTGGTTTTATGCTTTGGAAGAAGTAAATCAAATATAAATTGTTTCATGCTATAAGATCCTGTAGTTTCAAGTGATTTATGATTTTAGTAAATGAGAGATTTCTAGCAGATCATGTGGTATCTGGACAATGGAAGATGAGGGATTTCTAGCAGATCATGTGGTATCTGGACAATGGAAGATGAGGTATTTCTAGCAGATCATGTGGTATCTGGACAATGGAAGATGAGGGATTTCTAGCAGATCATGTGGTATCTGGACAATGGAAGATGAGGGATTTCTAGCAGATCACATGGTACCCAGACACTTTGGAAGATAAACCCTTTCAGATAACAAGATGTCAATTATGATGTATTGACAGATGAGCCTTTTCAATCAAATAATGTGATGCAATGATGTTTTTGAAATATTGGAGCTTTCAATTATCATATGAGATGAATATGATGTTCTGGAAGATTATTCTCAGCAACCACGTGATGTCATGCGATGTCAGGATGCTTGTGATGACACAATGTCTGTCAAGCAACTCTCCTGATATTATTCCAAAAACTTCACACAGCAAGCTCTTTCAGTCTGTTACTTCTGGGCACATTCCTCTGTGAATGTAGAAGAAATGAAATGTTTAAGACTTTCAATTAATTCAAATTTATAAACAATTTGAAAGTCATGACATATGGTGACATAGTGGTCAGTACATCACTACCATAAACATTATTATTATCATCATCCTCATTAAACCCATAATCCTTCTGGGACATAGGGGTGACATTCTGAAAATATCAACACAAACATTCCGCCATGACTCTCTGTTCCCAGTTCCTTGTTTAAGTGTGGATCTTCTTCTTCTGCATTTATTCTCAAACTCCTGCAGATTAGCAGGATGTAGTCCAGAGAATGGAGTGTGTTGTGTCAACTTTATTGTGATATCTGCATCTTTCGGCCTAATTCATCTGACTTCACCGTGACCTCTGGGTCATTTTGACCCTATATCAGGTGGTTGGTTGGTTGCTGATCCAGCTGTCCATGGGCTCATGCCCTTTGACCCAATGCCATTAAAATGGCATTATATTGCTGGGAAATCTGTGTATTTTTGGCCCACCCTGGGCCAGAGCCTGATAATAACTATCACACCACCAGGAAGGTAGGTTTCAATCTATGCACTGCCCTGAGCCACTGTAGCCAAGATAAGGTTCACTGTGCTTATTCCCCGCCACCAATTGACTACTGGCTACTACTGGCTATGTCGAACTTCTCTATTGCTCCAGGCATGCAACCAAATGTTCAAGACAAAAGGACTGTCACATCCTGAGTCGCTGTGCTTCTATGATGGGCCTCAGTCATAAGGACAAAAATAGCCGTCAGTTTTCTCCTCCCCAGTGCTGCGCAGTACATCTCTGGCTCCCTCCCAACCGGATACAAATAACAAAAATACATTGCAACAACAAAATAAAAGCATGAGAAGCATAACTGTATAGATGGACATGCCATGAAGCTTCAATAAGATAACCTCAATATAACGGCATGTCATCTACTAAGAAGTCATCTACTACGCCCCCTAATCCTCCTTCACCTCTTACCACATACATGGCAGGAGATAATATGACTATTCTTTGTTCATCTTTCAGGTCCCCCTTCCCCCGAGAGGGGGCCTCTGAGTACAATGCGCGAAGAACAATGAATGCGGTGATCTATGCGTTTTCAGCCAAATTTAGTTACGTTAAATAATATGTGATTTGTTACGTTAAAATGTGGCCACCGATTCCCGTACTGAACCTAATATTCTTATTTAGTTAAACCCCAACCCCTTACTGAAGGGGTAATATCTATGGCCCTGATGCGTTGGGGGTGATGGCAGGAAAAGAATTTGAGAAACACTGGGGTATAGTGACAGGAGGTGGGTTACATTTAGTATGAGAAACACTGGGGTATAGTGACAGGAGGTAGGTTACATTTAGTATGAGAAACACTGGGGTATAGTGACAGGAGGTAGGTTACATTTAGTATGAGAAACACTGGGGTATAGTGACAGGAGGTAGGTTACATTTAGCAATCTACAGCGGTTCTGTAACTGTAAAAAAATAAGAGATTCAATATTCGCGCTCTATGACAGAAATACATAGGAAAATGGATTGTGAAACTCCATGTTCTCATGGAATTCTAGGTCACATCCACCTGATCATACGCATCTGTTGATTCAAGTCGAGTCTGCTCTTATATCTATAGACAGAGAAAGAGAGAGAGAGATGAGAGAGAGATGAGAGAGAGATGAGAGAGAGATGAGAGAGAGATATGAAAGAGATGAGAGAGAGATATGAAAGAGATGAGAGAGAGAGATGAGAGAGAGATGAGAGAGAGATATGAAAGAGATGAGAGAGAGATATGAAAGAGATGAGAGAGAGATGAGAGAGATATGAGAGAGATATGAGAGAGATGAGAGAGAGATGAGAGAGATATGAGAGAGAGATGAGAGAGAGATATGAAAGAGATGAGAGAGAGATGAGAGATGAGAGAGATATGAGAGAGATGAGAGAGAGATGAGAGAGATGAGAGAGAGATGAGAGAGATGAGAGAGATGAGAGAGAGATGAGAGAGAGATGAGAGAGAGATGAGAGAGATGAGAGAGATGAGATGAGAGAGCGATGAGAGAGAGATGAGAGAGAGATGAGAGAGATATAGAGAGATGAGAGAGAGATGAGAGAGATGAGAGAGATGAGAGAGAGAGATGAGAGAGAGATGAGAGAGATGAGAGAGATGAGAGAGAGATGAGAGATGAGAGAGAGATGAGAGAGAGATGAGAGAGAGATGAGAGAGAGATGAGAGAGATGAGAGAGAGATGAGATAGAGATGAGAGAGATATGAGAGAGATGAGAGAGAGATGAGAGAGATGAGAGAGATATGAAAGAGATGAGAGAGAGATGAGAGAGATATATGAGAGAGATATGAAAGAGAGATGAGATGAGAGATGAGAGAGAGATGAGAGAGAGATGAGAGAGAGATGAGAGAGAGATGAGAGAGATGATAGAGAGATGAGAGAGAGATGAGAGAAATGAGAGAGATGAGATGAGAGAGCGATGATAGAGATGAGAGAGAGATGAGAGAGAGATGAGAGAGATGAGAGAGAGAGATGAGAGAGAGATGAGAGAGATGAGAGAGATGAAAGAGAGATGAAAGAGAGATGAGATGAGAGATGAGAGAGAGATGAGAGAGATGAGAGAGAGATGAGAGAGATGATAGAGATGAGAGAGATGAGATGAGAGAGCGATGATAGAGATGAGAGAGAGATGAGAGAGAGATGAGAGAGATGAGATGAGAGAGCGATGACAGAGATGAGAGAGAGATGAGAGAGAGATGAGAGAGATGAGAGAGAGAGATGAGAGAGAGATGAGAGAGAGATGAGAGAGATGAGAGATGAGAGAGATGAGAGAGAGATGAGAGAGAGATGAGATAGAGATGAGAGAGATATATGAGAGAGGTGAGAGAGATATGAGAGAGATATGAGAGAGAGATGAGAGAGAGAAGAGAGAGATGAGAGATATGAAAGAGATGAGAGAGAGATGAGAGAGATATATGAGAGAGATATGAAAGAGAGATGGGAGAGAGATGAGAGAGATGAGAGAGATGAAAGAGAGATGAGAGAGAGATGAAAGAGAGATGAGATGAGAGATGAGAGAGATGAGAGAGAGATGAGAGAAAGAGATGAAAATTCACAATTAGACGATGATGTGAATGACTGAACACCAAGCGAGTACGAGCGCATCCTTCATTAATTATACAGTCATGCGGGCTCATCCTTCTAAAGTGCTGCATCTATATGTCGTATCCCTTCATTGGTTACTGTGTATACTTTCTGTCGACAGCCAGTGAAAATCACGGGAAAAGTCAAATCAACGTTAGAAGGATGATTCCAAATTTAGCACATAGGTCTTATATTGTAGATGGTCGCGCTATTTCCTTGTGCTAGACAGTGGATTTTTATTTTCAGCCCAGATTAGTCGTTTTTCCTCTAGCATTGTTATTTATGCTGTTCTATGAAGCTGTTCTACCTATCTATTGTCTTTTCTCTGCTTTTGTTGTAAGGCGTCGCAGGATTGAATGGCGATATGTTTATGGCTATGGCACGTGTGGTCGCTTGTATGCAGTAATATTGTGACGTCTGCTAACGCTGGTAACTCATTCAATCCACCTTCTTCTTGATCTTCTGTGTCTTGCTGTTTCAATTTTCATGTTTTATTCTCTAGCCACTTGTCAATATGGGTTGCTTCTAATTAAATATCCGAACCATTTCAGGCTCATTGTTCCACTATATAATTGATGGCAGATGGTGTTCCAACAGTTCTTGTAATCTCTTCATTTCTCACAAGATCTATTCTTGTTCCAACAGTTCTTGTAATCTCTTCATTTCTCACAAGATCTATTCTTGTTCCAACAGTTCTTGTAATCTCTTCATTTCTCACAAGATCTATTCTTGTTCCAACAGTTCTTGTAATCTCTTCATTTCTCACAAGATCTATTCTTGTTCCAACAATTCTTGTAATCTCGTCATTTCTCACATGATCTCTTGTTGTTCTGTTTACTGCTTTTCTTAGACATCTCATTTCACAAGTAGTAAACTTTCTCTCTTGTTCTTTAGTTAGTATCCATCTCTGACAGTGATAACACAATGTATAAAGATTGAATTTACGACTTGTTTTTCATTTCTATCAGGATAGATTTGTGATTCAAGATTGCTGTAAGTTCATAATTTACGTAATTGGCTTTTTGAATTCTTGACTAAATCTCTAGATCTCCACAGCATTTACAAGTACCAAATGATTGCTGTACTCAATTATTGCTGGCTGTACTCAATGATTGCTGGCTGTACTCAATGATTGCTGGCTGTACTCAATGATTGCTTAAGAGTACAATTCCATTATTCTCAATTCTCCAGGAGGTGGAGAATATTCTATTCCAGAGACAATTTTGGTAGAACATAAGCATATATTCAGTTGAACTATAAATCGAATCAAATCACTCTACTAAAAAAGATATTGCACTAACGACTAAGCTACATCGGTTCCCTAAGGGGGCTTGTAGTATTTATCATCTGGTTTTCCTTTGACAATTCATTAAGTCGTTTCCGCCAAATCACACATTTAAATCAGGTTATCGACCGACTGAACATTGCATACCATAACACAACGACATAAAGTAAAGTAACCCATAGCTTTTATTAATGCCTTAGGGTGTGAGATGTTAGCGATCTCACATTTCACAGCGACATACCAACAATTTAAGACATACAGGGTTAGAGAGATAGCGTTCACGCATGATTACTCACGTACTGAGGCGATGATAATGTTTGATGCAGACAAGAGAGCGTGCGTGCCGGTCTCAGTTTGGATATTATTGTGCTAACAATACGGATTTATGGAAGAGTTCGAATGGATGATAAAATAAAACACTGACGTCATTTCTCACCATCATCACCATATACTCGGCAGGACTTAGCAGTCATACCAGCTTTAGAAATTTCGGCCAAACTTGAGTCAATCTCATTGCTCAGCCTTTAGAAATTCTTTCCAAGCTAAAGAATCGCCTTGTTCAGCCTTTAAAAACTTCTGTCAAGCTTGAGTCAATCGCCTTGTTCAGCCGTTAAAAACTTCTGTCAAGCTTGAGTCAATTGCCTTGTTCAGCCGTTAAAAACTTCTGTCAAGCTTGAGTCAATCGCCTTGTTCAGCCTTTAAAAACTTCTGTCAAACTTGAGTCAATCGCCTTGTTCAGCCTTTAAAAACTTCTGTCAAACTTGAGTCAATCGCCTTGTTCAGCCTTTAAAAACTTCTGTCAAACTTGAGTCAATCGCCTTGTTCAGCCTTTAAAAACTTCTGTCAAACTTGAGTCAATCGCCTTGTTCAGCCGTTAAAAACTTCTGTCAAACTTGAGTCAATCGCCTTGTTCAACCTTTAAAAACTTCTGTCAAACTTGAGTCAATCGCCTTGTTCAGCCGTTAAAAACTTCTGTCAAGCTTGAGTCAATCGCCTTGTTCAGCCTTTAAAAACTTCTGTCAAACTTGAGTCAATCGCCTTGTTCAGCCTTTAAAAACTTCTGTCAAACTTGAGTCAATCGCCTTGTTCAGCCTTTAAAAACTTCTGTCAAACTTGAGTCAATCGCCTTGTTCAGCCTTTAAAAACTTCTGTCAAACTTGAGTCAATCGCCTTGTTCAGCCTTTAAAAACTTCTGTCAAACTTGAGTCAATCGCCTTGTTCAGCCTTTAAAAACTTCTGTCAAACTTGAGTCAATCGCCTTGTTCAGCCTTTAAAAACTTCTGTCAAACTTGAGTCAATCGCCTTGTTCAGCCTTTAAAAACTTCTGTCAAACTTGAGTCAATCGCCTTGTTCAGCCTTTAAAAACTTCTGTCAAACTTGAGTCAATCGCCTTGTTCAGCCGTTAAAAACTTCTGTCAAGCTTGAGTCAATCGCCTTGTTCAGCCTTTAAAAACTTCTGTCAAACTTGAGTCAATCGCCTTGTTCAGCCTTTAAAAATTTCTGTCAAACTTGAGTCAATCACCTTGTTCAGCCGTTAAAAACTTCTGTAAAGCATGAGTCAATCGCCTTGTTCAACCTTTAGAAACTCTTTCCAAGCTAGAGAATCTCCATGCTCAGCATTTAGAAACTCCTGTCATGATTGAGTACTTGTTAACAATTTTGTCAGTTATAATTCTGGTCTTATTTTCATTCAGAAATAGATTTAAATTAAAAATATTTCTAGTTGCTTTTATTTATCAGTATAATAAAACATTATTTCCCAAACACTTTTTTGCTGTTCATATGTTTTTCATTTGTTTCTCTCTCATAGGATCCCCCTTATCATCTTATTTTGCTCCTCTCTTACACTTTGATTCTATGTTTGTAATATTAATTTGTTTTTGTCCTGATGCAGATTTTGTAGTCAAAACATCGTTTGTTTCTGCTGATGTCGTTAGTGTATTTAGTATTTTACTACAACACTCCCTACGTATCTGTGTTCCCCCCCCCCCCATTACTCTATCCCCCTCATCAATCCTCAAATCGTTAGTACGTTAGATTGTTCGCTAACACTGAATAATTCATCCTAATAACTTCTATAAACCTCACTGTTGCACAACGTAGCCACTAAAATAAATAAAAAATGTTAAATATAGTCTTTTTCTGCCCCATGTTTACACAACACATAAATCTATCAATCATAGTGTGTCACATTTGCCAGGTACGCCTTGGTAATAGCAAACACTTCAGTTGACAGTTTTAAGTAATATAGAGGATGACTCAGTGACATAATATGTCAGCGTACCTGAAGTGTATGTCTCAGAACATGAATTTCTTAATATTTATTCAGTTCATGTGAGCACCTCCCTCTTCCTAATTTGAAAATAAAACCTTTAAGAATAATTGATGAGGAGATGGGTGCCTATAATTACGATTTTCGCCTAATAAAATACCGCAGACAAGGAGAGACGAATACAAGTCATTGCCAGAAGTGGCGTTTGATAACCAAGTTTATTTTTTGATGTCGGACAATTATATTTGTCGTGTGTTCTATGTGGCTAATTATTAAATGTCTGCAGCACTTGTTTTCAAAAGCCTGAATCCTTCTTCCTGTGTCTACATTCAGTGTCTAACTATCACATCTGTATAAAAGTAGACTTAGTACTAGAGACCTGAACGAATTTATCTTTAATGTAATACTGATATTACTTTTCTATACCATGGCAACCTTGCCATGATACCAGATCTCTGTCTTGTCTCAGCTCTAACGGCCACCAATCACAATACAAGACCAATCAAAACAAAGAAGAATCAGCCTTCTTACGTCATGTTTTTAATTATTTGACGTGATTTCCTTTGGTCAATATTTCTATACTTTGTGTAACTGAGGAACGCAAGACCACCGGCAGTAATGACCTTAATCATGTAACAGAAAATAAACAAGACTTCATTCATCACGTTTTTATTTTGCCGTGATTTTCGTTGGTCACTATTTATATACTTGGAGTACATGCCCAAAAAATCCAAGGCCGACCAACGAAATGTACGGAAATAATCACAAATCAGCCTTTCAGTTCATGTTTTCTTTCGGTACACAAGTCTTTACTTGGAGCCCGGTCATGGGTGGCGCCTGCCAAAGTTGAATAACGAATTAAAACTAACAGACTAAAAACTTAAATTAAAACTTGGATTAAAACTAAAAAAAAACTACTTAATGAACTATCTTACCAGTATAAGGTAACCATGTAGTGGAAGCCCTCTCACTGTGGAATACCAGGAAATGAGAAAGCAGACCAACTAGCTAAGGAAGGTGCTGCCCAAGACCAACCAAATGTGCCAATCACATACCATGATCAAGTCAATAAGAAAGCCACAAACACAAACACAAGATGACTATCAAATTATGAACAGATCAGAAAAGTTATAATTCTACGTCTCAGAACGGGACACAACCGACTCCGAAGTCACATGTATACAAAATTCAAGATTGGCAACACGACCATGTGGACAGGCAGCACTGATTAACGACACTGGAATCAAAGCTCTATGGGACACTGTATGAACTACAAAAGACAAGTGAATTTTATTCATGAGACATAATTACAGATACAGACATGTTTCAAGTGAATAAAAGAAGAAGAAGAATAACGAATTGCACTGGAATAATCGGAAACATTAACCAAAAGACTTGATTTAACTCTGTTGATATGTATATTTGCGAAATCCACACCTCTAACCCACAACCTTTTTCTCTCAAGTTACTCGTGTTTTGAGTTTCAGAATTAATGTCCGATTCTCTTGAATCACTCAGTGTTAGCATGCACTTATGTGACCTAGCAACAAGCACAGACAACTATGCCATGTTTCACAACATTGAATACCCCTTCCACATAACACCTATCTTAGAGACAGTTTGACGACAGTGAATACCCCCTATACATTACACTGATCTTAGAAACAAATTCGAAATAATATATAAATATAATAGAGGGAATGTTTATAGTTACGTTATCTTTTGTGTGTCGTCACAGTCTGATGCTGGTGGTAAATTCAATGTATTGTGGCAATTAAAAGCCGTAGAAGATTGACTTCACTGTACTCGGTTTCCCATATGTACTCTGTCCCTCTCAACGAAGCGGCACGCCGCCTGCCGAGAGTACCACTCATAGCACGTAACTCCATAGCTTCAAGTGATGATCCTCAGGGATCTCCGAAAAAAATCCACCTTATAAACAAGACGACACGAGCCGGATTCGAACCCGCGACCCCTTGAACACAAGGCGAACAGCTTAACCACTAAGCATTCAATACTTCTCAAAGTGGGCCATATCGCTCATCTCTGGAGGCCATTGAGAATTAGTGGTTAAGTGGTTAAGAATTAGTGGATAGGGGATTTGGGAAAATGACCTACGAGTCATAGGTTCCCTAGCTCTGATCTACAACGTGACTCTTGGTAGTTCTTTCGTTCACTTGAAACATGTCTACATCCGTTATTTCTGTCTCCTGAATAAAGCTCACTGTCCTTTGTAGTTCACACAGTGTCCCACAGAGCTTCGACTTCAGTGCCGCCTCCTCTGGCCAACATGTACGCCTCAACGTTTCACTCTCAGAACAATCTTGAAGTATATGTTTGGCACTAAGTACTGCCTGTCCACATGGCCGTGTTGCCAATCTTGAACTTTGTGTGCATGTAACTGCGGAGTCGGTTGTGTACAGTTCTCAGGCGTAGAATTACAACTTGCTCTGATCTGTTCATAATGTGATAGTCATCTTGTGTTGGTGTCTGTGGCTCTCCTATTGACCCGATCATCTGTTTTTTCTGATGGTAGGTGATTGGCACATCTGGTTGGTCTTCGGCAGCATCTTTCTTCGCCAGTTGGTCTGTTTTTTCATTTCCTGGCACACCACAGCGAGAGGGCATCCACTGCATGGTTACACTGTACTGGTAAGACAGTTCATTAAGTAATTTGTGCAACTCTGTTAGTTTTCCAGACTAGAGAGGTCTAATCACTGACCGTGCATCTGTCAGGAATACCACGGGCTGTGGGTCAGGATTTTGATTCAGCAGTTTTTCAGTTGCCACCATAATTGCTTGGATTTCTACATCATAATTATTGCAGAATTTCCCTGAATTACCCTGCTGAATTGTTGAAATTGTTGGTGTATCCTTCTGATCGTATCTATAGGCGTGTGTGGATATTCCATATATACACATGCACCTCCATTTCTCACTGCATTCTGTGCTGACCCATCTGTGTATACTCTGACCCATATATCTTGTGGATATTTCTCGTCCAGGAAACTGAGGATGACTGTCCTTCGCTGCACACTGTTCTGTTCGTCCTCGCTTAGTATTCCTTTCACATGGATACGAATGTATATTGGTATTCCATACCTTTCACTCAAATGGGTTTTTTCTGGTACAGACCTTAAAAGGCTGTCAACTTCAGGTAGGTCGGTAAATTGTCTACGGAGTCGTTTAGCTTGGTGAATACAGCTGCTACTATTGTCAGTAAATATCTACATACAGAATCAAAACAAGTATGCATACGCGCCGATTTAGGTTATTTCCAATTCTATGACCTCTGTCGTGTTATCTAGCAACAAGCACAGACAACTCCACCATACTTCTCCATATTGAATGTCCCCTAAGATTACAAAGATCGTAAAATATATATTTTATTAAATCTATTATAGAATATATATATATATATATATATATATATATATATATATATATATATATATATATATATATATATATTGATTTATTTCTAAGTTCGGTGTAATAGTAGGAGCAATCAATCTCGCGGAACATTGTGATGTGGTCTGTACTTTATGCTAGGTAACACGTCATAGATCACAGAGATTTACTGAAGCGAAGATCTGAGAACCTATGGACAAGTCCGGTGTGCGAAGAAGATAATCAACATGCACAACTTGACCTAAGATTATTATTTACATGATTTTGTTGGTCATTATGCATATATTTTGTGAGAATGCCGACAAACGAAATGTACGGTGATAATAGAAAACATGACGTATGAAGGCATGCTTTGATTCTTCGCGTAGTCGTAACTGTGCAAAGCCACGTCTACGGCTTAAATCTGGGGGTTGTTGACCGCAGACAGTCCAGCCAATTGAATAAATCATACCAGCCGAGCATCAAATATCATCAAAACAAATCGCACACTAAAAAATGAAAATTATGAAATGCTACACCTATTTTACATTGATATATGGACAAACAGCCAGAAGACGGAATTGAAGCCCTCGAAATGTGGATATATAGAAGAATAGGCAGAACTGCATAGAAAGAGGAGAAAAAGTGGTTCTGTTAACACCACGCACAAAGAGGAGACAAAGTGGTTCTGTTAACACCGCGCACAAAGAACAAGCAATACAATGAAGCACACATAAAACAAATTAAATACTTTGGACATATTAAAAGACACTATCTCTCTCTCTCTCTCTCTCTCACTATCTCCCCCCCCCCCAGTTGAAGACGAAGTTAGAGTCGAAGATTTTAAAACATGAGGTAGACATAGATACAATTGGGGGGGGGGGGGGTTTGGGGGGATATAACGAGATAGATACAGCTTAGCAGTATGTACCACCAGGAGACAGAATATGGAAGTCCATATCATCCAGCCACCTATGCGAAGACGGCACCTGATGAATATCAGAGTATGCCTCCGACAGGACAACAAGGAAGAAGAGGAAGAAATTGGTATAACATTATTCCTTCTCTGTGTAACTTCTCAAACTACTGTTGGTTATCAGACTTTAGTCCGGAGAAAGGAATGTATTCGGTCAAAAATAACCGTATTTTGTAACAGATACTAAAGAGATAAATATCCAGGTATGAAAA
Organism: Meghimatium bilineatum; assembly: GCA_034231615.1. Taxonomy (NCBI): domain Eukaryota; kingdom Metazoa; phylum Mollusca; class Gastropoda; order Stylommatophora; family Philomycidae; genus Meghimatium; species Meghimatium bilineatum. The sequence goes on from CM067304.1 coordinate 1,315,886, forward strand.
CTGGGATAACACTGGGCAATATAAGGAAAAAAATGGAAATATCCAGGTGTGAATATATTGGCAACACTTGGCAATATACGGAAAAAATGGAAATAGGTAAAGAACTTTGCCAAAAATTAAGTAAACAGCGTACTAAAACAACCACAAAACGAGACGCCGTTTCGACAGAAAAGTCTTCAAAACTATCATAACCAAATATTACACATTGTATAATAGGAAGAGATAAGAGGAGTAAAAGTAGATAATAAAGGAGAGAGGATACGAAGAGAAGAAAGAAGGAAAACAAGTGCAGCAAGATATGAAGACTATCAAAAGATGTAGAGTCTGATACACGAATTAATACGGAGCCCCTGTGTGCAGGCAGCACAGACGGCGGAAGACTGCATTACACTAAACCAATTAAGGAAGGGTCTTTGGCCCACAGAGATAGATATCCACAGAAAGATGTATGGGAGCCTTGAGAAGCTTTCAAATACAGCAGCATTTATCAAGAAAACCGTACTCGCTGTGTACACATGTTAAACTGTGAACGAGAAGATGTACACATGTTAAACTGTGAACGAGAAGATGTACACATGTTAAACTGTGAACGAGAAGATGTACACATGTTAAACTGTGAACGAGAAGATGTACACATGTTAAACTGTGAACGAGAAGATGTACACATGTTAAACTGTGAACAAGAAGATGTACACATGTTAAACTGTTAACGAGAAGAAGATGATTCGTGTTTATTTGTTGTGTTTTCCTCTAATCTTATTGTATTTGTTTTCCTTCTTATTTTCACTTCTATATTATTTCCTTTGCTACCAATCTTTTCCAACCATTCTACGTGTGTCTGTTCGTAATATTACTATTATGTATTTTTGACCTGATGAAGACTTATTTAGTCGATTCGTAGTCTATTTTATATTTGATTTTAGTAGGACGTGTACTTAATAATGGCAACCCTCCTTACATATTTCTGTTTTTACTATCCCTGTGATATATACCATCCGACCGCGACTTAATTCTATTATATAGGACACGGGTTCCAGTTTTGGTAAGGCCATATATTTTATCCTTCTGATGTGAAAGGATGTGCAGAGATAGGTTATCGGTGCTTCTGTCTTGGTTAAAATTGCTTTTATGTCTTCCCTGCGCAATAAATAGCACACTTTACAATTTTCAAGTACCAGACGTCACGGATTTCCGTGAAACACCAATGAACAAATTTGATGCCGTGACGTCACATCTCCCGACGCAGACAATAATTTTTGTTAGAAAACTTAACATACATAGATTAAATATCACAACTGCTGCACATGCTAATCCTACCCTAATTCTAAATACTAAAACCATAATTCTAAACACTAATTCTAACCCTATCCCTAAATCAATCACAAGCTGCGCATGACCAATCACACTGCAAAGGTTAGGTAATACCTCTCAGTAGAAGGAAACTAGAACAAAGGTCACAGTGATGACACAAAAGATATTTCAGCCACTGTCTTAATTTCCTCGCTAGCATGTTGATTCTTTCACCGCTACACTTTACATTAAACCATTCCGAAAACGAATGTGCTGGACCGGCGCAAATATGTCACAGCTCCGATGTGAAACCAGCATCACGACGTACTTACCGCTCCCTGGCGGCAATCACATGAACGTTCATGTTGGTTATCAGAGAACTAACGCAGAAGAAGAAGGCTAGGTGTGTCATGTGACATATTCTTTCCAAAACGTAGTCATCCTTATAAATCTCCTGAAATCCCGCGGTCTCTGGCAAGTTGTCCCGTTTCCTCTAGCGATAAGTGCATGTATTCCTCAATATCTCTACAAATTCCAAGCGAAATTTTTAACACATCCGTAAGGAAATTATTGGCACAGTACTCCAGTAGTTTTCCATTGCTTTCAGAAAGAACATCCGATTATATATGACCATATGAGGAGACATGTTATCTTCGCCATCTTGGACCGGAAGTCATTAATCTTTAAAATTTTAACATTCAAACCTTAAACTTTATAATTTTAACATTCAAACCTTAAACTTTATAATTTTAACATTAAAATTTATAATTGTAACATTAAAACATTAAAGTAAAGGTATGTTCCATGGCAGCAACCTGCCGCCGGGGACGAATATAAACTCATCTACTAACCCGCAGCAACTATTTGGTGGGGTCGCCAGTTCCCCTCTTTGCTGTCTTTACCTCCCCTAACTCATAAGTCAGGTACTCATTTGCGGCTGAGTCGGCATGAGGAGTGATCGGGTCAAGCGAGAAATCGCAACCCGGTTGTTTTTTGTGTGTTTTGTCCGGACGTGGTGTCGAACCTGGCACGCTGTAACCCGGTGATAGCAAGCAAGTTTACTATGAACTAGGATACCGGCATTCTCGAGTAACATTAAAAACAAAACATTAAACGTTATAACTTTAACATTAAACGTTATAACTTTATCATTAAACTTTATAACTTTAACATTAAAACATTAAACTTAAAAAAATAATAATATATAATATAAATTAAATAGTATATCTCGTATATTGTTCCTGCGTTAGCGGGAACCACAATTTACTTGTATACGCTATTATTTGAAGCAACATTGTTGTACTGTTCCTATTTTTATTTCTGTGTACAAGAAGACATGTCAGTCACTGTAGTGCGAATACGAATGTTCTATTTGTGTTGCCGGAGATACATCAAACTGGTACGGGATGTTGGTTGTTGTTGTAATAATCCTTGTCTCGATTGGTCCGTTCTAAGTGGTATTAAGTGCACGGTTTGAATGTCTTGACAAAATCGCATCTTTTATTGGAGATTAGTCAAGTGCGGAAAACCCCGTCAGAATAACCATCCCACAACACATAGGAAGCAAGAGATAATAGATCGCAATTCCTTGGGTTATTCTTGATCAGGAACAAGCGTCACAGGACTTGTGGCATTCCCATATATTTCCTGCTTGCCGTTCCGTCAGCCATCTAAAAGTGTATAAGCTCAGTGTCCCACTCAGTTGCTGATTACGCAATCTTGTGATCTTTCCAGAGAGGAAGCACTTTCTCCCATCACCTCTAGTCACTCCCATTTCTACCATTCTCTGAATATGTATTTTGTCTCGTTCGACTTCCTCCTCGTCTTCTCATAGAGAATCCGTGACTGCTCTAATCAATTCAATCCTGTCTTTTCTTATCTCGGTGCCGTTCAACAAGGCTTTACCAGCCAACACATCGGCTCTTTCGTTTCCCCTGACCCCATGACATGGTCAGTAGATCCATGTAATGCTCTGCGCGTTGTTGAGCAGAGTGACCCATTCAGTTCTCATCATACACTTTTCTATCTTGTGCAGCATACTTTAAGAGTCCGCTAGAATCACTGAGTCTGTTGGTGGTTGCATTGCCAGGCAAGTGTGAGCTGCTGTCACCGCTTCTATTTCCATTCTCATACTGCATGCTGTAGTAGGGTACGCAGCTAACTTCTCAGCTAATTTCTTGCCATTTTGGTAGGCCACGAAATCCCAACCACACCTGTTTATTTCTTGCGTTACTGAGCTGTCTATGTAAATTATCGTATCGTGTAGCTTCGAGTGCTGCAGTATGAGTTCTTGAATCATTCTCTCTGTGCTGTTGGCAGCCCAGTCGCGGCACTTTCTTCCCATCTGTATCACAACTGTTGTCAATAATTTTCTCTCTTTGCCAAATGTCACCCATTCACAGCCTCTTCCCACTTCCTCCAGCTCACAAACTCAATAGGATATCTTCTGCTTCTGTCATCCAGGACCTTCCTCTCTTGATAGGCCTTCCTTTTGTGTTGTCTAGAGATTGGTCCTTGGATTATTCACATACAAACAAACAGGTGATCCGGTGTCGCTAGAACGGACCTCGTTCTATTCCTGTTAGTATCAAGAAATCTGCGTTAGCGGGACCAGAAGGCGCAAAGAATAGCAACGTTCTACCTTCCATGCATGTCACAATAGGCGACTAAGCAGGTTGGTTATTGGATGGAGTTAGCTGTTCCATCCCGTATATGGTCAAAATTACACAGAAGGCATACTGAAATCGGATGTGTCAGACCGAAAGGGGGGGGGCAGAAATCGCAGCAAAGCTGTACGCCATGACACAACGCACTCCGTTCTCTGGACAGTAATACTTGCTGTTCATCTGCGAAAGTTTGAGATCCAACGCAGAATATATATATATAATTATAATTATATATATATAACGTCAGTGTTGCTACCTAGGTCTGGACTTCTTCTTCATCTTAAGCGTTCATTCTCAAACTCCCGCTGGATCTCTGATGTAGCAAGACCAGGACTCTCCTAGATTTCCAGCAGGATGTAGTCCAGATAATGGAAATACATTGTGTCGCCTCTTCATTTGCGACAATGTCCACAACACATCCGTCTTCGGCCGGGACTTCTAGTTCAGTGTGCAAAGAATAGCACCACTGTGTTCTTTACATGTATGTAGTTTATTTGTTTGAGAACCTCATGAATTGCGAAGGATTAGCTCTTACTTCCTATGGGCAGTGGGGTGGCTTTTCTGAACGTTCTTTCATACCTATGGGACTTCAACTTTCGGCTTAGTACAAAGCCTATTGAAGGAGTCTTCTACTTAGAGATTATCTATAATTGTATAGATGACATGCTACAAACCTTCTATACAAAAAAGCATCAATATAACGGCATGTCATCTACTAAGTTTTCTGTTGCACGAATGTGTCTAGTTGGCGATTGGTGATACCCACCGACGCAGCCGTATGCGTGTCTTATAAAGACACAAAGGGCTAAAAGACCCTACTGAGATCCTGTTGTTACGGACCGGCATCGCTAGAAACACTGCAATTGGCGAATCAGCATCATTAATTGACCAATGGGAATGACTGGAGATGGGTTTGGCTTAATTAAAATGTGAGTGTCTTCGTGTCAAGGTTGAAACATTAATTCTGTAAAATAAAATTTTGTTACACGTTTGAAATACTGTTGCGTTTCTTTCTTTTTTTTTTAAACAGTATATAATGTATTGTCATTTCCACCTGTGCCGTTAAGCGTCGTAACATGAAGTTGTCTGTCTGTGGCCAAGTGGGCCTCATTAGCCTGAAGTTGTCTGTCTGTGGCCATGTGGGCCGCAATAGCCATCATATATATGACCTGCTCTGTGGCAATGTGGTACAGTGCGAGTCTGTGACGTTTAAAGTACCGGGTTCACATCTCGCCGTAGGCAATTGTGCCATTGGCACCGTTCAGAAAGCAATGGCAAACTACTAAACGTATTTATATCACCTAGAAAGTCAATACAGCAACAACAACAAAAAGTTGGATTGGTGATAAAATTATAATAGGATATGAATGAATGGCTTTTGCGTCTTGCAGGCGATCATTACTAGAAAAAAGTGGGGAAAAAAATGCAGTTAGTATTTTCTCACAGAAGCAGGGAAATTTCTAAGTGATCATGTCACAGCAATAGAAGACTTTCTAAGTGATCATGTCACAGCAATAGAAGACTTTCTAAGTGATCATGTCACAGCAATAGAAGACTTTCTAAGTAAGCATGTCAAAGCAACAGAAGACACACAGATTGCGCCACACAAACAACCCGAGTCTCGACCGTGTTTTCCCAATTTTTGGGGTCTATGGAGAAATCTTTCATTGAGGACTTACATTTATCTTTGTGCCTCTGTTTTAGTCTGCCGAAACGGATACGATCCTATTATATAATATGGAAGCAAATCAAACCAAAGACATGACAAGAAACAGGCGGATACAATCCGATTATATTTCTTGACCAAGTAAGGAACACTAAAGGACTAACTACAATATTGATATGGTTGGAGTGATATAACCTTTGTATATTTAGTACGAGGTGTTGATACGATATAAATCTACATGAATACATACATACAACAGACCGTGTGTGTATAGGGCAAGGAACGAAGATTCCTAATACAAGCAACGTTATACTGTTCTCGGTGATCAAGAACCGTCATTCTTGACCTTTTTTGTTATCGCCCGTCCGTTATATGGATTTTTTTGTTGTTCTATAAACCTTCAAAATATGATATGATAAGGTTCAGGAATATGGCAGTTACTGATTTACTAGGGTAAAGAAGAAGACACTAAGGGGATGGGGTGATAATGTGCACATACAAGGATTGACAGAAATCTGGGGGGGGGGGGGTAATTAGGTGTGGAGGAGGAAGGGGAGGAAGAAATTGTGTTCTCTATGGAAAGAAACGAAGATTAACCTACATATACCTGGGACTTTGAGTCTATATCAGCTTGGATAGTTGGTTAGTTGGTGGAACAGAGAACTGAAAACTTACGGGAATGTTTGTTTGATGTCATGATATGTTATCTATTCGTCTTGCTTGATACCATGGTTCCTGGTATTGTTAAGACATGTTATTGCTATTCTTTGCTCCTTTTTCGGACCCCGTTAATGCTCGGGTGAAAGGTTTCTTATCAAGAATCAAGGTTCGATGCAATTTTTCATTGGCTGTCACATAAAGTGTAATCATAGTTACCAATTAAAATCACGGAAATATTCAACTATGTCATTAAGAAGGCTGGCTTTCCAATTAGTCAGTAAGTTTTATATTGTTGGTTAGTTTAACCCAACACGGATGAACAACCCTGAATTGTGTTGCCCGCCGACCAAACAAGATTGGCCACCTTATTTTGTCTACTGTTGCCCACCGACCAAACAAGATTAGCCACCTTATTTTGTCTACTGTTACCCACCGACCAAACAAGATTGGCCACCTTATTTTGTCTACTGTTACCCACCGACCAAACAAGATTGGCCACCTTATTTTGTCTACTGTTACCCACCGACCAAACAAGATTGTCCGCGTTATTTTGTCTACAGTTACCCACCGACCAAACAAGATTGATCACCTTATTTTGTCTACTGTTACCCACCGACCAAACAATATTGGCCACCTTATTTTGTCTACTGTTACCCACCGACCAAACAAGATTGGCCACCTTATTTTGTCTACTGTTACCCACCGACCAAACAAGATTGGCCACCTTATTTTGTCTACTGTTACCCACCGACCAAACAAGATTGGCCACCTTATGTTGTCTACTGTTACCCACCGACCAAACAAGATTGGCCACCTTATTTTGTCTACTGTTACCCACCGACCAAACGAGATTGGCCACCTTATTTTGTCGACTGTTACCCACCGACCACACAATATTGGCCACCTTATTTTGGCTAAGTGAAATGTACTTATATTGAGGTACACATTATTTCAACCGCAAACTTTGATCAAATGTGGTTATATTAGAGATTTACAATTAGATAACAATTAAATGGAGTCTTGCTGTTTGAACTTACTGTTTATGTCAACTCATTTAATCCAACATAATTGAGAAGTCTGACAAATGGTAACTTGACACTAAAGTGCTGGCGATTACTTGTATGTAACACAACAATACCCGCTTATGGTTATTTCTCGTTACTTAGCGAACGACCTTCTATAAACAGCCTCCTCATAGCAAAGGTCTAAAAGCGCCAGCTTAAATAGTGCAGAAACTATTCAATTAACCACATATAAAGGTATACTTCGACACCCAGCGTGTATATATATATATATATTTTCAGACAGCTCCCTACAATAATATGAGAGTATTTAACACTTCATGTAAGTACTGTACCGGTATACCGTGCGTTCTGTGCAGCTTTCTATGAGAGGGGGTCTCATACAGGTGAAGCGGGGTAATAAAGTAAGTTTTGCTAATAACATGAACAGGAAATGTACAGAAACAAACCCAAATAAATGTGAAAACGAGACGGGGGCTTGACGTAACAACTGGATATCAAGCATATGTTAGGGGATATTTAATTCACAAAGACTTCATAGTGCTAAATTCGTATATATAACGGTTCTCAAGGGCGAGAAGGGCCCGGTCGTCTGAGAAGCACGTTTTGATGAGAGAGAAGACCTCAGAGTGTTCGAGAGGGTATCCTGGCGAGAGAGGCTACACACACGAGACAAGGTAGACTAAAGGACCCTGTCATGGTATAAGCGACAACGGAAGAAGTCCATCATCTCGTGGGCTTTCTCGAGAAAGTCCTCACCACTGAACAGACGCCGGAGACGAAGAAGTTGAAAAAATGGAAAGGAATCGCGACAGACAAAAGAATGAGATGAGGTATATAGGAGAAAACTGTGCGCATCAGTCGGTTTGTAGTGTACAGATGTGCTAAGACAGGAAGGTTGGATAGTGATGGATATGTCCAGGAAGTTCACATGGGAGGTGAAGATCTCTGATGTGAACGTGATGGCTGGGTGAAAGTTATCCATGAACTGAATGAAGCGTGACAGGTCAGCCTCAGCCATGTTAGTGATATCGATCCCATCATCGATATACCTATGGAACATCAATGGGAAGGGTCCACCATAGATCTCCCACACCGTGTGCTCATTTAAATAGCAAATGTATCATCCTTATGTATCATCTCCGCAACGAAGGTTGGCTGCAACAGACCTCCACTTCCCGTCTCTTATCTTGGTGGTGCACTCTGCTAGACTGTAACCTGTCCATCTCGTGATGTTACTCGCCTACTTGTATCTCTGTCTCTCTCTTGCTCGTCTCCCCTCAACTTCACCCTCAAGTAAGGTCTTCAACAAGGCGTCATGTCTTTTAATGTGCCCAAAATATTTTATTTGTTTGATCTTTATTTCCTTTAATAATTCTTTCTTCATACGAAATGTTGTTACAACATCTTTGTTTGTTTTCTTCTCTTACCGTGATTTTCTCCTTATTCTTCTATATATCTACATCTTAAAGATATCAATTCTGTCTGGACAGGGGACATGCTTTCAATTTCTGTTTGTTGTTTCGCTACCCCAGGAATTATGAACAATAGAACTCCATAATACTATGTTATAAAGTTAAGAGATTTCTCAAGAGTTTTATTTCCTAATGTTAACTCTTATCTTTGTGTAGCAACAACCTCTTACACGGAGGAGGTCTCAGCATCTTACACGGAGGATATCTCAGCCTCGTACACGGAGGAGGTCTCAGCCTCTTACACGGAGGAGGTCTCAGCCTCGTACATGGAGGTCTCAGCCTCGTACACGGAGGTCTCAGCCTCTTACACGGAGGTCTCAGCCTCTTACACGGAGGATGTCTCAGCCTCGTACACGGAGGATGTCTCAGCCTCTTACACGGAGGAGGTCTCAGCCTCTTACATGGAGGAAGTCTCAGCCTCTTACACGGAGGAGGTCTCAGCCTCTTACACGGAGGAGATCTCAGCCTCTTACATGGAGGTCTCAGCCTCTTACATGGAGGTCTCAGCCTCTTACACGGAGGAGGTTTCAGCCTCTTACATGGAGGTCGTAGCCTCGTACATGGAGGTCTCAGCCTCTTACACGGAGGAGGTCTCAGCCTCTTACACGGAGGTCTCAGCCTCTTACATGGAGGTCTCAGCCTCTTACATGGAGGTCTCAGCCTCTTACATGGAGGTCTCAGCCTCTTACATGGAGGTCTCAGCCTCTTACACGGAGGTCTCAGCCTCTTACACGGAGGTCTCAGCCTCTTACACAGAGAAGGTCAAACATAACTCTCATTTTGGTGTAGCAGCTTCTTATGCCGGACATTTTTTGAATTTCTGTACATTCTAACATGACCCTCAGAAAATTGTTTGGATCGAAGATCCCAGAATACCACTTCTGGTACTTACAATGTTCATATTAGGACGAAGATGATGATGACTAAGGTAAGTACAGTGTATGTTTACATTTATTTTAAATTAACAAAAATTCAAATAATACTACATTTTCATAAACGTTTAACTGGTAACTTTATATCTCGTTGCATATAATCTCAATACAATGAAAGAAAAATATTACATTCGGAATACTTCATTTGACCCCCATGTTACAACAGATAACGATACGCCTATACCAGCAATTACTGTAAAATTTCTTTTCCACATAAAATCAAATCATTACTACCTTTAAATTGACATTCGTAGCGATTCCAGCGATAAATCCGTTCAGTCTAGATAATAATTTATCATAAATTTGTAACGTGGTTTTGAAAAAAAAAACACACTCATACAAAATATGAAGCAGATACACTCAGTAATTACGGAGATAATAAACAATATCGGTGATCAACTATTGATGAACGCACTATAAATGATTAGTTCATCCACAGCGGTATCACTTCTACTTTTACTTTCGTTATCTACTGAAATGGGGGGGGGGGGGGGCTCGGAGGGAATTTCCCTTAAAAATCCAATTCTTCCTCTTCCCATCCCTCCACATTCATATACAAAGAGTTTTAGCTGAAAAAATACTTATTTTTTCCAGACGTCGAAATTTTTTTCCTCCAAATTATAATACCCCATACACCCTTCCTAATTATTGACGTTATTTATGAGTCTATGAATCGGTATTTAGAATATTAGATGTTTATTCGAGGATAACGTTTCCATGTCATTTGTTTACTTCCGGCGTGTTTTCTATTGAAATGTGTGCAACTTTCACATTATACGGTTGGATATACATTATACTGTTGGATATACATTATACTGTTGGATATACATTATACTGTTGGATATACATTATACTGTTGCTCGTGATGTTTGACAGCGGATCAACGAATAGCATCGCTGCAGCATGAAATTTTGTCGCTAAACATTCGAAGATCACACTGAAGAAAAAGATAAAACCAAAGAAGATAATACTCAAGAAGATGACACCCAAGAAGGTGACACCCAAGAAGGTGACACCCAAGAAGATGACACCCAAGAAGGTGACACCCAAGAAGATGACACTCGAGAAGGTGACACCCAAGAAGGTGACACCCAAGAAGATGACACCCAAGAAGATGACACCCAAGAAGATGACACTCAAGAAGGTGACACCCGAGAAGATGACACACAAGAAGGTGACACCCAAGAAGATGACACTCAAGAAGGTTACACCCGAGAAGATAACACCCGAGAAGATGACACTCAAGAAGGTGACACCCGAGAAGATGACACACAAGAAGGTGACACCCAAGAAGATGACACTCAAGAAGGTTACACCCGAGAAGATAACACCCGAGAAGATAACACCCAAGAAGATGACACTCAAGAAGGTGATACCCGAAAAGATAAAACTCTAGAATATGGCACCGAAGAATATAACACAAAATAAGATAACAATAAAGATGATAGGACAGAAGAAGATAACAATCCAGAATATAACAGTCAAGAAGATAACACCCGGGCTGTCCATAGATTACGGCAAATAGTTATTGCCAATTTTAGATCTAACGAACTTGTCAACAACTGTCAAGAACTCTGAGATATTTGCACCTTTCTATTCTATCCGACTTCAGCATGGCCACTTTGACCCTATATATGATGAGACAGCCAACATCGTCACATAAACTCTTACAACATGCATGGAAGGTAAACAGTGATGCTATTCATTGGTTCAAACCTCCTTCCCTTGCTTCACAGACTACATCACTGTCTTACGCAGTGTCCTACATGAACAAGTAATTGAATATCTTCAAGAAATAGGCATAGATTATAGATGAAAAAGACATCAGACTGATTAAAATATATATTTGGAACGAACTGTATCAAGAAGGTGTGAAAACACCTATTCACGATACATAGAAATAAAAAAGAGGTGTAAGACAAGGATGTATTTTATCACCCAGTCTATTTAACATCTATATTATAACATCTATAATAACTCAGATATTATAAACACATTGAAGATTCCAGAATGTTGGTTACTAAACACAATAACAAAAAGAAAACTCTACACCTGATTGGTCATATAAAGAGACACAACTGTTTAGAAAGACAAATAATGGAGGGAAGAGTACCTGGGAAGAGGAGAAAGGGCAGACCAGGAAGACGATGGACTGACGACATTAAAGATAACATGAATACATCGCTAGAAAATGCAAGCCACATCGCCCAGGACAGAGAGAGGTTCAGAGTTCATTGGGAAGACAACGTTCTGGAAGGAATACGTCACATGACACACTATTTAACATCTACAAAGAGAATATGTTTAAACATATTGAAGAAATGTCAAGACTCAAGATCTGTGGGAAAATAATAAACAACCTCAAATAAGCAGATGACACTGTTCTTTTAGCAGAAAGTGAACATGAATTAAAGATGAATCATCAAGTCAATAAATCAAGTAAAGAATATGGACTAGATATAAACATTCAAAAAACAAAAACCATGATAATCAACACAATAAAGGTGGAACAAATGATAAACATAAACATACATGGAAAGATACTGCAACAAGTAGAACATTGTCACTATCTTGGACACATAGTCACAAATGACAGCAGATGTGAAACAGAAGTTAAAAGGAGAATAGGAATGGATAAAAGTACCATCAATGACATGAGGAAAATATTAACATCTAAACAAATTGCAAACAATCGAAAAATGTGAATTATGAAATGCTACATCTATTCTATATTAATTTATGGCTCATAAACAAGGAAAGTGAACAAACAATTAGAAGACAGAATTGATGCATTTGAGATGTGGATATATAGAATAGGGAGAACAGCATGGGTGGAGAAGAAAACAAAGAAATTCTAACAACACTTCGTGTGAAGAATGAATTATTATGGGACATAAATAACAGATAAATCAAATATTTTGGACATATTAAAAGACATGACCTTGAGGGTAAAGTCATGGGGAGGCGAGCAAGAGGTAGGTAGAGATACAAGTGAGAAACATAGCGAGATAGACAAGAGGTAGGTAGAGATACAAGTGAGAAACATAGCGAGATAGACAAGAGGTAGGTAGAGATACAAGTGAGAAACATAGCGAGATAGACAAGAGGTAGGTAGAGATACAAGTGAGAAACATAGCGAGATAGACAAGAGGTAGGTAGAGATACAAGTGAGAAACATAGCGAGATAGACATGTTACAGTCTAGCAGAATTCACCACCAAGACAAGAGACAGGGGATGTTGGAGGTATGTTGCAGCCAACCTTCGTTTTGGAGACGGCACTTGATGATGATGAATGTCCAACTGAAGAAGATTATTCACAAATATAAATCTATTAAGACTACAGGAAAGTGAACTAATAATCTGCTTTTACTTGCAGAACTGCCTGGCGCTGATCTAATACTAATGATCAAAATCCGACTGAAATTATTGAACGGATGATACAACTCTAAAATTTCCAAACTGAATGTCTAGAACTTGCTGCTATTGTCTTCCGACATGCTCTTTCCCCTAATTACTACCGTCCAGCATCACGTGTTTGTCCATCTGGACAAGTACAGTACCCACCTCATGAAAACATCTTACGCAATGTGACAATGCGCTCCAAGCAACATCTAATAATAAGGTTCCACTCTGTGCATTTATTAATGTAACCACAAGGACATGCCACATGCGTGTTTATATACGTGGTTTAGATTAGGCTAGTGACACTTCTCGGCACAGATTCTGTTTGCTTTACTACATTAGTACACGTCATAACCCTGCTAACCTGGTTAAGAGAAATAAAATAGCTGCACACTATATAATTATAGAGTAGCATCACATCACTCGAACTGGAGATATCTGGATTCTGCCATATGCACCGTATTCGGCGCTGAAGTAACATAGACATTCTGGTTCGCACTATATCTGGTGCGCGATATATCATATTCTGATGCGCACTATATTATATTCTGATGCGCACTGTACCATATTCTGATGCGTACTATATCATATAGTCCGTTCAGAATCGTTTGCCGAGATGTTATGATTTATAATTCAAAAAGTTCTTGATGATTTCACATGAATTTTGGCATACGTTGTTAAAATGTCCATGTCGCGAAAACATATGTGTTACTTGATGTCTAGCTGTAACGGTTATTTGAAAGCGGCGAATTCTTTTGATGTTTGCCCATGTAAATATGATTTCGACCATAAACAAAATATTTTACAGTAATCTAGTGCAATGATGACCCATAGGCGTGTCCACAAAATTTTACATGGTGGCAGGTGTAAAAAAAATTTAAAATATATCTTTTGTTCGTAGAGTCAATTTGATATTGTTCCATGCTCTTGGTGTGAGTTTCACAAATGTTGTCGCTGCCTTTGAAATAAGTACATATATTTCTTCATGTAAGGAAATTTTGTCTGTAATAGTTGATCCAAGATATCTGAACTTCTGTATTGAATCAAGCGGGCTAATTTTTATAAGTAATGGTTGATGGTTTGCTTATAACATTTTTTTGAATTGCTTGGGTGGTATTGAGCAATGAAATGTTTTACAAATCAACTTGTAAATTTTGCAAATCAAACTTTTTTTAGTGTAGACTTAATCAGAGTAATGATCATTCATAATCAGACGAGTCAAATAGGTCGATTACTGTTTTCGGCTGAACAAACAACAAACCTTCCTTTTTCCAATATTCCTCTTCTTGGCGTAACACATGATCCTCACATTTCACCCAGTAGTCTTTATGTATATTTGATAGAGCCTGATTTGTAAGTGCCTCAATATCACATAATTTGAAAGTTGTATTTGTAGATGCTACGTGTCCTTTAATTTTTGCCCAAATTAGCTCTATAGGATTTAAGTGTGCATGATATGAAGGTAGTCTCAAACATCTATGACCATGTTCTTCAATTAACTTGTCTATTTTAAATATCTTTGTTCGTTGTGTCTGTTTTACAAGGTTAAGCAATTCGGGTTTCAAGTACCTGTCGGTAACTGGTATGTGTTCTTTTATGAGCCACGTTTTGATTGCATCTTTTGTACTTGATGATGTTGGGATTCTATCTTCTACGTTCACTACGTTATGGTATGAAGCATTGTCCATTATCAGACAAGAAGGTCTATCTAATATTGGAAGAATACTTTTTTCGATCCAGTCTTCGAATATGTGCCCATTCATTTCGGAGTGGTAGTCTCTATTGTCAATGGATTTTGAAATGAAAATTAGATGAGCATTCTGCAACAACCCATTATGTCTGCTACCTGCATGTGCAACTATCAAACGTTGCCCTTTACTACTTGGTACTGATCTTTTAATACTTCCATCTGCTAACTGCCATTCCTTTTCATTTGTATGATGAGCGTTGATCCAAGTTTCATCTAAATACACAATATCATAACCATTCTCGCGCATTCCCTTCACTTCACGTAAATACTTGCTTCTAAGAGCTACCAGATGTGGCTTTTCACAAATAATGTTTTTTCCACCAGCATACTTTCTAAATGTGAAGCCTGCATTTCTTACAGTTTTCCATAATAAAGTTTTTGATATTTCAATGTCGTTATTAGTTTTCAGCCAAATCTTCAACTTTCTAAGTGTCACTTCTTCGTTTTTATCAAACATTCTACATATTTCTCTTTTTACTAGGTCCTTATCGAAACTGTCTATCTTTTCTTTCCTTCCTTGCTTTCGTGAATTTGTTGGCAATAAATATCCGCTTGCTTCCACTATTCGATCAAATGAACGTTTACACAAACCTAAAATATGCATTGTTCTCTTCTCAGGATTTGATAAAGAACACTAAAGATGTCCCTTTTTACGCTCTCTGCAGAAGTATTGATAAATCTTTATAGCAATGTTATGCTCAGTAAAATATTTCGCTTTCAGATTCATTCTCACATAGACTTGCAGAAGGTAATATGCTTAGTGCCGCCTACATTCTGTAAATATTGAGACGTGCCTCTGACTTGTGACTTGAAATCGAGTCAATAGCCGTTTTTGATTTCACATAATTCTAAGTTCAGGAAATATAATATTTGGTGCTAAACGGGAATTTCCATATGTAACATTGCTTTATACAAATGTACAGTGGAAACAACTACTTTTAGAACGGTGCACATTCTACCGTGAGGGTCATGCCTTTATATTTAATAATCAGCTGTGAGATGTAAGCATCTACATAATCCAGCGATTGTTTATAATTTAGATTAACTTTTTTTTAATATAGGTTAAATAAGGTATCTTTGATACTGGATCACATTTCTTTGATAAAAAAATATTTCTATAGCGACATTATTATTCTAAACCTAACTTCAAATGATCAATCCAAATGAACAATACGTTTTTGATAAAAATAATTTAACATCTCGGCAAACGATTCTGAACGGACTATAGTATGGTGTGCACTGTATTCATATTCTGGTGTGCACTGTATCATATTCTGGTGCGCACTGTATTCATATTCTGATGCGTACTGTACCATATTCTGATGCGTACTATATCATATTTTGATGCGTAAAAAATTGGTAGCATATCTTTTACAGGACTTAGCTATCAACACAGCTGTGGTGATTTTCTAGGCAATATAAAAACGTTCAGTAGTTTGCCATTGCTTTCTGAACGGTCCGGATGCACAACTGCCTGTGGCGGGGATCGAACTCGGTACCTTGGCCATCACAGACGCGCTCTGTACCATTTGGCCACAGAGCCGGCGCACTATATCATATTATGGGTGCGCACTATATCATATTCTGATGCGTACTATATCATATTATGGGTGCGCACTATATCATATTCTGGAGCGAACTGTATCATATTCCGACGCGCTCATTGCCACATAAACTATAATAATAATCACCTAACTGGAAGTAAAAAGTGGATGTAAAAAATGGTCATCATCACTTGAGATAGACGAACAACAGTGACCGATATAAAATCATCGTAATAATCGAATGAGTAAACAGGAATGCTTGATTTTTTCCATTAGGTGTTATATTATACACGGCCGTGAAATATGCAGAAGATAATCTAAATCTTTGTAACAGTAAGCACTCCCATATCAGTTCTATATCACATATCAATATAAATTATGAATAAATGAATCTGTACCATCTAGTTGGATTGGCGAACACATATGAATGATTGTTTCGTGTATGACCTTCGTCAGTAGAAGACCTGCTAGTATAATCAAAACACCGACTTGTGTTTTCAACTATTTTCGTGATTTTAGTTGGTCGGAGTTGGCAGGCGACACAAAGTATATATACAGCATATATATATCTGTCTGTCTATCTATGTTCCTTCATCATCGACAACTGTTGCACAAAGAAACCAGAGCTATCCAGTTCGAGAGATGTTATTTTACTGTATGTTATTCTCGCATGTTGCTAAGACCCTAATCTCGACATCTTTGATGGCTGTTCTGTGAAAAAAAGGATCTCTAGGTCTTCCTCTTGTTCTTTTGCAATATGGTACCCATTTTATTGCTTGTAGTGGCAGCCTGTTTTCATTAATTCTAAGTACGTCCCATATAAATCCATCGTTTTATATACAAGTAACCAGATAGAACATTTTTGTTTGGTTAGAAATAATTTAAAATATTAAAGTCCATTTCTTCCACGTCATTCATAAGTATTGGGATATTTGGTGCTTGGTATGTAATTTCCATTGATCATCAGGATATTAGGAACGATGTGGTCAGCATCGTTGCACTGTTGCATGTGTGGTTTATCTAGTTGGCCATTGGTGAGACCCACAGCCGCAACCGCATTAGTAACGTTGGGGACACATCTCATCAATATATGTTAAGGGAAAATAAACGGATAAGAGTACAACTAAGGGGAAATAGCCGGATAAGAGTACAACTACGGGGAAATAACCGGATAAGAGTACAATTAATACAGGTACACTATAACCAAACGATATAGATTTGATATGGGTGATAAAGCACGATAATTGTCAATGATATACAGTCACTCTTGGTGACACATAACTATGTCAAGTGTGTTTATTCCTGTGTTATTTCTGCGAAGGCCTTGATAAGCTTGGTCGGACATTTAATGCCGTGCGCATAATAGCTAGTAGCTTAGCATGGTTATCCGTAACTGTAGGGTTATTCCTAACTGTAGGGTTATTCCTAACTGTAGGGTTATTCCTAACTGTAGGGTTATTCCTAACTGTAGCACTTTGTTACTTCTAATACTTTTTGGTTCTGCTCCCTGATGTAGCCTACTTGGACATTGTTCGATGGTTGAAAGGAGCGCGCCTTTCCAAAGGGGAGGTAAACTCATCATCTACCTGCCTACTCACCGTCTACATGCCTACTCACCGTCTGCCTGCCTACTCACCGTCTAACTGCCTACTCACCGTTTACCTGCACACTCATCATCTGCCTGCCTACTCACCGTCTACCTGCCTACTCACCTTCTACCTGTCCACTTATGCTGTGCGCACACTCATTATCTACCTGCCTACTCACCGTCTACCTGCCTACTCACCTTCTACCTGTCCACTTATGCTGTGCGCACACTCATTATCTACCTGCCTACTCACCGTCTACCTGCACACTCATCATCTACCTGCCTACTCACCGTCTACCTGCACACTCATTATCTACCTGCCTACTCACCGTCTACCTGCACTCATCATCTACCTGCCTACTCACCGTCTACCTGCCTACTCACCGTCTACCTGCCTACTCACCGTCTACCTGCCTACTCACCGTCTACCTGCCTACTCACCGTCTACCTGCACACTCATCATCTACCTGCCTACTAACCGTCTACCTGCCTACTCACCGTCTACCTGCCTACTCACCGTCTACCTGCACACTCATCATCTACCTGCCTACTCATCATCTACCTGCACTCATCATCTACCTGCCTACTCACCGTCTACCTGCCTACTCACCGTCTACCTGCCTACTCACCGTCTACCTGCACACTCATCATCTACCTGCATACTCATCATCTACCTGCCTACTCATCATCTACCTGCCTACTCACCGTCTACCTGCCTACTCACCGTCTACCTGCCTACTCACCGTCTACCTGCACTCATCATCTACCTGCCTACTCACCGTCTACCTGCACACTCATCATCTACCTGCCTACTAACCGTCTACCTGCCTACTCACCGTCTACCTGCCTACTCACCGTCTACCTGCACACTCATCATCTACCTGCCTTACTTATACTGTGCGCATACCTGACACGCGTATGCTAAAACAGCTGATGTATGGTGAGTTTATTAAAGAACGACTTGGCAGTGGACGGAAGAAACGCTTCAAAAACTCTCAGTTTCCCTCAATATCTTCAACATGAATACCAGATCATATGAAGCTAGTGCAGCACCGCCAACAAGAGGTGCTAGCAACGCCGAGAGGCACCAACTCTTGGAAGCACTGAGACAACGTGTTGTATGGGAAAATAACAGAACCAACACGCAGATGCGAAATAACGTCGATACATGTCCCATATGTGACAAGTGATTACTATTTCTTGTTACTGGAATCACAACCAATTTATTTATTTGTTGACATCTCTCATTGACACGTCGTTACCGCAGCCTCCAGTTTTTGATGGTGTCCGACCATCCCATGACAAGACGTATATATTACAACAAAGATCTCGTATGACTGTATGGGGGTGATTCAAATGAAAATCTTAAAAGTGACCAAACTGGAATGATATTGCGAATGATGCCTTGAATACTCAATGACTGTGAAGACAACAACGTGACATTATAGACCAATTTAAAGTTGGCCACATCATTTTTGACAAAGAGGAGGAGATAGTTTGTATATCCTTCAAAGATGATACATTTGATTTTATATGTAAAACGAATAATAGAAATACTGCAGAAATTCATCAGTGGGTGATTCAGTAATTTAAAAAACCTGGTTCCTAATGATTCCATGCGATTATCACATTTTCAGATAAGTCAAAAGGTTAATTGTAAGGAAATTACTTACAGGTCCGATGAAGAGTAATTGCGAGGAAATTACTTACAAGTTCGATGAAGAGTAATTGCGAGGAAATTACTTACAAGTCCGATGAAGAGTAATTTTAAGCACTCCGTGAGCAGTTGGACACACGACTAAGATCATTCTTTTCTACATGAATCCAATCACTTTATATGAGCTGGAGGACATGTTCAAACTACGTCGAAACATGATGGACGTTGCTTTTTCATTCTTCAGTGTTTGTAACGTATCCTATCGAGAACATAGACATCAACCCAGCATTTTTGGCTGTAGTGATTTTCAAGGCAATATAAATACGTTAAGTAGTTTGCCATTGCTATCTGAGCAGTCCGGGTGCACAATTGAGTATGGCGGGATTCGAACCCAGTATCTTGGCCGTCAGACGAGCTCTATAGTGCCACAGAGACGGACAGAAAACATTTGATACTGATACTTGAAGAAGCAGGGTTGGAAGACCATGCGATCATTATACGTCGGTTAAGTCGTCAAGTGTATATAAAAAACTGGCGTAACTCTGAAAGCATTAGAGAGGAGGCGTCTCACGGTGAGTGGGATAAATGTTCCAGCGTAGAGTGACAACCCTAAACAAGTAGTGGGTGGCTGGGGTAACACAGGGCAAATATCAAGATGAACAAAAATCGCTACTGTCCTCTATCTTTCTTTCCTTCCTATCACCACTATGTTTGTCTCTATGTAAGATTTGTTAACTGTGGTCTTTTGTTTGTCCTGATGAAGGCTTTTTAGTCGAAACGTTATCTGTCACTGTATATGGTTGTTAGGTTGTTTTACGACTTATTTTGGCAACACGCTTATTGGTTTTTTTTTATCTTCCCAGTGAATGTGACGATTTGTCGTCGAACTTATGACAAGAGTTGACCTACAGAAAGCAGCCGAGCGTTGGTAAAGTCGTTAAGTGCATATAATAATGGCGTAACTCTTGAAGCATTGGCGTCTCACAGTAAATGGAACGATTTCTCATGGAACATATGACAACAAGAGCTGACCTACAGAAAGCAGTCAAGTGTTGATAATAGTCTACGAAAGAAAGGATTTGTTTTTAAACGATGTAATAGCTGGATAACTAGAAAAGAAGACATATTAAAGTATACAAGAGTTATATCACAGACAGTCATAGTGAAAGTGTGTACATTCTAAAGAACACTTTATCAAATACGAAATAGACTTATTTATAGACTATATCGTCTTTTCTGTTGCTGTAAGGCGTTGCAGGCTTGAATGACGATAGGTCTTCGGCACGGTTAAGGCGTTGCAGGCTTGAATGACGATAGGTTTTCGGCACGGTTAAGGCGTTGCAGGCTTGAATGACGATAGGTTTTCGGCACGGTTAAGGCGTTGCAGGCTTGAATGACGATAGGTTTTCGGACGGTTAAGGCGTTTCAGGCTTGACTGAGGATAGGTTTTCGGCACGGTTAGGCGTTGCAGGCTTGAATGACGATAGGTTTTCGGCACGGTTAAGGCGTTGCAGGCTTGAATGACGATAGGTTTTCGGCACGGTTAAGGCGTTGCAGGCTTGAATGACGACAGGTTTTCGGCACGGTTAAGGCGTTGCAGGCTTGAATGCCGATAGGTTTTCGGCACGGTTAGGCGTTGCGGGCTTGAATGACGATAGGTTTTCGGCAAGGTTAGGCGTTGCAGGCTTGAATGACGATAGGTTTTCGGCAAGGTTAGGCGTTGCAGGCTTGAATTACGATAGGTTTTCGGCACGGTTAGGCGTTGCAGGCTTGAATGTCGATAGGTTTTCGGCACGGTTAGGCGTTGCGGGCTTGAATGACGATAGGTTTTCGGCAAGGTTAGGCGTTGCAGGTTTGAATGACGATAGGTTTTCGGCAAGGTTAGGCGTTGCAGGCTTGAATGACGATAGGTTTTCGGCACGGTTAGGCGTTGCAGGCTTGAATTGACGATAGGTTTTCGGCACGGTTAGGTGTTGAAGGCTTGAATTACGATAGGTTTTCGGCACGGTTAGGCGTTGCAGGCTTGAATGACGATAGGTTTTCGGCAAGGTTAGGCGTTGCAGGCTTGAATGACGATAGGTTTTCGGCACGTTTGGTCGATTTATATAAAGTAATTTTGTGACGTATCAGAATGTTGGTAACTCCTTTAATCCATCTTCTTCTTGGTCTTCTTCTGCCTTTTGTTGTTACCACTGTAATGTATGCTCTTTCCGCTAGCCAATAAGGGTTCATTGGCATTAATTGGTCGAACCATTTCAGTCAGTATTTCAATATAATTGAGCACAGAGGTTCGAACAGTTCTTGTAATCTCTTTATTTCTCACATGATCTCATCTTTTTCTGTGTTGCTGCTTATGTTGGACATCTCATTACACACGTAGTAAGCTACCGTATACACCGCTAGGAACACATCAGCCCTGTTATCAGCTACATACGTTAAGCGTGACAAGTCGACAGAATAAATCAAAATAAGCTATTTGACGTCAAATTTTCAATTTTTGTTGTGATTTTCGTTCGTCAAATTTTCAATTTTTGTCGTGATTTTCGTTGGTCACTATTTATATACTTTCTGTCACGTGCGAACACCGGCCAGTACAATACACGGAAATAATCGATAAAATACACAGAAATAACAAAATTGGCTGCATATTCTATTCAGGAAACGGCTAGAAACCTTTCATTTTTTGGCTGTAGTAATTTTCCAGGTAATATAAATACGTTCAATAGTTTGCCAGTGTTTTCTGAACGGTCAGGATGTGCAATTGCCTGTGGCGGGGATCGAACTCGGTACTTTGGCCGTCACAGACGGGCTCTGTACCACTCCGCCACAGAGCCGGAAACGGGAATAATCGATAAAATACATGGGATTAATCGATAAAATACACGAGAATAATGGATAAAATACACGGGAATAATGGATAAATAAACGTAATAGACTTGTTTGGATTCTGTTGGTAGTACTCCTACTAACGGTTAGTCACGCTAATAGAAAGATAGAACAACCATCTGGAGTTCATGTGTCAGGATCTGCCTGCTCACATCTACAGGTATTACATCATCATCATGTGTCAGGATCTACCTGCTCACAGCTACAGGTATTACATCATCATCATGTGCCAGGATCTACCTGCTCATAGCTACAGGTATTACTTCATCATCATTATGTATCAGAAGTAAACTTCACCGCCTGGCACAGAAAACAAGAGTGGGTAACCTCTGACTGGGTCATATCGTGGTCATCATCTTCGCTAGTTTCTCAAAACATACATTGAATACACAGTACAAGATACACGGCAGAATCAACAAATATCAATATAAATAAAGCCCGCCTTCTGTGTAATTTGTTTTTCGCCAAACGCGTATTGATCTTATGTCGGGAACATTAGCAAAACTTCTGCAACTTGCTTCACAATTATAGAGAGTGAGAGGGACTTTAATACGAGTTCCTCGACTGTACAGTCCTGTTGATTCATCGGAAATCGTCCTTCTACAATTAAGCTATTTGACCTTCCCCTTGATTTTCGTTGGTCACTTTGTGTTAGCTAATTAAAATCACACGAAATGTCAAATAGAGTCACTTTAGAAGTCTGACTCCTAATAAGTCCACAGGACTGTATTGTCGATGGACTAGTTTATGTTACGGAAATAAACATCCACAACAGTAAAATAATGGCGACACTGTGATGGTCAATGCGTTTTTGTGCTGATGTCTATAAAGTGGCAACCCTGTGAGGGTCAATGTGTTTTTGTGTTGATGTCTACAAAGTGGCAACCCTGAGAGGGTCAATATGTTTATGATGATCATGACCACCTGTGTGGCAACCCTGTCCTGAACTTTAAGTTCAGGGTAAAAAGAATAGGACCCACTGTCTTCTTTCAGGCATGTCGTAGGAGGCGACTAAGGAAAGTTCGGGGATAGGCTGACAACCTGTCACTTGTTTTTTAAAAAAAACATCATCACACCCTGTCTCAATTTCTAACTTTTGTTTTTCTATCAAATAATCCCCATGGATCACAAAGAGATAAAAGTTAGAGGACATTGCATCTTTGTAATTTTATGTCAGGCTCTTATGCAACGAGGAATGCTGGATATGAGATCACTGCGGATGTATCAACAAATCTCATGGAAGAATGATGAGACAGTTGGCTCAGAAGTGTGTACTGCGCTCCTGGCTGGACGTGGTAATCTTGGGATACTGGTCCTCTGGGATGCCTCACTTCACGTACAAACACGCATACGTAAATTTATCTCTCACAATCATACCTCATTTGAGTAACCTCCCTCTCACAATCATACCGCATTTGAGTAACTCCCTTGCGCATGCGTTTGTGGGTCTCACCAATGGTTCACTAGACAAACCAACCATGCAACAGAAAACCTTAGTAGATGACATGCCTTTATATTGAGGTTATCTTCTTATAGAAGCTTCATGGCACGTCATCTATACAATCCCGTAGTCGTAACCTTCGATAACAGTTACCATGTTGTTCCGAATTGCCGACGTTGTGCTTGAACTAGTTACGGGCACTGCGTGGGTAGGCGTAACAACAAAGAAACCTATCGCAAGGGCCAGAGTTGTGCCCTGATGTCGACGTCTGTTTCAGCGCCATTAGACTCGAAACACCATCGAGTCGAATGGCTGCTGAACAGAGCGCGGAGCACTTATGGGAATGCCCCACGTGCTGTGAGGCCCGTTTCTAATCAAGATTCAAGAAGTAGCTCCCTCTCACAATCATACCCCAATGGAGCGTCTAATTACACGAAACAAGTTCAGTAAGAGCGAAACATCTTGTACAAGATAAACGTAGTCGACCCAAGTTTAAATCACTGCTTACCGTCTCCTCAGAAACTGCCAGCTGTGATACCTTTTTGGACTGTAAAGTCAATCGGAATAGTGGGTGATAAACCGTCACATCGTAGTGGGTGATAAATCGTCACAGCGTAACGGCATAGTGAGTTCTAAGCCGTCACAGCACAGTGGGTGATAAACCGTCACAGAGTAGCGTGATAAACCGCCGCAACACCGTGAGCAACAAACCGTCACAGCGTAGTAGGTGATAAACCGTCACAGCGTAGTAGGTGATAAACCGTCACAGCGTAGTAGGTGATAAACCGTCACAGCGTAGTAGGTGATAAACCGTCACAGCGTAGTAGGTGATAAACCGTCACAGCGTAGTAGGTGATAAACCGTCACAGCGTAGTAGGAGATAAACCGTCACAGCGTAGTAGGTGATAAACCGTCACAGCGTAGTAGGTGATAAACCGTCACAGCGTAGTAGGTGATAAACCGTCACAGCGTAGTAGGTGATAAACCGTCACAGCGTAGTAGGTGATAAACCGTCACAGCGTAGTAGGTGATAAACCGTCACAGCGTAGTAGGTGATAAACCGTCACAGCGTAGTAGGTGATAAACCGTCACAGCGTAGTGGGTGATAAACCGTCACAGCGTAGTAGGTGATAAACCGTCACAGCGTAGTGGGTGATAAACCGTCACAGCGTAGTAGGTGATAAACCGTCACAGCTTAACGGTAAAGTGGGTGATAAACCCTCACAGCGCAGTGTGTGATAAACCGTCACCTCGTAACGGTATAGTGAAGGATAAACTGTCACAGCGCAGTGGGTGATAAACCGTCACAGCGCTGTGGGTGATAAACCGTCACAGCGTAGAGTTGAAACTCGTGAACGCATGGCGACAGATGTCACAGGTTAGGGAATCTCACCTAAAATGAAACTGCCGAAATTGGATGTGCGGAGACGAATGGCACAAATAAAGCAGACTCGCTGTAAAATTAGCACAATGCACTTCATGTTTCCAGGTTCACTCGTATACTCGTGTTGAGTATTTGAGAGAACGACTGAGCAGAAACTTGACACTTGTGCTGAGTATTTGAGAGAACGACTGAGCAGAAACTTGACACTTGTGCTGAGTATTTGAGAGAACGACTGAGCAGAAACTTGACACTTGTGCTGAGTATTTGAGAGAACGACTGAGCAGAAACTTGACATTGGTGATGACTTTCTTCTAGAATAAAACCCTATGTTTCTTGGGGGTTTTATTCTGTTTTGAAGACATGTTATCTAGTCACGTTACGTTATACCATGGTTGCTGGTGCGCCTCTCCGCCTGGTATCTCCGACTTTAGCACCAGTGCTTGCTTGGGCAAGACTGTGATCCTGGGATGTCCCGACCAATCTTAGGGTCCAACCTCTGTTTGCTGGACTAAACCCCATCTTCACTTCAAGAAGTTGGTCTGGATGAGAAATTTCTTACGTCACTGCCGGAAACTATTGCAGATGTATAGAAAATGTAATGGATAAGGATTCCGTATTGTGCGAAATATATGTGGACTAGTATCGATTATTTCCAATTTATGATATATCTAGAATTCAACACATTATTCGTGGCTCGATTCTGTAAGCTGATAATTCAAAGAAAAAATTGGGTACATGTTGTACCTGCCAAATATGTCTTTTCATTGATGTGAAAAAGTGATATGAGAAGTATATATTAATACTCAACGGCACGATTTCGCAATCAATCTGGTGGTCTATCTACACTGTTGTTCTGATCTCCGCCTAGCGACAGTAAAACATTCGCCTAGCGACAATCACATAACATTCTTGCATATAAAAAAATGCAAATAATCTTACTTATAAAGAACCGTCTATTTCCATAAACAAAAGTCAATCTAGACAAATAAACAAATAAATCTAGATAAAAACATATAAACAGGCATGGCAGGTAGCCGTGTGTATAGTCATAGTCGACGTTTCAGTAGAAATGCGTTCATCAGAAACTGAACAAAAGACAATGACACACACATAGACTATATAATTATATCGTCTTGTTCTGCTTTCGATATTAAAGTTTAGACATTCACGATTGTTATTACAGAAATTACCTGTCTTTGCGTCTCCATACAATTTGTATGAATAGAGGCAAACACATGACATATGGTGAGGTGTGTTATGCATCTCATGGTCTGTGCATTCGTTTTTATGAAGTATTTTTGTGGAGGTGTTGTATTTCCTAATTTGGCGTATGTCAAGTCTGATTTCGATCCGGTTGGAAACACGCAGAAAAACACTTTCCTTATGTAAATATTTACTATTTATCAGTATTACCAACTATCAATCAGGACCTGGACTTTTAGTTTAAGGTGAAAATAACAGGGATACTGCTTTCTTTCCATGCATGTCGTTTCCAGGCATCTCCTTTCCAAGCATGCTGTTTCTAGGGAACTAAGAAAAATTTGGGAATACGCTGACAACCCGTTAACTGCGAAAAAAATCATGTCATATCTTGTCTCAATTTCTTACTTTTGTCTTCTATCAGATAATCTCCGTAGATAACCGGTCAAGCGGACTGCAAGTTTTGTCATTTTGTGACGTATCCTTGGTAACGGAGAATACTTGATGTGACAATCCCTGTGGATGGGTGGACAAATCTGACAGAATAATGAAATGATACTGATAGTTAGTCTGAAGTGGGTGATGTGTTCCTGGCAAGAGCATACTGATAGTTAGTCTGAAGTGGGTGATGTGTTCCTGGCAAGAGCATACTGAGATACTGGATTGCCACGCTTTAAACTAAACTTGGATCTATAACCCCCCCCCCCCAATCTATACCCAACCATGCCTTTTAGACATCCTTATATATTAGTCGGGTGCCGACTCAGTTATACAACCGAGTGGAAACTGTGGTTTGATAACACAGGCAGTCAGGAGCTACCTGCTCACAGATAAAGGGATTATTGCATCGCCATCATATGTCAAGATTTCTGAGTATACAGAATGTGTGTGGATACGGCCATTGTCTTAATTAAAAATGGTTGAAAAGGACATGTTTATTTCGGCGGCGAATTCTCCTGCACACGGTTGGTCTATGTGTGCACGCAGATGTCATGTTATAGCATTATGTTTGCAGACACTCAAATACAGGAAAGGCTGCAATCATTTAGAAGCATCTAATGGCGGCCTAATCTTGACCACATCTCAGATGACCGCACGACTTCAATACGGCGATAAGATCTCATTAAAGCCAGCACACCAGTAGACTAAGTTGATTTATTGGTAGGAAATTAAACTCTTGATTTGTGGGTATGAAATTAAACTCTTGATTTGTGGGTAGGAAATTAAACTCTTGATTTGTGGGTAGGAAATTAAACTCTTGATTTGTGGGTAGGAAATTAAACTCTTGATTTGTGGGTAGGAAATTAAACTCTTGATTTGTGGGTAGGAAATTAAACTCTTGATTTGTGGGTAGGAAATTAAACTCTTGATTTGTGGGTAGGAAATTAAACTCTTGATTTGTGGGTAGGAAATTAAACTCTTGATTTGTGGGTAGGAAATTAAACTCTTGATTTGTGGGTAGGAAATTAAACTCTTGATTTGTGGGTAGGAAATTAAACTCTTGATTTGTGGGTAGGAAATTAAACTCTTGATTTGTGGGTAGGAAATTAAACTCCTGATTTGTGGGTAGGAAATTAAACTCTTGATTTGTGGGTAGGAAATTAAACTCTTGATTTGTGGGTAGGTAATTAAACTCTTGATTTGTGGGTAGGAAATTAAACTTGATTTGTGGGTAGGAAATTAAACTCTTGATTTGTGGGTAGGGAATTAAACTCTTGATTTGTGGGTAGGTAATTAAATACTTGATTTGTGGGTAGGAAATTAAACTCTTGATTTGTGGGTAGGAAATTAAACTCTTGATTTGTGGGTAGGAAATTAAACTCTTAATTTGTGGGTACGTAATTAAACTCTTGATTTGTGGGTAGGAAATTAAACTCTTGATTTGTGGGTAGGAAATTAAACTCTTGATTTGTGGGTAGGAAATTAAGCTCTTGATTTGTGGGTAGGAAATTAAGCTCTTGATTTGTGGGTAGGTAATTAAACTCTTGATTTGTGGGTAGGTAATTAAACTCTTGATTTGTGGGTAGGAAATTAAACTCTTGATTTGTGGGTAGGAAATTAAGCTCTTGATTTGTGGGTAGGAAATTAAACTCTTGATTTGTGGGTAGGAAATTAAACACTTTTGATTTCTAGCAGGATGTAGTCCAGTTGCATCACCGTTTCATTTGTGACAATGACCAGACACATCCAATTTCAGCGAGTATTATTACTATTATTGTTATACTATCACTATTACTATTATTATTACAAGTCAGATTTCAAGATGGACCTAATGGATTTCCTATTGACCAGTAGTCTTATGCAGTAGAATTTCTCTAAAGAGTATCCCGTTATAACAACTTTCCCCATTTAATATCACTTTTCAAAGTTCACAAGTATATTTACTCGTTACTGTTTTGCACTGTAAATAACAAATTTCTGCTATTACATTCACATTTCGTTAGTCCGGATCAAGTTGTTATAACGGAATCTGACTGTATTGGAGATCGTGTTGATAAGACCTACTTACTGGATAATAGAAAATCCAGCCAATAAAATTACCCATTTGACTATTCCATTGATTTTCATTGGCTGTCATACAATGTATAGTAATATTGACCAATAAAAATCACGGAAATAGCTAACTGAGTTTTTAAAAGAAGGCGTGCGCCAGTAGGTCTTAATATTGTCGAGGGTCACGCTTTTCCTGTGGCTAAATTTCTGTGTATCTAAAAGTCCATGCATATATTTCAAAAAATTAAATTTATTTTTTTCCAAATAATCAATACTCCCGGCACGCAATCTCCTTATTGTGAAATCTCTTGAACACGATTCATGTGGGTATGTACGGATGGATCGCTGTTAGCGCCTTTACAAACGGGGGTAAGCGTGTGTAGTACATCTTCTGCGTTCGTGTTCTTAAACACCTGCATACGGCAAAGACGGATATGTCTGGCCATTTGTGTGAATAAAACGGCGACACAAAACAAAAGTTCAGAAATTCTCCGAACTACATCCTAATGGGAATCTGGTAGGACCATTATCCTGCTACAAGAGAGATGCAGCGGGAGTTTGAGAATGAACGTCGACTAAAAAACTGCTGATTAGCAAGAGGTAGAAGGGAATGCTTATGTTAAGGTTTGCAGCGTGGCAGGGATACCTACGCAGTTCAGCCTGACACATCCGATTTCAGCATGGCATCATGGCCACTTTGATCTTCTATTGGATAGGCCAGCCAACTCTACCCCACATCCACCTTAGACTCCGCCTCTTTCGACAGAAGGTAGACAGTGTTGTTCTTCTTTATTCCCGTTTCATGCCTGGCAACACAGGTGATGTTATGCATGTTTATTTATCAAATTATTTTTGTTATTGTTAATCTAAAATGTGTATATTCATCTGTTCAAACTGTCATGTTGATGTTTTGGTAAGACCAGTAGTGGCGCATGGTTGAGAGGTTAGAGCTTTGGTCTCACACTCCTGAGATCCAGGGTTCGATCCCCGGTAGTAACTGGGTTTTTTTTCTGTCAGAGTGTAAATTTAAAAAAACCACCCAGAACATGACACGGCACCAGCAAGTGCACGCGGCCTTTATCACACAAGCTCAGAACATCAACAGGGAAATTCAATTAGTTTGGCACCTTAAAAACCGCTGAACTCCAATACTGGCCCATAGCCTGTGGTATTACTGACAGATGCAAGGTCAGTGATTCAAACTCTCCAGTTTGGAAAACTAACAGACTTACAAAGACTACTTAATGAACTGTTTTTCCAGTGTAGGGTAACCATGCACTGGATACCCTCACTGTGGAATGCTAGGAAATGAAAAATTAGACCAACTGGCTAACGTAAAACACAGGTTTATATATCGTCTCAATGGGACAACATAGACTATATCTAAAACTAGTGGGTAATTACTAGTGGGTTGTTACGTTTCACGCAGTTACCTTGTATTGATTGACCAACTGGCTAAGGAAGGTGCTGCCGAAGACCAACCAACCAGATATACCAATCACCTACCATCAGAAAAAAACAGATGATCAAGTCAATAAGAAAGCCACAAACGCCAACACAAGATGACTATCACATTATGAACAGATCAGAACAAGTTATAATTCTACGTCTCAGAACAGGACACAACCGACTCCGCAGTCACATGTATACACAGTTCTAGATTCGGCAACAAGGCCATGTGTACATGTGAGCAGGCAGCACAGAATGCCAAATATATACTTCAAGAATGTTCTGAGTATGAAACGTTGAGGCAGACTTATTGGTCAGAGGAAACAACACTGGAATCTAAGCTCTATGGGCCACTGTATGAACTACAAAAGACTGAGTTTTATTCAGGAGACAGAATTACAAATATAGACATGTTTCAAGTGAACGAAAGAAGAAGAATCACACAAGCCACTCGAAACCTTCCTGTAACTCCCTGGCGCAGAAAATGCAGTATTGACAGACAGAAAAAATTGTTCTTGAAAGAACATAGCTGTGTTGTGGGTGGAAAAAGACGAGTCCTTCGTCACTTTTACAGACCATATCCCGTAAAAATGTCACAATCTGTGATTCAAAATCAGTCATTCAAGACATCAAGTAAGACAAACTTATTCACAGCATGAGACGACATCACCTCAGAACTATCCACGAAGACTAAACTAGTAGTGCAATCGATACCGACTCAATGTAGCGTCCCTAGCAATGAATCAGCTGAGGAAAAACCTCATTAATATCACTAGAGATGCGCAGAGAATATAGCAATGTTAGTGTGGATGCTGAGCTCAAGGCACTCACTCCTCTGCGAACATGCCGATGTCACAGATGTCATTTACACGGACGGGTCGGTCATCCGCCACCAATGATTGGCATGGGCCTTTGCTGCCATATCACAAGGAAGAACAGTACATGAAGCCGGTGGACTCTTTACCGAAACGACAAGTAGTCTAACGATGGAAGTATTTACCGAAACAACAAGTAGTTCTAACGATGGAAGTATTTACCGAAACAACAAGTAGTTCTAACGATGGAAGTATTTACCAAAACAACAAGTAGTTCTAACGATGGAAGTATTTACCAAAACGCAGGCACTAAACTTGGGCTGAAACTGCAAGCCTATTCCCATCCGAGTATACTATGTAACTCGAGAAATTTAATTCAGAAAGTCAAAACAGGTGGTGTACGTAGAGGGATGGGTGGGATCATTAGATAGAGCTAAAATGCCGGTCTCAATACTCACGTTCGTCTTTGTTCCCGGACACGCGGGTATGGAGGGAAACGAACGGATCGATCAATTAGCTAGCCTCGCCATCATAACAGACGGACATGCATACTCACGGCTCTTCGTGTGTCCGCACGACCAGATGATTTTGAAATAAATGAGCATGTGTCAATATTTGAGAATACGCGAATTGAGAGTAGCCTGTAGAGAACACTTAACAAAGATTTCGAAAAGAGCAGTGAACCAACATAGAACCGGAACCATCAGCCGTTAGGCTGAGAGATTTACTGAAGCGGAAATCGTAGCACATATGGACACGTCTGGTCTGCGAAGAGGATAATCAATATATATAATATCTAAGCAGACGGCTTGGCAAAAAACGGGATGTATTCTCCCTCAATATCACGTTCTCCAAAACTTCAGTGAAGACTGCTAAAGGAATTTCTGAGACTTCGGTCTAAACGGAAACTAAAACCTGACAATATCAACACATTGAAGAGAAACGAAACTGTCAGATATTTCGACTGAGATGGGTACGCTGCGGATTAAAATCTACACTTGCACAAATTCGATCTCAGCGAGTATGCGGAGCAGCAACAGACATCAGAAGATATACAGTACTAAGAATGTCGCACAGGAGTGTCTCTGCACAACAAACTGTGGGGAATCCACGACATAAATTATTTTTTTAAAGCTCTATACATGATTAATATCTGACAGGATATATAATGTATTGCAGAAGAAGAATACAGTCCTGCGGACTCAACAGATATCATCCTTTAAAAGTGACGGTATTTGACCTTTCCGTGATGTTCATTGACCGTCGACAAAAAATATAGTGACACCAACGAAAATCACTGAAAAATCTAAAATAGTGTCAATTTCTAATGAAGAACATCGATGAATCCACATGACTGTATATTGACGTGGGATTCAGAAAATATTCCGCATCACTGCTGAACTAATATACCACGACCAAAAAAACGAGCCATTCTTGATCTCACTTAGTAGCTTAGACATGCATGGCTTAATCTTTGAGAAGCATATAATGCAGAATGTATACATATAACAACAAGTAGAATAGAAGCCCTCGTGGTATCATGGAGTTAACAACAGAATACCCACAGCGTGAATGTGAATCAGTTGAAACATCTGAAACTCTCCTGCACCAACAAGCACGTAATGACACGCGAGTTGAACACTTACATTTGTGCGTTTTTTAATGTAGATTTGATATGCCAACGTGATTGTGGTGCCAACAATATAAAGAAAATGTTTCACATGAACAGCTTCAATATGGTTGTTTTTATGAGGGGATATATTCTAAAAAGTATATATCCGTAAATAACGTCAACAAAGCAAAACTGCTTTTGAAACCGATTAAAATTGTTTGAATATGAAACATTTTCTCTAAAAATGTGAAACAACGCGTTTTATTTCAAATCCCTTTATAGCAACTTTATAACAGCAATCCCTTTATAGCAACTTTATAACAGCAATCCCTTTATAACAACACATAACAACACGTACAGAGAATGTTAGAAATGGGAGTATCTAGAGGTGAGGGAAGGAAAAATTATTTTTTGGAACGTCCCGAAGATGACACACTCAACACCTGACCAGGACTCTGAGACGACATACACTATGATTGTTGCTGGAACGGATGGCGGAGCACTTATGGGGAAAGCTCCGCGTGCCGTGAAGCCAGTTTCTAATCAAGAATGTTTTATTTCGTTTCGGGAATCGGATTAGGGAACATTTATACGTAATTAAATCGGGATACGCCTGAATTTTTGAGTTATTGACACGGATGGGTGGAGTTCCTTACTTAACAACACTTTTTAAAATCCCTAATTATATCAATTATCAACTGTTTGTACTGTATATAGCGAATTTCTGCGATTAAATAAATATTTTCTCGATCTTGACCAGGTTGTTCTAAAAGGATTTGACTGTATAAATCTACGGTCTCTGGTCCATTACAAGAGATAAATCTAAAGTTTCACGAAACAACCTGGTGTAGCACAAGAAAGATGTCAAAATGGACGAAATAGTTTCAAGTGTTACCACTATTAGTCAACACAACAAAATTGCAACGTATATTCCAGTGGTCGATATTTTACACATGCAAAGAATGCGGTTCCGTAGCACCCTTTGAATAAGTAGCGAGTACTGACGTATTAGGTCTGTTGATTATCCTCTTCGCACACATGACACGTCCATAGGTGTTCAGATCTCCGCTTCAGTAAATCTCTCAGGGTACAACAGCTGATGGATCCGGTTCTATATTGGTTCACTGCTCTTTGTGAAATCTTTGGGTTCCCTACGGGCCACTCCCAATTCGCGCATTCTCGATATTGACTCATGCTCATTCATCTCAAAATCCTCTGATCGTGAGGACTCACGAAGAGCAATGAGTATGTCCGCTCGGTCCATAGGTTGAACATCGGTTGTGGTGGCGAGGCTAGCTAATTGGTCGGTCCGTTCGTTTCCCTCCATGCCCGCATGTCCGGGGACAAAGATAAGCGTGAATTTTCGTAGTAATGCCCGCATTTTAGCTCTCAAATGACTCGACACATCCTCTACGTTCATCACCTGCTTTGACTTTCTGATTCATATTCAGTGAATCACTTAATATGCACGCATGGAAATAGACTTGCGATTTCAGTCAGTTACGTGGCAGCGATTACGGACGTATCGGCATGAACTCTTTTTCGCGCGTTGTTTCCTCCTGTGGACGTGAAACGTAAGAATACATTTCTGAAACGTAACCAGAAATATTTGCATATTACGTTCTGTTGTACGGCTCAGAAGGCTACAGAACATAAAAGAAGGAAAATCACAAGTTAACTTGCATAAATGAATCCATGCATAGAAAGAATGTTTTCAAATATTATATTAGTTATCAACGAGGAAGTTCCACTAAATAAAACTCATTGAAAAGAGACATCAAACGTGCCATAGCCCTAAAGCCGATTGTCATTCAATCTTGCGACGCCGTACAGCAAGAAAAGATAAAAATATAGATAGGTAGATCCCCACTGCGTCCAAAGGACTGAATTGTCGAGGGAGTCGACGAAAACTCAGTACTGCAAAATAACTCTCAGGTATTATTGTTTGTAAATGACCCTCGCTGAAACGTCATAATGCTCGTATCATAACCGTGACCGACGTTCTTTATACAGACCGATATGCTAGCCCAATATACGTTACTGTGTAAGGTCAATATGACTTGTCGAGTTTTTCCATAGGCAGGCAACAATATGAATAAATGACCAATGAGAACATGGCAATAGACAGCGAGGCCTAACGTAGTGACGTAGCACACAGGTATGTCTAACGTAGGTCACGCTCTAGAGATTGACATGCATGCTAACAAGACACACTAATCAATATTTGAACACTCAGATAAAGTTCTGTGAAACAGCGTTGACAAATCGTATGGGACATCAAGAAATGATGACAGATGGAGAGAAAGAAAGTGTGTGCTAAATAGATAGCGTATATTGACAGAGAGAGAGAGAGAGCGAGAGATTTCAACAACAGATCGTTACGCCATGTTTACAACTCAATTTGTTTGTTCGTGACCCTTTAACGATAAAAGACCTATTAAATTATAGTAAACCATGCCTTTTACAAATAATAATAGCTTCCTTTAGTTAGAAGGTTTACTCTGAAAGGATGGTGCTCAAAATCTATTGTTTCATTAGGATACAGTTTTGATCATATGTTATGATGTATGGTCGTGAGCACTATTAGACTTCTATGATGTATGGTCGTGAGCACTATTAGACTTCTATGATGCATGGTCGTGAGCACTATTAGACTTCTATGATGCATGGTCGTGAGCACTATTAGACTTCTATGATGCATGGTCGTGAGCACTATTAGACTCCATGTAATATGATGCATGGTCGTGAGCACTATTAGACTTCTATGATGTATGGTCATGAGCACTATTAGACTTCTATGATGTATGGTCGTGAGCACTATTAGACTCCATGTAATATGATGCATGGTCGTGAGCACTATTAGACTTCTATGATGTATGGTCGTGAGCACTATTAGACTTCTATGATGTATGGTCGTGAGCACTATTAGACTCCATGTAATATGATGCATGGTCGAGAGCACTATTAGACTTCTATGATGTATGGTCGTGAGCACTATTAGACTCCATGTAATATGATGCATGGTCGTGAGCACTATTAGACTTCTATGATGTATGGTCGTGAGCACTATTAGACTTCTATGATGTATGGTCGTGAGCACTATTAGACTCCAGGTAATATGATGTATGGTCGTGAGTAATATTGCTATACAGTTTTACAGCAGTCTCATTTATTATGAATTGAAGATACGTGCTAAGAATGGTCATTGCGGCTGGTGACCTACCGCTTCGATTTGGTCATTTAATGTATATCCATTGTAGTGAGGTACGATTTTTTTTTCCAAAGCGAACCTCAGTCATTTTTGGTTATATCAGAGATTTTGACGATAAAAATAATGAAGGGGGTCGTGGTTCATATAATAAAAGTCGAGCTATGAGCCAGTATGATAATACACGGTTTTCCCATAAGTGCTGACTTGTTTCGTCAGTGGCTGACCAGAAATGGCATAACTAGCGGCGTAAACCGCAATTGCTCAGTGGATTCAGCGGTATTTCTCTAGATTTCCTGAGCATGAGTACTGCTACCTATTAATATCCAGTGGATTCGACACACGGTTTTGTTAGTCAGCGGGTGAATAACTGAATATGACATTATTGAGGCAGGCAATAACTGAACACGACACTATTGAAGCAACCAATGAAATAGGGGGAAAAACACACCTTCTGACAAATTTTTAATAGTAACTTTTAATGCGCTGCTTCGTTGAGAGGGAGTGGGTATATCGGCAAAAACTGAGTACAATAATGTCAATCTTCTACGTCTTTTGAAGGACACGGATGCTTTTTGATAACCAATTCTCCGCAGGGAGCTAAAAGATACATATACAGATATGTGTAGATTGCTTTAACCGTTTCTTATGATGAATAAGATAAGGCCCCGTTTTGGAGAGCAGCTGAACGCCACCGAGTATGCCCATGAAAAAGTTATACTGAAGCATCGGCACAAGTTTGCGAGGAACAACGAGGGTAGAAGGAGAAGAGGCGTGCCAACAAAATCTGGGGTTGATCAAATAAAGAAATGGTATGGTATGGGCATGATTTTTCTACATTCCTACGAATGGCTTAAATTATAGGTGTATAGAAGGCTTTTTTGTGAAGATGTGTCCAGTGTGACATCTACGACCCTGCTGGGCTATGTGTCTCATGTGAAGATGTGTCCAGTGTGACATCTACGACCCTGCTGGGCTATGTGTCTCATGTGAAGATGTGTCCAGTGTGACATCTACGACCCTGCTGGGCTATGTGTCTCATGTGAAGATGTGTCCAGTGTGACATCTACGACCCTGCTGGGCTATGTGTCTCATGTGAAGATGTGTCCAGTGTGACATCTACGACCCTGCTGGGCTAATGTGTCTCATTATTGTCTGTAGATTATACATTACACTCCCTCATTCTGTTGTTCCTACCGCGGCAACAAATGGGATACCCCATTCTGTTGTTCCTACCACGACAAAAAATGGGCTTCCTCATTCTGTTGTTCCCACGGCGACAAATGGACCACCTCTTTCTGCTACATCTTCTTCTTTAGTTTTCATTCTCAAACTCCCTCTGTATTTTTTTGTAGCACGACAATGGTCCCACTAGATTTCCTGCAGGATGTAATCCAGCCAAGAAGACATAGCTGGATAAAATCAAAGACTGGACAGAGTGTGAAGTTTCCAAACTCATTAGGATATTTGAGGACAGAGATGTGTGGAGATCTTTCTGCATCAGATGTCTCATTGTGACACACCCACGATCCTGACGTGTTATGGATTTTATTATTATTATAATTATTAATCCAGGGAATGAAAATGCGTTGTGAAACCGTTTAATTTGCGCCAATGACACGAACATCTGACTTCAGCGGGGTATATCACATAAATTCACACTACTGGAATTGCGAAACCGCTGATAATATATTTTTAACACTACGGTTAATAATCCAGAATTAACCAAATAGAACTCTCCGAAGAAGGATCGAGCCAGGGGGTACTATTATGTGAGAAACAAGTCATAAATATCACATACACGGAGATATTGTAAGATAAAGTTGAGCAGTCTCCCGCAAGTTTGTGTTTGAAAATGAGGGGGGGGGGCAAATAATAATAACATAGTGATGTCATGTCAGAGTTATGGCTTGTCTCTTCAACTACAGGCATGTGGATTCATGGGATATAAACCTTCAACTACAGGCATGTGGATTCATGGGTAATAAACCTTCTAAAGTGATATTTCAATTTTCCAGTGACTTTCATTGGTCGATTTCCGTACAAACTGTGTAGGCACAAGACGGCGAGAAAGAACGTACGTGTTCTCTCTCATACGGTCCTATATAATTGGATGTTCCTCCTGAAAGCAACAGCATACTACATAAGTACTGTGACAAGAATTCCGTTATGGATGTGTTGAAATTATCGCCACAAACAATTCCCACACTTTGCCAAACCTGCTTCCGGGTTAATTTTTACTGATCTTGACACAGTTTATGACGTCACCGAGTGCAACTTGTCCAATCATCTGCCAAATTTCCGTCTGTATAATCGATTTTCATTAGTATCAAGTCACACACGAAACATAAATTTTGAAACTGGGTACTGGTGAAACAACTCTGTTGTGGCAAACTCCCCCCCCCCTCCCATTTTAGGAAGTCAAGAACATTATATTTAGTACTAAAGAGCAAGACACAGAACGTGTAAACCCCCTTCCCAATACCTTTTTAATAATGGTTTTCGCAACAACAACAAAAAACACAGGTGAAAAACATGAAACGAAATTACTTTTTTAAGTTAAACTCTTCTCCACTTAGCCAATTTTTATTACATTTCTGGTAGTTGAAGACGATAAATAATAGACAATATCGTACTCATGGAGCAAAGAATAGCGACACTGTTTCCTGCATTACATGCTTAAGATGCGATTAAGGATGTATTAGGGGTGTGGAGAATACTGCACAATCCTATAAGGGATTAAATAACCCAGTGACCATGCTAAAGATGGCTATGTCCGGTCGAAAGGCGCAGATATTTCAGTCAAGCTGTAAACAATTATACAATGCATTTCATTCTGTGGACTACACCCAATTAACCTGCAGGAGTTTGAGAATGTACGCAGAAGAAGAAGAACATGTCGGTGCATAAAGCCAAGACCAGGATCAATGGTTTCAGAAATGCAGCAGGTCAGAACAGATTCTGACATCCTACGTTTATCAATGTAAACAGGAAAAATCAGATATGTGTTCTTGAAATGTAAACAGAAAAAATCAGATATGTGTTCTTGAAATGTAAACAGGAAAAAATCAGATGTGTGTTCTTGAAATGTAAACAGGAAA
The DNA here is from genome assembly GCA_034231615.1 of Meghimatium bilineatum. NCBI lineage: Eukaryota > Metazoa > Mollusca > Gastropoda > Stylommatophora > Philomycidae > Meghimatium > Meghimatium bilineatum. The sequence goes on from CM067304.1 coordinate 1,355,128, forward strand.
AATCAGATGTGTGTTCTTGAAATGTAAACAGGAAAAAATCAGATGTGTGTTCTTGAAATGTAAACAGGAAAAAATCAGATGTGTATTCTTGAAATGTAAACAGGAAAAATCAGATGTGTGTTCTTGAAATGTAAACAGGAAAAAATCAGATGTGTGTTCTTGAAATGTAAACAGGAAAAATCAGATGTGTATTCTTGAAATGTAAACAGAAAACAACCTTTTTTTTAAAAAAAAACAAAAAAACTTTCTGACGTTTCATGTTACTGACCTTTATCATATCTCCCATATGGATGTGACAAGTAACGAGAAACTACCAAATTATTCTCCCAAGAAGAAAATCGATACACAACGTGTTTCCACAAAAGAATACTGAGAATACCATGGACTGCCAGAAAAACTAATGTAGAGGTGTTGAAAGAGCCAATGCGAAACGGACCTTAATCAATAATATAAGAAAAAGACAATCTTCATGTTTTGGCCACTTCATGAGAAAGGGAGGTTTGGAGAACATAGTCACAACAGGCAAAATTGAAGAAAGCAGAGACAGAGGGCGACAACGTGAGAAAATATTAGACAGTTTGACAACCTGGCACGGCAGGGAAACAACAACGATCTTAATACATAATGCTGGAGATAGAAAGCCATGATCACCAGCCGGCATGGCACCTGATGATGACCTTCATTTCCACTTAATACATATTTATATATATACATACGTACTGGCCTGTTTGTTGTTTACAAACTCCAGCGCTAACGTGCATTTTACAACAGCAGATAAGCCCCCGACTACCAGACACATTAATAGATTAAAACGGCGCATATATTGATCTCCAAAAGGGATTCAGAAAAATCTTTTAAAGCACATTTAATTATCAATAGCAGCTGGCGGGGAAAATAAGGGCCCGACGTTTACGTCATTGAATCAGACGCACTGGGACTTTGTATGAATTCCGGAACTGTGACGCGGGTTCTGTTGACGTAAATATTTTTAGATAAGTTTCCCGGACATTGTTATCAACTTTACTGCATTTTGGAAGTCAATGCTCTGGTCTTTGAGAATTCCTTGGATGTAGATATTATCTACATTGATGGGTTCTTCTTCTTCAGCTTTCATTCTCAAACTACCGCTGGATCTCTCTTGTAGCAGGACCATGGTCCTATTAGACTTCCAGCAGGATGCAGTCCAGAGAATGGAAATGCGTTCTGTCGCCGTTTTATTGATGACTTCAGGACGGTGGCAGTGTTTAAGTATCTATGGCTCAATGCAGAGGGAAATATATTAGGGAATAAATTATGCTTGTTGTACAACCACTATTTGCCCACGTATGCAGGGGCCTGTATATGGAGCAAAGAATAGTAACACTGTTTCCCTTCAATGAATACCGTTGAGAAGAAGTAACTAAGCAGGATTAGGGTGGTGTTGGCTGTCCCATCCCATATAGGGTCAAAGTGATTCAGAAGTAGGGTATCTCTCATGGATGAACCTTCGATTAAATCACAGCCAGTGTACATTTATTTTTTTCAATTTTCAATTTTGTCCGCGACCTTCTTTTTTATCATATTTTTTTGTAAACGAATCTGCCTCTGTCCGTACAGTTTGTTTTTAGGCAGTAACGTCATCAGCCAGCGCTTCTGATTGTTTAGTACCGATATAAAAATTCTTCATTGAAGATTTACAGATATCTTTGTACCTCAGAAGTGTTCTACCACGGACCTGAGACCCCTCATATGGAAACGAGTTGTGAATAGAATATTATAATAACAAGACCCCTAACCCGCCATGGGCGTATTGGTTTTACACTGGAGACATAAGCACAAAAAGCTCTCCAAATAACCTCTATTCTCAGTCATTCGAAGGAGTGCAACCCATTCCAGAACACTCCATGATGTTATTAATCTAGGATTTTCCTGGGAAATGGATTATAGGAATAGAGATAACGTTATGGAAAGAGAAGAAAACAAAAAGGTTCTGACGACCATACGCATGGGGAAAAAAGGTATTAAAGGAGAAAAAAAATGCATAGAAAGATAAGAAAACACGGAGGTTCTGACGATCAGCGTATGAAAAGAAAAGAACTATTAAAGGAGAGAAAACTCAAACAAATGCAATATTTTAGACATATTACACTATATTATATGTTGGTGAGGACATTACTTACAGGTATAGTTGAAGGGAGGCCAGCAAGAGGTGGACAGATATAAGTAGGAATGAAACATCATAGGATGAACAAGATACAGTCTATCATAGTGCAACACCAAGACAAGAGACAGGATGTTGGAGATTCATCTACGATGCGGATACGGCAGTTGATGACACAAGTCTCTTAGCATGCGAGAGTTACTCGCGAGACATCAGAATCTATCGATAAACCAAATATAGCCAAATATTTTTTTTAATCAGCAATAAGGATATGTTCCGACATCTGTCAGACATGCTAAAAAAAAGTTCCATAAATAAACTGTGGTAGGAAAAAGTAGAATCCGAAATGAAACGAAATGGATTGAGACGTTAAAAGTTCTGACACGAAACAAACTAAATTACATTCAGGAGACACGAAATACTGACTGTGATAATCCTTATGAATGTGCTCCCCCGACGTCTTGTTAGGAGACGGTGACTGGTAAAAACCTCATTAGTTGTAGGCGAGTGAGTTATCTTGTCGGGTGTCACGAGATTTCATCTCAGACGCTATACTAATATCGTCTAACATTTTAATATGGATTGACAATGAAATGATGAAGAGATTTTAGTATCTGGGGTCAGGGAATACACGGGCATAGATATTATTTCACTTCCTGGTATGACATCCTAGTGACGTAGTCATGATAACACAGTTTCTTGTTCTCGTGAGTTTACTCTGAAATAAAAGTGAATCTGGAATAATACCCATTCATCTGTCCGTCTATCATCTGTTTTCCTGAGTTAGATTTAAGGGATCGAAGAATTGAATGAGGATCGGTGTTCGGGCTACGACACATTTGATCGCTTGATATGCGTTAATATGATGACGTCTCATACCGTTGGTAACTCCTTCAATCCGCCGCACTCTTGGTCTTCCTCTGTATCTTGTTTTCATTCTCATGCCATATGCTCTTGTTGCTGACCAGTATTGGTTTATACTCATTAAGTGGCTGAACCATTTCAGTCTGTTTTTCAATATACTTGATCACGGATCCGGCCCACCGACCACAATGACCTGGACCGCCAGTTCTCAAACAAAAATTGTAACTGCTGACCTGTGTTCTGTTAAAATAATAATATAAGCACTTATCTAGAGGATGGTCAAAAACTAAATGACCAATAAATTGTAACAATTTGTCTACACTTAAATATGCATATGTAAATGTTCATTTGTTACAAAAATGTTAAAATGTATATTTAGTAAAATTAATATCGTATGCTACCAGACTACCATCAGCCAGTGCATCTAAAAAAAGCATGACTATACAGACACGATGGATACAAAGCCAGGGGGAGAGATCATGCACACGATAGATTACAGAAATAATATAGTCAACAAAAAGAAACATATGAAGCACACACAAAAAGCCATCTCCAGAGAAATCTTCTGCACCTGACGTTGCAACGCATAAAGGGGTCCTAACTGTCCAAGGACATTTACAGCTCGAATAGGGCTCATTAGCCATCTACGAACTCATAATCAAGGACATAACTAAAATTTAATTTTCAAAAGTGGATGTCACAAATGGTCATCATCACTTGTGATGGACGAACAACATAAAGGGGTACAAAGAAAAAAGAAAGAAAAGTTGCAGTTCAATGAACCGTTTTCTCATATTGAAAGAAGTTCGCGGCGATAAACAGCATCAAGTCTCATGGTAATGTCTCTGATCTACAATCATATGCCTTCAGGAGATCAATCTTACGTATATCAAACATACATTTACTGAAGTTAATACCCGTCGTTGCCTGTGTGAGAATTAACACAAACAGAGTAATAATTTCATATTCCGATCATTCAAATATCGCACAAGTCGTCTAGGGAAAATATCCATTATGACATACAGTACACAACAGCATTACATGATTATAGTCTACATATATATGTACACCTATGTAATTTGAATGAATTTTTTTGATTTTACAAAAAAAAATATTTCAAATAAGAGACGCGAATTATTTGTCTAATGCACCAACGACTTTCATGTATTTTCTATTAATTAAAAGGGGGAAAACACAGTCCTTGGGATCGAACTCCGAAAACAAAAATAGTAAGGAACTGACGGGCTCTCTAAGAACTAAGCTAACCTAACAGACAGGCGAAATTTGATGTAAATTCGAACAATTATATATATAAATCTTGCAGTATTCTGATTACACCGACCGATACTTTGAGAATTCAACGATTAAGAACACAGCAGAAAGGCTATGGTAACAATATTCTGCGATTCGCTAATAGACAAATATATATATATATATATATATATATATACACACGCGACATTAGCAAAAGGCAAGAAGAAAGAATAGTGAACCTGTTAAAACAGAGTAAACATCAATTGAAAGGCATATATATATATATATATATATATATATATATATATATATATATATATATATATATATATATATATATATATATATATATATGAGAGAGAGAGAGAGAGTAAGATCCAGGAGAGGTTGGAACATTGCAAAGAAAATGTGTTGAGAGTTGAATATTGAACTAATGGATAAATTCATGTTTAACTCCTCGTCATGACGATGATAACATTGTGATGAAGTCCATCTCCATAATAATCATAAAGTCCTCGAATTTTCCCGTCTTTTCCATTGGCTGGGGACACAAAATATATTCCCCGTGACGTTGTCTGGAATCAACAAGCATGGCTATTCTGAAAAAGGGCACATTTTAAACTAACTCACATATCTGCGTCATCTCTGGGGCGGTGAAGCATGTTAAACACTTATACCCGTTAATGGAAAGGTATCAATTATCTTCGGTGCGTCTTTGCTGTAAAAATTAAGGCAGTAAAATATCATCTTCGTTCGCTCATACGACGACCATATTGATCTTTCTTATACAGGTGGCGGTATGTCTCACGTTTGTCATACAATTTAGGGGCTGTCAATAAATTTACCTTAACAATTAGAAAGAGTGTGGGGGGGGGGGGGTTGACCAGTGGTGATCCTGCTTACACAAAGTATACACAGTGACCAATTATAATAACAGTAAAATACCTAATGCGTCATTTTAGAAGGACGACTCACAATGTGCCAGCTGAACGTATAATCGAGAGAAGACACGAGTGTAGACAAAATAAATCGATTTCTTCCTAAGCTTGTGAAGCGTTGGTCGATGTTAGCCTGATCTGGTTACGTGGTCGTGTGTTTCACAATTAGCTTAACATTCACGTCAAGTTAATACATTATTGAAAAAAGGTCCTAAATAAACACGACATGGATATCATACGAAACGAGTTAGGCACGACATTTTTATGGTAATTACAACTGGTCCACCTCTTACACCATCCCGTGCCGTAATCTAAGCTCTTACACCATCCCGTGCCGTAATCTAAGCTCTTACACCATCCAGTGCCGTAATCTAAGCTCTTACACCATCCCGTGCCGTAATCTAAGCTCTTACACCATCCCGTGCCGTGTCCTAATCTAAGCTCTTACATCATCACGTGCCGTTTCCGATTCTTCAGCGCTCATTCTCAAACTCCCACTGGATCTCCCTTATAGCAGGACAATGGTCCAACCAGATTTCCAGTAGGATGTAATCAAGAAAATGGAAATGCGTTATGTCGCCGTTTTATTTGCGCCAATGGCCCGACACATCCATCTTCGGCAGAGTCTCCGATTCAAAGGCTGGTTACAGCTGATCTTCAACATTATCTTCCTCTTGCGTTGGAGGTCACTCTGGTCATCATTATTTGTGATGGACAAGCAACAGTGATCTTCCACGTTCATTCTCAAACTCCTGCAGATTCACAGTCCTGAGAACAGAATATGCTGTCATGGTTTACATCTTAACTGCGATATATGCGCCTTAACAGTCAACGCCACTCCAAAACCTCCTTAGTTGCCTCTTACGGCATGCATGGAATGTAAAGTGTTGAAATTCTTTGCTCCCCTATCGGATCCTGGCAACACATGGGCGCTTGTTCTTCAAATATGTACATTATTTCTCATCAGGTAGTTTTCAGATCTTCGACCAGCTTCCACCATTGTTGAAACAGCGACTCTGTAAACTGGACATAACACAAGCCCTTTAAATAGCGATCCATGCTGAGGGGCTCTGGACACAACATACGTCCATTAAATAACCCGCCCGTGTGTTGCCGTGGCCCGAAAGGGGAGCAAAGAATAGCAACACTGTTTAACTTCCACGCATGTCGTAAAAGGCGACTAAGGAGGTTATGGGATGGAGTTGGCTGTCCCATCCCATATAGGGTCAGTGACCCAAAGCCATGCTGAAGTCGGATGTGTCAGGCCGAAATGCGCAGATATTGCAGCAATGCTGTAAAACATGACACAGCGCATTCCGTTCTCCGGACTACATCCTGCTAATCTGCAGGAGTTTGAGAATGAACGCAGAAGAAGAAATAAATGTTCACGTATTTAATCTATATTCGTCTGCAAAGATGAACGACGGAGGTAGCAAAGACAAAGCAGCATGACTAGGAAGAAGAAGGTGTGAGGGGAAGATAGTGGTAAGTAAGGAGGGGAAAGTACACTGAAGAAATTAAAACTGATCAGATATAATACAAGTAAAATAAAATTAATTCAATTTTAAAATCTCGAAAATAGTTGACGTGAAAAAAGAAAGTATGAAACCAAGATGCCAGGTTAAATAGCAGACAGTGGTCACTCCTTACTTATCACTATCCTCCCCCTCTCATGCTGCCCTATTTTTTCTTCCCCCGTCATCCATTCGCTATTGTCCTTCTCCCATTTTCTTTTCTTCCCATTACAACCGTGTGTGTCTCTATGTAAGATGTGTTTACTGTGGTCTTTGTTTGTCCTGATGAAGGATTTGTAGTCGAAACATTGTCTGACAATGTGCCTCGTTGTTAAGTTTTTTATGTCTATTTTCGTTAACACATATACCTATTTTTGCTCAAATTGATATTGCCCTGCGTTACCTCAGCTACCCATTTCATGTTTAGGGTTGTTACTCGACACTAGAACTTTTAGCTCTTGTAAAGACTGCGCGGGAGAGGAGATGGCTGGCGCACTCAAATAGCAGAGCCAATGAAACGAGAAATCGATAACATCACACACACCTACGTTATTAATAATTTATATGGTTTAACTTGACTTTTGCATTTCTGTACACGGGTCTTTACATTTTATACCAGGTCACGAGTATACAGTTATAAAACCCGGACCATCCTGTGTTTTGCATCCGTGCTAAAACTAGGATACGGTATGTGCACAGACTCAACCAAAAAAATGCAATATTGTGAGACAATCAAAGATAACAACATCGCGTTGTGTGTTAAAGCTACACACTAGGAAGTGGTCGGTATGACACACATCAGGTCACAGGCCGTTGAACTTTTTTGTAGTAACTATGTGACCTCTGAGTCAGGTCCTGGTGGACTTCAACGTGAAGATAAAAAAGTAAGGTCATCAGATAACAATAAAAATTGGAAATATGAAAATACACAGGAATAATATGGTAAATATAAAAACACACAGGAAGAATAGAAGGTTTAAAAAAAAAAAACATACAAGGAGAGATACAACGAAAAGTTAAAACAAAATAAAGATTGCAAATGAGGGAAAATATGGAAAGTAATAAAAATCATATATTTTTCTATCTACCCTTAACTTGCACCTATTTCTTATCTACTCTTACCCTTATCTCATTATAGAAACTTGGTACGGTTACTGGCCGTTCGGGGCACCCTTTGTACCGACATAAAGTATTGTCAAAGGTAGCGGATATAAATGGATACCCCCCCCCCCAAAATATGGATGTGTAAAGCAACGGTAAACTACCACATTATTCTCCCAAGAAGAAAGTCATGGCGACACACATATACGAACAATCTTCCCTTTTTTTGCCACTTTCTGAAACAGGGAGGTTTGGAGAACATTGTCACAACAGGCAAGATTAAAGGCAACAGAAACAGAGAGTGACAACTTGTGAAAATATTAGACAGTTTGACAAACTGGCACGGCAGGGAAACAACAACAATATGGTGAAAGTTCATAATTTACGCAATTGGCTTCTTGAGTTCTTGTCTCGATTTCTCTGTCCATTCTTCTATGTTCTGTAAAAAAAATTTCTACCAAGTTACTGAAACACTGATAAGTTATATTAGCTGACAAGTATGGCTTTGTAAAAGTTATATTAGCTGACAAGTATGGATTTGTAAAAGTTATATTAGCTGACAAGTATGGATTTGCAAAAGTTAAGCACATATTAATTTTTATCTTCTTTTTTTTTTCTCCTTTTGAAATTTCTATTTATGCTGAGCCGCCGACTTGAAACAGATGTGATGATTGCATTTTGAATATATTAAATTTATATCTCTAGATGGAATGGAACATCACACGTGTCGTTGGAAAGAAGCTTGGGGGTAGTGACCACAGACCAGTATTTCTGGAAATCCACAATGAATTAAGTAAGCATAAGTAAGCAGAGTTCTGAAGACGGAGGCAACCAGCCAAAATGCGCACAGATAATCAGGATGCCACGCACAAAACACAATGGAAACATGTCTGTATCTAAAACAGTTATGGTGCCTGCCCTGTGGCGGACGTTCAGGCAGGGACGGTGCCGGGCCCTATACCTCGAAAGGGCCCAACCTCAGTTACTGAAAGTCCTTCTCAATTGCCTCGAGGAGCCAGAAGGCAAGGGAATAGAGCTACTGGCCAAACAAACTTTAAACGACCAATAAAAATAATGCACTGGAATGCTGAGGGTGTCAACAGTAAAAGAGATGGATACAGCAAAAAATTGGAACTTGAAAATGTCCTCAGTGAAGAACAAGTTAATATATGCTGTATCCAAGAAACACACCTCAGCAGCGACATAGCCTTCAAAATCAGAGGCTACCAATGCTACCGATCTGACCGAAAGGACAGGCGAAAGGGTGGAATTCTGACACTTGTTAAAAACAATATCAGCGCATGTCAGCTGGAAGTATATATGGAAGGGGCAGAATACCAGATGCTCCACCTAAAAACAGACAGTACAGAATTCCATCTCCTGAACTACTACTGCCAAAATAATAAACCATTGGCACTAGACACAATTCCAGATAAAGAGAGACTTATGGTGTGTGGTGACTTCAACAGCCACTCTCAGAGCTGGGGCTACGATCATATCGACAAGAGAGGTGAAGAACTTGAGAGCTGGCAGGATGAAAATAATCTCATCCTTATTAACCAGCCAGCAGACTCGCCAACCTTCTACTCGAGTGCATGTCACACCACCTCTACACCAGATCTGGCATTCCACTCACCAGGCCTGGAATGGAACATCACACGTGTCGTTGGAAAGCAGCTTGGGGGTAGTGACCACATACCAGTATTTCTGGAAATCCACAATGTATTTTCCAAGGACAGCAGCACGCTCACTAGGTGGAACTATAAAAGGGCAGACTGGAAAATGTACCAGCATTTAACCAGTGTTCTAGCTAAGGACATGAACTTGGACAAAGACATCAATAGAGCAGTGAGTGAATTTAATAGATGTATACTACGTGCTGCTAGTAAAACCATACCCGGGGGGGGGGGCCACGCAAAAACTACAAACCCTACTGGAATGATGAACCGGAAAAGCTGCAAAATGAGATGGAAACATCTAGACAGCAGGCTGAGAACAGACCTAGCCAAGAACATCACAACAAATATCAGCAAACAAAGGCTAAATTTCAAAGAGCCAAGTTACAAGCCAGACGGAGTAGCTGGAAAGAAAAAACAGAGTCACTGAACCTAGAAAGAGATACTAGGAAATTATGGAAACTTGTAAAACAACTAAATGATGAAGGTACAGGGAGAAATACCAGGATCACACTTTATAAAGATAGAAACATTTTAACAGGTAAACATGCAGCTGATTACTTTGCAGATTCATTTGCAGAAGACAATAACATCAAAGTCAGCCCAGACAAACAACAGCAGGTTCGAGAGAACCAGCAAAACATTGGACAAGGCGAACCTATACCTGAAGTCATGGAGGCACCAATCACAATGAGAGAACTAGAGCATGCAAGATCCAAATTGAAAAAGTCCCCTGGAGCTGATGGAGTGTCCAATGAAATTATTAGAAACCTGGGAATTGCAGCAAGAGCAAAGCTACTGCAGATCTTTAACACAAGCTGGTCCACGGGTAATGTACCACAGGCGTGGAGAGAAGCAATAATGATACCATTCCTCAAATTAGGAAAAGATGGCAACACAGTCTCCAACTACAGGCCCATCAGCCTCACAAGCTGTCTATGCAAAACAATGGAACGCATTATCAATCTTAGGATGCAGTGGTACCTTGAAAGTGAAAACCTTCTGGTATCACAGCAAGCAGGTTTCAGACAGTGCTACTCTACTGAAGATCAGGCAAGCTACCTCTCCCAAGAGATTGAGGATGCCTTCCAAGAAAAGAAACTGGTACTAGCAGCATGGATAGACCTCAGAAAAGCATTTGATAAGGTCTGGAAAGAAGGGCTCTTAAAGAAATTGCGAAATTGCAGGGTTAGCTCAAGAATGTACAAATGGGTAAAAGCATACCTGCATAATAGAAGAGCCAAGGTACAATTAGATGGTCACAAGAAAGTTCTACTGCGTCATGGAGTCCCCAAGGGAGGAGTCCTGTCACCCACACTTTTCTTGGTTTACATCAATGACCTAGTTGCTGAAGACCTGGTGCACGGAAGAACATGCGACAGTGGCCACTAAACAAATACAAAGAGCTATCGATGCCCTAACCTTATGGGCTAATAGATGGTGCGTCAGCATTAACACAGATAAGTGCAGCACTACACTCTTTACCCTCTCACCAAAACAAAAAGCTGGTCATATCAAAATAGATGGAGAGCTCTTGAAAGAAGACAAACAACCCACATACCTCGGAGTTACATTTGATGATAAACTGACATGGAAGCAGCACATAAACAAAGCAACAACAAAAGCCAGGAGGAAGTTAGCTATCCTGAGAAAACTAAGTGGAACCACATGGGGAGCCAGTGGGAATATAATCAGTCAAGTTTACCAGCAAGGCATAAGACCACACCTGGAATATGGTTCAGCTGCGTGGTGTCCTGCATCAAACACCACATTACAAGATCTAGATAAAGTGCAAAACCAGGCACTTAGAATAATGTTGGGAGCAATGAAATCAACACCCATAGCAGAGATGCAGAAAATGGGAAGAATGCAAACACTTGGCGAACGCAGAGACACAAAAGTACTAATTCAGGCAGAAAAGTTTCAGTGTATGCCAAGCCATCCAATGAAGGAAAGATTCCAAAATCTAGCAATGGGGCGATTGAAAAGAAGCAGCTTTATCCATCAAGCTAAATGACTCCGCAGACAACTTACAGACCTACCTGAAGTTGACAGCCCCTTAAGGCATGTACCAGAACAAACCACGTGGAGTGAAAGACATGGAATGCCAATATACATTCAGACCCATGTGAAAGGAATACTAAGTGAGGACGAACAGAACAGTGTGCAGCGAAGGACAGTCACCCTCAGTTTCCTGGATGAGGAATATCCACAAGATATATGGGTCAGAGTATACACAGATGGGTCAGCACAGAATGCTGTGAGGAATGGAGGTGCAGGTGTATATATAGAATATCCACACAAGCCTAGAGATACAATCAGAACACCAACAGGAAAATTCTGCAATAATTATGATGCAGAAATCCAGGCAATTAGAGTGGCAGCTAAAAAACTGCTGAACTCCAACTCTGACCTGCAGCCTGTGGTATTCCTGACAGATGCAAGGTCAGTGCTTCAAATCGCCTACCCCAGCATGGCACCTGATGATGATTACTGGCAGTTGGTCACTGGTGAAACTTTCAAGGAATCCAGCCATGTCTGTGGATAAGGGTAGATGGCTGGGGTGTTCAACCAGCCGCTTAGCAAATGGTATCATGACTTAGAGTACTATGAACTTGGTCAAAAGGAGTGCAGAAGTACCACACCGAAAGAAAATCCATTTTTTTCCCTAAAATTGGGAGACACGAAAGTGTGCGAACGACATAATTGGCTTGTTCCCCCCCCCCCCGAGTAGATCATATATACGGTCCTGAATCCAGCGTTGCTTGACCACATGCAGGAGCAGTCTTGTGATGTGGATAACAGCGGTGACGGTGGCACCGCTGCGGATGACTGGTGAAACAATACTTTTTTTTTCATGCGTGGCCATATACAGTATAAGACTTATTGGTATATGGGCAATCCAATCTTCTAAAATGACTGATTTAGTTATTTATTGGATGTTCCCTTGATTTCCCATTAGCCAGTGGCCCTTATAATTCTAGACGGGAACATGTCATGCGTGCACATTAAGTGACTCACAGAGTGAGTCCTGCAAAATAGAAGTTGGATTCGACAGTGTGAACTGTGTCGAGATGTTAGTGCAATCTGCGACCACAAAGATTACCTTAATATTCGTGTAAGTAGGTGTTGAGGTGGGGATAAATGAGCGGTGGGAATAAATATAATAAGCTGATCAGTGTTGCCACAGTATTCAAAGGTACATCAATAGGTCGTTCTGACATAATCATTGCACGTAAGGAATTTTGTACCTTGACTTTCGACTGTACTATAAGACCTCTGTACAAAATTAATTAGGACGTCATTCGTTACGTTTCCAATTAGTGTCATGATATTCAATGGTCACTATTGACATACTTGGAATCACATGCCAAAAATAGCCAAGGCCGACCAACGAAATTCAAGGAAATAATTAAAATACGTCTTTCATGTCATGTCTAGTTTTCTACGCACATGTCTTCTATGACGGAGACTACCATGCTTGTAATGTCAAGAAATTATTCAGTGGTTCCCAGTGTGATTTATATGAACCCCAACGGTCAATTTTGACTTGAAGGGGTCCATGTCAGCGAGAACAAAAAATATAGGTGCACGAGATGGAAATAATGGCCCAAGCGAGCGGACACTATTTAGGCACCTAGCCTAAATTTTTGACCCACCCCCAACCTAACACAATCATGTGGCACCCAGCGGAGCATTATGAGAACAAGTGTATATTTTTAAAAAGATTTCGCAACCTAGATGATACGTATTGAGGGCTTTTCGCTATATAGTTCAACTACCAAGAACTGGCCACTATCTTAAAAATGTACATGATACCACGCTCTTACTGACGAGATTTTGTGGTCTGTACTTCCGTTATAGATATGGTTATCAACCACGCCTTTTGGGTAATGTTTTTAATTATTCCCGTGAATTTAGTTAGAACGTGACAGAAAGTATATAAAAGTGACCAACAAAAATCACGACAATAATAAAAAACAACCCAATAAGTTTATTTGAATTTTGTTGGTAGTCGGTGGACTGGATTGTTGTTCTCCTGAGATATGATGCCCACAAGCTTTCTTTCTTAATCCTCTCAAGCCCCACGTATTATTTCCTAAGCCCGGGAGCCAGTGTACATAGTACTGTTAGATAAGACGGGCGGGCTTGAAAAAATGGCTTGCTGGGCTGGATTTGGAGACCCGAACTGTATTCGCCCACACTTGGATACTCTAAGTGAGTATAAATACTTCGGTAAACTGACTGAACAACTTTGTACGCATGATGATACTTTGGTCATCTGAAAGGGACCTAACGCATATAGGGGTGCCCTAGTCCACATTCTCCTGCTGTAATCATAAGATGTAGTCGTAACCTTCCATAACAGTTACCATGTTGTTCCGACAGGGCGACGTTGTGCTTGAACTAGTTACGGGCACGGCGTGGGTGGGCGGAACAACAAATAAACATGTCGCAAGGGCCAGAGTTGTGCCCTGATGTCGACGTCATTGGACTCGAAACAGAATCGAGTCGAATGGCTGCTGGAACAGAGGGCGGAGCACTTATGGGAATGCCCCAGGTGCCGTGAGGCCAGTTTTCTAATCAAGAATAAAAGAGATTGGATATATTTTATTTAATCAAGTATAAACACAACAAAGGTTGCCACATGATCCAGCTGTAATCACATAAGAAGTTTCAAAAGGACTGGATATATTTGAGTATCAAGTATAAACAGAATAAGGTTGAAAATGTGTAGAGGTTTGACATCATTGTACTCATGTTTTCCCACATGTAATCTATCCCTCTCAACCCATGTACCAAGTCTATCTCCAGGATAGTCCTGTGCTCAGATCTCTGATCAGCCTTGATAAATGACGCTATCCTAATTTCTCCGTTCCTTTCATTGGCTGGAGGCACAGAGTAAACGCAAATTGATGATTGAACAATCGGGTCAGCCTGGATCAATTACTACATTAGGTCTATACCCGAGATAGATTTGCTCGCAGGGAAGGGTCCCACCATCTGCTGAGTATTAAAGCAGGTAATCCGCACATTCAAATGAAAATCTCAAAATATATCAGAAAATGTTGAATTTGTAAACAAAATGTCCCTAGCCGGATTCAAACACGCAACATCTTGACCACAAGGCGAACTTTTCAACAACTATGTCACGGAGATAGCTCAACATATTCAAAATGCATCTGTTTCCAGTAGGCTGTTCAGCAAAAATAGGAATTTCAGAGGGAAATAAGAAGATGAAAATAAATGTGTACATAACTTTTTGACAAATCCATGTTATGTTATGTTCCTCAGGGGTCATAGGCGGCGCATAGAGGAAGAACCATAGCTTTCCATTTCCGTCTTTGTGTTGCCAGGTCTTTCAATTGTTGGGTAGTGTTTAGGTTCATTGACATGCCTTCTCTATTAATGGTTCTTCATAGAGTTTCTCTAGGTCTCCCTCTTAGTCTTACTCCAGGTGGTACCCACTTTAGTGACTGATGAGGAATCCCTCTTCTTCTTACTCCAGGTGGTACCCAGTTTAGTGACTGATGAGGAATTCTTAGGCTGTTCATTCATTACAAATCCATACTTGTCAGCTAATATAACTTTTCAGTGTTTCAGTAACTTGGTAGAAATTTTTTTTACAGAACATAGAAATCGAGACAAGAACTCACAAAACCAATAACGTAAATTATGAACTTTAACCAATATTTAAACATAAATCTATCCCAATGGAAACCAAAAGGCAAATCATAAATTTAATATTTATACCAACATTGTGTTATCAATGTCAAACATGGACACAAACTAAAGAACAAGTGAGAAAGCTTACTATGTGTGAAATGAGATGTCTAAGAAAAGCAGCAAACAGAACAAGAAGAGATCATGTCAGTAATGATGAGATTACAAGAACTGTTGGAACAACATCAGTGGTCAAATATATTGGGGGGAAAAGAGACTTGAAATGGTTCAGCCACTTCGTCACAATATTACTACATATTAAGTGACCAAACAAGCCATAGCATAAAAACTGACCATCATTAAGTTCTGTGATCTTTTACAACACAAGTAGAGAAATCACAGATAGATAGACAGATAGTACATAAAATATTCAGATATTCAGTATTTATATAGAAAGTACTCAGATATTGAATCTGTCTACATTAAAATTACAACTGACTCAACTAAACCAAGCAAAAGAACTGGTTTTCCAATGTCTTCTTCTTCTTCTTTCGTTCACTTGAAACATGTCTATATATGTAATTCTGTCTCCTTAATAAAACTCACTGTCTTTTGTAGTTCATACAGTGTCCCATAGAGCTTTGATTCCAGTGTTGTTTCCTCTGGCCAATATGTCTGCCTCAGCGTTTCATGCTCAGAACACTCTTGAAGTATATGTTTGGCACTCTGTGCTGCATGGCCACATGGCCGTGTTGCCAATCTTGAACTTTGTATACATGTGACTGCGGAGTCGGTTGTGTCCTGTTCTGAGACGTAGAATTATAACTTGTTCTGATCTGTTCATAATGTGATAGTCATCTTGTGTTGGTGTTTGTGGCTTTCTTATTGACTTGATCATCTGTTTTTTCTGATGGTAGGTGATTGGTATATCTGGTTGGTCTTCGGCAGCACCTTCCTTAGCCAGTTGGTCTGCTTTTTCATTTCCTGGTATTCCACAGTGAGAGTGTATCCACTGCATGGTTACCCTATACTGGTAAGACAATTCGCTAAGTAGTTTTTTCAAGTCTGTTAGTTTTCCAGACTGGAGAGCTTGAAGCACGGACATTGCATCTGTCAGGAATACCACAGGCTGTAGGCCAGAGTTGGAGTTCAGCAGTTTTTTTTAGCTGCCTCACTAATTGCCTGGATTTCTGCATCATAATTATTTCCAATGGATTCAAGAACACTCACAAATCAGGGGAAATGAGCTAGGAGATGTGCCAGCAACAACAGATAGAAGATTCAAATATCACTTCCAGAAATAAAGTCAATCACCAAAAGCTCTATAAACATGGAATGAAACTCAACTAACCCATACAACCAAATACACAATGCTATCCCCTAGTTTTGAAGAAAGGAACAATTATTTTTAAATTTAAAACCCTGCTGAAGATCGATGTGCTAGGCCATTGGTGGAAATATAATCATGACCACACATTTTCATTATGTGGACAAATCCTGCTGGAAATATAGTAGGACCATCTACAGGAGAGTTCCAGGTGGAATTTGAGAATGAACACTGAAGAAGATTGAAAACAGTCTTCAGACAACACATGTACAAGACGTTTGAAGTGGGTGAGACCAGCATATGTCCCCTGTGTGACGGTCTTCTGACAACAAATTTTACAAAACTGCCCACTACACCAGAAGAAGAATGCTATTGCCATATGAAACAGCTTTGACAAACAAGCTCTACTGTCCTATCTCGGGGCTGGTGACCACAGTACAGTTCATTGATGACATCCATAACAGTGTTTAACTTTTTAAAAAAAGGTCAAAAGGGGTTCCTTCCATTATGTCAATAATTGTTTTATAAAAGTTCTGACTGTTGTTGACATAGTATTTTTGACAAATGTCAACAATACTGTGTATTTTTGTAATACACTAACTAAAGTGTTAGAATTTGGAATATTTGCTATAAATGTTCAACAAAACATTATTCTTTGCGTACGTTTTCTGCAAAATTTAAGTTGGAAAGGGGGCGGGGCTACATTTCTTATACGTGATCAAGTAGGGGTGGGTCCTAGCATTTTTTGTCAATTCTTGGCCTGGACAAAGCATTGTTGCCGTAATGTATCGACCTAAAGAACTACAATAGATTTTATTGATCAGCTATGACATGGGTTTCAACTTCTTCCTTTTGCCTGGAACATGTCTATATCTGAAGTTTTGTTTCTTCTAAAAACTTCACTGTGTTCTGTAACTCAGAGATAGATGTTTGCAGCAGAGACTGGGCTTAGTTCAGCCAACAGAGGCTGAAAATTAAGACTGGCCAGGCCCTCCTAAAATCGAGCAAGATCAGTCTGCCCTGACTGATTATGTACAGGTGTTTACAATGGAGGCAGCCAGCCAAGAGGCGCACGACAGCAATCAGGATGTCACGCACCAAACCACACAATGGGAATACGCTTATATATCTGATATAAAATAACTATATGATTAACTTCACATTTTTAAAAATTCATTCAAACAATTTAATGTACCGGTATACAAATGTATAGAGAGAGTAGAAATGTGGTTTTATAGAAGAATGTTGTAATTTTATAAAAACGTAATGAAGATATCTTGAAAGAAGTTAATTCAACAAGACTTGTCAAGAGCTCCTCACTGGCGCATCTAGTTTTCACTTGCATCAGAAATAGACAGTGCACATTCTTTGGACACATCAAAAGAAGATAAAAGATGGAGTAGACCTTTACAGTGATAACAGTCAAGATGAAGAACAAGAGCGATAGGGGAAGACAACGAGAGCTGATGCTGCATAGTTTGGTATTGTGGCATGGGAGAACGTTGATATTGCAAATTAATGACACAGCACACGAAGCGTAATGTTGTGAACATTGACATGACAGCCATCGCCACACGGAATAGACAATTAATATGCCCTAAGCAGAAGGTGAGGGACATCCAATGTTAGAGACGCTCGTTCTTATCACACAAAAATATTTATTTATAAGTCTAGCGACTACCATTCTCAGCACAGATGATATGGACAGTCCTTCAGTACTGAGGTCTATCTTATCAGCAAATATCGGTACGCCCAAATTATCTTATCACTTTGATCTACTATCATTCGCATATCCTATCATTCATTCGCATATCCTATCATTCATTCGCATATCCTACCATTCATTCGCATATCCTATCATTCATTCGCATATCCTACCATTCATTCGCATATCCTAACATTCATTCGCATATCCTACCATTCATTCGCATATCCTAACATTCATTCGCATATCCTAATCATTCATTCGCATATCCTATCATTCATTCGCATATCCTATCATTCATTCGCATATCCTACCATTCATTCGCATATCCTACCATTCATTCGCATATCCTATCATTCATTCGCATATCCTAATCATTCATTCGCATATCCTAACATTCATTCGCATATCCTATCATTCATTCGCATATCCTACCATTCATAGGCTAATAAATAGTTATACAACATTGACAGGGTTCAGATATGTCTTGCTCGTTAATTTAACACACCTTTCCTCGCGATCCTGTGACACACTTGGTCACATGTGATGATAGTGGTGAGTCAGACAACAGCACGCATATCACACACATAGGGCATGCTTGACTTCGGAATGACAAGCACGCCAAATTTCAGGTCACAAGGCGCCGTCCAACATCCTCACTCATTCAACATCTGCCAATTTCACTTTGAATAACAACTACTTGTACGGAATCATTTTGTAACGACATACTTGCATGAGTAATTCTGCTAACTAATCATTCAAAGTACATAACGTCTACTTGAACACACATTACTACACACTTGTCCAGCTGATGTTGCGAAGATGTACACTACATCAGACAGCCAAGGTACCAGATTCAAAGCCCGCAGTCAGACAATTGTGCATCCGGACAGTTCAGAAAACAATGACAACCCACTGAACGAATATATATACAACCACTGCCTAGAATATCTGAATCACTACAGCAGAAAAACACTCTGAATTAATTGCTACTACACCAGATAATTAAACTGCAATTGTAGATTGTAAATGTATTATTATTATAGTAATTTTATTACAATTGTAGTGTTGTACAGTACACATACCAATTTGTAAGACTACACTACAGTACACACTCGCCGGCACAGTTGGCCATAATCATTCATAATGAACTGGTCTTGTAAACTATCCAACGTCAACATTCAGCTAAAATTGTGCAACCACAAATACTAAGACAATGCAAAGGCCTACATGAGTATTTAGTTTAAAGAAATAAGGAATTGAAATGAGAACTTTACCTCATTCGTGTTGTAAATCCTAGCACTCTGAGTTGTCGTCTGGTGACAAATACGAACACCGACATTGAAGAAGTTGTATTAAATACAGTATTTCCACCTTAATCACGAACACACTTGTACAAATTTGATACTTAGAACCTTAGTCACAACACACTTTTATTAGTCAAAATCTGGGATTTAGAGTGACATTCACATTGAGTGTGATAAGGTTCCGTCCATTTCATGTGATTGCGACAATGAGAGCTAAATGGGAACACAAAAGCTCGGTCTTCAAATGTGCAGGCTCGTTGGTGTGCAGTGTTGCCAACACGTTCTGTCAAAAAAGCTGTCTCGCTGTTAAAAAAAGTTTAAAAATTTTTAGACACTAAAATAGTTCACAATTGTTCTCATTTTAAAATTGTATAATATTGCACAATATAACTAATTATTCTCAGCTAAAGGAATGTCCATAAATTACTCCAACAGTTTACGTCAATTGTGGACTACCACCCCATCGTCAACAGACTTAAGAATTAATGCTTAATTATGTCAAACAAATGTAGCACCACCCCCTAAACGATAAAAATGTAGACCTACTGCAGAAAAAGTAAGAAATCAAAAATAAATAATTGTTTCTCTTTTTTAAGAAAAGATACCATTCGCACAATGTAATTTATATCTAAGATATTTTTTTAAAGGCAGCATTTGTAGTGAAAAAAATTTGTAGTGAAAATTTTTTTATTTAAATCCTAACACCCCCCCCCCCCCCTCTCAGCCTCCAGCTTTTACTGAAGACATATCTACGGCACTGACTGCATCGTCATCACACATTTCAGTAGTATGCAATATACTGGGGTTTTTTCTTCTTTAACGTTCATTCTCAAACTTCGGCAGATTAACTGAATGTGGTCTGGAGTACGGAATGGTTGCCTTTATTTCTAGCTTTGCTGAAATATATGCGCCATTCCATCTGGCACATATCTACTACAGCATGGCTTCTGAGTCACTTTGTTCGTGTATGGGATGGGACAGCCAATTTCACCACAGAACCTCCTTAATTGCCTCTTTCAACATGCATGGAATGTAAACAACATTGCTATTCTTTGCACCCCATTCGGGCCCAGCAACACAAGGATGATCTAGGGTTTAATTATCTGTAGATATGACACCTTGTTGAAGAGCTTACGTGTAGGTAATGTTGACGGGAGGTGAGCAAGAAGTGGACAGAAATACGCGTGGTGGGGGAACATCACACGATGGACATAATACAGTCTAGCAGAATGCACAACCAAAGCAAGAGACGGGGAGTGTTGAAGGTCTGTTGAATCCAACCTTCGTTGTGGGGAAGATGCTTGATAATAAGGTATCCTCTTGTACTCAAGGATGACCTAAACAATGACACTTTAACGTTATCTGACAAATAGCTCAGTGTCTATGTAAATATCATCGATCGTCCGTGTGTTATCTAGACCAGAAAGAAGTGTATCAGACCTCTGAAAGGCGCATATATCGAAGTCAAGCTGTGAACCATGACACAGCGCATGTCGATCATGATAATCTGCAGTATTTTGAGAACGAACGCAGTAGAAGAAAGGGAAAAATATATACTCCTCCTATGCACAAATATCTGCAGAAAAACCATCATCAAAAATTATATACGTTATAATTACTCGACATTAATCGATTAATCGATTACATTTTTTCCGATTAATCTAACAATAAAATGTTAATCAATATCAACCATAAAAAATACACATGTACTGTATTTCCAAAATTGTGTCACAAAATTACTAAAGAAAAGCACTAATTTTATTATATAAATCACTACAATGGCAACACTGTTGCTGTGTGAATTGTCCTCTGGACTTGTTACTAGAATTACCCTCTCTTGTGTTTAAATACAAGACAGTAGAACCGAATCCATCAATAAACACGACCTGTGAGCTAGATTAAGAATAACTCATCGAACCTGACGCATTGACTTTCCCATGATTGTTATTGGCTTGTGATATTAATTATACACCAAGTGGCCAATCAAAATGACTGAAATATCATTGCGTCTATGTATAGGATATCACTGATGAGCTTGCAGGACACTATAGAGACGGATGACACTAGAACTGTGGGTCTGTTTCTAGTGCAGTAGCGACTCATTGGGTTTTATTTAGAGCTATGAGTGATTTACGAGTCAAATCCACGTGGATATTAATTATATTAATTTGTCCTTCAGAAGAAAGAGAAGATTAAGTTACTACCGGAACAGACGTTGTTTTTACACGACCTATACTCCTAAAACAAATTATAACAATGACTTTCTAGATTGGTGGTCCAAGGTTCGATTTCCACTTTAACCATACTCTCTAGCCCGTGTGTCTCCAGGCCCAAAACAGGAGCAAAGAATAGCGACACCGTTGGTACAATGTAAAATAGGCTACTATAACTCTGTTCACATTAAGAATGAAGTGGGTCAAAACACACCCCTACATTACTGCGCGGCAACTGGTGATTTTTAAACAGCCGATGACATGTAAAAACAATATTAATTAAAACATTTAAAAACAATATTTTAAAAACATTTAAAAACAAAATTTAAAAGCAACATTATTGTGCACTTAACAATCGATTAATGCGTTCTGTGCCCAACAACCAATCAGAAGCACTGACGCACTTCACTCTTAGAGCGAACAGGGTGTAAGGGGTTGTCCATAAATTACGTCAGCAAGGAGGGCTGTCTGAAAAGTTTGGCAGGTAGGTGGGGGTTTGACAAAAATTTATGTAAATAAGGGTTTTACACAACAATTAAATTAATGGAATAAGATTTTCTTTTTCGAAAACGATGAAAAATTAAGTTATTTTTCTCATTAAAAAAAGGGGGGGGGGGTAATTTTATTTATATAATTAATGTACAGAAAAGAGTTAGACAAGGATGCACATTATCACCGTACCTGTTCAACATCTACGCTGAAGACATAATGCGAAACGTAAAAGACGACATGACATACTGACTTCCAGTCTCTTACCAACAGCGGTCAGCAGATCCCAGAAATCAGATATACTGACGACACAGTTTTCTTAAAAACAAACGGAGATGGTCTAAAGCAAATTTTACTATCAACATGAGAACACAGTGAATAAAAAAACCTGTACTTAAATAGGAATAAAGCAAAAATTATGACAACGGATAAAATGAAAGTACAACCAAAGATAATAACTGACATTTTCAAACTAGAGGACGTAACAAATTTCAGCATTTTAGCACAAACATAAACACCCCAGAGACCGCGCTGTCGAAAACAAGAGAAGAATTGTAATGGCAACATTGACACTTGCGCCAATGAAAAATATTTGGCAAGGTACCAGCATCATAGCCAAACAATGTATGATCAGAACATGTGTATTTCCAGTTGCAATATACAGTTGCGAGGCATGTTATTAAATAAACCAATAGCCACGACAATTGCTGCTTTCGAAATTATATGCTAAAAAAGAATGTTACGTACACTATTGACAGCTAAAAAGACAAATCAAGAGGTTTTATGAATCAATAAACGTCGAAAATGGCTGGCTCCTTACGAACAACATAACAAGAAAGCTGTGTTTTTTGGGTCATATAAAGAGACATAATAACAGCATGGAAAGATTAATAGCTGAAAGTGGAGTTAATGGCAACAGGGGGAGAGGGCGTCCAAGACGACGATGGTGCAGTGGTATATCAGATTGTTTAAATATGTCTCTAGCTGCAGCAAGTCAACTCTCCCAGAATCGCGAAGTGTTCAGAGAATCCATAAGGAAGATCACGTTCTGGAAAGAATATGTGCACATGAGAGAAATAATTAACTCTTTCACTCCGTAGATTCTTTTAATTGACCCACAGGCTACATCTGGGATTACGTGGCGTCGTTTTAAAGCTTTTTTTGTTGGGATAATTTAATAATTTTCGTTTTTATATCAACATATAAAATAATATATTAAAAAATGGCAATTGACAAAACTAAATCAAGACCTAAAATTTTGAAAACTGCAATTTCGAAGAAATCACACATTTTTACTATTTTGGAACTAATATAAACAATAGGGTAGACCTAGAGTACGCTGGATCGACAACATCAAAGAGACATTACACGAACACCAAATAACATTATCTGAAGCTGCCAGAAAAGCGAAAACAAGAACATTGTATCTCCCTCGACACCCATAAAGGGTAAAGGAGGAAGGAAAGAAGAAGATATAAACCATGCTTGTAAGTGCGTAGTTGAGATTAAGAGAAGAACAGCAATGGCACTGACAAAATTAAAACAGCTAAAGAAACTATGGCAAGGTACAAACTTAAGAACCAAATTGTGTTTACTTGGAACATGTGTATTTCCTGTGGGAACGTAAGAAAGTGAAGAATGGACACTAAATATAACAATGGCCAAGAGAATAACATTATTTGAATTAAAGTACTATAGAAGAGTTCTAAAAATATTATAGACAGCAAGGAAAACAAACCAGGAAGTGTTAAGAACAATTAACGTCCAGGAAGGCTGGCTTCTAAACACCATATTAGAAGAAAAGCCTCCATCGAGACCAGCACCGTGCAGAGGTGATGGGGCTTAGTTCAGCCATCAGGGGCTGGAAACTAAGACTGGTCGGGCAGTCCCACTCGAGCAGGACCATAGTCCTGCCCTAGTAAGCAGAGTGCTGAAGACGGAGGCATCCAGCCAAAAGGCGCACAGATAATCAGGATGCCACGCACAAAACACAATGGAAACATGTCTACATCTATAAATAGTTATGGTGCCTGCCCTGTGGCGGACGTTCAGGCAGGGACGGTGCCGGGCCCTATACCTCGAAAGGGCCCAACCTCAGTTACTGGAAGTCCTTCTCAATTGCCCCGAGGAGCCAGGAGGCAAGGGAATAGAGCTACTGGCCAAACAAACAAACGACCAATAAAAATAATGCACTGGAATGCTGAGGGTGTCAACAGTAAAAGAGATGGATACAGCAAAAAATTGGAACTTGAAAATGTCCTCAGTGAAGAACAAGTTAACATATGCTGTATCCAAGAAACACACCTCAGCAGCGACATAGCCTTCAAAATCAGAGGCTACCAGTGCTACCGATCTGACCGAAAGGACAGGCGAAAGGGTGGAATTCTGACACTTGTTAAAAACAATATCAGCGCATGTCAGCTTGAAGTATATATGGAAGGGGCAGAATACCAGATGCTCCACCTAAAAACAGACAGTGCAGAATTCCATCTCCTGAACTACTACTGCCCAAATGATAAACCATTGGCACTAGACACAATTCCAGACAAAGAGAGACTTATGGTGTGTGGTGACTTCAACAGCCACTCTCAGAGCTGGGGCTACGATCATATCGACAAGAGAGGTGAGGAACTTGAGAGCTGGCAGGATGAAAATAATCTCATCCTTATTAACCAGCCAGCAGACTCGCCAACCTTCTACTCGAGAGCATGGCACACCACCTCTACACCAGACCTAGCATTCCACTCACCAGGCTTGGAATGGAACATCACACGTGTTGTTGGAAAGCAGCTTGGAGGTAGTGACCACAGACCAGTATTTCTGGAAATCCACAATGAATTTACCACGGACAGCAGCACGCTCACTAGGTGGAACTATAAAAGGGCAGACTGGAAAATGTACCAGCATTTAACCAGTGTTCTAGCTAAGGACATGAACTTGGACAAAGACATCAATAGAGCAGTGAGTGAATTTAATAGATGTATACTACATGCTGCTAGTAAAACCATACCCAGGGGAGCACGCAAAAACTACAAACCCTACTGGAATGATGAACTGGAAAAGCTGCAAAATGAGATGGAAACATCTAGACAGCAGGCTGAGAACAGACCTAGCCAAGAACATCACAACAAATATCAGCAAACAAAGGCTAAATTTCAAAGAGCCAAGTTACAAGCCAGACGGAGCAGCTGGAAAGAAAAAACAGAGTCGCTGAACCTAGAAAGAGATACTAGGAAATTATGGAAACTTGTAAAACAACTAAATGATGAAGGTACAGGGAGAAATACCAGGATCACACTTTATAAAGATAGAAACATTTTAACAGGTAAACATGCAGCTGATTACTTTGCAGATTCCTTTGCAGAAGACAATAACGTCAAAGTCAGCCCAGACAAACAACAGGAGGTTCGAGAGAACCAGCAAAACATTGGACAAGGTGAACCTATACCTGAAGTCATGGAGGCACCAATCACAATGAGAGAACTGGAGCATGCAATATCCAAATTGAAAATGAAAAAGTCCCCTGGAGCTGATGGAGTGTCCAATGAAATGATTAGAAACCTGGGAATTGCAGCAAGAGCAAAGCTACTGCAGATCTTTAACACAAGCTGGTCCACGGGTAATGTACCACAGGCGTGGAGAGAAGCAATAATGATACCACTCCTCAAATCAGGAAAAGATGGCAACACAGTCTCCAACTACAGGCCCATCAGCCTCACAAGCTGTCTATGCAAAACAATGGAACGCATTATCAATCTTAGGATGCAGTGGTACCTTGAAAGTGAAAACCTTCTGGTATCACAGCAAGCAGGTTTCAGACAGTGCTACTCTACTGAAGATCAGGCAACCTACCTCTCCCAAGAGATTGAGGATGCCTTCCAAGAAAAGAAACTGGTACTAGCAGCATGGATAGACCTCAGAAAAGCATTTGATAAGGTCTGGAAAGAAGGGCTCCTAAAGAAATTGCGAAATTGCAGGGTTAGCTCAAGAATGTACAAATGGGTAAAAGCATACCTGCATAATAGAAGAGCCAGGGTATAATTAGATGGTCGCAAGAGCAAGAAAGTTCTACTGCGTCATGGAGTCCCCCAGGGAGGAGTCCTGTCGCCCACACTTTTCTTGGTTTACATCAATGACCTAGTTGCTGAACTACCACACGGGATCAAAGTGGCAATGTATGCTGACGACCTGGTGATCTGGTGCACAGAAGAACATGCGACAGTGGCCACTAAACAATTACAAAGAGCTATCGATGCCCTAACCTTATGGGCTAATAGATGGTGCGTCAGCATTAACACAGATAAGTGCAGCACTACACTTTTTACCCTCTCACCAAAACAAAAAGCCGGTCATATCAAAATAGATGGAGAGCTCTTGAAAGAAGACAAACAACCCACATACCTCGGAGTTACTTTTGATGATAAACTGACATGGAAGCAGCACATAAACAAAGCAACAACAAAAGCCAGGAGGAAGTTAGCTATCCTGAGAAAACTAAGTGGAACCACATGGGGAGCCAGTGGGAATATACTCAGTAAAGTTTACCAGCAAGGCATAAGACCACACCTGGAATATGGTTCAGCTGCGTGGTGTCCTGCATCAAACACCACATTACAAGACCTAGATAAAGTGCAAAACCAGGCACTTAGAATAATGTTGGGAGCAATGAAATCAACACCCATAGCAGAGATGCAGAAAATGGGAAGAATGCAAACACTTGGCGAACGCAGAGACACAAAAGTACTAATTCAAGCAGAAAAGTTTCAGTGTATGCCAAGTCATCCAATGAAGGAAAGATTCCAAAATCTAGCAATGGGACGACTGAAAAGGAGCAGCTTTATCCATCAAGCTAAACGACTCCGTAGACAACTTACAGACCTACCTGAAGTTGGCAGCCCCTTAAGGTCTGTACCAGAGCAAACCCCGTGGAGTGAAAGCCATGGAATGCCAATATACATTCAGACCCATGTGAAAGGAATACTAAGCGAGGACGAACAGAACAGTGTGCAGCGAATGACAGTCACCCTCAGTTTCCTGGATGAGGAATATCCACAAGATATATGGGTCAGAGTGTACACAGATGGGTCAGCACAGAATGCTGTGAGGAATGGAGGTGCAGGTGTATATATAGAATATCCACACAAGCCTAGAGATACAATCAGAACACCGACAGGAAAATTCTGCAATAATTATGATGCAGAAATCCAGGCAATTAGTGTGGCAGCTAAAAAACTGCTGAACTCCAACTCTGACCTACAGCCTGTGGTATTCCTGACAGATGCAAGGTCAGTGCTTCAAGCTCTCCAGTCTGGAAAACTAACAGACTTAAAAAAACTACTTAGCGAATTGTCTTACCAGTATAGGGTAACCATGCAGTGGATACCCTCTCACTGTGGAATACCAGGAAATGAAAAAGCAGACCAACTGGCTAAGGAAGGTGCTGCCGAAGACCAACCAGATATACCAATCACCTACCATCAGAAAAAACAGATGATAAAGTCAATAAGAAAGCCACAAACACCAACACAAGATGACTATCACAATATGAACAGATCAGAACAAGTTATAATTCTACGTCTCAGAACAGGACACAACCGACTCCGCAGTCACATGTATACAAAGTTCAAGATTGGCAACACGGCCATGTGTACATGTGGACAGGCAGCACAGAGTGCCAAACATATACTTCAAGAGTGTTCTGAGCATGAAACGCTGAGGCAGACATATTGGCCAGAGGAAACAACACTGGAATCAAAACTCTATGGGACACTGTATGAACTACAAAAGACAGTGAGTTTTATTAAGGAGACAGAATTACAGATATAGACATGTTTCAAGTGAACGAAAGAAGAAGAAGAAGAAGAAAAGCTAGTTGTTTTTCGGTCACATTAAGTGACACGACGGCATGGAGAGAGGGGATGATAGAAGGCAACAGGGGAAAAGGCCACCCAAGACGCCGTTGGACAAAACACATTCAGGAATTCCTGCACATGTCACTGGAAGAGACAGGACAACTTGCGCAAGACCGCGGAGAATTCAAGAGATCCATAGGAAAGACTACGTTCTGGAAAGAACATGTCACCTGATGATGAACTATTTTATTTACTTTGATCGCATTAATTATTGAGATCCAACCTGGCAATTACTGGCAACATACCAAGACAGATTTATGCCATTTGGTTAGAAAAATCTGACAAATATATTGACGGAAGTCTTATATCTACCTAAAAAAAAATAATTCCGTCCAAGCGCTAAACATATTTCATAGCATATTAGGACAAGGGATCCTCTAGTTCTTGAAAAGTTGTTGACAAGGGTACAGGGGGTAAAAAATGTATTTTAAATAATGTTGATGTAATTATGAACTAAGAAAATGTTGAGTGTTGGATGGTTGGTTTGACCATCATATATTACAAGTGACCCAGAAGAAATGCTAATTTTGGATGTGTTCGGCACAAAGGCGCAGCTATTACAGCTAAGCTGTAAATCATGACACAACGCAGGGATATATCATGTTGTTCTGCAGGATTTTGAGAACGAAGACATATAATGGCTTATTTCTGTTAATTTTTCACATAAAATGTCAGAAAAACAAATCACGACGTGACTCTGGCCAATGAAAGACACGAGCGGAATCAAAACAAGCCTATACAATTGACGATTTCGATTATTTTCGCGGTAAATGTGCGCGGTAGTCTAGTTGATAGTGAGCTTGCTTACTATCACAGGGTTACAGCGTGTAAGGTTCGAAGCCACATCCAGACACACAAAAACATCTAGGTCGAGATTTATTGCTTGACGCGACCTTTATTCGACCCTGTGTAAATGGGTAACTGGCGTATGAGTTAGGGGAGGTAAAGCAAGCGAGGAAAGGACTGACTACCCCACCTAATAGTGTCTGCGGCTTAGTACATGAAGAGTTAACTTCAGCCCCGACAGCAGTTTGCTGTCATGGGACTTACCTTTACCTTATGTTGTTACCTTAAAAATATTTTGCAAGCAACAGACGAGGGAATAGAGAAGAAGGATTAAAGAGAATCCTGGGTTGATAACATGAAATATCCTGAGCGTGATTTCTCTACACTCCTTCGAATAACTGAGGGATAGAAATGTTTGGAGGGCGTTAGTACTGAATGTCTCCAGTGCGCCACCCCCCCCCAACCCCCCCGACCCTTGCGGGTTATGGATATTATTATTATTACTATTATATCTTGTGTCGCTTGCCAACGTTGACCAATGAAATGGTCGGGAAATATTCGAAAATATGTAAAATGGCTTGTTTTGATTCCGCTCTCGGGTCTTCTAGTGGAGTTACGAATCAACACTGTAGAACCGCGTTTTCAAGTGGCCCCCTGCCACTTCCCACAAACTGCCATCTTTTGCTTCTGCAGAGGACTCTGTAGATTAAAAAATGCATCTCCAATGTTCATGTCAAAAGGTTCTCCACACTCAAGAACACATTCTGTAGACATGCGAACTCTTTGACGACTCGAGGACTAACACCTGGAACCGAGAGAACTGGAAGATAAGCTGTGGGGGGGGGGGGACCGTGAGAACCTCGTGTGGACTGTTGAATTCATGGAGGAGACCCCGTCCATCTTCATTGCAAGACATGTAAAGTAGATTAAGAATCATCCATCTAACTTGATACATTTGATTTTCCCATGATTTCCAATTGGCTTTTGACATTAAGTATACACAAAATAACCAATGAAAATGACAAGAAAGTCGTATAGATCACTGTATAGTATTATCACTGATAAGCTATGCCGGGCCTTATATTTGACACAAGACAATAGAACTGTGGGCCTGATTCCAATGTCATATTGACTCATTCGGTTTTATTTAGAGCTATCAGTGATTTGTGTGTCAAATTGGTGCGGATATTTAAATGAGCTCTCTTGATGAAGAAAGAGAAGTCATTGCTCTAATATCATTTATTTTTCCGCGACCTACATTGATACAATTAATTATCACGATGACTTTCTAGTTTGGTGGTCCACTTCAAGGTTCGATGTCCACTTCACCTGGATACTATTACCAACTGTTCCTGTTTCATCATCATCATAAGACCCAAAACATTGACGATTGTTGTGGGATATACATTACAGATTTTTCACAATCTCTCTCGCCCGTGCCATGAGGTTCACAAGGGAAGCAACGAATAGCGAATTATGGCTTTTCCAACTAATTCAACACAGAGTTGAGTCTAAGTAGTTTAACAGTTATATTTATAGTGAGAGGGAGGTGGAGGTTGATAAAGTTTACGTCAACAATACGGGTTTTGCACACCAAATAAATTAATTTACACAAGGAAATTCATGTTATTAATTTATACAAGGAAATTCATGTTATAAGTTTACACAAGGAAATTCATGTAATTAATTTATACAGGGAAATTCATGTTTTAATTTATACAGGGAAATTCAGGTTATTAATTTATACAGGGAAATTCAGGTTATTAATTTATACAGGGAAATTCATGTATGAAGCATGACGATAAATGAAGGGGAAAAAACTTTACTTTATAAACTATTATTTGAAACAACAGTGTCCTATCTTTATGTTATTTATGTTCACAAATAGGCCTTTCGGCCCCTGTAACTTGAATACAGAAGCTCTATGTTTGTGGTCTAGTCAAGACCGTCAGAGGTATAGCTAACCTGTTCGAAGAATTAATTAGATCTTCATTCGTTCCTTAGTTCCATTAGTTCACTTACTTAGTTCCATTAGTTTACTTACTTAGTTCCATTAGTTCACGTACTTAGTTCCATTAGTTGCTTACTTAGTTCCATTAGTTCACTTACTTAGTTCCATTAGTTCACGTACTTAGTTCCATTAGTTCACTTACTTAGTTCCATTAGTTCACTTACTTAGTTCCATTAGTTCACTTACTTAGTTCCATTAGTTCACTTATTTAGGAAGCCTTATATCGAGTGAAGGGAAAACCAGTAAAGAGATACAAAATAGATGCAACAAAACATACCAGATCCTAGGACAGATGGCACGTATTTTTAAGAACAAAAATGTAAACATAGACACTAAAGTTGCATTATACAAGACCATTATTATCTCATCACTGTGCTACCAGTGCCAAACCTGGACAAAGACAGCACAAGACAAAGGAAAAATAGTGACAACAGAAATGACATGTCTACGAAGAATACTCGGAGTGTCATTAAGAGATAGAATTAGAAACGATAACATCAGACAGATAACCCAAACAATACCAGTATTGGAACACATCACAAGACAGCAGATCAAATGGTTTTCACACGCTTCCAGACTACCGACATATAGCATGCCACAAATGGCCATGACACATAGATATAATGGTTATAAAGCCAGAGGCAGACCATGTAAAAGATGGATCACAGAAATCAAAGAAGCCACAGGAACAAACTTACAAACATCGCACAAGAAGGCCATCTCCAGAGAACTCTTCCACCCCTGACGTCGCAAGGCAAACAAGGGACATATCGTATAGATATATTCGTTCCTTTTCATGATTATTTTAGTATTTTCCGTTGACCACTTTTTTAATACGTTGAATCGAATGCCAAAAATAGTAAAGGCGACTCCGAATATACAAAAAGGGAGAAACTGAAAGTACGAAAATAATTAAAAACATTACGAATGAAGGTATAATTAATTCTGTTGGAAGGTCTTTGTGGAGAGGGTCATGCTTCGATACTTGTGCGGGATGTTCGTTGTTGTAATAGTCCTTGTTTGATTGATCCGTTCTCCGTGACTTTACAAAGGCTGTTCATTTGGACAAGATCACATCCGTTCCGGGGATGTGGTTGGTCAAGTACGGAAAATTTGTTTGAGTTGCAAGGCGATTCGGCGCCTCTAGAACGTACCTTGTTCAAATCCCGTTAACCTTGACAATTAAAGTAATAGAAATAGGAGGTGGGGGGGGGAATAAAAAGCTGAATAATTATACCGCTTCCCCCCCCCCCCACTTTTCTGCTTATATGGAGGGAATGTTTGTTTATATAAAGGGGGTCAAAAATGCTAGATAAAAGTGTTGGCGTAATTATGGACGGAGATTCTGAGGGTAGGCTGACTTGACCATCAGATAGTCAAAGTGACCCAGAAGATATGCTAAAGATGAATACATCTAATGATGATTCTCATTTTAAATTTTATTTCACATCTACCATCAATTGTGATTATGTGCGCAAGATACAGCTAATGATCTACTTGTTGCAGTATATATCAAGTTACAGCTAATGATCTACTTGTTACAGTATATATCAAGTTACAGCTAATGATCTACTTGTTACAGTATATATCAAGTTACAGCTAATGATCTACTTGTTACAGTATATATCAAGTTACAGCTAATGATCTACTTGTTACAGTATATATCAAGTTACAGCTAATGATCTACTTGTTACAGTATATATCAAGTTACAGCTAATGATCTACTTGTTACAGTATATATCGTTACAGCTAATGATCTACTTGTTGCAGTATATATCAAGTTACAGCTAATGATCTACTTGTTGCAGTATATATCAAGTTACAGCTAATGATCTACTTGTTGCAGTATATATCAAGTTACAGCTAATGATCTACTTGTTACAGTATATATCAAGTTACAGCTAATGATCTACTTGTTACAGTATATATCGTTACAGCTAATCAGGCAATTAGTGTGGCAGCTAAAAAACTGCTGAACTCCAACTCTGACCTACAGCCTGTGGTATTCCTGACAGATGCAAGGTCAGTGCTTCAAGCTCTCCAGTCTGGAAAACTAACAGACTTAAAAAAACTTCTTAGCGAATTGTGTTACCAGTATAGGGTAACCATGCAGTGGATACCCTCTCACTGTGGAATACCAGGAAATGAAAAAGCAGACCAACTGGCTAAGGAAGGTGCTGCCGAAGACCAACCAGATATACCAATCACCTACCATCAGAAAAAACAGATGATCAAGTCAATAAGAAAGCCACAAACACCAACACAAGATGACTATCATATTATGAACAGACCAGAACAAGTTATAATTCTACGTCTCAGAACAGGACACAACCGACTCCGCAGTCACATGTATACAAAGTTCAAGATTGGCAACACGGCCATGTGTACATGTGGACAGGCAGCACAGAGTGCCAAACATATACTTCAAGAGTGTTCTGAGCATGAAACGCTGAGGCAGACATATTGGCCAGAGGAAACAACACTGGAATCAAAGCTCTATGGGACACTGTATGAACTACAAAAGACAGTGAGTTTTATTAAGGAGACAGAATTACAGATATAGACATGTTTCAAGTGAACGAAAGAAGAAGAAGAAGTTACAGCTAATGATCTACTTGTTACAGTATATATCAAGTTACAGCTAATGATCTACTTGTTACAGTATATATCGTTACAGCTAATGATCTACTTGTTACAGTATATCTCCACGTATTTATGTTTGGTGCATGTTCCTCTTTGATCGTGCGCATTATCATGGTTTTTGTTCGTTCGTTACGAATATCTAGCCTATAATCACTACTGGGTCTTCCATATTCATTTCTATATGACCGTGCTTTTATGTTTATTTATGGAGCAGAAAACTAAAACCCCAACTCTGTCAATATAATATTGCTTTTGGAGTCAACCCAATAACACATTCAACGCTTGTTACACGTCAGACTACACATAGCTTGAGGTGGAGCCAGTTTTATTTTGAGCCTAAAGTATGTTATTGTTTGCTATATCCGTTGTTGTAAAACATTATTCACATGCTAAGGTAACTTTCAACTTTATTTTTATTTTTAAATTAAAAAAAAAGTGTATTATTGGGGCAACTTTTTGAAGTAAACTTGACTGTTGTCACGACAATCTCAAATCAATTATTAAGATATAAATGGAAACATTGTCTGATAACATCCGGGAACGCAGTTAGCTAACACCAATCTCGCTAGGGGTTGTATGAGCTAACACCAATCTCGCTAGGGGTTGTATGAGCTAACATCCAGTCTCGCTAGGGGTTGTATGAGCTAACATCCAGTCTCGCTAGGGGTTGTATGAGCTAACATCCAGTCTCGCTAGGGGTTGTATGAGCTAACATCCAGTCTCGCTAGGGGTTGTATGAGCTAACATCCAGTCTCGCTAGGGGTTGTATGAGCTAACTTCCAGTCTCGCTAGGGGTTGTATACATGAATTATGTCAACCATTTTTTTGCCAATCTTATACCCCCACCCCTTGTCAACAATTGTCAAGAATTCAAGGACTCTTCTGCTTAATTTTGTCAAAATTGTTTAAACCCCTACTTCAACGCGTAACCAATTAGGGTTGTAGAAGTGCCACATTGGATGCATCAACCACGACCAGGATCAAGTCACGACCTATGGAATGATGACCAGAAGGCAGATAGTGATTATTTCCGTAAATTTCAATGGTCGGCCGTGGTTATTTTTGGCGGGCGCCTCTAATTATATAAATAGTATCCAATGAATAGCCATACAATAATTAAAAAAAGGACTGAATGAAGGCCTATTTACGTTTAGCAGATAGGTCTTCTATATAACCGACGGTCACATATAAACACAGACTCCTCCAGCGATTTCTATCGTGAACATCTACGCTACTATAAGACCTAACTGTAAAAAATAAACAGGCCTTCATCGGTACATTTAAAATATTTATTATAACGCTTTCCATTGGTTACTATTTATATACTTGGAGTAGCGTTTGGCTACTTTTGGCCTTTCTATTCCAAGTATATAAATATTGTCCAACAGAAAACACGGGAATAATCAAGAAACGAAAAGAATGAGCGCGTAATTAATTCAGAGAACAGGTCTTCTACCGTCATCGGTCGTATTTCTATCTTAAACGATAATGAAGGGAGAGAAGGGTTCTGTCCCTTTTTTCTACGACTGTCAAACATTTCAGATCCATCCCCGCCAAAATGTTATCGTAATTTATGTACATCCCCCCCCCCCATACATCAAGAGAATCGAAACTCTCAGTAATGGTCGTTCTGTTCCCTTTCATCTGAATAAAATAACAAATACAGGTTGGGCATTGTCTAGAAATTACGCCAATTCTCTTGCACTAAATGTTCAATTTTTGACAAATTTTAATCCGTCCATTTTTCAACAATTTTCTAGAATTAAAAAACTATTTAAAAAAATCTCGCCCCTCCTCCCCCCACTTAATTGTGCAACACATATTTTAGATATCGAGGTCTCTGTTCTGAACCTGCTTGCAGAGTGAATGGTGTCTTTAATTAGGGACACACAGTGACCATCAGCATTCATAACCCATCACCATCTCAGATGCACGGAAGCCATGAGTATTCATACCCTTCAACATCTCAGACAACATGAGTATTTATACTATTCACCGAACTATGCTGTTCCTACACCGTTTATTGAGTAGTTTCACTGCGCTACGCTGTTCCTACACCGTTTATTGAGTAGTTTCACTGCGCTACGCTGTTCCTACACCGTTTATTGAGTAGTTTCACTGCGCTACGCTGTTCCTACACCGTTTATTGAGTAGTTTCACTGCGCTGTGCTGTTCATACGCGGTTTATTGAGCAGGTTCACATCGCTACACGTTAACTACGTGGATTATTGAGCAGGTTTACTACGCTACGCGTTGTTTTAGCAAGATCACTGCGCTACTCGGTACCTATGTGTGTGATTGAGCAGGGTTACTACGCTACGCGTTGTTTTAGCAAGATCACTGCGCTACTCGGTACCTATGTGTGTGATTGAGCAGGTTTACTACGCTACGCGTTGTTTTAGCAAGATCACTGCGCTACTCGGTACCTATGTGTGTGATTGAGCAGGGTTACTACGCTACGCGGACCCTACGCTGTTTATTGAGCAGGTTCACTGCGCTACGGACCTGATTCAATTCCTGTCAGCTGTAAGAATTATTTTCATTTATCTTCATGCCTCCTAATTGAATTTATTTGTATAAGCTATTATTTTAAGCAACGTTGTACTGTCTCATGTTATTGATATTTTCAAGAAGGCATTTAAGTACTTGCAGTACGAATACAGATGTTATGTGTCTGTGTTACTGGGGATACTTCAATACTTGTACGGGATGTTCGTTGTTGTTGCACTAGTCCTTGTCTCGATTTGTCTGTTCTCAATGACTTGAGTATATAGGTTGAATTTCTTGACGAGATCACATCTGTTTGGGGGATGTGGTTGGTCAAGTACGGAAAATCTGTTTATTTGAGTTGCAAGGCGATTAGGTGCCGCTAGAACGGCTCAATTCCTGTCAGCTGAAAGAATTATTTTCAAGTACCCTCATGCATTCTACTATATACCTAACGTGATTGAGCAGATACACGGTGCTATTTGAATTAATGAGCAGGTTCATTGCGCTACGCGTTTTATAAGCAGGGTCATTGCGCTACGCGGTTTATTGAGCAGGTTCATTGCGCTACGCGGTTTATTGAGCAGGTTCACTGCACTACGCGTCGCTTATGCAGTTTATTGAGCAAATTCACTGCGTTACGCGACTTACTGAGCAGGCTCACTGTGCTACGCGGTTTACTGAGCAGGTTCACAGCGGTACATGGCCCCTGCGCGGTTTAACGAGCAGGTTCATGCGTCTAGGTGAAATAATGTTGAAGAATGAATTACCTGCCCGTGTGTTGTCGGGGCCCGAAAGCGGAGCAAAGAATAGCAACACTTTTACCTTCCATGCATGTCGTACGAGGCGACTAAGGAGGTTACGGAATGGAGTTGGCTGTCCCATCTCATATAGAGTCAGCGACCAAAAGTCATGCTGAAGTCGGATGTGTCAGGCCGAAAGGCGCAGATATCGCAGCAATGCTGTAAACTATGACACAACGCATTCCATTCTCCGGACTACATCTTGCTAATCTGTAGGAGTTTGAGAACGAACGCAGAAGAAGAAGAACAAGAATGAATTACCTCATGCAAGGCAATACTGCAATGGCATCTGCTGTACGCGTGTCTCGTTTCTGTTCATATTTGTCCCTCAAGATGTCTGCCATATCCTCTTCTTCTTCTGCGTTCATTCTCCGATGACCAACACAAAAGTCCGTATAGATAAACAGCCGGTTTCATGAAACAACCCGATACTGGAAATGCGATAGCTGGGTAACAAGGCAAATGTAGGAATGAACGAAAATAGCTACACGTGTTACTAATTTTTGGAATAAAGCCGTGTTTCTTTTTTTTTTAGTACCGTTCTTACTCTTACTTACTTGCAGTTTTTTTCTGTAATTGTATTATTGGTAAAGTCTTTTGGTCAAAACGTCAATTTGAGTGTGTTTCCAGTGATTAGCAAAACTTCATGACCATGATCCTAGTTTCGTCTGTATGATCTCAGTTTGCGTGCACTGAATACATATCATCGTAACTGTAACATAATATACATCGTTCTATGGGTGACATCCTGATGTTACATCCCGATGTGACATCCTGATGTTGTTTACGAGTGTGGAAAAAACAATACGGAAAAAGATGAATAACTTATATTTGTTATCACTTTAAAGTATCGGCTACTTTATTTCAATATTTTATCACATGGCTGTCAATCTAGAGATAATATTAGTATTGAGTCATTGTACTGTTGTGTTACCGTCACACCTTTCATACCGAGTGACTCATCGGTGACTACCTGTATGTCTGTCTACCTGGGAATAGTAAACGAAGGATTCGGATTTGGTTCATCAAATATTTGGTGACGTCCAGTCGGTGAGCAAGGTGTGTGAAACAACGTGCTATATCCCACATTCAGATAAAGACCCTTTATGTCTTTGCGACATTTTTGTACACAGAGAGATAAGGTTGTTTGACATTAAGACTGCTTGGTCAACACCAGGGTTTTCATAATATGACTATTTTATGGCATAAATTTTGTGACATAGATTTCAGACACTTTGATGTGTTTAGATGTCACTGGCCATGAAATATATATCTTCCGTGCCCAAAGAATAGACACTGTTACCTGCTAAGTGTGGAGCATGGGAGAGATGTTAGAGCTTTGGTATCACACCCGTGAGGTCCAGAGTTAATTCCCCACTAAGGACTGGGGTTTTTTTCTGTCGGGGATGTAAATTAAAACTCACTCTGAACATGACGTGGCGACAGCAAGGGCATGTGACTTTATCACACAAGCCACTCGAAACCTCACTGCAACTCCCTAACTTTATCACACAAGCCACTCGAAACCTCACTGCAACCTCATAACTTTATCACTAAAGCCACTTGAAACCTCACTGCAACTCCCTAACATTATCACACAAGCCACTCGAAACCTCACTGCAACTCCCTAACTTTATCACACAAGCCACTCGAAACCTCACTGAAACTCCCAAACGTTATCACACAAGCCACTCGAAACCTCACTGCAACCTCCTAACGTTATCACATAAGCTAATCGAAACCTCACTGCAACCTCCTAACTTTATCACATAAACCACTTGAAACCTCACTGCCACCTCCTAACTTTATCACATAAACCACCCGAAACCTCACTGCAACTCCCTAACTTTATCACACAAGCCACTCGAAACCTCACTGCAACTCCCTAACGGGAAAAAATGCAGAATTTGCATATTTTGGTTTGTTTTGATAGTTACCTGCCATTTATGTGTAGCCTAATCAATATTCTTTCTAACGTGAGCGGCTGCGCATGTATGTACCTACCACTCACTACATGAATCACTTTCTAACATGAGCGGCTGCGCATGTAAGTACCTACCACTCACTACATGAATCACCCGCACGCACATAAAGAATGAGCGATGACTATATTTTAGGTAATAGAAACCTTTACACGGAAATATTCACTTCTCATACATCTTCAGATCATGCCAGAAGAAAATTAGAGGGAACGTTGAGTTGTAAGAAGCAGCTGAGGATATTTTGTAGAGAAGTTGGCTGTCCCATTCCATATAGAGTTCAAAGTTCATGAAGGCGGACGTGTCAGCCTAAAGGCGTATATATTGAGAACAAAGCTTCTAATTGCGACACACCACATTCCGTTCTCTGAACTACATCCTGATAACCTGTAGGAGTTTGAGAACGAACGCAGTAGAATACCTCAGCAACAAGGCATTGATGCTTTCCATCTAAGACTCGTGAAATATTTCAATACAAACTTGGGCCTAGAACAAACATCGTTAATAACTATTTTAGATTAGTCTATTCACGGGTAGGATAATGTACTGGATCCCATATAGTGTTTGTATCTCCAAGGTTTATAGAAATTAAGCTTTTGATTTCTAGGTATAATGCGGAGTTTCTTAAGAAATATCCTCCATAGAAATCTCAGCGATATTCACATAATTGAAAACACGCCTGCTACTGAAACCGGATCTAGATGATTTGGCCCACACAATTTACAAAAGATTTAATCTATCGATTATTATGTACATGGCTGCGTTTCCAAAAGACATTTATTTCATACACAAAAGACTAACCCTTAGAGACATGCAATACTTTATGAATAAAACTCCAACTTAAAAGCAGACCAATTGCTCGATGACATGTTTTGATCCCCGTCTGAACTTACGAGCTAGAAGGCTATTCTTGGAAAATGACAAAAGCACGGGAGAAATTAAATTTATTGTTTGTTTTGCGTTTGTTTTGTGATAATCAGCAAGGATATCCCCGCGATTTCCGCCGGGAGGTAGTTACGTAGACGATTGCAACCGATATGCGCCTTGTAGGCCCAGCACAGTTGATTTCGGCATGTAAAATTCATGTGAAAATATGTTTTAGAAAATTAAATATTGGTGTCATGACAAACAAGAAAGTAAGAGAAGACACCAAACAGCAAGTAAGAGAAGACACCAAACAGCAAGTAAGAGAAGACACCAAACAGCAAGTAAGAGAAGACACCAAACAGCAAGTAAGAGAAGACACCAAACAAGCAAGTAAGAGAAGACACCAAACAGCAAGTAAGAGAAGACACCAAACAAAAATATATTTCTACAACAATAAGAAGAAAGCGATGGACATATCGAGCTCTACTTCCTCCGAGTAGGTTTCTTCGATAAGCATTGCATTAAGACAAGAGCTGAAACCTCATACTTCCTCCGAGTAGGTTTCTTCGATAAGCATTGCATTAAGACAAGAGCTGAAACCTCATACTTCCTCCGAGTAGGTTTCTTCGATAAGCATTGCATTAAGACAAGAGCTGAAACCTCATACTTCCTCCGAGTAGGTTTCTTCGATAAGCATTGCATTAAGACAAGAGCTGAAACCTCATACTTCCTCCGAGTAGGTTTCTTCGATAAGCATTGCATTCAGACAAGAGCTGAAACCTCATACTTCCTCCGAGTAGGTTTCTTCGATAAGCATTGCATTAAGACAAGAGATGAAACCTCATACTTCCTCCGAGTAGGTTTCTTCGATAAGCAT
This sequence comes from Meghimatium bilineatum, assembly GCA_034231615.1. Lineage (NCBI taxonomy): Eukaryota > Metazoa > Mollusca > Gastropoda > Stylommatophora > Philomycidae > Meghimatium > Meghimatium bilineatum. The sequence goes on from CM067304.1 coordinate 1,395,685, forward strand.
TGCATTAAGACAAGAGATGAAACCTCATACTTCCTCCGAGTAGGTTTCTTCGATAAGCATTGCATTAAGACAAGAGATGAAACCTCATACTTCCTTCGAGTAGGTTTCTTCGATAAGCATTGCATTAAGACAAGAGCTGAAACCGCATACTTCCTCCGAGTAGGTTTCTTCGATAAGCATTGCATTAAGACAAGAGCTGAAACCTCATGTGTAGGAAAGAAAGTTATAGGAAACCACCACACAGCTCATAGAAAGTAAGAGTAAGCTGCTCACAATTCCTGGGATTATTGACAACAACATATCGACTACGTACTTACTTAGAATAAATTAAAACAGGCTGTCACTCTATCTATGCACCGTGGCCCTTTTTCTGCCTTGCGGCGTCAGGGATAGAAGAGTTTTATGGAGATGGACTTCCTGATATTTTCAACCTTCTTCTTCCAATTCTCCATTTTTCCCAACGAGATGTATTACTTATTTCTATTTTCTACACTGTCAGTGTTCGCTATGCCAGTCATCGTGTCTCCAAATGGTTAAACAGTGTCCTAATCTATCCCAGTCAGAAAAGAAATCACATAGTCTATCTAGAAATCACATAGTCTATCTAGAAATCACATAGTCTATCTAGAAATCACATAGTCTATCTAGAAATCACATAGTCTATCTAGAAATCACATAGTCTATCTAGAAATCACATAGTCTATCTAGAAATCACATAGTCTATCTAGAAATCACATAGTCTATCTAGAAATCACATAGTCTATCTAGAAATCACATAGTCTATCTAGAAATCAAATAGTCTATCTAGAAATCACATAGTCTATCTAGAAATCACAGTCTATCTAGAAATCACATAGTCTATCTAGAAATCACATAGTCTATCTAGAAATCACATAGTCTATCTAGAAATCACATAGTCTATCTAACAATCACATAGTCTATCTAGAAATCACATAGTCTATCTAACAATCACATAGTCTATCTAGAAATCACATAAATTTTGCTTCCGTTCGGTAAGCAGAGATAGCACAACGCCATCTCCCGCCATCGACTTCCCTGTCACTAGAAGCATTAAAATGGGTATCAGATTGGAAAATAAAACGCGGAAGACCAAAAGAGATTCTTCACAGAACAACCATCAAAGAAGGTATAATTATGTGTCTTACACGAGAACTACACGCAGTAGCATCACATTGCTCGAATTGGAGAGCTCTGGTTTCAGCCCTATTGACAGTCAATCAATAAACCCGTAACCCTTCAGAGTAGTAGGGGTACCACATTGGATGCTTCAGCACACAGAGTCCTCCAGCGAAGTCTATACTCAGTGATGTGGATGAGTGAGGACAAATCTTGTCCTGTCCATGCCTTTATTTGCTCTCCTCTGCTTATTCCCCCTTTGACAGTTCCCTGCAGTATTGCTTTTGACAAGGTGTCATGTCTGCATACGTCCAAACCATGATAGTTTTCGTCGTTTCACTAGTAAAAGCAATGGCTCTTGTACACTTGCAGACATCTCTACTTTATTTCTAATGTACATACCCATTGTAGTATTTAAGTGGGCGAAAGGTTTAGCTATTGGTGCCCATCTCCTCTCCAGCTGGAGACTAGACTATTGACAGTGTTCGACCCTGAAGGAACATAGATAGATAGAAGCTATTGTTTTCAATATGGAGATGCTGAACTAATCCTTTTATCTGTGAGCAAATACCTGCTCTTGACATCCCATAATCTTTTTAACAAAAGCACAGGTTCTTTTCAGTTGTGCAGTTGAGGCGACACCCGGATTCAAATACGGTCACAAAAGCTTGGATGTGAAAGGTTGTGGGCGGGGTATAAATACATGATTAAAACTGTATGCACAAAAGATACTATGCTTTACATGTTATGTAATTCTACCAGAATAAGATTGTTATTATTCGTTATAATTAATTCTCAAACTCCCACTGTGTCTCTTTTGTACCAGGACAAAGGCCCTACTAGATTTCCAACAGGATGTAGTCCAGAGAAAGGAAATGAGTCGTGGCGCCATTTTATTTGCCAGGTCAAACCGATACACCCGTCTTCGATGGGAGCTTCTTATTCAAAAGTGTTGTATGCCTGGATCACAAATAACCAAGACACGTTGGTTTACTGGACACGTTGTGACAATATTACCGTAAAAGTAAGCTCACATTATGCTGAATTTGCATGTCAGGCTGAAGGCGCATATAGCATCACACCTGTAAACCATGACAATACATTCTATTCTCCGGACTATGTCCTACTAATCACCAAAAGTTTGGGAACGAACCTAGAGGTCAGCTCACATATTCTTAAAGATAAAACGCCCTAATATAGACAAAGTGAGCTTGCATTCGTGGTTGAAAGGGAGCCATCACAAAAAAAGGTGACACCAATTGCGTAGATAAGGGGTCACGGGGTTAAAACCTCAACTCTTTGTAACTAAGATTACCGGCCGTGTAGCAGCCTTGACTTCTTTTTCAGGATGGAAAGAATAGAACCACTATCTTCTTTTCATGCATGTGATATGAGACGACTAAGGAAAGTGTAGGGATATGCTGACAACTTGTCACTGCTTGTCTTGATTTCTTACTTTTGTCTTCAGTTGTGTGGATCACGTGTCTTCAGTTATGTAGTTTTACGTGTATGATAAAGAGAAGGCCAACAGTATTCTTCTTCTAATGAATTCAGTATCTGCGGTCATGTTAGATTGTCAGACCTGGCGTCAGGGCAAAGTCCACTGTCTTGTCCAGGGCAAAGCCCACTGTCTTGTCCAGGTCAGAGGGACTGCCCAACAGTTTTGCCTCAAATTTGTATCCTCCTACCAGATCCTGGGTCTGCTATTTGTATGTTGGACAGTCCTGAAGTTTGCAGTTGCCTGTTCAGCAGCAATTCATATGTGTTCTACTGTGGCAGACTTCTAGGTGGCGGGATATGCTAGGTGTACCATCGCTGGAGATGGGTCAACAAATCTGATAGAAGAATGATGCACTAGTTGGCCCAGGCATACATCCTGCTAATGTCAGGACGCTAACATCCTGCTGCAATTAAATACCCCCAACCCCCTGTGGGATCTAAATATGGATCAATAAAGCTGTCTAACACAAGCATGCTTTTGAGAGAATACATCCTATCTGATATCAGGTGCACATCCGTTCCTCAACTGTGATGCATCTATATGACTTCAGGTGCACATCAGTTTCTCAGCTATGGAGCATCTATACCTTTATCAGGAAGGCTATGTGTTGTCAAGAGCTACCTGCTCACAGCTAAAGGGATTACTTTATCATCATCATGTGTCTAGAGGTACCTGCTCACAGCTAAAGGGATTACTTTATCATCATCATGTGTCTAGAGGTACCTGCTCACAGCTAAAGGGATTACATCATCATCATGTGTCTAGAGCTACCTGCTCAATCTAAAGGGATTACTTTATCATCATCATGTGTCTAGAGCTACCTGCTCACATCTAAAGGGATTACTTTATCATCATCATGTGTCTAGAGGTACCTGCTCACAGCTAAAGGGATTACTTTATCATCATCATGTGTCTAGAGGTACCTGCTCACAGCTAAAGGGATTACTTTATCATCATCATGTGTCTAGAGGTACCTGCTCACAGCTAAAGGGATTACTTTATCATCATCATGTGTCTAGAGGTACCTGCTCACAGCTAAAGGGATTACTTTATCATCATCATGTGTCTAGAGGTACCTGCTCACAGCTAAAGGGATTACTTTATCATCATCATGTGTCTAGAGGTACCTGCTCACATCTAAAGGGATTACTTTATCATCATCATGTGTCTAGAGGTACCTGCTCACAGCTAAAGGGATTACTTTATCATCATCATGTGTCTAGAGGTACCTGCTCACAGCTAAAGGGATTACTTTATCATCATCATGTGTCTAGAGGTACCTGCTCACAGCTAAAGGGATTACATCATCATCATGTGTCTAGAGGTACCTGCTCACAGCTAAAGGGATTACATCATCATCATGTGTCTAGAGGTACCTGCTCACATCTAAAGGGATTACTTTATCATCATCATGTGTCTAGAGGTACCTGCTCACAGCTAAAGGGATTACTTTATTATCATCATTCAGCACAATATCCATTTTTTCTGATAACTCAGTAATACATTATTAGTATAAAAAAATGCTTGTAATCATTTATCATGAACTTCCATATCGATATGGTAAACATCTACATATATTAACAACAAATATGAACATCAATTCAAGAACAAACATATTGGCAACAAATATGAACATTAATGAAGAAACACTGAAATCAAGACTAGACTTAACATGGCTTCCACTGCAATGTGCATGTTTGAAAAAGCTGAATAATAGCATGGAAGAAGAAGATATGGAGTTAACATATCCAGTAAATTGTCTATCTCTGGGAAGTGTTTTCCTGTCCTCCAGTAAATTGTCTATCTCTGGGAAGTGTTTTCCTGTCCTCCAGTAAATTGTCTATCTCTGGGAAGTGTTTTCCTGTCCTCCAGTAAATTGTCTATCTCTGGGAAGTGTTTTCCTGTCCTCCAGTAAATTGTCTATCTCTGGGAAGTGTTTTCCTGTCCTCCAGTAAATTGTCTATCTCTGGGAAGTGTTTTCCTGTCCTCCAGTAATATATATTGTTTTTTTAGGTGATCATCTCTCAGTCAGGTTTGGAAACTGGAATGTATGATATAGGCCGCTGTCTGTTTCAGAGTTTCCACTTTGCAATACAAATTCTCTTTGACGCTGATTAGGGTGGGCCATGTCTTTCTTCTCATGTCTACATACTGGGGATATTCTTATAATGTATTATGAACTCTCAATAAAACAAACTTTCTAAAAGTATTTTGAAATTACATGTCAAGGGTGGAAGGAGAAGAGCAGGTCACAGAAAATCCTGATTGATACATCAAGGAATGATCTGGGCATAATTTTTTTCTAGCTCAGGATGGATGTCTGCAAACTTTTTGTGCTTTCTTCACCGTGGCATTCCAAACATCCTGACAGGTTATGAGTCTTATTACAGCAGAATCCTTTTATAACAAATTTTAGTACAGTGGAATCCCTATATAGTGCATCCATTTATAACAAATTTCCCTCTATAACATATTTCCCTCTATAACAAATTTCCCTCTATAACAACACTTTTCCAAATCTCCAATTATATTTATTCTTTGTTTATACTGTATATAGCAAATTTCTGCTATAACATAAACATTTCTGCAGTGCAGATCAAGTTTTTATAATGGGATTTGTCTGTATTATTACTATAAAAGAAGGAGATTTTAGTGGCTTACTGGCATAGCAAGTATACGATAGTGGCTTTTTTAGCATCGTCAATGTGGAAGTCTGGGGTTGACTACTACCTTTAACAGAGTCATCAATGTGGAAGTCTGGGGTTGACTGCTACCTTTAACAGAGTCATCAATGTGGAAGACTGGGGTTGACTGCTACCTTTAACAGAGTCATCAATGTGGAAGTTTGAAAGTGAATGAAGAAGAAGTAGTCTCAAACAAATACATTCATTTTATATTCTCTACAACAAAAAGTGAACCTAAATGTGTCAAATAGACAACTCTCTGTTAATGTGTCAAATACAAAACTCTCAGTTAATGTGTCAAATAGACAACTCTCTGTTAATGTGTCAAATACAAAACTCTCAGTTAATGTGTCAAATAGACAACTCTCTGTTAATGTGTCAAATAGACAACTCTCTGTTAATGTGTCAAATAGACAACTCTCTGTTAATGTGTGAAATAGACAACTCTGTTAATGTGTCAAATAGACAACTCTCTGTTAATGTGTCAAATAGACAACTCTCTGTTAATGTGTCAAATAGACAACTCTCTGTTAATGTGTGAAATAGACAACTCTCTGTTAATGTGTCAAATAGACAACTCTCTGTTAATGTGTCAAATAGACAACTCTCTGTTAATGTGTCAAATAGACAACTCCCTGTTAATGTGTTAAATAGACAACTCTCTGTTAATTTTCACAGATGATAAATACAATGAAATATATCACTTGACCTGGTCAACATAATAAATTGGAAGCACTTCAAAATGACCAATACAAGTTTCCATTGTATAATAAGTAATGAAATAAAATCTGGAAGCCAAAGTTTTAAACACCACAAAACAACCAAAAAAAAATATCAAAAAAGGAACAGCAGCAGAAATATAAATACAAGTTATAAAATGGAAATCAAATTTTTTTTTAAATATTTGATATCAGGCCTTTAACTTCGGAAGAAAATGGTATGCAATTCTAAAATAAACCCCAACTTTGAAAAATGTGCCTACATTAGGTTCCATAGTGAAAAAATCTGTGTCCTTTTTAGTGGTGTGGATACACATAAAATGGCAATGGTAGTTTTAATATTTATGTCATTGTCTTTTGTGTCAGTCCTACTACTTGTTAACAATTCAATCATTTCTTGCACTTTATTCCTAGTGTTATAATGATTAATTTATGTTAAATGTCTGAACTTATTAAATGTATATTTTTATATTCACTCTATTGTCAATTTTTGTGAGTTTTTGTTTTGTTTACTGTCTCAACTTATTAAATGCATTTCTTTATATTAACAAATAAACAATTTCTGGAATATTTTGCAGTTTACAATTTGCATTTTACATAAAATAAATCAACCATAAAAATCACAGAAACATATTACGCCATCTACACTTTATCAACAACTTATTCTTCAGAAACCCAAAGACACATTTTCAAAGTTAGGTTCAATTCTAGGATCACACAAGTAAACAAGTTTTCATAGTTGCTTCCTATCTTATTTCAAGGTAATATTCCAGAGTTGAATCTTTGACAGACTGAAGATTCCATAGAGCTGAATATTTGACAGACTGAAGATCCCACACAGCTGAATCTGTGACAGACTGAAGATCCCACACAGCTGAATCTGTGACAGACTGAAGATCCCACACAGCTGAATCTGTGACAGACTGAAGATCCCACACAGCTGAATCTGTGACAAACTGAAGATCCCACAAACTGTGGGTGCACAATATTGTGAGTTGGAGCCTCCTACTCAGAGAGGGTGAGGGAAGATAAGTCATTGAAACTCTGCCAAAGATGGATGTGTCAGGCCATTGGCACAAATTAAACGGCAACATAATACATTTCCATTCTCTGGACTACATGCTGCTGAAAATCTAGTAGCACCATGGTCCTGCTACAAGAGAGATCCAGCGGGAGTTTGAGAATGAGCAATGACGTAAAAGTCATAAAAACTAACAATAGCGTGAGTAGGTTTTAAAAATAAAACTGGATTTTTGAAACACCTTCTTACAGTTTCTAAATATTCTAGTACAGATTAAAATTGAAAAAAAAACACCAAAAACATGAGTGACACAGTATGAAAAGTTAACTATGAGATGGAGCAGCTTTGTTAAGTTTCTGGAAGCTTTTTTAAAATTATGACAGCAGGTATGATTATACGTCTTGACAAACTTGAATAAAGTCAGCTACAATTGTAAGCTCAGCAGTTAGTAAACCAGCTTCGTAGTCCAGTGATCCAAGATTAAATTTCCAGTCCAGCTTCGTAGTCCAGTGATCTAAGATTCAATTTCCAGTTCAATGGAAAATATTTACAAAATCTCCAATGGCTCTAGGTTCAACAAGCTTAGTAAATAGATAACAGATATTCTGGGAAAGAAAAGGTGGTAGATGCAATGCTGACCACATCACCACCTGTTGTAGCTTAGTTGTTCATCCATCACATGATGATGATGACTATGTGTTTCATCCGCTTTTGAAATTCAGTTACAGTTATGTCCCTTGACTATGAGTTCATAAATGTCTAATAAGCTCTATTCTGGCCGCAATAGTCCTGGGACAGTTCGGGCATGGAATGACCACTGTAGATGGCTTTTGGTGTACCTGTAACTTTCTAGCTACTCTCTGCTCTTGAGCTGCTGCATTACTTCTATTTTCACAAGATGCCGCACCCTTTTTAAATGTGGAATGCCATGAAGCTTTATTTTGTACACATTTTTCCATGTTTCTTGGTCTATTTCAACAGCTTTCAGTGAGGTTTTTATCAAGTCATTATAGTGCTTCTTTTGTCCACACTGAGAACACATATCTTTCTGCAACTCACCATAATAAAGTATCTTTGGCAGGCGATGATCTGGCATATGTACCCGATTACCTACCTAACGAATCTGTGTCTGCATACGGATAGTGTCAATGTTAGGGATACAAGATCTATCAAGGATAGTAGATTCCGGATTCTTGGGGGTATACATGTGCTGTGTGTAAATATGGGGATCTATGTATGCTGTGTGTACATATTGGGGGGGTGTATGAGTGTGCTATGTGTACATATGGGAGGTCTATGTGTACTGTGTGTTAATATGGGGGTGTCTGTGTGTTCATATGGGGAGTCTATTTGTGTACACATATAGGGGGTGTCCACAGGTGTACAAAACAAGCATAACTGTGTGACAACAAACCATATACAAGTTCAGATGTTACTCAATTGAGGAGGATCTGTTTTGTTTGTCAGAAAGGCTATGGTTTGTGAAGAGCTACCTGCTTATAGCTAAAGTAATTACTTCATCATCACCACAGTTTGCAGATAATGTTACAACCTGGTGCTCAGACAATAACATCAGATATCTAAAAATACAGAATTCAAAGAAAACTAAATAAAGTAACAAGTTGGATGATAAATTGGGATTTTAAAATTAACGCTAGCAAAACAGTAGAAATGCTCTGCAGGAGAAATGGGGTTCAAACATCTAAAATTAAGGATATCTATATAAATAATGAACCAATTAAATTCTCTCCATCCACCAAAATCTTGGAGATGGTGCTAGTTCCAAGTCTCAGATGGCATAAACATATAAGTTACATAACAGACAGAAGCGCAGGAGCCCTAAATAAGCTTAGGTATCTGAACAGTGCCCAATTGTTTAAGTAGGAAGAATGAGGATAAAATGAACATAATTCTTACAGTTGACAGAAATTGTTGAACCAGGTCTATTCTAGCGGCACCGAACCACCTTGCAACTCAAGTAAATAGGTTTTCCGAGCTTGACCAACCACATCCTCAAAAAAAAGATGTGATCTCATCGAGACATTCAACCTGTATGTCTTGTATGCCCCACAGGTTGAATGTCTTGACGAATCAACTGTAAGAATAAAATTGTTTAAACATAACATGTCTCTTGCTGCCGCGGGTTAACTTGCCCAGAATAGTGGAGTGTTCAGAGATTCCATAATGAAAACCACGTTCTGGTAAGAATGCATCACATTATGATGATATGAGCGGTAGCAGAGCATCGACCAAAACAATGACGGCGTTCTATAAAGCCTTTATAAAAGGCAAATTAGAATATTCTAGCATGGTTTACGAGTCGACAGCACCAACTAATATCTCTAAAATAAAAACAATACAAATTAAGGCTTTGTCAAAATATCTCGCAGAAGCAATGCAAGCAGCTCTAGGAATAATGCCACTAACCCTAAGAAGGAATGAACTAAGGCTCAACTACTGGTCTAAAATAGGAAATGATACAGCACATCCAGCATATAAATATTTCAGATAAATTGGGTCAGTTCTCAATTGAAAGCCACCGAGCTTGAGAGTGATGTGGCAAACAAATTAGAGCTTGATCTTCTTCTTCTTCATCATTCTTTCTCAAACTTCCTGGATCTCTCTTGTAACAGGACAAAGGTCCTACTAGATTTCCAGCAGGATGTAGTCCAGAGAATGGAAATGTGTTGTGTTGCCAGTTTATTTGTGCCAATGGCTCAACACATCCATATTCTGCAAATAAAGCTTGATAAAATGCCAGAGTTTAAAGAGCTAATAGGTTATCAAAACTAATATAAAGTAGTAATGCCACCATGGGTGCTAATAACACCAGAGACTGACACTCTTATCTGATATAACACCAGAGACTGACACTCTTTTATCTGATATAACACCAGAGACTAACACTCTTTTATCTGATATAACACCAGAGACTGACACTCTTTTATCTGATATAACACCAGAGACTGACACTCTTTTATCTGATATAACACCAGAGACAAAGGGACCCTCTAAGACCAAACAAATTAAGGAATAGCTGAAAAAACTCTGCCAATAGGAAATTACTACGACTGAAACTAAAAACCTTATTACACAAAATACTAGAACCAATATGTATCATTTCCTACTCCATTGTCATAAATGTCAGAGAAGAGCTAAAAGATTATTACCTAAACAATAAAATCTCTTATAACCTAGAACAATTGCTTGACCATGATGTAGGACTACCAAGAGATAAGAATAAAACTAATTAAACAATTTATAACCAGAACCACAGTTCATATCTAAAACTTACTAATGCAATATAATATAAGTAAGTGGGTTGTTTGTTGATGTCATGTATGTTGATGTCATGTTTGATGATGTCATGTTTGTTGATGTCATGTTTGTTGATGTCATGTTTGTACTTGCTGTCCGGTATGTAGTAGCATCATCATAGTTGTTGATGTCATGTTTGTTGATGTCATGTTTGTACTTGCTGTCCGGTATGTAGTAGCATCATCATAGTTGTTGATGTCATGTTTGTTGATGTCATGTTTGTACTTGCTGTCCGGTATGTAGTAGCATCTTCCTGTTTGTTTATGTTATGTTTGTACTTGCTGTCCGGTATGTAGTAGCATCGTCATATTTGTTGATGTCATGTTTGTACTTGCTTTCCGGTATGTAGTATCATCGTCCTGTTTGTTGATGTCATGTTTGTACTTGCTGTCCAGTATGCAGTAGCATTGTCATGTTTGTTTATGTCATGTTTGTACTTGCTGTCCAATACGCAGTAGTGTTGTCTTGTTTGCTGTCCAGTACACAGTAGTGTTGTCTTGTTTGCTGTCCAGTACACAGTAGTGTTGTCTTGTTTGCTGTCCAGTACACAGTAGTGTTGTCTTGTTTGCTGTCCAGTACACAGTAGTGTTGTCTTGTTTGCTGTCCAGTACACAGTAGTGTTGTCTTGTTTGCTGTCCAGTACACAGTAGTGTTGTCTTGTTTGTGCTCAATCTCTTATCTAAACCATCCTGAATCTCCAAGTCCTCTTAAAGCCAACACTATCCCATCGCTTCTCCTTTCGTTCCCTCTCAGGACATTCAGTCCTTCTCAGGACTCCCTCTTTTCCAGGTTTTCTATCCAGAAGACAGCTCGCCACAGAAGACTCAAAGCACTATGGATTTTTTTATCAATATTTGCAAGCAAAGTCTTTCAATTGTCCCAGACCATAAGGTCACACATAGATAAACACCAACATGGCTTGATATAACCAACATAGGCTGTGGTCTTAGTTTGAAAGTGTAGTGCCTCACCAAAGGCTTCAAATTACCCATTTAAAAAACTAACAAACAAAATGTGCTGACAGCTAAAGGGATTACTTTATCATCATCATCATCATGTGTCAAGAGCTACCGGGTACCTACTTACAGCTTGAGGGATAACTTCATCATCATCATGTGTCAAGAGCTACCGGGTACCTACTTACAGCTTGAGGGATAACATCATCATCATCATGTGTCAAGAACACTAGCAAATCAACAGAACTAATAAAGAACACTTGGGATCAGGATATTTCAAAAGACATGAATTGAAAATCAAAAGTTATAAATCCAAAATGATAATGATTAAAATTCTGAAATAAAATAAAACGAAACTATAAATAATGTGAACTAACAAAGGAATGAAACATTCTGAAATGACAAGTTGTATGACATCATGATACAATGTCATGGTCAGATGACAATGAAGGACATCACATATGATGTTTGCAACCATGAAGAGTATTAAAAAAAAATTCTAAAATAAAATTACAAAACAGTAAAACAAATATTGAAAGTAAATCTCTTTTGTTAGAAATCAATTTATGATTAACTTCTGGAATTATGCCTGAAATGTTATGCTTTAATATATACTTAACTGAAGGAAACAATTATTCTGTAGATGCACAAGTCTGAGATAACGCTTTCTCTAAATGTGGTACTAACTTAGAATTATAATTTTATTCAATTATCTTTCATATTGTGTCCTTCGCTAAAAGTTCCAAGATAAAATGTCCTATTAGATATGTCCTACTAGTGGCTATTTCTTTGATATCAAATTGTCTTCTCCATTTCCCCCTGAAGGTTCCATGTTTAGTTCTCAATTTAATCTTTTTTATGTTCTGTTGATGGTTCCAAGTTGTTTCCTATATCGTCATCCCCTCAATATTCCATATTTTATCATCCTCTCAAGATTACACATTTAGTTCCCTAATTCATCTCCCCCCCCCCAAGATTCCATATTTAGTTTCCTATTTCATCTTCCCCTCAAGATTCCATGTTTAGTTCCCTATTTCATCTTCTGAATGTTTCATGTTCATTTTCCTATATTATCTTCCCCTGTTTCCATGATCAGTTTTCTCTTAGGTAAGCCCTACCAGTGGCTATTTGCCACAAAATATATATCGAATCAAACCCTTCATCTCTCTTTTCCCCTCTGTTCAAAAAAGATCTTGACCAATCTCTAGCATAGATTAAAGTAGGTCTAGTGCCAGCAATCTGCTGAGGGAATGAAGATAACTCTGTATGTGCTAACAAACTTCATGTACCCAGAGTGGTCTCTGTGTGAATGTATGTTCCATGTAATCTAGACATCCAGGAACTCTAGCATACCAGCCATACATTTACATACATCATACAAACCTACAATGACTAGAAACAAAAGGTATCATCTTGACATCGAAGGTTGTATCTGATCTCCTGTATTATATTCAGCTCTTGTCTTGAAGATGATCATTAAATGAACAGTTCCTAAACTAGGACCACACACCTGGAAAAACAAAAATCAAATTCATGCACAACATTAAGAAGCATATTTAACTGTACCTAAACTACCAGAGGAGCGTAGTAGCCTAGTTGTATTGTGAGCTTGCTTACTATCACCGGTTATAATGTGTCAGGTTCGAAACCGCTTTTGAACATACAAAAATACAGCTCATGATTTCGTGCTTGACACAACTTTTCCTGAAGATGACCCAGCTGTAAATGGGCACCTGACACATGAGTTGGTGAAATTAAACACAGCACGGAAGGGATCTGGCCACCCCACCTAATAGTTGCTGCAGCTTAGAACATGAAGTTTTAGCCTCATCCCTGATGGCAGGTTGCTGCCATGGGACCTACATACCCAAACATCCCCAATGATAGGTTGCTGCCATGAGACCTACCTACCCAAACATCCCCAATGGCAGGCTGCTGCCATGGGACCTACCTACCCAAACAGTAATGGTTAATGTGGAATATTAACATGGAATATTGAGGGGATGACGATATAGGAAACAACTTGGAACCATCAACAGAACATAAAAAAAGATAAAATACGGAACTAAATATGGAACCTTCAGGGGAAATTGGAAAGATAAATGAATATCAAAGCAATAGCCACTAGTAGGACATATCTAATAGGACATTTTATCTTGGAACTTTTAGCGAAGGACACAATATGAAAGATAATTGAATAAAATTATAATTCTAAGTTAGTACCACATTTAGGGATACATCTGAATTGATAGAAATTAGCAGAAAAAGTGGTCGAGAAATATTGTCCGATGAGAAAGCGTGATCTCAGATCTGCCAAAGTTTTGTGACTGAAGACTTGTGTCACTGTGCTCATGTGATAAGTCACATTTACTACCCATAAAACATAACGGGGGTTTTTTTTACGCAGTTTACTCTCCATTTTGCTAGTGCTAAACATAAATATATCTATTGGGCCTAGCTTGAACATAAGTAAACATGGTGTGTAGGTAGAACCCTGTTGACTAGTGTGTACAATGTTCTAGGTTACTGGTCAGCAAAATGTTAATTCCATATTTCTCTAATCAAGCAGTATATCATGAAGAGATTACACAAAATTTAGCAATATCATCCATTTTAATTATCATTATTCAAGCATTATAATGGTTTTCATTATGTTCACAAGTGTTAATAATTAGCATTGGGATATGTTTGCTATGTTGACAGGCTGATCTGTTATGCTTACAGTGCAAGCATGTCATAATCTGCTCTGTTTGCAGTCTGATCTTCTGTTATAGATGCAGTGCACGCCAACTTGTCAGCTTGTTTATTCTCCTTCACACCCATGTGTCCAGGAATAAAGATTTACTTAATTTGTGTTATGAAACTCAACAGTCATTCAGTGTCAACATTATACTGAACTAGGGCTTTAGAGAGATACATTTTTAGTAAGGGGTGGCGGGGGTTGCATCTTTTTCATGGTGTAATTCTAAAATGTTTGATACTTTTTCGTTGTTGTTGATAAAACATTGGGGAAAACATAGGGGGACTATTTAACCAGATTTTGGGCTTGCAATATTTATTATGGCTTTGAATAGTACTAAATGTCATCTTCTGATGACCTTTGACACCACACCCCCACCCACTTTTATCTACGACCCTACACTGAACAAAATATTTGGGAATATTTACACAAGTGATGGGCAAACTGTCTGTCAGCAGACCTGGTTCAGGTGTTAAACTGTAAACCAGCAGCAAAACATACTTCACACTCCACGGCGGAAATCACAGGAAATTTTGTGTGGTTATCAGAGAGCGAATGCAGAAGAAGCAGCCTTTAAAGAAAGTACAAAAAACCTACCTACACATCAACTCTACAAAGTGTAGGCTTGACCGGGCTACTCGGTTTTGATGCCATGCTCAAAGACAGCTGAAACGTACTGCTGAAACCATCTGTACATATAGCTCCTATCTTGTGGGAAGGTGCCTTCTAAGAAGCCAATGTGGCCACCATGAGAGGTTTTCACAATCGCAATGTTTTTGTTCTCTTCTGCATGTTTTGTTGGAATTGCTGATAACAAACAAAAAAATGTCATCAAAATGTTTGATGATGGAATGACTAGAGGAAAAGTTTTTAATTAATTAAACCAACAAGAATACAAAATGTTTTGGTTCAATACCATTAGACGGGACTAAAATTTTTGTGACAGGCGAAATAAAATAAATGACAAGTGGTACGAAATAAAATAAATGACAAGTGGTACGAAATGAAATAAATGACAAGTGGTATGAAATGAAATAAATGACAAGAAGTAGGCAAGCTGTATTCTTCATTTGTTTTCAGTAATTATTTCCCTTCGCTGTAATTACCCATCAGTAGGTGGAGATGGAAATATTTATTTAGGAGAGTTGTTTGGGTGGGTTCTCTGTGGGTGGTGACACATCTTTGCATCCAGCAGCAGTCCTCACGACTGTAACAGACTTACATCTTTATTGGTTGCATGTAAACTCAACAAACTTACGACATTATCGATTGTGTATCTGGGATTCAGCCGAAAGTCACAAAAATTGCAAAAAATTCATGATCGATGCAGATTTGTTAAAAAGTCAGATTGTAAACCCATCTACTGGTACTGTACTTAATATTTAAATATAAGATAGTAACTCATTGTTGTCAGCAAGACATTTTATTTGACTCACCAATAGTAATAAAAAATATAGCATTATCCATTGGGTGATTTAATGGTGATTTTTCTTCTAATAATTTGTTGTATTTGGGACAATATATTTTGCATGGAACTCAGGCTGTCCATAAATTATGGCAACAATTTTTTACCCCCTTCACCTGTGGCAACAACTCAAGAATTAAAGGACCCCCCCCTCCACTCACTGCTTAATTGTATCCACAAAAATATAACCCAGAAAATTTACAAAACAAGGTTCATTACAGGAATCAGTGGGCGACATTATGAGTCCACATTCCAACTTTTTAATATTATGTGTAATTTCATACAGTTTCTGTGGTTCAAAGATTAAAAAGACGCAACTTCTGCTGCCAATGAATCAATCTGCACACAACACAATGAGAATTTACCTCCACCCCCTAGGTCACCCAAGGGGCTCTCAGTTTGCTGCGTGCACAATGATGGATGTGTCTTTAGTGAAAGTTCGTTTCGTTAAATAAAATATGATTTATTCCGTTAAAATGTGTCCAATGATTCCCGTAATGAACTCTAAAAAAATGACATGATTTAAAAAAAAATGTTTCAATGGGTATTACCAACTATCCCGAAGACACCAGGATATCTTGTTGCAACTCAGAATTGGTCAAATCAAAATAGGACATTACCTATACATCAAATTCAGAATAGGTACAACTGGCCTTGGCCATTGCAGCCTAGCGAATATGACAGCGGAACATAACTTACAAGACATTGCAACCTGGCAAATATGACAGCAGAACATAACTTACAAGACATTGCAACCTGGCAAATATGACAGCAGAACATAACTTACAAGACATTGCAACCTGGCAAATATGACAGCAGAACATAACTTACAAGACTTTCTATAGTATGAAGACCTGAGAAGAAAAACATGGCCTACTAAATCAGTTTTGAAGAGAAGTTGTATGGCAAAGTAGAAACTTTGAAACAGACAGCAGATTATATCATAGAATCCAGAGTCTCAGCTAGACTGCAAGATGATTACTGAAGTACTGAAGACATTCAAAGAAATTTATGTACCGCATGACCTGCCCACCAAATCCGTGTCTACATCAGGATAGTGTCAATGCTAGAGATATCAGATCTGTCAGACAGATATGAAAATGACCTGCACTGGGGATTTTGATTTAAGTGAGAAGGGTTGTGCATAGCATCGAGATCACTTGAAACCATTTTTAATATGAGTTATTTCAAAGTGTGGAGCATGGTCGAGAGATTTGAGTGTTGGACTCACACCTGTGAAGTTCATAGTTCAATCCCCGGTAAGGGCTGGTTTTTTCTGTCTGAGTGTAAATTAAAAACTCACCATGAACATGACGTGGTGACAGCAAGGGCATGTTGCCGTTATCACACAAGCCACTCAAATACTCATAGTAACTTCCAAATAGGAAACATACAGTATGACAATTTTTTTAAAGTTCAAAGTAGAATACATCTCTCTTCTTCTTCTTCTTCAGCGTTCATTCTCAAACTCCCACTGGATCTCTCTTGTAGAAGGACAATGGTCCTATTAGATTTCCAGCAGGATGTAGTCTAGAGAATGTAAATGTGTTGTGTTGCTGTTTTATTTGTGGTACTAGATTTCCAGCCAGGATGTAGTCTAGAGAATGGAGATGTGTTGTGTTGTTGCTGTTTTATTTGTGGTACTAGATTTCCAGCAGGATGTAGTCTAGAGAATGGAGATGTGTTGTGTCGCTGTTTTATTTGTGGTACTAGATTTCCAGCCAGGATGTAGTCTAGAGAATGGAGATGTGTTGTGTTGTTGCTGTTTTATTTGTGGTACTAGATTTCCAGCCAGGATGTAGTCTAGAGAATGGAGATGTGTTGTGTTGTTGCTGTTTTATTTGTGGTACTAGATTTCCAGCCAGGATGTAGTCTAAAGAATGGAGATGTGTTGTGTTGCTGTTTTATTTGTGGTACTAGATTTCTAGCCAGGATGTAGTCTAGAGAATGGAGATGTGTTGTGTTGTTGCTGTTTTATTTGTGCCTATGATCTGATACATCCAACTTTGGCGATGAATACACCTCTCAACCCTACAGTCTTAAGTATATGCTTTCCTTTCACACACATAGTACTTACAGGACACATAGTACTTTCACAGACACAGTACTTTTACACATACAGTACTTACAGGGCACATAGTACTTTCACACACAGTACTTACAGGGCACATAGTACTTACAATAGTCAGGAGCAAATGGATCATCAGCCGCACTCAAGCACAAGACTGGCTTAGCTAGTGTGTGGACTTTGGTATGAAGGGAAGCTACTCTATAATAATGATCTGCAGACTCAAAGCCAAATAGCTTGCATGTCAGACGATCATCAAAATCCTTGATTGATTCACTCTGAAAATTAGAACAATTATCTTTAAACTGTCATGATTTCATGAAATAAATGGCTCAATGCCTGTGTTGTAGGGAGCATGAAAGTGGAGCAAAGAATTGCAAGTGTTACCTGTCATGTATCCGGAAGGATTACATATGGTAGTCACAGAAAGTAAAGAGAAAGGCCTCTTCCTAAATATCAAGAAAACAGAAGTAATGGTTATTTCAAAGAAACAAAATAACACACCTTGCAAGATCAAAGTGAATGATATAGTATTAAAACAGGTCCACCAATTCAAATATTTAGGTACAGCGATTACAGCAGATGGAAGAAGTTCAACAGAAATAAGAAGCAGAATAGGACAAGCAAAAACAACATTCAGAAAAATGAAAAATATATTGTGTAATATGCCCTTGTCATTAGAGATGAGAAAGAGAGTTATGCAATACTATATAACTCCTATACTAACATATGGGTGCGAGTCTTGGACAATAAGCAAACAGAAAAGTGGAAAATTAGAGGCGATAGAGATGTGGTTCTATAGAAGAATGCTAAGAATACCATGGACTGCCAGAACAACTAATGTGGTGATTTTAAAATAGTCAAATGTGAAACTGAGCTTAATCAATAATATAAGAAAAATACAATCTTCATTTTTGGCCACATTATGAGACAGGCAGGTTTGGAGAACATAGTCACAACAGGCACGATTAAAGGCAACAGAGACAGAGGACAACAACATGAGAAAATATTAGACAGTTTAACATCCTGGCACAGCAGGGAAACAACAACGATCTTGATTACATAATACTGGAGACAGAGAGCTGTGAATAGCCATGATCACCTATGCCAGCCAGCATGGCACCATGAAAGAATGAATGTCACTTGTGTCTTGCAAATATAATATGGGTTCATTCTTGTTAAGAACCTCTTCAGACTGTGTTTTTGAATATATTTGACCAAACATAATTCTTCACATGATGGGCAGATACATATTTTGTATAATGTTATTCTGGTGCGCATGTTTCTATATAAACATATGAAAAGAAAAGAAGTGCTTGAATAGCAGTTTCCCCACTGAAGACGGATGTATCAGGTCATTGGCGCAAATAAAATAGTGACACAATACATTTCCATTCTCTGGACTGCAATTGAGTATATATCTTGCTGGAATCTAGTAGGACCATTGACCTGCTACAAAAGAGATTCAGTGGGAGTTTGAGAATGAACGCTGAAGAAGAAACAAAATTGTAGTGATACGTACATGGAACAAACACACAAAAAACTTCACTGTGCTAATGGTGTCCCAATTTATGTGGTCTCTTCCTCCACTGTTCTTCTCCAAGTGTTTCTCAGTCTTCCAGCTCTTACCTGTGGGATCCAGTCCATTGTCAGTTTTACTATATTGCTAAGCCTGTTTCTGAGTGTGGCCTATTTACCTAAAAGGTGTTTTTTTCTTTACTTTGTTTCTCTATTCTTACCAAACACTGGTGTGTTTTCTTCACTAACTCATCATCCGATATCAACCCTCTAGTACACAGTAAATGATGGAGACAATGTTTTGATTTAATCACAAAAATACACTCAAACAAATACACACCTTTAGAACATGAGCTGTGTCAATATCTAGATGCTTCTCAAACAGGTGAAGATTTCTGGAGAATAGATAATTTCATTTAGTCCTGTTTCCACTTTAAAAATTTATAAATATTAATAATACAAAAAGTAACCATGTTGGAATTTCTGCTAACATTTCACACCCATATGGCAGTTAAATGTGAGATTGATAACATCTCACACACATATGGCAGTTACATGTGAGATTGCTAACATCTCACACACATATGGCAGTTAAATGTGAGATTGCTAACATCTCACACACATATGGCAGTTAAATGTGAGATTGCTAACATCTGACACACATACGACAGTTAAATGTGAGATTGCTAACATCTGACACACATACGACAGTTAAATGTGAGATTGCCAACATCTGACACACATATGGCAGTTAAATGTGAGATTGCCAACATCTGACACACATACGACAGTTAAATGTGAGATTGCTAACATGTAACACCCATATGGCAGTTAAATGTGAGATTGATAACATGTCACACTCATATGGCAGTTAAATGTGAGATTGCTAACATCTGACACACATATGGCAGTTAAATGTGAGATTGCTAACATTTCACACACATATGGCAGTTAAATGTGAGATTGCTAACATCTCACACACATATGGCAGTTAAATGTGAGATTGCTAACATCTGACACCCATATGGCAGTTAAATGTGAGATTGCTAACATCTGACACCCATATGGCAGTTAAATGTGAGATTGCTAACATCTGACACCCATATGGCAGTTAAATGCTATGGGTTAACTTTACTACAGCACATATGATCGTCATATCCTTCTGGTAATTATATTTTGTTTTCTCTAAATTGACTGAACTCAGTAGTGTAGTGATCACACCATTTGCCTTGTGTTTATGAGGCAGATATGTCTTGTTTCAAGAAGAGATCATGTGAGAAATGAAGAGATTACAAGAACTGTTGGAACAACATCAGTGGTCAAATATATTGAAAAACAGAGACTGAAATCGTTCGACCCATTAATGAGAATTAACTATTATTGTTCAGTGGCAAGAGCATACAACATGAAAATGGAAACAGCAAGATGCAGTAGACAACCAAGACGAAGGGATTTTGAAGGAATTACCAACATTCTGAGGTGTTACAAAATTACTGCATATCAAGTGACCAAACGTGTCATAGCCTGAAAACCGATCATCATTCAATCCTGTTACGCCT
Source organism: Meghimatium bilineatum (assembly GCA_034231615.1). Lineage (NCBI taxonomy): Eukaryota > Metazoa > Mollusca > Gastropoda > Stylommatophora > Philomycidae > Meghimatium > Meghimatium bilineatum. Next base: position 1,416,371 of record CM067304.1, read on the forward strand.
TACAACAAAAGCAAAGAAAAGACAATAGATGGGTAGACATCTTGTTTACAATTGATTTTGTATCTTACATATCCAGTGTTTCTTACTTGAATCTACAGAGTTATGTACTCTGGTGATACTCTTTGCAGTGCTGCGCTTTTGACAGGCATGCAGTACACATGGAGACACCTGACATACTGATAAATTTAGCAAATGCTAAAATATTATTTAAAATACATAGAGGATCGACTTCATTGTGCATGGGTTTTGCCTACCAAGAATACTACTCACTGCATGTATCTCTGCAGCATCAAGTGATATGCATCAAGCATCCATAGGGATCTTTGAAAAATCCACTGCATAAAAAGAACATTGTGAGCGGGAGAAATTTAATAACAAAATTTAACGATGAAGGCACACAAAAAATTACTTTCAAATTATGTCTGCCAGAAAGCGGAAGAAAAAACCTAGATAGTGGCAAAATAAAAACTTACTTCCTAATCATGTTACACAGATTGTGTGCCAGAAAACGGTTGAACATCCAATAGTTCAATGGTCTCTCTAGTGACAGCAGCGACTCATGCAAGTCATAGGCAGGGGATATGATCATCGCAGCAATCAACTCAGTCTGTGGTCCGACACTTGCTAAATAGTTGAACAAGATGATGCTGAGAAAGGAGAAATACAATTGAAGAAATACTGAGAAAGGTTATACAATTTAATCTTCTAAATAAAGAATTTGGTAGCATATTCTATTCAGGATGTATCCCTCAACCCAGCACTTTTTAGCTTGTAGTGATTTCCATGGCTGTATTTATGTTCAGTAGTTTTACATTGCTTTCTGAATGCACAACTGCCTGTGGAGGAATTAGAACACAGTATCTTGGTCATCAAAGAAGCACGCTGTACCTCACCATCAAATCCAGACATCTATATTCATTCTTAAATGTCTTCTGGTTACCAGTATGCAGTCCTGACAACAGAATGTCTTGTCTCATGGTTTACAGCTAGGCTGTTATATCATCTTGCATAACTTTTACATGGATTTTGGGTGACTTCACCTATGGAGGTGACACAGTCACTTAACCCCTAAACCTCCTTAGTTGACTATGATGTGACCATAAGTCAGTCCTGCTATTCTTTGCTCCCCTTTGAGGCCTAACATATACTGTAAATAGTCTCTCTCTCTTACAAACCCTATCAATACTGCATGTTTCATGTTTTGGAGTTGAATGCCCTTGCTGTCGCTACAACATGTACAGGGTGAGTTTTTTAATCTGCCTTCCAATAGAACAAAAAAACCAGTCCTTACTGGGTGTTGAACCCTGGACCTCATGGTTGTCAGCAAGGCCGTAAATAGAGGAGGATTGTCAGAATACCATGTCACTCGACTTACAACATGAATAGAAACAGACTGTACCAACTACTGTCATATGGTAGCTCAGTTATATCTAACACGACCTGACATATACCTCACTGAATATCGTCATCACAGGAGGATTTTCTTGTTCATTGAAGTATCCAATATGTTACACACATACAATACACTCGTACAACACTGACGGGTAGTGGGTTCTATGAGTGCATGCATTCACATAATCTTCATCATTTCTCTGTGTTCATAATTTCTCTGTGTTCATCATTTCTCTGTGTTCATAATTTCTCTGTGTTCATAATTTCTCTGTGTTCATAATTTCTCTGTGTTCATCATTTCTCTGTGTATATGAAAGTCTACTTTCTGTTACATATTCTTCTTCTACAGTCGTTCTCAAGCTCCACCAGATCCGCAGAATGTGGTCCTGGGAACTGAATGCATTGTGCCATGGTTTACAGATTAGCTGCAATATCTCTGCCTTTCTGCCTGACACATCCAACTTCAGCATGTCACTTTTACCCCATATTTGATGGGGACAGTCAACTCCACTCCAAAACCTCCTTACTTGCCTCTTACTACATGTATGTAAGGTAAACAGTGTTGGTATTCTTTACTCCCGTCAGGTCTCGGCAACACCCGGGCATTCTCTACATATAAGAGTATATTATCTGTTTTATGATTTTAGACCAGCGGATCTTAACCATTTCTGACCTATATTACCTTTTAGGGCCAAATTTCTTCCGTGGCCCCTCTGGTTTCTTTAAAAGAATAGTTTATTGTCTTTCTGTACAGGTCACTATGACTTTTACAGCTTTATTGCTAGAATTATGGCTTTTTAGTGCTAGAATTCTACATGTTTATAGACATCTGGTAGCTCATTACTGAAAATCTTGCTATTTATTGCTAGAATTCTTGCTGTTTGTCCCTAGAAACCTTGCTGTATATCGCTAAAATCCTAGCTGTTTATTGCTAGAATTCTTACTATTTATCCTCCAAGTAGTTATCTTCCTGTCTGGCTCTGTGGCACAGAGCGCCTCTGTTACGGCCAAAGGTTCAAATCCTGCCACAGGCAATTGTGCATCCGGACCATTCAAAAAGCAATGGAAACTACTGAACATAATTATATTTCTTAGAAAATCACCACAAAAATGCTGGGTAAGTGGCAATGTCCTGAATAAGATATGCTACCAATCTTTAGTTATCCTTATATGTCCACCCCCTCTGATGTTTCTGTGCTACCCCCCCCCCCCCAAACATTTTTCCTGTGACTCTTCAAACAAGTCTCCATGGCCCCAAAGGGGACCTATAAATTCTGTCCAATTTATCAACAGCTATTGACTTAGAATATTAATATTTTTTTTTAATAATTTAAATGCAGTCAAATCTCATTACAACAACTTGTTAACGGAAGAGATATGTATGTAATAAAATAAATATGTTATTTACAGTATATACAATGAAGAATAAATATCATTTGGGATTTTGTAGAGTGGTGTTAAGTAGGGAGATTTTGAAGAGTGGTGTTAAGTAGGGAGATTTTGAACTATTGCTAAGGAGGGAGATTTTGAAGAATGGTGTTAAGTAGGGAGATTTTGAAGAGTGGTGTTAAGTAGGGAGATTTTGAAGAGTGGTGTTAAGTAAGGAGATTTGTTATAAAAGGAATGTGCTGCTGAGGGATTTTACTGCAGGATAACTGATTCTACTTCTATGTTATAGGCTGCTCTTCAAAGCTTATTGGGGTGGGCATTGTCTTTCTCAAAATTCTAGTCATAAGCATGTGCAGATTGCATGATGTGGCAGCAGGTGGGGAATGGAAAGATCTACCCACAGATTTCAAAACTTGTTTGAGAGTAGTAATATCACTTAGCAGGGAATGCAGAGACTGGTGTCCTACAGCAGTGGAGAAAGAAGTGCAGGCTTTGGTCAGTGAGAATACCAAAGAGGGGGATGTGATTCTATACACTGATGGATCTGTGATTAGAAATGTTCGCAGTGCTATAGCCTTCACAGCTCAGTGCGCAGGTAAAACGATCAGGGAGGAGAGTGGAGCCTGTGCTGTTACTACGAGTAGCATGACCATGGAGATTATGGCAGTGACCAAGGCATTTGAGTGGGTAGGCACACAGAAGGGTAACGCAGGTCTGCATCTTGAGTGACTCTATGAGTATAATTAGGAAGGTACAAGTGGATCTCGTTCGTGAACAGTGGATTGAAGTCTTGAAAAAGGCGAGGCTGAAATGGTTACATTTATTTTCGTGCTAGGACATGTAGGTGTGGACAGGGCAATGGATCGCGCTGACGTTTTGAACTCCTTAAGAGATATAACACGCGAGAGTGAGACTAGTGTGGATGATGATTCCTTTTCAATGGCTAGGATTAAAGATCAGGGATTGAAATGTGGTGTTGCTAGAGGTGAAAATTTTGGAGGGCGCAGAAGAATGATGGTCAACCAGCATAGGACAGGTACTGTCAGCAGAAGTGTGATGGCGGATACACTCAGGGAGAGATCAGAGCAAGTATGGACGCGTCCAGTTTGCAGTGATGATGATCTGACGACTATATCATTCAACTCAGATCTGAATACTGGGGACAGTCTTGTAAGATATATTCCGCTGTCATATTCGCCAGGTTGCAATGGTAAGGCCAAATGTACCTATTCTGAATTCGGTGTACAGGTGAGGTTTAATTTTGTTGTGACCAGTTCTGAGGAACAGCAACATAACCTGGTCTATTTTGTATAGTTGATAATATTCATCATCTGTATTATAGATGATTCAAGTAGGCTGCAATGATTCAAGTAGGCTGCAATGATTCAAGTAGGCTGCAATGATTCACGTAGGCTGCAATGATTCAAGTAGGCTGCAATGATTCAAGTAGGCTACAATGACAAAGACCAGGGAATAAATGATTCAAGTAGGCTGCAATGACAAAGACCAGGGAATAAATGATTCAAGTAGGCTGCAATGACAAAGACCAGGGAATAAATGATTCAAGTAGGCTGCAATGATTCAAGTAGGCTGCAATGATTCAAGTAGGCTGCAATGACAAAGACCAGGGAATAAATGATTCAAGTAGGCTGCAATGACAAAGACCAGGGAATAAATGATTCAAGTAGGCTGCAATGACAAAGACCAGGGAATAAATGATTCAAGTAGGCTGCAATGACAAAGACCAGGGAATAAATGATTCAAGTAGGCTGCAATGACAAAGACCAGGGAATAAATGATTCAAGTAGGCTGCAATGACAAAGACCAGGGAATAAATGATTCAAGTAGGCTGCAATGACAAAGACCAGGGAATAAATGATTCAAGTAGGCTGCAATGACAAAGACCAGGGAATAAATGATTCAAGTAGGCTGCAATGACAAAGACCAGGGAATAAATGATTCAAGTAGGCAGCAATGACAAAGACCAGGGAACAAATGATTCAAGTAGGCTGCAATGACAAAGACCAGGGAACAAATGATTCAAGTAGGCTGCAATGACAAAGACCAGAGAATAAATGATTCAAGCAGGCTGCAATGACAAAGACCAGAGAATAAATGATTCAAGTAGGCTGCAATGACAAAGACCAGAGAATAAATGATTCAAGTAGGCTGCAATGACAAAGACCAGAGAATAAATAACTCAAGTAGGCTGCAATGACAAAGACCAGGGAAGAAATGATTCAAGTAGGCTGCAATGACAAAGACCAGGGAAAAAATGATTCAAGTAGGCTGCAATGACAAAGACCAGGGAATAAATGAGTCAAGTAGGCTGCAATGACAAAGACCAGGGAATAAATGATTCAAGTAGGCTGCAATGACAAAGACCAGGGAATAAATGATTCAAGTAGGCTGCAATGACAAAGACCAGGGAATAAATGATTCAAGTAGGCTGCAATGACAAAGACCAGGGAATAAATGATTCAAGTAGGCTGCAATGACAAAGACCAGGGAATAAATGATTCAAGTAGGCTGCAATGACAAAGACCAGGGAATAAATGATTCAAGTAGGCTGAAATGACAAAGACCAGGGAATAAATGATTCAAGTAGGCTGCAATGACAAAGACCAGGGAATAAATGATTCAAGTAGGCTGCAATGACAAAGACCAGGGAATAAATGATTCAATTAGACTGCAGAATGGTTCTTATATTATGCCAATAGTACTTACATATCAGAGACATTCTACAACCCATGGGATTACAACAACAACTCATTTGAACATAGACTTCGGCTCCCCACAATATTTCACAGAACAAGTGGCTTTGACCAGAAAAGTACTTACGTAGAACACATGTTCGATAAGTTTTACAACGAATGCACAGACTATAGGGTATTACCCGGTAATACAAAAATATACAAATAACAGTATATAACACAGTTTCAGCATTTCAACCATAAGGTCTTTTTCAAGAAAATACAAGACAAACAATTATGCTATGCTGGACTAACCCGCCAAGAGAGATCCCTACACCAAGGAGAGGTGCTTCAGGATACTTTGCCTTGATGTGAGTGATCACAAGCTGAAGATCATCAGTATTGGCAGCACAAAATGTACGTGGAGTCTGCAAAAACAAGACAGATCTTCTGTCATATCTTTTAAAATACTCTTCTGTTGTCTGGACTACATCCTGCTAGAAATCTGGCCGGACAATTGTCCTGTTATAAGAATGATCCGGTGTGAATGAGAATTGTCTATTCCCAGGTAGAGTTGTCGTAGCTTCCACACTTGCCGTTGAGTGTAGGGGTTTGTGAAGGAGATGTAGTCTGCTTTCCAGAGCCAGGTGTGTTGCTCTGGTTGAGGTGTAGTCATGTTTATTCAGAATGGTCTTGATGTTGTCTATCCATCTTTTGCTACGTCTGCCCTTGGCTCTGTATCCTGATTCCATCTTGTTATAAGCTGGGAAGTTGATCGTTCATCCTCATAAGATGACCAAACCATTTTATCTGCTTTTTCTATATACCGTATATTCGGAGCATGTTGTGATACCTATTATTTTCTGATATTATCTGAACACTTCGCGATTCTGGGCGAGTTGACCTGCCTCAGCTATACTTATCAATAAGTACAATATTGATTAGTGGCTTTTCAACCATATAGCAATTGTTATGTATTGTCTCAGTGTTAACGTATGATAGTGAAAGCTGGAAATCAATTCAAGCAACAGACAACAAATTAAACAGCTTTGAAAACAAATGTCTTCGCAAACTGATGAACATAAAATGGAACGACATTGTCACAAATAGTGATATAAGAGACAAAACACACCAGAGTTTCAAACATCATAAGAAAACGAAGATAGAAATACCTTGGTCACGTTTCAAAACTAGATGTATACAGAATAAACTAACAAGCCCTTATGTGGTCACCTGAGGGTAAAAGAGGAAGACCTAAAACAACCCTTAAAAACACCATTCTTCAAGAAGGGGAATTAATAGACTGTAAGACCATCCAGGAACTAAAGCTGCAGGCAGCGGACCGCATCATATGGAGAACCAAAACCTATGCCCTATGTGTTGCTTGCAGCACGAAAGGAACGAACTAACTAACCATATAGCAATTCAAACAAACTTAGTTTGTGTTCTGGGTCTACTGACCACTCTAACCACAGTAATTGTTCATTTCTCAAGAATCTTGCTAAACTTCAAAAATTGAAATTATTTCGAAACAATCTCACCCAACGATTAAATGATTAAGAGTTTTCCTTAATTTATTTTGAAAGATTACATTAGATCAATTCACCCATTAAGAACGAGTCAAAGGGTATGACCCCATAGACCGCTGGATCAGCAACCAACCAATCCATTAAGTGACCAGATATGAGTCCATCTGATAAACAAACATATAAAGCAATGGTTCCATTGCCCATCTAAAGACTAGAACATTTGATAAACACACATATAAAGCAATGGCCCATCTAAAGACTAGAACATCTGATAAACAAACATATAAAGCAATGGTTCCATTGCCCATCTAAAGACTAGAACATCTGATAAACAAACATATAAAGCAATGGTTCCATTGCCCATCTAAAGACTAGAACAGTCCTTCTCATATCACTTCTTTCTTTTCACATTATACTCCTTTATGCCTAGCACCCTCAGGGGTAGAAGAGTTTTCTGGAGATGGCCTTTTTGTGTGCCTCAAATATATTTATTTTCGTTGATTTTTTTATTTCTGTAATCCATTTTTTGCATGGTCTCTGGCTTTGTATCCATTGTGTCTGTATAGTAATGTTTTTGAGGGGCACTATCTGATGGTAGTCTGGAAGCTTCTGAAAACCACTTAATATGCTGTCTTCTGATGTAATCCAGGATTGGCATTGTGTTTGTTTTCATTTCTGATTCTGTCTCTTATTTTTACTCCAAGAATTCTTTGTAGACAAGTCATTTCTGTTGTAACAAGTTTTCTTTTGTCTTTTGTTGTTAGTGTCCATGTTTGACATTTGTAGCACAGTGATGGTTTTATATAGTGTAGTTTAAGTGTTTATGTTCACATAGTTGTTTTTGAAAATACAAAACATCTGTCCTAAGATCTGGTATGAATTAGACTTACGTAAAATAAGTCTAATTGTTGTTACATTTCACGCTGTTACCTTGCATTGATTGTCATATTAAGATCTGGTATGCTATACTGCATCTGTGTTGGATTTATTTTGTGTTTTTCCCATTTGATGATATGATGTTTCCAATATATGTAAACTCTTTCACCTGTGCAAGTTGTTGATCATCAATGAAAATGGTAGTGTTTCTTTCTATTTTTGCGATTGGCATTACCTTAGTTTTTGTGTGTTTATCTTCATGTTAAAGTCCCTACATGTAGTGTAGATCTATTTATATTTTTGTAGTTGTTCGTTTCTCTGATGTTGATAACATTGCTTGATCATCAGCAAAAAGAAGTTCGCCCAGGAGGTTTTTTTTATGCTGTCTTATGTTTGTTCTCATATAACAAACTTACAAATTAACGATGCTGTTGTCCAACCTAAAGACTAGGTAAGTCTTTCTTACAACAGATTAATAGTACTACTGCCCATCTAAAGAATAGGTAAGTCTTTCTCATAACACACAGATTAATGGTACTATTGCCCATCTAAAGACTAGTTATCACACACACTGATAAAAACTGTACAGACATATACCATGATTTGTACTTTATTGACTGGTAGTTACAATGACCTACCTTCAAACAAGTGTCTCCTGTCCCTCTATTATTGAACACTACACTTCTGTAACCCATTTTTGTAGAATCGTGAACCAAATGAAGAATATATGGCTCCTTGCTGCTGCCTGGGAACATAAGTAAGTGCAGTAAGTCCATAAGAAGTATACATATCTATCAGTTCCTAGTACATAATTGTAGGACATAATTCTAGAATCTATAAAAGTAATACTGCTGTAAAACTGAATAACAATAGTACTTATGTAGAACACAGGTTTTATGTAAGAAGTTTGAAGTTTCACTTGACGACGATTAACAGACTATCACTATAGGACTGTGGGGTGTAAACATGAAAAAATACAAATAACAGTACACACAACATTTCAACCTTTAGGTCTTTATCAAGAATATACAAAACAAACAGTGAACAAACAATAAAAATAATGTTACCACCACAGAGACACTAGAACGCAGACATTTAAACAGTATGCCATTCGAAGTAACACTGACGTATGTAGTCAAGGAAGCTGGTTTTTAAATGTTTTTTTCCTACCATAGTGCGTATCTAGGTCTGGCATCTCTGACTTCAGTACTAGTGATGGCTTTGGCAGGACTGTAGTCCTGCTCAATGTCAGGGACATCCAGATCAATCTTAGTTTCCAGTCTCTATTAGCTGAACTACGCCTCATCTCCACTTCAGGGAGTGGCCTAAATGGGGAACGACAGTTTTTGTAACTAGGTCTTTTGACTTGTGTTACATGTACACAGATGCATTAGTCTGACGAAGAACTTGTATTGTGTCTGTGATACAGATATGCATGCCATTTGAATGGACCTGGTTCAAATCCCATCTACTTTTTTTGATCTTGTGAACAATTATAAAATTGCTATAACATATTTTGGTACAATCCCAGATGTAATTTTTTTGCAAGCAAAATGAAACAAAGGTAGACAAATCATTGTTCTTCACTTTTTTTCAAGGATTATTTCCCATGGCTATAATTATCTATAATGATCGACATGTGAATGTTCATTTTTATAAAGTTATACTAGGAAAGGTAACAATTTATTTAGGAGAGTGGTATGGGTGGGAAATGATTGGGATTTGGAGGGTTGTATGTCTCACGACACAGACTTTCAAATATCCACTGCTGAGGTAAAACTCTGTGTTTGCATTTCACTTGGTGAACAGGTTGTCGTCAACCTCTACGATCTTGCCCTCTCCTCCGATGTGATGCTTGGCAGTTGTGTTATGCTGTACATGCACACCTCATGTACAAAAACATTCCACTCCACCACTGCAATCTTGCTCATCTGCGGGTCTCGCTCACACCCCTCGGCAGAAGTCATCTGAATAGCTCAGCTACAGAAGAATTGGCATAACGTCACAACTGAGATTTTCAACACAATCCATTGTTGGAGCTCCTTAAAATTACACTTACAGTACATCCTTCCCCCAGTGTAATATGATAAGATCATGGATGGACCTGCAGGCATATCTCTGCATCTGGGAGCATTCCTCGCAACTGTAACATGCATACTGCATCTTTAGCAGTTGAATGCAAGCCAAACAAAACTTACAGTAGCCATTTCATATCTAGAACTGAGTCAGCAGTTAGAGACATCACAAAATTATAACAAAAATTGGAGTGGCGCAGATTTTATAAAAAATATTTGAAAATAAATAATAAATATAAATGATAAGATATACAAACAGGATGTAGCCATCAACCCAGCATTTTTTGGCTGTAGTGATTTTTATGTAGCGATAAGAAATGCAAATATTTTTTTTAAAACATGCCTCATTGCAATGTCCATCTTTGAACGAAGTACATCTATCAATGGTAAAAGGAGATTAGCAGTGCTCAGGCATTTTAGTTAGGCACTATAGTTGCTATAATATTCAAATATTGATTTTAGTTAGGCACTATAGTTGCTGTAATATTCAAATATTGGTTTTAGTTAGGCACTATAGTTGCTGTAATATTCAAATAAATCTGTCCGTTGTTGAATTTGGTCAACAAAATGGTTACCTGGGCAAATCACATACCTGTCAGTCCAGGCAGAAACAGAAATGTTTACCTGGACAATTCACATACCTGTGAGTCCAGGCAGAAACAGGATGGTTGGCCTTGTTTGATGTGGGTATGTTGAATCCACATTCTCTTGCCAATCAAGTCTGATCTCTCCTCCATCTGGTGTCTTCAAGAATTCTCTGAATAGAAAACATATCACAGGTTAATAAACTAGGGTACATAACTGCATCACATACACGAGACAGGTACAGGATGTCCGTATGTCGTCAAGCACAAAAGAATCTGTATACAGTTTACATAAGTCAATAAGTAACTTATTTTAAAAAAAGGAATAAATAGCATGTTTTATTCTATCTATTCGCTAAACCCTTTGTTGCCTTTCAGCGTCAGGGATAGAAGTGTTTTCTGGAGATAGCCAAATGAGTGTGTGGCTGAGTATATTGTGGAATGTGTCGTCTCTTTTATTTTGATGGTCCATCATTTTCATGGTCGGTTTCTAGGTCTGCCGTTACTATATCTGTGTAGCATAGCTTGCTGTGGTATGCTGTCTGATGGTAGTCTGCTGATGTGTACGAATCATTTGATCTGTTGTCTCCTAATATATTCCAAGATTGGGGTGGTGCTGGTTCTTTGTCTAATGTCCTCATTCCTCTCTCTGTCTCTTAGCGATATTCCTAGGATTCTATGTAAGCATATCATTTCAGCTGTCACACGTTTACGTTTGTTGTTGTCCATGTTTGGCATTGGTGACAAAGCATTGGCATAATAATCGTTTCGAATAGTGTTATGATGTTATTTTGGTGTTTAAATCTATATTTTTGTATCTGAATATATATATATATACACTGGTATATACACACACATGTCTATACCATGCAGGTGGTGGGATAAGAGAAGGACAAAGGAAAATATGTATTGGTAATATCAAAGACTGGACAGACTCTATACATTAATATGAAGAATTAACAATACATAATTTTTGTGTTGATGCGGCACTTCTGCAACTTCAAGAATGTCCTAATCTAACATTTGAGTCATCCATGATTGCAGAACATATACTTCAAGAATGTCCTGAATATGAGATGTCTGATGGCCTGCAACTATTCATCATCCATGGGGATTATGAGATAGAAGATACAAGTAAAAAAAATTGAGACAAGATCTGACAATGATGATTTTGGTACAGTACAAGTAGACACCACCACATGTTTAATTATTTCCATTGTCTATGTTTGCAAATTTCATGTTCATCATTTAATTAGTGAAATATTTACTCATTTGGGTTTGAGGTTACTTATGTAAAGCGCAACTATCCTAACCCAAACTTAAAAATAAATGAATATTTAAATTATGAACATGAAATTTACAAGCCCGATCATGTGCTGTCTCCGCAACGAAGGTTGGCTGCAACGGATCTCCAACATCCCCTGTCTCTTGTCTTGCACTCTGCTAGACTGTAACCTGTCCATCGTGTAATGTTTAAACGTATATACACTCTCCCACGTGTATCTCTGCCTACCTCTTGCTCGCCTCCCTTTGACTTTACCCTCAAGTAATGTCTTCAATAAGGTGTCATGTATTTTAATGTGTCCAAAATATTTTATTTGCCTGATCTGATATTTTATGTTAATACAAGCATAGACAAGGGTAATAACTTGACTGGGGGGCGTCTACTTGTACTTTACCATGATTTTTTTCACAGGTGACAGGTTGTCATCCTATCCTCCAACTTTAATATGCGCTATTCTTTGTTCCCTGAACTAGGACTCCAGGCCTTGGTTACAACAGTGGCATATGTTTTTATAGATACATATAGAACAGGGGTCGGGAACACATGGCTCGCGAGCCATATGTGGCTCTATTGATGGCTGCATCTGGCTCGCAGACAAATGTTCGATTATAAAAAAATGTTTCTTTAGACTCCTTTGATCTACATATTAATTGCATATCAATATTTCATTCTACAAATGAGCTAAAGTCTACCGCAGCTCAGCATCAGAAGTCGCATTAATGGGCAGAAATACTCACTATTGATTAGCAACAGCATAACAATGTTATTAAAAAGAATTCAGAGACATAATTATTGTACTTGTAGTGTTGAAATTACACAAAATGCACACATTTACTTGAATTTTTAGTTTTAAAAATCATGTATGGCTCTTACAGAATTACTTTTCAAAATGTGTAGTGTCCATGGCTCTCTCAGACAAAAAGGTTCCCGACCCCTGATATAGAATAACATAACTGTAAGAATAACAAATGATTTAAGATAACATGATGGAATAATAATAACTAAACCAAATGTCACAATTACATACTCAGTATAATTGATTGGAGCATTTGACTGTAGTGCTGCTCTGATGATGGTTTGAGCGTGAGACTCAATGCACCACCATGTGGGCCAGAACTTCTCCCTGGAGACAGGGCAGTGCTGATCAATAAACTTCCTAAGCCCCTTGTCCCCACAAGATATAGCAGGTTTCTGAAAACAATAAGATGCGAGACAGTAAAAACAAAACAAAAAACAATGAGATGCAAGAAAGTAAAAGAAACAATGAAATGTGAGAAAATAAAAAAATAAAAGTAAAAGAAACAAGTAAAAGAAAATACCTCTGAGATGCAGGAAGGTACAAAAATTTGATAAGAGAAATTAAAAACACAACAATGATATTGTGATAAAGTAAAAAAAAATTTGAGATATTCTTCTTCTTCAGTGCCAATTCTCAAACTCTAGCTGGATCTCCCTTGTAGCAGGACCATGGTCCTACTAGATTTCCAGCAGGACGTAGTCCTGAGAATGGAAATGCGCTGTGTCGCGATTTATTTGCGCCAATGGCCCGACACGTCCCTCTTCGGCGGCAATCGAGATATAATAAAGTAAAAATAAAACAATGATATGTGAAAAGGTAACCAAAAACTCCATGAGATGTGAAAAGGTAAAAAGAAAAGGCGACATGAAAAAATAAAAGAGATTTGAGAACGTAAAAAACAGTGGGAAATGATAAAGTAAACAAACATGATAAAAATATTTCACATCTAAACAAATCACAAATTTAAACAAAATGAGAATTATAAAATGTGACAGCTACTCTACATTAATGTATGGCTCAGAAACATGGACAATAAACAAACAGCTAGAAGACAGAATTCATGATATAATTTTTGCTATTTTTCCCAATGAGTGCAACTACCCATAGGAGAACTGGAAGTTTGATCTATAGAATATAAAAGAGGACAAATATCAAACAGTTATGTAACACTTTTAATGAATAATAAATTAAGCTGATATAAAACTATATAACAATAGTACTTACATAAATACATAAAATATATAGAAGAGTAGAGAGTACTTCATGGAATGAGAAAAAACCAAAAAGGTTCCAACAACAATGATTATCCAAAAAAAAATGATTATTAAAAGAAATAAAAATCAAACAAAGTATTTTAAACATATTAAAAGACATGAGACATTCTTGAAGAGCTTACTTGAAGGTAGAGTCAAGGGGAGGCAAGCAAGAGGTACAAGTCCATGCAAAATATCATGAGATGGGCAGGATACAGTCTAACAGAGTGCATTACCAAAGCAAGAGACAGAAGATGTTGGAGGTCCTTGCAGCAAACCTTCACTGTGGAAATGGCACCTGATGATGATGGAAGATGACGAAAGTCCAGGAATTCATACATTATTTACCTGTATTTGTTACACGTACCTTGCCGACACAGGTAAAATAATACACAGCATAAAGCATGGCAAAGCAGATGGACACTGGTACAGAAGGAAATTCCATCATTCTGGCCATCATGGAAGTAATAGACTCCATGGTCATTTGTTGATTTCAAAGACTCTGGTAGTGCTAGATGTAAGATTTGCTTTCAAGGATACTGCATTCAACTGTACCTTATTCCCAATGAGTGCAACTACCCATAGGAAAACTGGAAGTTTGATCTATAGAATATAAGAGAGGACAAATATCAAACAGTTATGTACCACTTTTAATCAATAATAAATTAAACTGATATAAAACTATATAACAATAGTACTTTTGTAAAACACAAGGTCGATCTGCTTTACAATGACTATTAGACAATAGGATTAAAAAAGACCTTAAGGTTGAAATATTGAAACTATTTTATACACCCCGGTACTGTTGTATTTTTTAATACCCATACTCTAGTCTAATAACCTGCGGGTGCGAGGCTCTCAGTACGTTGCACGCAGCTCGATTCATCTGCAGCAGAAGCTGCATCTTTTTAATCTCTGGGTCATGGAAGCTGTATGAAACTATGCATAATATTAAAAAGTTGGAATGTAGACCGTGTGATGTGGTGACGTCTCCCTGTAATGTTGAAATGTAGACATATGATGTGGCCATGTCACCCTGTAATGCTGGAATGTAGACATATGATGTGGCCATGTCACCCTGTAATGCTGGAATGTAGACATATGATGTGGCCATGTCACCCTGTAATGCTGGAATGTAGACATATGATGTGGCCATGTCTTCCTGTAATGTTGGAATGTAGGCATATGATGTGGCCATGTCTTCCTGTAATGTTGGAATGTAGACATATGATGTGGCCATGTCTCCCAGTAATGCTGGAAAGTAGACATGTGATAAGGCCATGATCCCCCCTCCAAAGTTGGAATTCAGACACGTCTCCTCTAAATAACCATTACTTCATTACAGTATTGTATTATTTTGTAGAATGTGGAAATTTATTCTGAGATATACCTGCACACAGTATTCATAGACAACAAAAGCATTTCACACGGTAAAAAAAAGGGATATGGAAGATTATGGCAAAATATGGATGCCCACAGATATTTATCACAATTGTGCAGCAATTGCATGATGGAATGCAAGCTGGAGTTCAGGATAATGGAAAGTTATCTGAAATGTTTCCTGTCACAAGTGGAGTAAAACAAGGATGTGTATTAGCAATGTTCTCTGCTATCTTGGAAGATGCTTTAGAGATATAGACTTGGGAGTAGACATCATATATTGTATTGATGGAAAATTGTTCAACTTTCAACGGCTCTGAGGTAAAATCAAAGTTAAATTACACACAATCAGTGATCTCCTATTTGCTGATTACTGTGCCCTAAATGTCAACTCTTGAGGCTGATCTACAATGTATTATAGACAGATTCTCCAAAGCATGTGCCAACTTTGGACTTACTATTAACACAAAGAAAAGAGAAGTCATGTTACAACCAGCACTTGGCTAAAGCTATCTCGAGCCCTGCATAAAGGTAAATGGAGTAGCACTGAAAGTTGTGAATAGACTCACATTCCTAGGTAGTACTTTATCACAAAGTGTCAATGTGAATGATGAAATGTATACAAGCACAAGCATCACCAAGGCATGCAGCACTTTGGCAGATTGTATGCAAATGTTTGGCATAGAAATGGCATTAACCTACACACTAAGCTGAAAGTTTACAGAGCAGAGGTACTTCCAGTGCTGTTATACGCTAGTGGAACATGGACTGTGTATAGATGTCATGTCAGGAAATTCAATCAATTTCACACAAATTGTCTCAGAAAAGTCATGAACATCAGATGGCAAGACAATATTCCAGATATCACTGTCCTTGACAGATCTGGTATCCACAGCATTGACACTATCCTGATGCAGACACAGATTCATTGGGCAGGTCATTTGGTACATATGCCAGACCATCGCCTGCCAACGATCTCTATGGTGAGCTGGGGAAGGGTACATGACCTCAAGGTGGCCAAAAGAAACTCTACAATGACTCATTAAAGACCTCATTGACTGAAAGCCTTTGAAATTTACCAAGATAAATGGGAAGAACTTGCACAAAATAGATCTATGCTAAAGAGTGCATCATCTTGTGAAAAGAGGAGAAATGCTGCAGCCCAACAGTGGAGAGCAGCTAGAAAGTCAAAGACAGACCAAAGTCCATCTTCAGTCGTCATTTCATGCCCGAATTATCCAAGAATATTTACAGCTCGAATATGTCTTATCTGCGTACTATTAGGCATGGACATAATTCCAGTGGCGTAGCGTGGGTCAATGGCGCCCGGGGCGGAATCATAATTTTCTGCCCTTTTGACATTAAAAAAATATGGCAGTGATTGTGAAAGCCTGGACGAAAATAAAATTGCCGCCCTCCCGATGATGCCGCCAGGGCGGTCCGCACCTCTGCCCCCCCCCTCTCGCTACGCCACTGCATAATTCTAACTGAATTTTAAAAAGTGGATGTAACAGATGGTCATCATCACTTGTGATTGACGACATAAGAAGCTATTTAAAAAATAAAATAAAAGCAAACACCTTCATCGCTATCAACCCCTTTTGAGGTCTTAGCCTTATCGATTGTGTAATTTACATGCTAATTGAAACACAAACTCTCTCGACACTCTCATGTCGAATAACACTCCTGGGTATTTTAAAGTTCATATTCTCCGTACTACGTCTCCACAGTGGGCATTACTTATAATATATAACTACCATTAATTGCTGACACAAGAGGCTACTCGCACGCTACTAGTCATTGCTGACACAAGAGGCTACTCGCACGCTACTAGTCATTGCTGACACAAGAGGCTACTCGCACGCTACTAGTCATTGCTGACACAAGAGGCTACTCGCACGCTACTAGTGAAACGTCTTCAATCTTCATATTTAGAAAGATCATCATCATCAGGTGCCGTCTCCACAACAAAAGTTGGTTGCAATGGACCTCCAACATCCCTGTCTCTTGACTTGGAGGTGCACTCTGCTATACTGTAAATTGTTGATTTGTGATATTTCTCTCCCACATGTATCTCTGCCTACCTCTTGCTCATCTTGACACTACCCTCAAATAAGGTTTTCAACAAGGTGTCATGTGTTTTTTAATGTGTCCAAAATACTTTATTTGTTTGATTCATAGCCTATTTCCTTTAATACTACCAATATTTCTTTTTCATAGAAAGTGTTGTTAGAACATCTGTGTGATCACCTCAGAAAGATGAATGATAATCAATTATTCCTTATAAATTAGGACACATTTGAAATAGTAGACCTATTTTCTTACCAGAACTAATATAAATTATCCCTGTGAGAATTTCTAAACGCCTAACAGTAAAAAGTAATAGTTGTAGGCTACTTATGGCTTAGGCCTTATAGTCTATAAGTATAAGGCTTATAACTTATAGTTCTAGGCAATTTACACCTGTGACTAGTGACAACACTACTACACTTACACTGAACTACACTCTGCTGATACTACACTGACGACCCTTACAATTAGCCAGCAAGCAAGCCTGGCCTAAAAAAGTCAAACCTATGATTATCATAACCATGATTACGATAGTAAAGCATGTACATATTACTACCATCGTGTCAAATCATAAATAAATCATACATTAAACATAGTTTACATAACATAGTAATCACAAATCAGTAATGAGTAATCCAAATTTAAATTAACCTGCCTAACTTAAACAGTCACACTACATAAATCCTCCTACAGATTAAAATGAAATATAAATGACGACTACATGGAATACATATAGCATCTCACCTCTTGTAGTTCAGAATAATTTCAACAAATAAAAGACGACGTATTGGTGGATAATCAATGCATAATTGAGATCGAACATTGTACTTTTACAAGCAAGATGCCCCATCTCGAGGCCTCCGCTAAACTGTCGTCTGTATGAACTCTGTGAACTTTGCGATTACTGTGTACTTGTTTACCTACAGCGCGCGACGGAGACAAAAAGAGGCTACTCGGATATTTACACTGCTATTCATTAGTTATTTTTGTGTGTACTTTGTATCTAGAGCCAATGAAAAGAACGGGAAAAGACGGAGAACATTTACTCCGTGACGTAAAATTAGGGGCAAAACAATTCTGTATCAAATGAAGGTTACGCTACCGGGTTACAGCTAAAAAAAGAATTGGACTTTCCCCCGGTGTTTAGATTACTGCTCTATGGTTAGCTAGAGAAGTGTATACGATCTCAAGGTGGCTAAGGGAAGCGCTACAAGGACTCGTTAAAGAACTCACTGAAAGCCTTTGAAATAGACCACGATACATGGGAAGAACTTGCACAAAATAGATCTACATGGCGTTCTAAAATAAAAAAGAGCGCATCATCTTGTGAAAAGAAAATAAATGCAGCAGCTCAACAGCGGAGAGCAGCTAGAAAGTCACGGATAGATCAAGATCCGTCTACAGTCGTCATTCCATGTCCAAACTGTCCAAGGAATTTTACAGCTCGAATAGGGGTCATTAGCCATCTTCGAACTCATTATCAAGGACATAACTAAAAATGAATTTTCAAAAGTGGATGTAACAAATGGTCATCATCACTTGTGATGGACGAACAACAGTACAGATTACTGCATTTGTTTTTCGTTTTCGTTGTTTGCAAGATGTAAACTATGACAGCGCATTTTGTTTTCCTGACTGAATCCTGACAACCAGCAAGAATTTATGAATGAACGCAGACGAAAAAGAAATTGTCAACTGTTTTAACCTCTAGCGAGCCAGATTATAATTACACATTCTTGCCCCTGCCACCGCTTTTTTGTTGTTGTTGACAATTTGTGTTATTGTTGTTGGCTGTTTTGAAAACGCAATCACTTTTTTGTTTGTTAGTGATTTGTAAATAATACTTGTCAACGGTTACAGAAGATATAGATTCATCAACAGAAATATTAAACCGTACTGCACTAACTGCAAACTCATTCAATAACATATCAAATATCTGGCATTCAAAAACACTAAGAAACAACACAAAACTCAAAATCTTCAACTCCTGCATAATTCCAACATTAACATATTTGATGCGAAAGTTGGAAAGAAACACCAAACTTAAAACAAGGACTAAACAACTTTGAAACAAATGTCTTAGAAGACTACTGAACATACGTTGGTCAGACTTCAAATCAAACACAGTTGTCAGACAAGAATCAAAACAAGAATATGTATCCACCTATATTAGAAAGAGTCGCTAAAAATTATATCAGACACTCGCTACGAATACATACCAAAAGATTACCCTGTCAAGCTTTGATGTGGTCACAAAGGACAAGAGAAAACGAGGAAGACCAAGAAAAACCTTCCGTAGAACTATTACAACAGATCGTTCCACCATCGGTATCAGAAATAATGAAGACCTAAAACAAGTTGCAATGAAATGCGAGACATGGAATGACACGCTATGACATCCGTCCCATGTGCCGTCTTTAGCCATATAGGAATAACTAACTAACGGATACAGGTCAATACCGATGCAAAACACTACGTGTAAAAGTATTGAGAAAATTGTTGCACGTCACCTCGCCCGAGACCCAGAAGAGAGCTCCGCATTTTTCAGGGCACACTCGGAGAAGAAAGAAGCACTGCACAACGCCGTTGTTTTCGCCTACGACCTATTCGATGGCTTCCATGCAGGTCTGGAAACGTGTGCTGTAGATATTGACTTGGAGGACGCGTATAAGAGAGTGCAGTTCGATACCTCATCAACATGCTCTTTAATGTTGACCCTTTCGTCGTCAGATGGATATCAGCGGTGTTGCTCGAGAGGAAGGTGGCTCTCAAGTGCGGTTGTTGGACATCTAAACTCATAACATAGAACCGGAACCATTAGCCGTTATACCCTGAAAGATTTTCTGAAACGGAGATCTGAACACCTATGGACATGCCCTGTGTGCGAAGAGAGGATAATCAACATATCTAATACCTAAAGTAGTATGAATTGTGTTTGTTGTGAAGACATGTTATCTAGTCATGTTACGTGATAACATGGTTGCTGATGTGCCTCTCTCTCTGCCTAGTATCTCCAACTTCAGCAGTTGTGCTTGCTTGGACCGGACTGTGGTCCTGCTCGAGATCAAAGATGGACAAAGATATGTGTAAATATATGGAAGGGAAACAATAGAAGAGTAAAATGACAGTAGATAGGGAAATAGAAGTGTAATTCAAGAAGTTATTTTGTAGATGTAGAAAAGACACAGAAGCACAGACGAACATCATGATAAATAGGCATAAATTTGAGGACGTGAATGGGTGACATTTTGCAAAGATAGAAAGTTATTGACAACAACTTTGATACATATGGGAAGAGAGTACCGCGACTGGGCTGCCAACAGAACAGAGGGAATGATCCAAGAACTCATACTGCTGCACTCGAAGCCACACGATACGATAATTTACACAGACGACTCAGTAACACAAGAAACAAACAAGTGTGGATGGGGTTTCGTGGCCTACCAAAATGGCAAAAAATTAGCTGAGAGGTCAACCGTTTACCCTACTACAATATCGAGCATGAGAATGGAAATAGAAGCGGTGACAGAAGCAACCACCAACAGACTTAGTGATTCTATCGGACTCTCAAAGTATACTGCGCAAGATAGAAAAGTGTATGATCAGAACTGAATGGGTCACTCTGCTTAACAACGCGCAGAGCATTACATAGGTCTACTGTCCTGGTCATGCTGGGGTCAGGGAAACGAAAGAGCCGATGTGTTGGCTGGTAATTCTTGATTCTTGATTAGAACCTGGCTTCACAGTGCGGGGGACATTCTCATAAGTGCTCCGCCCTTTGCTTCAGCAGCCATCCCAGTGTATGTAGACTCAGAGTCCCAGTCAGGTGTTGATTGTGTGATCTTGGAATTTTCCAAAGAATTTAGTTTTCCTTCCCTCATCTCTAGATACTCCCATTTCTAACATTCTCTGTATGTGTATGTTCTCAGCTTCATTGACATCATCTTCATCTTGAAATGAATTTATTACTGCTTTCAATAAGTCTACTTTATTTCTTCTCAGCAATGTGCCGTCTATCGCCGCATTGCCTGCCAATAAGTTGGCTCTCTCGTTTCCTCTGACTCCAGCATGACCACGGCAGTATATCCATGTAATGCTCTGGACAACTGAGTTGTTCAATAAGTCCCTCCATTATTTTTTAGCATGAACTTTACTATCTTGTACAGCATGCTTTGAGAGTCTGTGGTGAACGGCACCGAGATAAGAAGAGACATGATTGAATTGATTAGAGCAGTCATGGATACCTTACGAGAAGATGAGGAGGAAGTCCTCACTTAAACGTTAGGCAGATGATGACGCTGATGCTGATGAAGTGATTCATTTAGTTTGGAACATGAAGCTCTTGGCAGCATAATAGCCTTTCTAATAAAATAACAGGTTCTTCTCAGTTGAGTAACCGAGGCGTCATCCGGATTCTTATTAAGGTTTCTTGTCTCAATGACATGGTTGTGTTAAAGGGGTTTATGGATGCATGTTTAGTTCCCCAAGGGAGGTATTCCCGAAGTGAGGCAGTATTCAATGGTCATCATGTCCTGCAAGAAACACAACATATACCCATACGCCAACTATTTCATCGATTTTTTGCCAAATCTATTGACCCATCTGTTGTGACGGCATACGTGGCATTCGTTGTCACCTTAGAATGTGCAACACAAGAACAAAGGTCCAATGTCCACTGGTCACTCTTTAACATCCATGGGGATTTTTTGATAGAAGACAAAAGAAAGAAATTGAGTCAAGATGTGAAAATGATTTTTTGATAGAAGACAAAAGAAAGGAATTGAGTCAAGATGTGAAAATTATTTTTTGATATAAGACAAAAGAAAGAAATTGAGTCAAGATGTGAAAATTATTTTTTGATAGAAGACAAAAGAAAGAAATTGAGTCAAGATGTGAAAATTATTTTTTGATAGAAGACAAATGAAAGGAATTGAATCAAGATGTGAAAATGATTGTTCCACAGGTGATAGATTGTCAGCTTGTTCCCCAGCTTTACGTAGTCGTCTTCTATGACATTTCTACGGAAAAAGACAGCGGCCCTACTTTTTTCACCATAAACTAATAGTCCAGATTTCCACAGGGCTAAATAAAGGCACATATATCATTTTCAAGCTGTAAACTACTCTCCATAATACATTCTCCATAAAGTTCTCCATAATACATTCTATTAAGTTACGGAGCTTCAAGATGAGAAGAATAAGAAGAACCTGGATGACATTTCTTTAGTATCCGTATATATTGCAGTTTGATACTCTTAATCCATTTGGTCTTAATACAGTTCACTCAATTAGTTATATTTGGGTGGGGGGGGGGGGGGGCTTTACTGTATTGATGTCGTTCATGTTGTTTTCAGCCAGTTGATTTATTTCACTTTCATTCTCCAGATTCCATGCGCACTTCTATGACAATAATTGTGTATACGAGCCTCATTATTACCTTGGATGTCCTGCTATTAAATGTCTGATGTCTAGTGTTTTTTGTGATAACATCTTTATATTTACTGGTTTTTCACTGTTTGTCTTGCATTTTTTTGAAAAAGACCTTAAGGTTGAAACGTTGAAACTGTCTTGTATACTGTTATCTGTATTTTTTTATACCGTACCCTATAATCTTGTAGTATGTGCGTATTGTGAAGCTGATTTATCGTGTGTTTTACGTAAGTAATATTGGAAATAATGAAACATGTTTTTATTAGAATAGCCATGAACCCAGACCAAATATCAATAAGATCATATTACAAAAGAGGTACAGTACAAGTAGACGCCACCACATGTTTAATTATTTTCCTTGTCTTGTCTGTAAATTTCATGTTCATTATTTAATAATTGAAATATTATTAAAGCCCCCCCCCCCCTTACGATTAACTGCAGGTGTGGATACTATGAACCATCATTCATATGGAGATAGACAATAGAATACTCTGTTGGGATCTTTGTTACCTCTAATATTTTATTTATATGTATTTATATGTGTGTCCTGATATAGCCTAATTGGACATTGTTGTCCGCTGGTTGAAAGGGGCTAGCCTCTCCAAAAGAGAGGCAAACTAATGAACCTAAGATAGACAATAGACAATAGCCCATACTTGAATAAACGAGAGACTCCAGTAAACCGGTACAAAGTATGACCAGTACACAGTATTACCGGTACACAGTATGACCGGTGCACTGTATGACTAGTGCACAGTATGACCGGTACACCGTGTGATAAAAAAGTATGTGTAAAAAAACGGTTGAATTGTCCAATGTTTACAATGTATAATTATCTATCTATTGTCTTGTCTCTGCTTATGCTGCGAGGAGTCGTAGGATTGAATAGCGATCGGTTTTCAGACTACTGCACGTTTGGTCGCTTGTTTTGCAGCAATACTGTGCAGTGTCCGAATGTTGGTAACTCCTTCAATCCACCTTCATCTTGGTCTTCCACTGTATCTTGCTGCTTCCATTTTCCTGTTGTATGCTCCTACAGCTGGCCAATAAGAGTTTATTCTGACTAGATGGATGAAACATTTCAATCTCTGTTTTTCAATATATTTGACCACTGATATTGTTCTAACAGTTCTTGTAATCTCCTTATTTCTCACATAATCTCTTCTGGTTCTGTTTGCTTTTTTTCTCAGACATCTCATTTCACACGTAGTAAGCTTTCTCTCTTGTTGTTTAGTTAGTGTCCATGTCTGACATTGAAAACATGTTGTTCGTCCATCACAAGTGATGATGACCATTTGTTACATCCACTTTTGAAAATTCAATTTTAGTTACCGGTATGTCCTTGATTATGAGTTCGTAGATGGCTAATGAGCCATATTCGAGCTATAAATGTCCTTGGATAGTTCGCAGGGCCGGCCCTAACAATTGAGGGGCCCAATGCGAAACGGAATGCGCGGGGCCCAGTCTGGGTAGGGAAGAGGATAATAAAATAAATTCTAATAAGAATGTATGGGCCTATGAAGTGCGGGGCCCGATGCGGCCGCATAGGTTGCAATGGCCTAAGACCGGCCCTGATAGTTAGGACATGGAATGATAACATAATATTGGGATGAATATTGAATGTATGATTTACCTTTTGGTTTCCACCGGGATAGATTTGTTTCTCAAAATTAGTTAAGTTCATAATTTACATAGTTGACTTTTTAAATTCTTGTCTCGAACTCTCTGTCCATTTTTCTATGGCTGTAAAATGACCCTAGATATTTAAATTCCTGCACTTGTTTCAGTAGTTAATTGTTTATTTGTATATTGATTGTATTGCGTTTTCTGACTATAGACATAGCTTCTGTTTTCTCTGTGCTGATCTTCGTGTTGTGATTAATGCAGCTTGCGTTGAGTAGGGTTATCTGATCTTGAGTAGGGTTATGTGAATGTATAATTATGACATTTGATCTTATGTGGATGCATAAATATTATCTTCATATAAGATATGACATGTGTACGATAATTGTGTTCAGAGTTATGCGTCATCATGGGTGCGCAGTAGCTGGGACAGACAAGAACAAATTTGAAAGTGAAATGTTTGGTGCGAAAAACATGTCCAAGTCATCTCAGTTTTAAACATTTGTATAGTTTTGTGTGTGTGCGGTTTTTTAAAATAGTTATGTGTTTCTCGAGAAATGTCCATGTTGGACCGTAACGTTGAAAAATTGTCTTTATTCTTTGGTTTATTGTTATTTATTTATTTATTTTTAACATTGACAGTTAGGATTGTATAGTAACCTTTGCGCTTTATTTAGTATTTACCAATTATTCGTTTAGTCACTGCGTCACTTTCTATTTTGTCAGACATTCCCTGACATTTTGGTTATTTATGTAAGTGCGACATCACTTCAGATGGCTCAAATGTTCTGACAGAAGAATGATGAACTGGTTCTGGTCAGATCCATGCCGCGAAGATGACGAAAAATTAAAAAACAAATAAAAATTATATAGTAAACGGGATTTTAACTAAGTCCGCTCAAACTATAATATCATAAAATCGAACAAGACGACAGTCTGCCCTAGCAATTACAGGCGGAGGCAACCAGAGACGTACCACAGTAATGAGGATACACGCCATGCACCAATCAACGCAATGGGAATATGTTCACTGGGACGAAGAGAAACGCTTTCTTTCAGAAATCCCATTTTCCATCTCAGTCATTACTGCGGCCTTGGTTATTAGCAATGGTGGATTCAATGTCAGCAGTGGTGGATTCAATGTCAGCAATGGTGGATTCAATTATCAGAAATGGTGGATTCAATATCAACAATGGTGGATTCAATGTCAGAAACGGTGGATTCAATGTCAGTTATGGTGAATCCAATGTCAGCAATAGTGGATCCAATGTCAGCAATGGTGGATCCAATGCCAGCATTGGTGGATCTAATTTAGTCAACTTAAGGTCGTGTAATAGGGAGGAAGATTGAGGGGGTTCAAGCTACTATGAAACCAGTAAATCAGATGGCTTTCTTCCTCCTGTTTGCCCCCCCCCACTCCTCAAGAGAAACAATGAAGCAGATTCTAACAAAGCGTAGTAATTTGTAATTACATTGTGTATCAGAAAAAAAAACCCCTTCCCAATTTTATACCAAAGTTGTATAAACGTTCCTGGGTGAAATAAAATGGCAGAGGTTAGATATTTGATCCCAGGCTTGTGAGGTCTAGGTTTCGAACCGCGGTAATGACAGAGCTTTTTCCGGTCGGAAAGTAAATTGTAAAAACCCACCCTGAATATGACGTGACGACAGCAAGGGCGTGCAGACTTTATCACCCTAGCCACTCGAAACCTCCCTGCAACTCCCTGTCGGGGGACAATGCATTATTGGCAATGAAATCAAACAAAACACGAACATAATATATACACTTACTTTCTCAAACGAAACGCTGTATCGTCACTGCATATAATAGACGCTTATCTACAAGAGGATTCTGAAAATATGAACCTACTAAACCGTTGACATGTATATTCTGTAAGATTCATAAGTGCAAATATTTGGACACGTGGCCAGATTTTCAGCCGAGCCAAATCGAGGTAATACACGATGACCAATGACAAGATCAAACGTAATCAGATTCTTCTAAATAAAAATGGGGTAAGTACACTTATGATTGACCTTTATCGCTCGATCCATCACAGTTAGGGGCCTATAGTTCGTTGCTAGGCGAAAAAAATGGCAACACGAATACAGTCGCTTCGATGCTGATTATCGAAAAATAAAATTCATCTTGGATTTGAACCGGTTTTAATTGTTGCTCAAGCACAGTTTATTGCATCTATGGTGGTCAATCATGGACATCTAAATACAGGACCATAGACATGTTATCAGTAAGGAAGGCGTTTTACTAATCCAAACAAGAAATCACAAAAGAAAAATATTCCACCGTTTTCCTGTTCTACAGGTTTTGCGAAAAAATCGTTAAGGGAGGGACTTATCACGACCGTCGATAGTAGACCTCTGTATAGAAAGTAAACGTGACCTGAAAAGCTGATCTTTGATTATTTCCATGCATTTCGTTGGTCGACCAAGGCTTTTTTGGCTCGCGACTCCAAGTATATAAATAGTGACTAACGAAAATCATGACAACAATAAAAAATAACAAATAAAGTCGTGTTTACATTCTGTTGACAGGTCTATGCTGGATCACTGTCACGGTTTATACCCAGCTTTTGACTTATTTCTAGTACTAGCAGTCATGTTCGTATTCGACAAATGGGGCTGAGCACCCCAAAACCCTCCCGTTTGTACATTTGTTTGTTTGTTAACTTGGGGATTGAACCTCCTGCACGACTCTTTCAACTTAAAACCAAAGTCTATGTTGGTTATATCGTGCAGTGTTGGCTTTATAAGTCCCACATACACAAAAGCTATCACAGCCGAATATAACCTACACTGACAAAACATAAATTTTTGTATAACAAAACAGAAGACTGTCATTACGGATTTTCTCTGACAATAATTGCACGTACGGTTGTTCACTTGTCCTAGGCTATAATGTCACACATACATAATCTGGGACAAGTGAACAACCGTGCGTGCAATGTCAACCTCCTATTTTGTCGATCTGCGAGCTACGCACAGAGAGTACATCCCCACGTCCCTCAGGGTCATCAAAGGGGCGGGGGCCTCTCTGTGTGCAGCGGGCAGATCGTTGGATCCGCCAGTAGTTTTAGCTACTGTGAAATACGCCTATATTGATATTTCGTTTCGTTAAATAATGTACGTATTTGTTTCGTTGAAAATGTGACAACTGCTTCCCGTTTTTCATGTGTGTAATGACAAAATTTATATGATACTGTAACAAAGCAGGTGCTGAAATTTATGGGTTCTCTCGTTAACAGGGAGGGACAATTTCTTTCAGGATATCAACTTTGCTGAGGATATTATCTGGGGATCATAATTAACGTGACTCAACTATGTTGTACAGGTGTGGTACCGTCTATCATTTCCCCTTCTCTCCGAGATAAATAGATATGCAGATGTGCTAATGTAAGGTCGAGTGTCAAATACATGTATATTCAGGTGTTTGCAAACATCTGTCTCGTCATAACTTATAGTCAAGGTTGTCAAAGTTTTCTGGACATCATACATGTGTAATTTATTAATGTCACTGACTAAGAAATGTATTTGAAAATGTATTAAACGTGCGGAATATTGCCATATTTTGGTTCTATTTTTCTGAAATTTGATTGTAAACAATTTCAACTATCTGGCAACTCTGCTTCTATTTAAAATTAACGATTGATTACAAGTGTTCTGGAGCAGGGTTCGGCAACCTATGGCACGCGTGCCATACTTGGCATGCCAAGCAATTTCAAATGGCACGCAGACTCTTCACATTTCCTGTATAAAGTTGAAAATCAATTAGTAAATGTAGATTAGCTTCAAGAGTACACGAATCACTCAAATCAGAATTTGATAAACAAAGTAAAGACTTCCACATTCATAGATCCTTATTTTCGTATCTCATTAAGTCTGATATAATTGATTTGGAAAACTACCCAGTTGCAACTATTTAGTTGGATGGATATTTATGACGTTTGAAATGCAACAGATTGACTTCAGATCTTCAGAATTATGGACATTAAAATGTGTTGAACTACAGAAGTCTCTAGAAAATGAAAATCTAGAAAAGTCTGCAGCTATTCTCAACTGTTGGACATCCCTTCCAAATTATTACATCTGTTTGAAGAAAATTCCTTGTGCTCTTCTTTCAGCTTTTGGATCAACCTATTCCTGTGAGCAAATTTTCTCTCATATGAAAGCAGTGCTAAATCCACAGCGTAGTCGACTAATACCTGAACATTCAGAGAATTGCGTCAAACTCAAAGTGACAAAGTATGTTGTCGATATTGAGCAACTGGCAAGACCATGCAAGGGCAAGGCTCCCATTAATAATAAAAAAGTTTAAAAAAAAAATCTTTCAAGAAACTATTTCTTTTAATGTTGTTTACAACCTTACATATTATTGAATATCACTATATATTAATTAATTAAAACATAAAAATAAAATATATGGTAAAATAAGCATATTGGCCTCGACTTGTATAAAATGATATGTCATGATGGCACTCTGAATAATTTGAAACCTTAAGTTGGCACACAGTTAGCAAAAGGTTGCCAACCACTGTTCTGGAGCATCCTGTCAAGACGACGGGGTCTGAAGAAATGAAGTGTTATAACATAAAACTCACGATTGCGATTACTAACCAATAATTTTGTTTCAATTTACATACATTGTGAGCAATATACTTATTGTTTCATTTTGTAGAAGAACAGTACAAATATCTCGGACATATAAACACAAATAACCGCAGGTGTGAAACAGCAGTTAAAAGGAGAATATGAATGGTTAAAAATACCTTCAATGACACGATTAAAATATTAACACGTAAATACAAACAAGCTAAAAAGAGAATTATAAAATGCTACATCTATTATATTTTAATGTATGGATCACAAACATGGACAATGAACAAAGAACTAGAAGTCAGAATTTATGCCTTTGAGATGTGTATATATAGAAAAATATAGAGAACTTCGTGGAAAGAGAAGAAAATGAACAAAGAGGTTCTAACAACACTTTGTATGAAACAAAATAACTATTAAAAGAAATAAGGATCAAACAAATAAAGGTTTGTGGACATATTAAAAGACATGACACCTTGTTGAAGACCGTACTTGAGGTTAGAGTCGAAGGGAGGCGAGCAAGAGATAGGCAGAAATACACGTGGGAGGGAAACATCACGAGATGAACAAGTTACAGTTTAGCAGAGTGTACCACCAAGAAAAGAGACAAGGGATGTTGAACTTTTTTTTGTGTGCAGTCAGCCAGCATAGCGGAGACAGCACTTGATGATAATGATTTGATGATTATTTTGCGCAATGTAAAGAGGATTTGGGAGAGGGTTGTACACCTTTATTTGACACCTAAAAGACACCACAGAGGCACACCTAAAAGACACCAACTCTCAGAGTCAAGTAATGCTTTCTGAATACGTCTCGTACTTTGGGGAACAAATGAATGATGAAATAATCCCTTTAGCAGGGAGCATTTATCTCTTGATATACTACAGTCTTTTTGGAAAAGAGCATAAGTCATTCTAAGTTATGATTGAAGGTTATCATCAGCGTACTCCGGAGAAGTCCATGGGTGCTCCTAAGTTATGATTGCGGGTTATCATCAGTGTACTCCGGAGAAGTCCATGGGTGATTCAACCCCAAGTCGCAATAAATCCATCAGAGACTAGCGGCTGAGAGTTCACATGCTAATTGATCAGTCTCTTCGTGTAATTTTTAACGTTTCTCTTAACGTGATGTCCTGATCTTTACACCAGTCTCGCGCAGTCATGAGACTGATCATAATTCACACTTTGAAAAATTATCTGAGTGAACAAAGCCCGCTAATGCATCCCCTATATCAGACCGATCCATTGATGTTGTACATATTGGCACTTTGGCCATGCTCCCCAGTGTGTCGTCACGCGCATTACCCTCAACACCCGCATGTCCTGAAATAACTATGAAAGTACTCTTTCCTAGCATATATTCTATTTATCTATCTATCTATTTCCAATTGGGCCGTTAAACGAAGTTGGAGTTTTCTATCTGTGGTTGTGTGGGCCGCATTGGCCATGGTCAGCCTGGGGTGTTCAAAAGATTTTCCTGATTATTTACACCCATCAACTTCTTGGTATTCCTCGTGTCTTGTAGCCAGATCTTCTGCTTAAGTATGCACGAGGTATTCCTCGTGTCTTGTAGCCAGATTTTCTGCTGTTGTATGCACGAGGGGCTGGTTGCGCTGGTTCCATTCTTATAATGTGACTAAACAGGACCGTGCGGCAGATTTTCTCAGTTTGATGCAAGTCTTCGAAAGTCCCCCAACCCCTTTTTTCAAAATGTTTTTCTTTGAAATGTTGGACCTTAAATGTATTTTGATTGGCGCCGCCTGACGCGGCCGCCTCTCTACAGCATGCGTGGCACGGCATGGACCTGTAGTCAAACAACCTCGTTTAATGTGTCTCGATATAGACTTGACTTGAGATGGTGTTTACTTCTTTCCTGATATCTTCATTTCTCCGTAGTCTCTTCTAATGATATCTATAGCTTTCCTCAAACATCTGTGATCTGTTTTTACTATTGTCTTTGCAAAGGGCTATGTGTGACATTGGTAACACAGAGTTGGTATACAAATATTGTTTATCAATTGTCGTTTTGTAGCCATACAGATTTAAGGATTTTGGTGTCAGAGGGTAAATCACAGAGTTTGCTTTCCAACATGGATCTCTCCATCGAGTGTTCCAACTCAGTAAAGACGCTTCCTAAATATTTGAACTCATAGACCTGGTTTAGTTTTGTACCACTTGGCAGATACATTTAACTTGACTGGTGTTCTGCTTAAAGTCTACGTTTCTGTTGTAGACGTGTTTAGTTTGCTAATAGATTGTGACAATAATCTCAACCATTGACGGCTGACGACTGACGACTGACGACTGACGACTGACGACTGACGACTGACGGCTGACGACTGACGACTGACGACTGACGGCTGACGACTGCCGCTTCAACTTTGCCAATCATGTTCAGTGAACTACTAAGTCAAGAGAATAGTTCTGTGACATCAGCTATACAGTGCCTCCGTCACAGCAAGAGAATAGTTCTGTGACATCAGCTATACAGTGCCTCCGTCACAGCAAGAGAATAGTTCTGTGACATCAGCTATACAGTGCCTCCGTCACAGCAAGATAATAGTTCTGTGACATCAGCTATACAGTGCCTCCGTCACAGCAAGAGAATAGTTCTGTGACATCAGCTATACAGTGCCTCCGTCACAGCAAGAGAATAGTTTTGTGACATCAGCTATATAGTGCCTCTGTCACAGCAAGAGAAAAGTTCTGTGACATCAGCTATACAGTGCCTCCGTCACAGCAAGAGAATAGTTCTGTGACATCAGCTATACAGTGCCTCCGTCACAGCAAGAGAATAGTTCTGTGACATCAGCTATACAGTGCCTCCGTCACAGCAAGATAATAGTTCTGTGACATCAGCTATATAGTGCCTCCGTCACAGCAAGAGAATAGTTCTGTGACATCAGCTATACAGTGTCTCCGTCACAGCAAGAGAATAGTTCTGTGACATCAGCTATACAGTGCCTCCGTCAAAGCAAGAGAATAGTTCTGTGACATCAGCTATACAGTGCCTCCGTCAAAGCAAGAGAATAGTTCTGTGACATCAGCTATACAGTGCCTCCGTCACAGCAAGAGAATAGTTCTGTGACATCAGCTATACAGTGCCTCCGTCACAGCAAGAGAATAGTTCTGTGACATCAGCTATACGGTGCCTCCGTCACATCGTAAGACTGTTCGAGGTTGTAGTAAAAGCACTACTGGTTTCTTTTGCAGTTTTTTTTCCACCGGACCGTGCGAAAGAAAAAAAACGCATAAACACATCGTTAATGACGAATGACTGACCCATCAGTGTATACAAAAAACCATTCGTTACTGCCTTTCATTACTGCATGTTTTTCCTGTGGACGAGTGCAGGAAGGCTTTCTATGGGCTTCGAAAATAAATTCCGCTTTGCCATAGCAGACGCCGCGACATGTACAGGAAGTATTTTGATTGTACCTCCGAAAGAAAAAAAATCCTGTCCCAATCGTGGATTGAACCAGCGACCTCAAGGGTCAGTGTATATTATTACAATATCATATATAGTGTTACCGTCAATAATCACACTAATTTTCCCATCTATCGCTACCGAATTTTTGTCCCTGTTCATGATATTCTTAGAACCTTTCTAAAATATTTCATTTCGAATACCGATACTTTTTTTCCATCGCCGATGCCATGACTAACGTCTTACAACCATATGCTGCCACTGGAAAACTATACTTTTACCTCATCGGTGAATATTCGAAGGACTTTGTTGTGAGCCGCAGGAGATTTTCCTGCTGCTGGTGGAAAACAGAAGTACTGACACCCTACTGAAAGTAGTAGCTGAGAATGTGAAGCCTGGATCCACCATATACTTGGGCTGCTGAGAGGGTACCAAACCACCGACAGTTTCTATAGAAGGTGGTACTGCTAGTAGAACATAATGGAAAATAATACTCACGTGGAAGACAGGTAATGAAGTCCTACTGAATGACGACTAAAATACTACACACTATCACTAACGGATGTAAATATGGTACATACAACAAAACAAAACACATAATATAATCTACAAATGACAATACACAGAACAAAGTCGACGTTTCGGACTAATAGGCCTTTTCCAAGATACGGACATAACATACAAACATAAAAAAACCACAAGTAGAAATGAATGCGTATCCGAGTGAAATGTGGTAGTTAGATAGATACCGGAAGCATACGAACAGGAAGTACACAAAGACGATAATACAGGTGGAACGAGAGGAACAAAACGAGACGTAAAAAAGACCACTACGACCGAGAACTAAGCGAAAGAGTAGTCGGAATTGAGTCCAAATGACTTGATGGTACCCAACTCGAAAATGAGACGATTTTCTAGGGCGTACCTAGATCTATCATCGGTGTTGCAGGATCTGATGGCAGTGACCTGAATGTCAAGGATACCACGGTGGCCATCGCCGTTGAAGTGATTGGCCACAGGAGTGGGTGTTACGACACATGGAGGTACGACAGTTTCTATAAAACCACTCTCCGATGAATAAATAAGCCAAGGGAAATAATCATTCTAAAACGAAGAATACAGATTTGTCTACCCCTTTTAATTCAAAACAAAGTTCAGAAATCTCCTTTATTTTCTTTTCTAATTAAACTTGAATTTAGCAATCAGTGTTCTTTGTGAAACTTATTAACGAGTCTCAAAATTGTTACAAGTGTTATTATAAAGCTCTCACAGATAATCCAATCAATTTTCACTCATACAAAACACGATACAGGCGAATGATATCCCTTTGTACACTTTATTGTGATGTACACTTTGTTGCGATGTACACTTTGTCGTGATGTACACTTTGTCGTGATGTACACTTTGTCGTGATGTACACTTTGTGGTGATGTACACTTTGTCGTGATGTACACTTTGTCGTGATGTACACTTTGTCGTGATGTACACTTTGTGGTGATGTACACTTTGTGGTGATGTACACTTTGTTATGTACACTTTATGGGGATGTACACTTTATGGGGATGTACGTTGCTTTTAACCGCAAATGTGTGTCCAATGTGGTTATATGAGCGCTTTTTGACTATTAAATATAATGATATCATGGTTCAGCCTCCATGACAACTTGTATATGCATATGCCATTATCACCTTGAATGTTTGCTCAATGTCTGCTGTCTAGTGCTTCGGTCACAGCACCATTCTTTTTTTTTTTTACTGTTTTTATTTTTCTTCACTGTTTATTTCGTATTTTCTTTATAAAGACCTTAAGGTTGAAACGTTGAAAATGTCTTGTATATTGTTATTGTATGTTTTATTATATATACCACATAGTCCGATAGTCTATTCGTCAGCGTTAAACTACTACAAAACCTGTTCTCTACTTAAATACTATATCTTCTTCTGTACAGTAAAACGTGTCTTGAGAAAACTATTTATTAAACGGAAGCTAGTCTTTAATGAAAATATTTTCCAGTCCTGTGATGATTAAGTTTATCCATATATCTTCTTCTTCTTCTTCTTCTCGTTCGCAGCTTGACATTCCTACACAGAAAATTCAGTTTTCGTCATAAATGCTTTTGTATTTGAAATCTCATCAGTGTTCCCATATATCTTTCTGTGGATATCCATCTCTGTGGGCCAGTGTTCTTCCATTAACTGGTTTAGTGTATTGCAGTCTTGCAGGATATATTCAGCGGTCTGTGCTGCCTGCCCACAAGGGCAAGGAGGTTATGATACCAGTTTTAGTCTATTTAAATGGCTGTTTAATCGATTGTGTCCTGTTCTGAGGCGGGAGATAATAACCAGCTACATTCTATATTACACGCTGTAGTTTTGTTTACAATTAACCATTTCGACTCATATACCATCGTCATATTTGTGTTCACAATATTAGCGGTTATTTCCCTTAAACCCCGATGGTTTCAATGTATCTCTGAAACTTTCAAGAAGATACTTCTTGTCTATTATATTCTTCATGTATTTCAATTTGTACAAGCGATTTTTGCCAACTAAAATGTGTCAAGAAAATATTTGTGTGAATTTCTACAAACTATAATTTTCTAATTTAGTTTCACTTGAGTTCGTAGTTTTCTGATATGAATTATTCAGTATTCATACCACTTTAATTTATGTCTGGATTCAGTTTTTGAATTTAATACAAATTTATACAAATAATACAGATTTTCTTCCCAAAAATAATCACATTATAGGGAAAGGGGTATCACGCCCATAGACACATTAATATATATACAACGTTCCAAGTTTAAAAAATATATATTAAGCATTTCTGAACCTAATACACTTGAAACATTTAGTAAACGTAACGTGGAAAACAGTAAATAGAGTAATATAGGGTTAATAGCACACCTTGATTAAGTGTAACAATGTCCTAGTACTTTGTGGTTTTACTCAACATTTGTTTTACTGTAACACAATTTTGGAAAATGTATAAATATGATGTATCATGGTTCAACAGAATAAAAACTCCCAGGAAATCCCATTGTTTTTGTGATATTTTATCCTACTGGTGTATCTTATTGTATTGATCGTATAGTTTGCATTTATTTCCAGTTTGTTGTTGTTTCCTGGTCAAGATTCTTATTGAACCGTAAAGTGGAAAAAGGCATTGTTCCTTTGTTGATGTTTTTTGTTGTTGTTGTTTTTGTGTTTTCTTTTTTGTTGGTGTTATTTTAATTCTTCTTCTTCTTCTTCTGCGTTCGTTCTCAAACTCCTGCAGATTAGCAGGATGTAGTCCGGAGAACGGAATGCGTTGTGTCATGGTTTGCAGCATTGCTGCGATATCTGCGCATTTCGGCCTGACACATACGACTTCAGCATGGGTTTGGGTCACTGATCCTATATGGGATGGGGCAGCCAACTCCATCCCATAACCTCCTTAGTCGCCTTTTACGAAATACATGGAAGGTAAATAGTGTTGCTATTCTGTGCTCCCCTTTCGGGCCGCGGCAACAAACTGGCGGCTATTTTTATTAACATTGCTTTTACGTTTGGTATTTTTGCTATTTATTAGTTATATTAGTAATCAGGGACAATAATATATTATCATTGCTTCTTAGTTTTGTTATCTTAGTTATTGCTTCTTAGTTTTGTTACTTCGGCACTTTCTACCTTGCCAGATATCCTCTGACAGTTTAGTTATTATGAACCTTGTCTGGAACGCGTGTCTGCCAATTTGATTATTTCCCTTGGCTAAACTTATCAGTATAGAGGCCTATGTTTATCATTTATTTATTTAAATATAAATCTATTTAGGGTTAGGGTTAGTTATGTAAAACAGAACTCTCCTAACCTAAATCTAACCCTAAAAAATTTGAGTGAAATATTCTTAGTTTTGTGTTTGATGTAATTTCATTTCCTTATACAATAAGGTTTATTACTTGTTTTGTTGGTTGGTTGCTGATCCAGCGGTCCATGGGCTCATGCCATATAACCCAATGCAATTGTGTGATAAATGCATGGTACTGGCATTATGATGCTGGGAAGTCTTTGGATTTTCGGCCTACCCCGGGCTAGAGCCAGAGAATAACTATCACACCACTAGGAAGGTAGGTTTCACCCTATGCACTGTTCCGAGATACTGCAGCCAAGATAGGGTTCAGTATGCTGATTCCCCGCCACCAATTGACTACTGGTTAAGCCAAACTTCTCTATTGCTCCAGGCATGCAACTAAATGTTCAAATTCACAAGGATCGTCACGTCCTGAGTCAATGTGCCCCTATGATGGACCTCAGCCATAGGAAAAAACAGTGATGTCAGTTTCCTCCTCCCCAGTGCTGCACAGTACATCTCTGACTCCCTTCAACCACAGAGGGTGAATGCATGTACAAAATCAAAAGGCACAAAATACATTGCAACAACAAACAAAAAATCATGAGAAACATAATTGTATAGATGACGTGTCATGAAGCTTCTATAAGAAGATAATCTCAATATAACGGCATGTCATCCACTAAGGTTTTCTGTTGCATGGTTGGTTTATCTAGTGAGCCATTGGTGAGACCCACAGACGCAACCACGTGCGTTATTTGTTTTGCTAAATTATGAATATAGACATTTTAATCACAAATAATGTATTTGCGTCCACCAGTGTGGCAACACTGGCTTGAACTTCGAGTTCAGGGTTTGTTTGTTTGAGATCCCCAGGAATTGCGAGCGATTAGCTCTTACTTTCTATTTGCAGTGGGTGGTTTTTCTCAGGATATTTTTCAAACCCAGGAGACGTCAGCTTTCGACTTAGTGCAATGCCTATTGAAGGAGCCTTCTACTCAGATGGGGTCTATAATTGTATATATGTCATACTACAAAACTTCCATAAGAAAGCCTCAATATAACTCCATGCCATCTACTAAGATTTTCTGTTACATGGGTGGTTTGTCTAGTTGGTCATTGGCGAGACCCATAGATGCAACCGCATGCGTATATAGTTCAGGGTACACAGAATAGAGCCATAATCTTCTTTCCATGCATGTCGTAGGAGGAGACTAAGGAAAGTTGGGGGGGGATAGGTTTATATCCTGTCACCTGTGGGGAAATAATCATCATTGTCACATCATGTCTCAATTTCTGACCTTTGCCTTCTATCAAATAATCCCAATGGATAATGAAGGGATGCAGACCGATGGACCTTTGTCTTTTTTATGGAAGACTCATAGGTGACGAGGAATGCTAGATGTAACGTTACTACGGATGGGTAAACAAATCTGACAGAAGTATGATCAGATACTTGGCCCAGATGTGTGTGCTTCTGACAGGACGTGGTAATCCTGGGATACTGGCCCACTGGAATGCCTTCCTTCGGGGACTAAACATGCATCCATAAACCCCCTCCCTTTACACTTCCATTCCTGTATGACCTTATATGAATCTGGGTGTCGTCTCAGTTACGCAACTAAGAGGAAGGAACCTATGATATCAGCTGTCAAGAGGTACCTGCTCACGGGTAAAGGATTATCTCTCCACCAACACTACCGACATCATCATCACCATTATGTCATGTTCTATTTTGTATATTTTCTTATGTCCTTATACATTGTCAATAATTTAATCACAGTAATTCATTATTATGGCAAATTTTGGCTTGTCACTACACAGCTCATTTGTAAGGTAATATATCTCATTAGAAAAGCACTTAAACGGTGTTGAGGATTGGCTTCACTGTACTCCGGTTTCCCATATGCACTCTGTCCCTCTCAACGCAGCGGAACACCACCTGCTAAGAGTACCACTTATAGCACGTAACTCCGTAGATTCAAGCGATAATCCCCAGGGTTCTTGGGGGAAAAAACAACTCTCTTGTGAACAGGATGTTGTTTGCGGATTCAAACTCGGGATCTCTTGAGCACAAAACGAAGGGATTAGTCACAACGCTATAACATTATGGCTTAATCACAAAGCTATAACAATGTTGCTGAATCCCAACGCTATAACAATGATGCATAATCACAACGCTATAACAATGTTGCAGAATCACAACGCTATAACAATGTTGCAGAATCACAACGCTATAACAATGTTGCAGAATCACAACGCTATAACAATGTTGCAGAATCACAACGCTATAACAATGTTGCATAATCACAACGACATAACAACGTGACTTAATCCCAACACTATAACAACGTGACTTAATCCCAACACTATAACAACGTGATTTAATCCCAACACTATAACAATGTGATTTAATCCCAACACTATAACAATGTGATTTAATCCCAACACTATAACAATGTGATTTAATCCCAACACTATAACAATGTTGCAGAATCACAACACTATAACAATGTTGCATAATCCCAACACTATAACAACGTGACTTAATCCCAACACTATAAGAATGTTGCAGAATCACAACGCTATAACATCGTGACTTAATCCCAACACTATAACAATGTTGCAGAATCACAACACTATAACAATGTTGCAGAATCACAACGCTATAACAACGTGACTTAATCCCAACGCTATAACAATGTGATTTAATCCCAACGCTAAAGATCTCCTATCTGTAATTAATCATCATAACACATCATTTGTCATAACACATCATTTGTCATAACACATCATTTGTCATAACACATCATTTGTCATAACACATCTTCATCAATCTTTTATACGTGTACGGTATATACCAGGGCCGTAGACACGCTCTCAGTAAGGAAGGTGTTTTTCCTAACAAATACCAGGTCATTTGTCTGTTCTATAATGTAATTCTCCGTTGTTGATGAAAAATGTGATGACTTTCTTGCGAAAAATCGTAAAGGGGTGGGTTTTAAGGAAGGGTTTTTACGGGTGTGTTTTTCAGGGAAGGATTTTAAGTGAGGGATTTTTAAGGGAGGGTAGGTTTAAAAGGGAGAATTTCTAAGGCTGAGTTTTTAAGGGAGGGTCTTTAAGTGAAGGTTTTTAAGGGAGAGTCTTTAATGGAGGGTTACTTGAAATCGCATATCAAAAATAGATTAGGCGACTCCACTTATATAAATATTGCCCAACCGAAATCCTAACAAGAGCTCCCGTCCAGTCACGTGACAATTCTAGATAGCTTGTCTTACTGCAGGCTGTCATGCTCTAGTCGACGCAACGGGAATTTTCTCAGCGTTAGCAATTCGAAAACACGAGTCTGCAGGGAGCCAGAATTATATGCTTCACAACACTTGATATCCATATCCGGACTCCAGAACACACGAAAGTCCTTTCGTTTAGGTAAGTCCATCTCCTCCCCTCAGGAGAACGTACCTACGGCCCTTAATCGTCCAAGACCCCTTATCTATGGGACTGTTTAAACTGCGTGTAATAATATGCCATCTAAAAATGTGTGTGTGTTGGGGTTGAGGCACCGGTTTTAAAAAAAAGAAGATTATGAGCCAAATCACGAAAATGTTTGAGAAACACTGTGACAATGTAACAAAAGTGTGAGATACGCTGTGGCAATGTAACAATAGTTTGGGAAATACTGTGACAGTGTAACAAAAGTTTGGGAAACAATGTGACAATGTAACAAAAGTGTGAGATACGCTGTGTCAATGTAACAAAAGTTTGGGAAACACTGTGACAGTGTAACAAATGTGTGAGAAAAACTGACAATGTAACAAAAGTTTGGGAGACACCGTGACAATGTAACAAAAGTTTGGGAAACAATGTGACAATGTAATACAAGTTTGGGAAACAAAGTGACAATGTAACAAAAGTTTGGGAAACAATGTGACAATGTAATACAAGTTTGGGAAACAAAGTGACAATGTAACAAAAGTGTGATATACACTGTGCCATTGTAAGAAATGTTTGGTAACACTGTGGCAACTTAACAAACGTTTGAGATACACTGTGGCGATTCAACACCAGTTTGAGAAACACTGCAACAATGTAACTAACACATAGAAAACAAATAGCTACAACAACAAAAATGTCATGGAGAACTTCGCCGTAATTACGTGACGTGAATCATGTCAATTACCCGACATGGAAATACAGGTCGACAGTTATCTCAACAGAGTTCCGGTCAAAATATGTGACTACGGCCCCACATTTTGATATTTTGAGAATGCTATACCAAATATTTACAATACTATGGTCTACAATTGGATAGCTTAGGACCAAGAGAACTGACGGGCAATGTTTGGACAAAACAGAGTGCCGTGTTTGAATAACATAGCCGGTAATGTTATACGATCTGTACTACATTTTTGGACTGGCAAAAGCTAGTGCTGTATTTGGCAGATTACGCAACAAAGTATGGGACAGAAGAGGTATAAGAACAACCACCAAACTACAAGTATATCATGCTGCTGTTATACCAACCTTACTATACGCCTGCGAAACGTGGACAGTGTATGCTAGACATGCAAGAAAGTTAAATCATTTCCATCTTACCTGCCTACGTAAATTACTAAACATCCATTGGTGGGACAAAGTACCAGACTACGAGGTCTTGGAAAAATCAACCTCAATAAGCATCCACACAATACTTATGAAGGCGCAGGCACGCTGGGCAGGCCATATTGTGCGTATGGAGAACTCGCGTTTGCCAAAACAAATATATTATGGAGAACTCAAGGCAGGATTTCGAAAAGCTGGTGGACAGAAAAAGCGTTTCAAAGACACGCTCAAGTCATCCTTGAAACATCTTAACATTGACGTAGGCGCTTGGGAGAGCCTCGCTCAGGATAGAACAGCATGGCGTTACAGCATTAGAACGGGAGCACTAGCGGCAGAAGAACTCAGACAAGAAACTGCAAGACAGAAGCGGACACGTAGAAAAGAAAAAACATCTCAACTTCACACAGATACATTCTATTGTTGTCAATTCTGTAAAAGAACATTTTGTGCGCGCATTGGACTTGCTAGTCATTTAAAAACGCACTATTAACTCTATTATTCTATTATTTATTGTTATTATTATTATGGTTGAGTTTTTGGTCATCGTCGACCACGACGGACGAACATCAGTACATTTTTGGATCAAGCACAAGACACAGGCCTGTGTTCCACGTTTGATTTAATAAGAGATAAAAATTAATTGATGATTAACAAGTTCTATAAATACAGTAAAGTACCATCAAAATAAACAGATAATTAAAGCAATTAGAAAGCAAACTCAACTCCAACACGAGATGACTGCCAATCTATGAACAGACTGTCAGGTATGGCTAAACCAATCTTAGTTGATATCCTCTGCTAGATGGAGCAAGTCCCATCTCCATTTCAATCAAATAAAAAATAAAAACCCCTCTTTACAGGACACGCATCTACGACCATGAGTAGCTTGTATCTACATGGCTGTGCAACAACTCTACAGCTAGCATTGATTAGATATGTAACTGTAACACACAGATCAGATATGTAACTGTAACACGCAGGTCAGATATGTAACTGTAACACACAGATCAGATATGCTACTGTAACACACAGATCAGATATGTAACTGTAACACACAGATCAGATATGTAACTGTAACACACAGATCAGATATGCTACTGTAACACACAGATCAGATATGTAACTGTAACACACAGATCAGATATGCTACTGTAACACACAGATCAGATATGTAACTGTAACACACAGATCAGATATGCTACTGTAACACACAGATCAGATATGCTACTGTAACACACAGATCAGATATGTAACTGTAACACACAGATCAGATATGCTACTGTAACACACAGATCAGATATGCTACTGTAACACACAGATCAGATATGTAACTGTAACACACAAATCAGATATGCTAATGTAACACACAGATCAGATATGTCTACTGTAACACGCAGGTCGTTTGTGTACACAATGAAGCACTAATTCCGTGTTATCAGCGTGTGTATCTGTCAGTCTATTCATTGTTTGGTCTACTTTTCAGTTGTCCCAATTTCTACATTCTCTGACAAGATCAAGTGCAACGCTGTGGAGGTTGTCAGTGCAAGTCTGAATTTAGGGCGGTAGCTTGGGTAGTTTTTGTCTTGATGAAGACGTATTAGTCGAAACGTCGCTTGTTTCTGTTGATGTCGTTAATGTGTTGTGTACTTTATTGCAACATCCGTTACGTATCTATGTTTTCCCCCTCATTGCTCTGTGTTGCACCAGGTCTCATATCTTTAGTACGTTAGGTTGTTCCCTAACGCTGAAGTCTTATCCTTTCACGAATCAGGGGTAAGCGCTTGAAAGATAACAAAATCTCTTATCGCAATTGTAAATAACACCTTAATTTATGCTTTCATCCATTACTGGAGTTTCATTGTTTGGCTGGATTCAATTATAAAAATTTACAAATAGTAGTGTTTTTGCATCCATTACGATTTTAATAATCAAGGATGTGAAAATTGATGACACAACATGATTTGACCATACGAAGATTTAGTGTTTGACCAAATCACAATGACAACGCTTTATCTGGCCAGTAAGCAGAAAAAAATGTGGACCAAATTATTTTTTACAATCCAGAAATAGTGTTTGTTTTGATAGCGAGGAATAACGTAGAATATAGCTGTTAAACGGACAATGTAGCTGTTAAACGGACAATGTAGCTGTTATACGGAGAATGTAGCTGTTATACTCTTTTATTACGTGGGGAGGGAGGGAGGGCTTGCTTTCTAGAGCTATAATAATTACCAGATGTCCTTGTGTCGCGGGGCTTGAATGGGGAACAAGGAGTAACCAGACTGTTCCATGCCAAGCATTTTTTAAGAGGCGACCTAATTAATGATGTTTTTTTGGGGTGGGGTGGAGTTGGCTATCCCGTCCCATAGAGAGTCAAAATGACCTTGGATCCGTGCTGAAATCTGATGTGTCAGACCGAACAATGCAGCTATCACTACCAAACATTAAATCACAACACAAAGTTTTGCGTTGTCCATACTACATCCTGCTAATCTGTAGGAGCTTGAGAACGAACGCAGAAGACAAAGAATACCCATAAGTTTCCAACTCCCATAGTTATGCACTGTTTGAGATAGACCTCCAACTCCCATAGTTATGCACTGTTTGAGATAGACCTCCAACTCTCAGAGTTATGCAATGTTTTAGATGAGGTCTCAACTCTCAAAGTTGTGCAATGTTTCAAATGGGATCTCCAACTATCAGAGTTATGCAATGTTTCAAATGGGATCTCCAACTCTCAGAGTTATGCAATGTTTCAAATGGGATCTCCAACTATCAGAGTTATACAATGTTTCAAATGGGATCTCCAACTCTCAGAGTTATGCAATGTTTCAAATGGGATCTCCAACTCTCAGAGCTATGCAATGTTCCTGATAAGGCCTGCTAATAAGATGCGGTTAAAACGTCATTGCAAGGATGCTCTGATGTGGGCACTGTTCTCGCTAAGATGCCTTGATGTGGGCACTGTTACCGCTAAGATTCCTTGATGTAGCCACTGTTCCCGCTAAGTTGCGCCACAGTGCTCTATCACTCACATTTTTATTTCTTGGCGCACACAATTTGGTATTGGCGCACACGACCTACCTATTTAAATGTGTG
Source organism: Meghimatium bilineatum (assembly GCA_034231615.1). Taxonomy (NCBI): domain Eukaryota; kingdom Metazoa; phylum Mollusca; class Gastropoda; order Stylommatophora; family Philomycidae; genus Meghimatium; species Meghimatium bilineatum. The sequence continues at coordinate 1,460,314 of CM067304.1, forward strand.
TAAAAGTTCCTATAATAAAACAAATAAAAGCGGTTTAAATACAGCATGCTGAAAGAGATTAACTTTTTTGGTAGAAGGTTTACCCAGAAAAAATGATGTTAGAAATTATCAGTTCATAGAGATAGATTTTTGCTGACAAGCACTATTGACGTAAATGTAATATTAGTCATTTTCCATAACCAGTACAGCAGACGGCAATATTTACTATTTACTTCCCTTTAGGATGTTGTTAAGACATTAAATGTACACAATGAGTGCCGGTTTTTATGATTAACATCCAAGGATAGCCTCGTTATGTGTCTAGCCAATTGTACGCGACGAGTTATCGCCTGATATAGCAGAGTTGCCAAAATTTTGCCATGTCATCGTTAAATTTCAAACATTTTGCTATTTTGAAATGTCACTGTCCATAAAATATGTTTTAGTATTTTTTTGTGTGTATTTTTTAGTCAATTTGAAAATGTGCTGAAAGATAGAATTTGGTCATATATTTCGTTACTATCTGGCACGACTGTGATATAAAGTCGATCTTGTCCAAGTGAAGTACCAACTTATCTCTTGAAGTCATAACCCGGTTTTTTTCGTACTACCCCTTACTATTCCTCGTAGGCAATTCAATTCCATTGCTCTTCTTTTTGATAGTTCTGAAGCTCCTGCTGGTTATTGGGGTGCATTCCGGAAAATGAAACATATTGTCTCATAGTTTACAGATCGATTGCAATGTTTGCGCCTTTATGTCTGATAATTTGACTTTATCATTCTTTCCATTGCAATTTTGTTACTGTTTGTCCGTAGATATCAGCTGGCCCGCGAAGATGGATGTGTTAGGCCATTAGCATAAATGAAACGGCGACACAACTCATCCTGATTCTCTGAACTACATCCTCTTGGAAATCTAATATTACCACTGTCCTACAGCAAGGGAAATCTAATATTACCACTGTCCTACTGCAAGGGAAATATAATATTACCACTGTCCTACTGCAAGGGAAATCTAATATTACCACTGTCCTACAGCAAGGGAAATCTAATATTACCACTGTCCTACAGCAAAGGAAATCTAATATTAACACTGTCCTACTGCAAGGGAAATATAATATTACCACTGTCCTACAGCAAAGGAAATCTACTATTACCACTGTCCTACTGCAATGGAAATCTAATATTACCACTGTCCTACTGCAAGGGAAATCTAATATTATCACTGTCCTACTGCAAGGGAAATCTAATATTACCACTGTCCTACTGCAAGGGAAATCTAATATTACCACTGTCCTACAGCAAAGGAAATCTAATATTAACACTGTCCTACTGCAAGGGAAATCTAATATTACCACTGTCCTACAGGAAAGGAAATCTAATATTACCACTGTTCTACTGCAAGGGAAATCTAATATTACCACTGTCCTACAGCAAGGGAAATCTAATATTACCACTGTCCTACTGCAAGGGAAATCTAATATTACCACTGTCCTACTGCAAGGGAAATCTAATATTACCACTGTCCTACAGCAAAGGAAATCTAATATTACCACTGTCCTACTGCAAGGGAAATCTAATATTACCACTGTCCTACTGCAAGGGATATCTAATATTTCCACTGTCCTACTGCAAGGGAAATCTAATATTACCACTGTCCTACAGCAAAGGAAATCTAATATTAACACTGTCCTACTGCAAGGGAAATCTAATATTACCACTGTCCTACAGGAAAGGAAATCTAATATTAACACTGTCCTACTGCAAGGGAAATCTAACATTACTACTGTCCTACTGCAAGGGAAATCTAATATTAACACTGTTCTACTGCTAGGGAAATCTAATAGGACCATTGTCCTACTACATGGAAATATAATGGGACTATTGTCCTACTGAAAGGGAAATCTAATAGGACCATTGTTCTACTGCAAGAGAATCTAATAGGACTATTGTTCTATTGCTAGGGAAATCTAATAGGACCATTGTTCTACTGCTAGGGAAATCTAATAGGACCATTGTTCTACTGCAAGGGAATCTAATAGGACCACTGTCCTACTGCTAGGGAAATCTAATAGGACCATTGTTCTACTGCAAGGGAATCTAATAGGACCATTGTTCTACTGCTAGGGAAATCTAATAGGACCATTGTTCTACTGCAAGGGAATCTAATAGGACCATTGTTCTACTGCTAGGGAAATCTAATAGGACCATTGTTCTACTGCAAGGGAATCTAATAGGACCATTGTTCTACTGCTAGGGAAATCTAATAGGACCATTGTTCTACTGCAAGGAAATCTAATAGGACCATTGTTCTACTGCAAGAGAATCTAATAGGACTATTTTTCTCCTGCAAGGGAAATCTAATAGGACCATTGTTCTACTGCTAGGGAAATCTAATAGGACCATTGTCCTACTGTAATTGAAACCTAATAGGGCAACTTTCGTGCTAAAAGGGAAATCTAATAGGACCAATGTCTTACTGCGAAAGAAATCTAATGGAACCAAATTAAAAATATATGGCAAAGGCAAAAACACAGCGATTTCCTTCTTCTTCTTCTTTCGTTCACTTGAAACATGTCTATATCTGTAATTCTGTCTCCTTAATAAAACTCACTGTCTTTTGTAGTTCATACAGTGTCCCATAGCGCTTTGATTCCAGTATTGTTTCCTCTGACCAATATGTCTGCCTCAGCTTTTCATGCTCAGAACACTCTTGAAGTATATGTTTGGCACTCTGAGCTGCCTGCTCACATGTACATATGGCCGTGTTGCCAATCTTGAACTTGTCCTGTTCTGAGACGTAAAATTACAACTTGTTCTGATCTGTTCATAATGTGATAGACATCTTGTGTTGGTGTTTGTGGCTTTCTTATTGACTTTGATCATCTGTTTTTTCTGATGGTAGGTGATTGTTATATCTGGTTGGTCTTCGGCAGCACCTTCCTTAGTCAGTTGGTCTGCTTTTTCATTTCCTGGTATTCCACAGTGAGATGGTATCCACTGCATGGTTACCCTATACTGGTAAGACAGTTAATTACGTAGCTTTTGTAAGTCTGTTTGTTTTCCACGGCATACTATGCTACACAGATAAAGTGAAGGGAGACCTAGAGGCCGACCTCGAAAACGATTGACCACCGAAATAAAAGAGTCGACAAATTCCACAATATACTCAGCATACACGAGGGTCATTTCTCGAGACCTCTTCTACCCCTGACGCTGAAAGGCAATAAAGGGTTTAGCGAATAGCTAGTTAGTTTTCCAGACTGGAGAGCTTGAAGCACTGACCGTGCATCTGTCAGAAATAAAGCAGAACTAAAACAAAGCAGAATTAAAACAAAGCAGAATTAACATTTTTACGTCGATTGTCTTTTATTGTTGTCTTCATTGTCGTTCCCAATACTTTAATTATTTATCAATGTATACACACTGTCGACTTGCCAGGTATGTCGCAGTGGAAATGTTCTTCACTGACTGAATGTCATGTCAGGATATATTTTCTAATTATTGAAAGTTCATTACAAATATCACGTGCAGAGAGAATAACACGACTGTAATTAATATGTTCCTATTGGAAAAACATTTCTGTCACTTTAATAAAACAATTTTTTTTCCATAGGGAACATATTAATTACAATTGTGTCATTTGTTTTTGTAATGTCGGAGTGTGTTAACAATTCAGCAGCTACTCGCCGCCATACTAGGCCAGGACTCTTACAACATGTGAGATGAATTGCCTGAGAAAAGTCGCAAGCGACCAAACTAGACAAAATGAGAAATGATAAAAAAGGAGAAGAGTCGGTATAAGACCATGCACAGAATACATCGAGAAACAACAAATAAAATGGTTTGGACACTTTCTGAGAATTGACCATAACCAACTACCAACAAGAATATATAACATTAGAAGATCCGGATACAAGGCCAGAGGAAGACCTAGAAAAAGATAGATAGATAATATCAAGACGTGCCTGAACAAATACTAATTCAACGCAGCCAAGACGACACATCTGGCCTTGGATATAGAACTAAAGCTCACAGTCACCAGCCCTTGGATATAGAACTAAAGCTCACAGTCACGAGCCCTACGCTTAACGGCAGTCGTGGATATTGTTTTCATTATTCTCCTTCGGGACAATAGAATATCCTTTTTTAAAAAACTATTGCTATACGACAATCTATCGTCTACTGAACATACGTTGGTCAGACTTCAAATCAAACACAGTTGTCAGACAAAAATCAAAACAAGAATATGTATCCACCTATATTAGAAAGCGCCACTGAAATTACATCAGACACGCGCTACAAATGGATACTGAAAGACACCCCTGTCAAGCTGTGATGTGGTCACCAAAAGGCAAGAGAAAACGAGGAAGACAAACAAAAACAACCTTACGCAGAACTATTACAAGAGAACGTTTCACCATCGATATCAGAAACAATGAAGATCTAACGCAAATTGCAATGAAACGCGAGGAATGGAAATCGATGACATTCGCCCTATGTGCCGTCTTTGGTCCTAGAGGAATAACTAACTATACAACAATGAATATTTATTATTGCTGTTATTTTTATTCGCCGCTATTTATATACCCTTTGTTGCCTGTGTGTCACGTGCCGACCAACGAAATTCAAGGCAATAATCAAAAACAAGACACAAATGGTTTGACTGAAGTCTCTTGGTATGTCTTCTGTTGGCTAAAATCACGGAGAAATTTGCCCGTATTTTCCAGAGACATGGGTGTGTAATAAGTGCGCACATTGTGTGGCAGCTTATTTTCCAGAGACATGGGTGTGTAATAGGCACATTGTGTCACATAGAATGTTAATGTTTTTCTACGTTAGCTCTCAAACTCCTACACTGTAGCAGGGTGTGGTCCGGAGAACAGAATGCGTTGTATTATGGTTTACAACGTTGCTGCGATACCTGCACCTTTCGGCCTGACGCATCTGACTGTAGCATGGCTTCAGGGTCACTTTGACCCTGTAGGGGATGGACAAGTCTTTTCTACTCCATAACCTCCTTAGTCGCCTCTTACGACATGCATGGAAGGTAAACAGGGTTACTATTCTTTGTTCCCATTTCGGGCCCGGCAACAGAAGATTTGCGAATGTTTGTATACCTCCCACATTTGTATGTCACGTTATGTCTTGCTTCATTGTGTGTGCATGTTATCCCTGTTTTAATTACGTTTTGTTTATCTTCTCTGCACAAGTTCAAGTCATACAATCAAGTGCCATGATCTGAGTGGCGTAGGCGATAGTGTTTCTCCACAATTCGATGTCTCTTCTGTTATTAATAAGTTCTTCTTCTTCTTCTTTAGCGTTAATTCTCAAACTCCCGCTGGATTTCCCTTATAATAGAACTATGGTCCCACTAGATTTCCAGCAGGATGTAGTCCAGAGAAGGAAATGCGTTGTGTCGCCGTTTTCTTTGCGCCAATAGCCCGACACATCCGTCTTCGGCGGATTAGTAAGTTCAGTTGGTGACATTTTTTGGTGCCACTATGATAAGACATTTCTCTGTTTGTCTTCCTCTGTTACTTCTCCCCTTGATCTTTCCGCTGATTTACTATATGTACATGTTTTATTGTTCTCATCGCATGTCAGAAAAATCTGGACTGTCTGCTTCCAATATTTGGAAATTTATGTATGTTCAATTGATAATCTTTAACATCTACCGGGAGAAAATGGATGATTCTGTCCGGAGTGCAATGACGACATGATCATAACCAACAGGTATGATGTAAATATGTAAGCATAACATGGATTTCCGTCTGAAGTATGTCCTACTTTGGTAGCAGATACTGGGTCATCTATTATTCAACTAGTTAAATAATCAAGTCACTGTGACCTCGTCAGAAACAATATTTGAAATCAAGTATACTTTTGTTGACACACGCCAGTTAGATAAACTCCTGGAAGGTTCGAAGGATTTCCTGATACTGGTACACACAGTGTATATGGGACTTTAATATATTTTCTTGCAATGTCACCGAGGCGTCAAGAAGTGACAACACTGTAACGGTATATATAACCGGGACAACATTGTTTACAGTTATCGTCTGGCTGATGTTTTGGTATTGTGTACGCCTAAGTGTAGAAAAACTAGGAATTTGTTCCTCGCAATGGCTATCTCTGAAATTATCATAGCTGCTCTTGAATTTGTCAGCAGCCATCCATTGTTGTTTGCCCTAGGACTGATATTACAAGTTGGCGGTTATTTCGTCTACTATTTTTTGAATGGACAACAAAGAGGCGAGAATCCTCTTCAGAACGACAAGAGAAGACCACCGGAACCATTTGTACACTATACAAAAACTCGAGAAGCCATTTTGAAGGAAAGTAAGTACTAATATGTATATCTTCTTCTTCGTTCATTCTCAAACTCCTGCTGGATCTCCCTTGTAGCAAGAACATTGTCCTACTAGATTTCTAGCAGCATGTAGTCCAGAGAATGGAAATGCGCTGTGCCGCCGTTTTATTTGCGCCAATGGCCCGGCACATCCGTCTTCGGCGGATAAAATGTATATAAGAGAATTGTTTTTCTAGGAAATGTGGTTTCTTTTGAAAATATTTTATTTTAAGCTAACGCTTAAAAACTCCTGCTTGTGACCGAACAATGATCCTATTAGACTTCCAGAAGGATGTAGTCCACATGAACGCCCTGGAGGCCAATAGAAGCAACAGTAGAATCAAAAGCTTTGTATCCCCATTGAGGCCAGCTTCTTGAAGTGGAAATGTGTCTTAGTCCAGCCAATAGAGGCTGGAAACTATGGTTGGATGTGCCATCCTGGACATCGAGCAGAACCACCGTTCTCCCCAAGCACTCGCTGGTTTTGAAGTCGGAGATACCAGTCCGAGAAGCTCACCACCAATCATAGTATCACACAACATGATTAGATAACCTTTTCACAACAACGAAAACCTCTGTATGAGCTGGACAAGGCTGTGAAGTGAAAACATCTGTATGAGCTGGACAAGGCTGTGAAGTGTTTTGTGGAGACAAACTTACTGATAATAGACACATTCTAAGTGAACTAAGCATGATGTTAAAGTCGCCCAAGATTTACAATAGCTCAGCTACACGTATGTCAGGGTTAGAGTTTGGATAAATCTACATTTACTCTAGCCCAGCTACACGTATGTCAGGGTTAGAGTTTGAATAAATCTACATTTACTTTAGTCCAGCTACACGTATGTCAGGGTTAGAGTTTGAATAAATCTACATTTACTATAGCCCAGCTACACGTATGTCAGAGTTAGAATTAGGATAAATCTACATTTACGCGAGTTAAATTATAAATTAAATCATTTCAAACGCCGAATTCGTGTGCGTTGGACCATTGTCGCAAATAAATAGATGACATAATGCTTTTCCGTCATCTGGACTACTGTTCATTAATATGACGCGTCCTTTACACGACGTTGCCTTCACTGCAATTCTGTACGCCTCTGTTTTGTGCAAGCGCTCCAGCCTCTTCCATTGGTCATGTGCAGAAATTATTCGATATCCTTTGTCCATCGTAGTCTTCGTCTGCCTCTTGTTCTCTTTCCTGAATCTTTTCCCTCCATGATTAATCTTTCTAAACCATTATGTCTTTTTATATGTCCAAAATATGCAAGTCTGTTTAAAAAAAAAATAAAATTGAGGAGCCAGTCTTTTTCTATGATGAGGTCTTTGCGGACTTCTTCGTTGGTTCGTATATCTGCCCGTATATTTGTCATTTGCCATATATTTTCGTGTTTTGTTTCTGTAAGATTATTGCTAATCTCTTTCTGATCTCTGACGAGTAGTTTACTCTGTTGTTGATAGTTGACACGAGATAGTCAAAGTTGCTGACATTTTCTAGTTTTTTTTAAATAAATTACTAATTATATGTGTGGTTTCTTCATTTCTGTTGGTATGCACTAATTTGTCTTCTTTGCATTGAGAACAAGATTGTGTTCAGTTCTCAACAAAACCCGCTTCCATGTCTACATGTTTCCACATGCATAATTGTCACCTAGAAAATCGTATAGTTTACATGTCAAAAGTGTATCTAGTGTCTCTGTGGTGTTAAAATTGTTTTTACTGTTTTCATTGTTTTTCACTATTTGTTTGACATGTTCTTGAGAAAGACGTAACGGTTCGAAACGTTGAAAATGTCTTGTGTATTGTAATTTGTATGTTTTCGTGATTACACCTCATAATCCCTAACTTCTTTGCTTCATCACATTCAACATATCTTCTGTCATCCAGTCTTTCTTATTGAGATGTTTCTTAGGTGGCAGGATATCTTTAGATGCTTGCTGCAATGGTTCTTTAAACATCGACCACTGTTCTTCAATTGTTTCTATTTTTTTCTATCGCATTGTACCCATTTTGAAATGTTATGTTATACTGTATTTGTAATTCTGTGTTCTTTGTTAGCATTTGGTCATGCTCGACGAAAATGCTGATTTATTTATAATTTCCATTGGTCAGCTATTTTTATTTTGGCATGCGACTCCAATTATTTAAACAGTGACCAATGAAAACACGACACTGATAAAAAATATGTCACGAATGAAGTAATTTTCTTCTTCTGCGTTCAGTATCTGTGGTCATATTGTCAGGCCTATCGTCAGGGCGAAGTCCTTTGTCTTCTCCAGGTCAGAGCGGCTGCCCCATAGCTTTTGCCTCAAGTCTGTATCCTCTGGCCAGGTCTGGTGTCTCTGCTCTTTGTCTGTTGGGCAATCCTGAAGTATGTTTTCTGGAGTCTGGGTTCCGGATCCACTTGAACATTCATCTGTATAAGAGATCCTCAATTGGTGAAGGAATGAAGTAATTTTTACGTTCTGTTGACAGGTCTAAACCGGAGCCCAGTTTTGATTTAACAGCGTTGTGCCGTGGGTCGATGTTAGGCTTTATGGCGTGGTGAAGAAACATTGTTGTTTCCGTTCTCAAACTCCCACTTAATCTCTCATGTAACAAGACACTGTATGCAGTTTTGCTGTTAGTAAAATTAAGAGCAAAAATAGGTCATCACAAGAGGCTCATAAACATAAAGAAATGACGGACGGAAATTTACAAGCGCAAAAATTATATTAAAATCTCTAATACCAAAAAGTTACTGTTTCCTTAACACCAACAACTTAATCTTACTTATAAACATAAATAAAACATAAACAAGGTTGGTTCAGGTGTGACATAAGTAAATGAAAGTACTTTACGGGATAATTTGTCCACATCCACGTGATAAAAGTCCATCTTTTCAATGTTATGCGCAGTCATTTAATCTCCGTTATCGTTCGCGCACGCTTCATGTTATCATAGAAATCTCACAAGAACATTATTCGCTATTTTTGTGCAAATATTACATTACACTCTGTTGTACACACTCGTGAGATAACTAAACCGCTCGGGTGTTGTTGGAGCCCGAAATGGGGATAGATGAATAGCGACACTGTTTGCTATTAAACTGTATTTGACGTTCCAGCTATTCAACACTTTGACGTTCCATGCTTGTCGTAAGAGGTGACTAAGGAGGTTACAGGGTGTGGTTAGCTGTCCCATCTCATGTAGCGCCAGAGTGACCTCGAGGATATTCTGTGGGATGTGTCAGGCCGATGTGTGTGTATATTCTGTGGGATGTGTCAGGCCGATGTGTGTGTATATTCTGTGGGATGTGTCAGGCCGATGTGTGTATATTCTGTGGGATGTGTCAGGCCGATGTGTGTATATTCTGTGGGATGTGTCAGGCCGATGTGTGTATATTCTGTGGGATGTGTCAGGCCGATGTGTGTATATATATACATTGCAGCATGAACACAGCAGAAAATAACCTGTTGCAAACAATTATGTATCCAGCCCATTCAGAAAGCAATGGTAAACTACTAAACGCATTTATTTTGTATAGAAAATCAATACAGCCCAAAAAATGCTGGGTTATGGCTACATCCTGAATATGATATGCTACCAATTTTTTAAATAAAATGATTCATGCAGAATTCAAACGAGACAAAGTGGTTGCCTTGTGATTCATCTAACGATCCACTTTCGAGTTATGCCATATTATTTATATTCATCTATATATTCCCGCAGGATTTAAACCAGCCAAAGTTCCAGATAATCTAGACGTCATTATAATTGGAAGTGGAGCTGGAGGTCTGACTGCAGCAGTGCTTCTATCGAGGGTGGGTAAAAAGGTCCTTGTTCTCGAACAGCATGATCAAGCTGGTGGGTGCTGTCACTCATTTATAGAAAAAGGCTTCGAGTTTGACACAGGTATGTATTTTCGATCTTGACGCAGGTACATATCTTTCATCTTAGCAAATTTGTAATCAATTGTTAAAAGGGAATAACTGCGATAAACCTCATGGAAGCCAGGTGGATATGATACTTAGTCCAGCCAACATAGGCTGAAACTAGGATTAGTTTACATCAGGTAGGACCACGGGCAATCGAAGCAAGCATTGGTGATGTTGTCGGAGATACCAGGCAGGAGATGCACCAGCAGCCATTATATCAAGAAACACGACTAGATGTCTTCACTGCGGTAAAATTGAAATCAGGAAGAAATCAGGTGAAATTAGGAAGAAATCAGGTGAAATTAGGAAGAAATCAGATGAAATTAGGAAGAAATAAGGTGAAATCAGGAAGCCTGTGTTGCCAGACCCAAATTGGGAGCAAAGGATAACTATAATGTTTATCTTCCATGAGTGTCGCAGGAGGCGACTAACGTTACGGGGTAGTTGGCAGTTCCATTTCCATCCCATGTAGGATCAGAGTGACCCAGAAGCCATGCTGAACTCAGATGTGTCAGGCCGAAATGTGTAGATATCGCACTGAAGCTATAAACCATGACACAAGCATTCCGTTCTGCAGACTACATCCTGTTAATCTGCAGGAGTTTGAGAATGACCGCAGAAGAAGAAAAATATGTTTTTTAAAAATAAATTGTGTTTTTATAGTGTTACAAAAACGATTATCAGCAAACGCTGTCATGTTTCCTTTTGCAGTAGAAACCAAGTTAGGTTCAGTACAAGTAGACACCATCACGTTGTTCGGTTTTTAATCCCAATTTTTAGATAGTCACTGCGCATGACAATTCACTGATGTTCGTTGCTATAGTAAGAAACATGGCTGCTGTCGGTCCATAGACTTATATATGAGCAGCATGAGTCGCAGAAAGGGACCGATTTTACTAAAATTAGCTGAGGTTTTCTCGCTGTGAAACAATTCTCACAGAAAGCAAATACTCCTCTAGGATAGTTTGGGCACTGTTCTTATACAGCCATTTATCTTGGTATATACGACTTTTCCTGTGATGTTCATTGTCTGCTACACAAAATATACCACATAGTGACAAAGTATCTGTCGGATCAAGCCACGATCAGTGACACAGTGAGATCTGCACGCTGAACTATTCTGGGGAATGTTTGATAAATATTGTACGGATAAAACTTGGCTATATTTGGCAAAGGTTATACGGGTAAAACTCGGCTATATTTGGTAAATGTTGTACGGGTAAAACTCGGCTATATTTGGTAAATATTGTACCGGTAAAACTCGGCTATATTTGGTAAATATTGTACGGGTAAAACTCGGCTATATTTGGTAAATATTGTACGGATAAAACTCGGCTATATTTGGTAAATATTGTAAGGAAAAAACTCGACTATATTTTGTAAATATTGTAGGGATAAAACTCTGCTATGTTTGGTAAATATTCTGTGGGTAAAACTCTGCTATGTTTGGTAAATATTGTACAGGCAAAACTCGGCTATATTTTGGTAACAACCAACCATTCATTACGAAGGACTACTCTGGAGAAAGACTCAGTATAAACGAGGCTCAAATATTTTTTAACTGTACCAATGAAATGCCAGTAACACTTGTTGATAACTGACCGTTGATGTGACATCATAGCCTGTCCTTTTGCACATCTAGATTATCTAGACGTTCATGTCTCAAAGAATTCAGTGTTGTTAATAAGTTAGTGAAGTTTATTACTTTTATCATGTGTACTGATTAAGTAGGATTATCGAAGTAACAATAAGTGACAAAATCAAAAATGAAAACATCAGAAGACTAACAAACAGCTAGTCCTGGATTACATCAGAAGACTAACAAACAGCTAGTCCTGGATTACATCAGAAGACAACATATAAGTGGTCTTCACATAGTTCTAGACTACCATCTGACAGTGCCCATAAAAAAACATGACAATACAGACACGATGGAGGATATAAAGCCAGAGGCAGACCATACAAAAGATTGGTAGCCTATCCTAATCAGGACGAAGCCATCAACCCAACATTTTTTGGCTGTAGTGATGTTTTAGGCAATATAAATACATTTAGTAGTTTGCCATTGCTTTTTTGCTCTGTGATTGGGATCGAACTGGGTATCTTGGCCGTCACAGACGAACTCTATACCACTTTGCCACAGAGCCGGACATTCAAAAGATGGATTACAAAAATGCAGTCCATGAAAACAAACATGTATGAAGCATACACAAAATCCATCTCCAATGAATTATTCTACCCCTGACACTGTAAAGGCCTAAAGAGGAATGCAAAAAAGTAGAGCAGTGGTTAAGCTGTATGCTTTATGCTTACAAGGTTGCGGGTTCAAAACCGGTAGGAGATGTCTTGTTTGCAAAAAAGAGCATCTGTTATTATTGATTAAAGCTATGAGGTTACATAATGTGTACTTATACTCTCGGTTTTCTGAGTGCCACTTCGTTGACAGGGACGAAGTTCAAATGGGGAGACTTGTGTACAATGAAATACTTCTATGCTTATTCAGCAGTTTGCGTTCAGCAGCATTGCTTATTTGTAGGTGTATCTTTGTGATACTTATGACCAATATACCTACGCCGCTTATGTTTACTGTATATGTGTTCCATGCCCGGTCTCCAAAGTTACGTTAAGAACAGAGTGTTCAAACAACTCTTCAAAATCATTATTTTATCAATATCACTGTTCGCGTTATTAGATACTCTATCTAACATTGCGGACTTTTGAGTTAAACTGCCATTACCCTTGACTTATCTCCTTGTATCTTCAGTAACATAGGTCAGTGCTAATTGAAAAGCACTATTTCTGCTATACATAAAATTATAGTTTTTTGCGGAATTGTAAGACTGTCTTGCTGACCTCTTAGACATAGTGGCGGTTCTATGATATTCACATAACATTTTCTGACTGCAGGTATCCACTATGTTGGGGACATACAAGAGGGAGCACCAGCCCGTGTGCTTTTGGATCAATTGACCGGTGGTCAACTGAGATGGTCGAAATTGGATTCTGAGTTTGATACTGTGAGTTATGTCCTAGCCTTCACTTGTAAATATATCATACTACACCACTCAAATACAGTTGCTAATGCTGTTACTACTACTACTACTACTACTACTACTACTACTACTACTACTACTACTACCACCACCACCACCACCACCACCACTACTACTACTACTACTACTACTACTACCACTACTACTACTACTACTACTACTACCACTACTACTACTACTACTACTACTACTACTATATATATATACAACAAAATGAGTAGCACAGCTTGTTATAGATGGATATATATATATATATATATACAACAAAATTAGTGGCATAGCTTGTTATAAATGGATATATATACAACAAAATTAGTGGCATAGCTTGTTGGTCATTTTAATTGTGCTTTATTTCTGACAGGTTGCAATAAAACAGTCTTCCGGTTCAAAGTTTTACCCCATGAAGGAGGGCTCTCTCTACTACCAGAATCTTATAGATCAGTTCCCCAAAGAAAAAGCTGCAATTCTTGCTTGGCAGAATCTTGTTAAGGTATTGCAGATTTATTCTTGTATTTTAGATCTAGAATATTTTAGCTTAGCACATGATGATGATGAAGTAATACCTTTAGCTCATGATGATGATGAAACAATCATTTTAGCTGTGAGCAGGTAGCTCCTGAAACATGATGTTGATGAAGTAATACTTTTAGCTGAAAAAAGGGTTGAAAAGTCGTAGAGGATTAACTTCACTGTACTCGGTTTCCCATATGTACTCCATCCCTCTAAACGAAGCGGCAAGCCACCTGCCGAGAGTATCACTCATAGCACGTAACTCCGTAACTTCAAGCGATAATCCACAGGGATCTCCGAAAAAATCCACCTTGTAAACAAGACGACACGAGCCAGATTCGAACCCATGACCTCTTGAACACAAGGCAACAGCTTAACAACTACGCTAGGGGCATGTAAATCTTCATAGCCAATAGTTTTCTGACAAATGCACAGGAGGTTCTTTTTAATTGTGTAACTGAGGCGACAACGGGACTCAATTATAAGTCTCCAAGGTATGGTTGTGTAAGGGGGTGGGGGGTGGCTGGCGTATAGATGCATGTTTAGTCTCCTGTATAGATGCATGTTTAGTCTCCTGTATAGATGCATGTTTAGTCTCCTGTATAGATGCATGTTTAGTCTCCTGTATAGATGCATGTTTAGTCTCCTGTATAGATGCATGTTTAGTCTCCTGTATAGATGCATGTTTAGTCTCCTGTATAGATGCATGTTTAGTCTCCTGTATAGATGCATGTTTAGTCTCCTGTATAGATGCATGTTTAGTCTCCGAAGATAAGAATCCAGACTACTCATATCAATGTGACCGTCGATGTTATTACTCTTCGCTTTCTATTATATGTTTTAATTTTATTTCAATTGTCTGTCTTGATAAAGGTCTTTTGGTCAAAACGTCAATTTGTGTGTGTCAGTGTGTGTGTTATCTAGTGTTAGCAAAACTTTGTTACCCTTTTCCTGGATCTACCTGATGGATTTTAGTTGTGCGCAGTAAGTACAATTTTTCGATTTTTAGTCTCCGACGGAAGGCATTCCAGTGTGCCAGGATTACCATGTCAGGTAGTCAGTACACACTTCTGGGATATGTATCTCATCATTCTTCTGTCAAATCTGTTAATCTGTTCACAGCAATAGCACATCTAGCACCCCCCATTACCTGGGAGTCTGCCACACAATGACATCTAGCATCCCCCATTACATGGGAATCTCTCACACAATGACATCTAGCATCCCCCATTACATGGGAATCTCTCACACAATGACATATAGCATCCCCCATTACATGGGAGTCTGCCACACAATGACATCTAGCATCCCCCATTACATGGGAGTCTGCCACACAATGACATCTAGCATCCCCCATTACATGGGAGTCTGCCACACAATGACATCTAGCATCCCCCATTACATGGGAGTCTGCCACACAATGACATCTAGCATCCCCCATTACATGGGAGTCTGCCACACAATGACATCTAGCATCCCCATTACATGGGAGTCTGCCACACAATGACATCTAGCATCCCCCATTACCTGGGAGTCTGCCACACAATGACATCTAGCATCCCCCATTACCTGGGAGTCTGCCACACAATGACATCTAGCATCCCCCATTACATGGGAGTCTGCCACACAAGGACATATAGCATCCCCCATTACATGGGAGTCTGCCACACAATGACATCTAGCATCCCCCATTACCTGGGAGTCTGCCACACAAGGACATATAGCATCCCCCATTACCTGGGAGTCTGCCACACAATGACATCTAGCATCCCCCATTACCTGGGAGTCTGCCACACAAGGACATATAGCATCCCCCATTACATGGGAGTCTGCCACACAAGGACATATAGCATCCCCCATTACCTGGGAGTCTGCCACACAAGGACATATAGCATCCCCCATTACCTGGGAGTCTGCCACACAAGGACATATAGCATCCCCCATTACCTGGGAGTCTGCCACACAAGGACATATAGCATCCCCCATTACATGGGAGTCTGCCACACAAGGACATATAGCATCCCCCATTACCTGGGAGTCTGCCACACAAGGACATATAGCATCCCCCATTACCTGGGAATCTGCCACACAAGGACATCTAGCATCCCCCATTACATGGGAGGCTGCCACACAAGGACAGAGGTGTAATTTTCTATGGCTTGCATCTCTTCACCATCCATGGAGATTATTTAGACTAGGTGTGATGATGATTATTTCACAGGTGATGGGTTGTCTGTCTGTTCCCTAACTTTCCTTAGTTGCCTCCTATGACGTGCCTGGAAAGAAGATTGAAATGCTTTGCACCTTAAACTAGAAGCCCAGGTCCTGTTAGCCACACAGTTGTAGTTTGTTTCTTGTGTTAATTTGCCGCCTGTGTAAATTATTATATCATGTCAATAACTTTCTCTTTTTGCTAAATGTCACCAATTCACAGCCTCTTCCCACTTCCTCCAGCTCACAAACTCTGAGTAGGGTATCTTCTGCTTCTGCCATCCAGGACCTACCTCTCTAGATACACATTCCTTTTGTGTTGTCTAGAGATTGGTGTAAGAGGTGATGATCATTATTGGCGACCTTGAAGTATTCTTTAACCTGGGATATTTTATGTCTTGATTTGATGCTCGGTAGGTCTAGGAGAAACCCCATGGACACGAGGTGTATCTCTTGTGCATTCTAGGATAGCTCTCAAACCTCGTTTTGAACTCTCTCCAATCTATCCACGTGTTTGCGACAGTGTCAGTAAACCTAAGCCATAGTCCACCACAGATAATACTACTGCCTGCATCATCTGAAAAAGGGTTCGCTGCGGCATCTCTGCAGATGCCATGATTTTGATTGTACTGAAACCCTTCCCAGCTTTCTGAATGACATTGTCCACATGTTTCGCGAAAGATAGACTTCTATCAAAAGTGATGCCTAGATATTTCATAGTCTGCTCCATGTCAATAGTGATGCCCATGCAGGTGGCTGGTGGTACTGTGTCTGTGAGTATGTTGTTGTTCAGTGAGAACCAGACGATGTTTGCCTTGGCGGGATTGTTGACTGCCTTATAGTTAGTGCACCAGAGCGACAAATGTTCTAGATTACTCTGGACGCAAGCCATCATATTTCTGTTTCTGCCGTGCTTGTACAGCAAGAGGTCGTCCACATGTTAATATCCTGCCGGGCCCAGCCTCCTGAAGCTGCGCTATTTTGTATGTGTAGACGTTAAATAGTACACTTGATATTGATGACCCCGGTGCCATATTTCTGATCTCTGATGTCCGGGATCCCAATCTCAGAGCAACATGTCTGGATATTAACACCATTGCTATCCATCGAATTATCCACAAGTTGATGCTGAGTTCACTTAGCAGATGTATTAGCTGGCCAAATATGATTATGCTGTAAGCATCTTCTAGGTCGACTGTGGCGACAACCGTTTCCTCCTTTGCTTGAAAGCCTTCGTAGATATCATAGGCGAGGATTGCCGCATTTGTGGTCGTGCACAGAGAACTATCTTTGGAAAGTGTTACTCAATCATACTACATCTTATTCAGGGCATAGTTATCAACCCAGCATTAAGGCTGAAGTAATTTTTCAGGGAGATTTTGAATTCATTGTTCATGCCGATATATGAGATATTGATGTAGTGTTTAGAAAATTGAATTATTTAGGGCCTAGATTTTGTAAACAAATTTAAGAGTTTTTTGAGATTCACTTTTAAAAAATGTTTAATTAATTTTCATTTTTTTAAATGTTTCATTTTCCAGGATGCTAATGATTCATGTTTCATTTTCCAGGATGCTAATGTTTCATTTTCCAGGATGCTAATGATTCATGTTTCATTTTCCAGGATGCTAATGATTCATTCTCTGGAATTATTCTTCTAAAACTCATGCCTATTAGACTGGCTAGTTTGTTAGTGAAGACAGGATTATATCGTCTGGTAATGCGATGTTATAGAAAAGAATACACAACCAAGACTCTACAGGAAGTTCTTGATGAGTTGACAAACAACGAAGAACTGAAAATGGTTCTGGCATACATCTATGGAGCTTATGGTAATTGACATAATATGATTCTCTCTGTAATTTGTGGGGAGTATGAGATCATAAGTCTAGAAGGCATCTTTCCTTCTTTCCAAATGATAGCTGATACATCTATAAGTCATCGTTCCAAATGATAGCTGATACATCTATAAGTCATCGTTCCAAATGATAGCTGATACATCTATAAGTCATCGTTCCAAATGATAGCTGATACATCTATAAGTCATCGTTCCAAATGATAGCTGATACATCTATAAGTCATCGTTCCAAATGATAGCTGATTGATCTATAAGTCATCGTTCCAAATGATAGCTGATACATCTATAAGTCATCGTTCCAAATGATAGCTGATACATCTATAAGTCATCGTTCCAAATGATAGCTGATACATCTATAAGTCATCGTTCCAAATGATAGCTGATTGATCTATAAGTCATCGTTCCAAATGATAGCTGATACATCTATAAGTCATCGTTCCAAATGATAGCTGATACATCTATAAGTCATCGTTCCAAATGATAGCTGATACATCTATAAGTCATCGTTCCAAATAATAGCTGATACATCTATAAGTCATCGTTCCAAATGATAGCTGATACATCTATAAGTCATCGTTCCAAATGATAGCTGATACATCTATAAGTCATCGTTCCAAATGATAGCTGATAGATCTATAAGTCATCGTTCCAAATGATAGCTGATACATCTATAAGTCATCGTTCCAAATGATAGCTGATAGATCTATAAGTCATTCTTCCAAATGATAGCTGATAGATCTATAAGTCAATCTTCCAAATGATAGCTGATATATCTATAAGTCATTTTTCCAAATGATAGCTGATTGATGTATAAGTCATTTTTCCAAATGATAGCTGATAGATCTATAAGTCATTTTTCCAAATGATAACTTTTACATATATAAGACATCTTTCCTTCCCTCTAAATTTAATTCATGTAGGTCGCCCACTTATCTGTATAGAATACCAAGCAAAGGAAACGAATCACACATGACGAACGGGAAATGTGTCATCGGCAAATAGTATGTGATTATTCATGATGTAATGGAGATATCTCTGGTGTAGTGGCTTCGGTATTCACTTTGTGAGAAATAGTCATGGGTTTAAGTGGTTATAATTAACATATATTTCTGGGATTATTGCTTGAAACCACAGAGGTACGTGGTAATCTCACCACCAGGTGGCGCACTGCTTCTTGTTTTAAGGGTTGGGATACATATGGAGTAACTTGAGTTCAATAAAGTCAATTCTCTACACCCTTTACATTTGTTCAACCTTTAATGACGTAAGCATTAAAGCAATTGTGAATATTTGAATATTATGTAATGTTAGAAAATTTCAATAGATTTTTATTCACTGAAACATTCCAACAGGTGTTCTTCCAAATGAGGTGCCCTTTATCCTTCATGCATCTGTGATAGCACATTATGAGAATGGAGGTTACTATCCTGTCAATGGAAGCTCTGAGATTGCCTTTCACATGATTAAAGAAATACAGAAAGGTGGTGGAAAAGTTCTTGTACAGGCACCAGTCAGCAAAATTTTGTGTGACTCAAATGGAGCAGCAGTGGGTAAGTATTTGAAGAATTGTATTTCGTGGCTTCACAAATTTTGCAATTGTTAAAATTGTCACTGGCCATGATATTGATGTTTTGGTCATTTTTATATTATTGATAAAACCAAAGTTTGATGTGTCTGTCCAATGAAACACAAAAAAAGAGAGACACAATGCATTTCAGTTTCTGGACTACATCCTTCTGGAAATCATATAGGCACATTGTCCTGCTATAAGTGAGAACCAGTGGGAGTTTGAGAACATTAAAAAAATTATTGGTCAGTTGGAAAATGTGTTAAAAGATAGTAGTTTGGCCATTTTTTTGTTATAAATTCCCAGAAATTTAACTATATTCAATTTAAACTATCTGGCAGACTTGTTTCATGGTTCATAAAATCTGTAGCCTATACAGTGATCAATTCCATTATCAAAATTGGTCTACTATAAGAGTATAATTACTATCTTGTCCACTATTATAGTCTATCTATTCACTAAACCCTTTGTTTCCTTTCAGCTTCAGCGGTAGAAGAGTTTTCTTGAGATGGCCCTCGTGTGTGCTGAGTATATTGTAGAATTTATTGTCTCTGTTATTTTGGTGGTCCAGCAAAATATCTTGTACATGCAGGATGTTTTCTATTGAAAACCTGCCTGTCTTTTCTTTCTAGTTGTTTATGTATGGCTGACCATGATTGATGTTGAGGTGGACACAATACAATTTCCCTATTAAAAAACTACTGCCAAAGTATAAACAATTAAAAAACAAATTTAAAATTGCTTGCAAATAAGAATCACTGTATGGAAATACAACAGGCAGACTTGCCTGTGCTAACATGATTGTGTACTGCTGCTGCAGTTTCCAGAGAAAGAAAGAGTTGAGAATAAATGAAGTCTATCATCAAACAGTTTCATAAACATGAAATGGTAATCAACTCTGCCATGTAGCTAAGAAGGTAATCAACTCAGCCATGCAGCTAAGAAGGTAATCAACTCAGCCATGCAGCGAAAAAGGTAATCAACTCAGCCATGCAGCTAAGAAGGTAATCAACTCAGCCATGCAGCTAAGAAGGTAATCAACTCAGCCATGCAGCTAAGAAGGTAATCAACTCAGCCATGCAGCTAAGAAGGTAATCAACTCAGCCATGCAGCTAAGAAGGTAATCAACTCAGCCATGCAGCTAAGAAGGTAATCAACTCAGCCATGCAGCTAAGAAGGTAATCAACTCATCCATGCAGCTAAGAAGGTAATCAACTCAGCCATGCAGCTAAGAAGGTAATCAACTCAGCCATGCAGCTTAAAAGAATATGCCATCCTCAAGCTTGGAAGACACAGTCACTTAAAGAGAACAGGCCACAATAAAAAAAAATATCTACAGGTTTTGGAATGGATAATACCTACATGTACCCCTGTGGATAATTTGGAATGGATAATACCTACATGTACCCCTGTGGATAATTTGGAATGGATAATACCTACATGTACCCCTGTGGATAATTTGGAATAGATAATACCTACATGTACCCCTGTGGATAATTTGGAATGGATAATACCTACATGTACCCCTGTGGATAATGTGGAATAGATAATACCTACATGTACCCCTGTGGATAATTTGGAATAGATAATACCTACATGTACCCCTGTGGATAATGTGGAATAGATAATACCTACATGTAACCCTGTGGATAATGTGGAATAGATAATACCTACATGTACCCCTGTGGATAATCTGCAGACAAACACAGAACATATTTTATAGAACTTCTCACTGGAGCTCACCTCATGAAGAAATCTTTGGCCATCTGAAATAGCTGACACTGAGTTTTTAACCATAATTCAGTTCATTGAAGAAATTCATATCAGCATACAACTGACATAAGAATAAAGAAGACTAAGAACATAAATGGTTATTGGTTGAAAGTTATAAGAGGCAGCTAAGAAGGTTTGGAGGTAACGTTGACCGGCCCATCTCGTCGAAGAAGGTGAAAGTGACCCAGAAATCGTGCTGAAGTCGGACATGTCCAACCGAAATGCACAGATATCGCAGCTAAGCTGTAAACCATGACACAACAGAATCCGTCCCCTGGACTATATCCTGCTAATCTGCAGAATTTTGAGAATGAACACAGAAGTAGAACAAGAAATGATTAAAATTGAAATGATGGTCTTTAATTATAAAAAAACAATGTAACAAAGTAATAATACATTCCTTATATTTCATGTATGCAGGTGTTTGATGTATGCAGGTGTTTGATGTATGCAGGTGTTTGATGTATGCAGGTGTTTGATGTATGCAGGTGTTTGATGTATGCAGGTGTTTGATGTATGCAGGTGTTTGATGTATGCAGGTGTTTGAGTCGGTAGAGGTGTTATATATACGCCAAGTACAGCATATCTCAGAGCTGTAGTATAGGTATTATTTATGATTCATGTTTCATTTTCCAGGATGCTAATGATTCATTCTCTGGAATTATTCGATGTATACAGGTGTTCGGGTGGGTAAAGGTGAAATGGATGTATATGCCAAGTACATCATATCTAATGCTGGTGTTGCCAATACATTCAAAAAACTGCTCCCACAGGAGATTGCTAAGCGATCGCGTGAGTATTTCCATGTGGTTCTGTGTCTGTGATTTTATGTGAGTGGCTTTTCTTCTGACATATGACATGTCTTCTGTGCGCATGACTTTTATTTCATGCAAGTCTATATAATATTTACCTTGATATATCATGATATCTGTGCTCATGATATCTCTTCTATATGATTTATCAATCTATTATTTCTTTCTTCCTTTCTCCCCCACCTAGGGGTCTGAATCTACTTGTTGTATCTCTATGTATTTTAATTTTTATCACTTGTTCTTTTGCTATCTTGCTGGTTTTCATGATTTCAGTTTTTTAATATTTATACCTAGTCCATATTCTTTATTTAATTTATCAAGTTCCTATATATTTAATTATATCCATAAACCCGTATCCAGTCAGGATTGTAGGGGTGCCACGTTGGATGTATCAACGCACAGAGTCCTCCAACGACTTCTATCTTCAACAATGCAGACGAGTGAAGGAAAATCTTGTCTTATTCAGTCCTTAATGTTGTTTGTCCATGGTTTTCTTTGTCCTCTGCTACTTTCACCTTTGACTGTTCACTGTTGTATTGTTATTGAAAGAAATCATGTCGGCATATATGTAAAAACAATGCAAGTTTTCATTGTTTCACTGTTGAATGCAATGATAATTGTGGATTTATCTACATCTTTATTTTATTTCGTATGTACACATTAACCATAACAGTAGGTTAAATAGAAATATTACACTGAACAAATAGGAACTATATTGACGTTTCAATCAAAGGGTCTTTATTGAGGTTGAGAAAAATCCCTATCTATAAGCTTAACACTTTGCTGACCAGCAATCCAGAGCGTACTTATCCGCCATTACCAAGGCTGCATGCAAAATTTCATACATTAACATCGCTGTCTTTAATAATCCGCATAAAATCTAGCACGAGCGAGTCTTGAAACTTTCTATGTGTTGTAACGACTGTTTGCCATTTCTGAATGAATTTGAAAGCTCCAGAGTTATTTCAAGTACAAAATGCTACTTATCATAATGCTAGGCCTAGATTTACATTAATTTATATATCATAGACAACATTACCTTCGAAATCTCTGACATTTCATGATAAAAACTCATCTATAATGTCTATATTGTATTTCACAAGTGCCGCCATTTTTACACTACATAATTTCCCAGAAACGCTGTTTTTCGTAACATTATTGCAATGGGTATTATACCGTATTTCTGATCTATCATAGCATTTTTGACAATCGTCAAACTTGATCATCAAGGTTCTATAATGGAAATTCGACAGTCTTCAAAATTGGTCAGAAAAGTATTAATAATAATTTCTGTAAATTTTCCTAAAGGTATCTACCCTTTGATTGAAAAATTAGGACCAAGCAATTCAAGCGTGAGTGTATTTATTGGAGTCGAGGGCAGCAATAGTGAGTTGCAGCTGCCAAATAGAAACATCTGGTGGCTGAATGGGTAAGTTTTACGTGATAAAAATGTATTTGTCATTTTCATTAAATGAAGCAATCCTCAATGGATGTTTGTGTAGAATAGAAGGTTTGAAATGTGTACAATAGGTTGGAAATAGTATGAAATACCTTCCCGCCCGATGAACTCATGTAAAGAAATAAACAAACGGTGATGGGTAGGACTATTAAGACGACTAAGAGACAGTGTAAGACAGGCAACCCACAGCAAAAGAAGAGAGAAAGAAGACCAATAAATATCAGGTGGAAATAATTATATACAAAGACACATAGTTTTCGTAGAAAATGGAATGAACAGGAAGCCATTGCTAAAGGTAGGGCAAAATGTAGAAGTTTGGTGAAAACCTAAGCTCCGCATGGGCAGCTAACAAGTGTATAGATATTTATTAAACAGCTATACATTTTTTTCAATTCCATAAAGCATAAAAGAAATCAACTTTGTAAATAATATGCTGCGAGCAGGATCCAAACCCGCAACCTCTTGAGCTCATAGCAAACTGATTAATCACAGTGCCAGGGAAATCACCCCTCTCCAACACCCCACAAATAAGGCTCAAAATGTATAGAGAATTGCTTTTATTGTACTGGTCAAGTTAGGGGAGGAACACTGGCCTACAGAGATGGATATTCAAAGAAATGTGTATGGTAACACTGAGGAACTCTCAAACACAGCAGCAAACATTAAGAAAACCAGACTTGCTGTGTAGGCATGTCAAACTGCGAAACAGAAGAAGAATAAGATTGTACTGAAGTTTCCCCATATGTATTCCGTACCTCTCAATGAAGTGGAAAAACGGCCTGCTGAGAGTACTACTCATGCATGTAACTCCGTAGCTTCAAGTGATAATCCCCACGGATCAATGCACTTGTAAACAAGACATCATGACCCAGGATCACTTGAGGATAATTTGAAGAATTATTTTCATTTTCTCCGCATGCTCCCTACTTGAATTTACTTGAGGATAAAGCAAGTAGCTCAACAATTTTGCCGGGGAGATCCCCAATTAAATTGATTGCCCTGTTTTCTATTCATATTTTATTTCATTATGTGTTGTACCATCTACGAAATGAACATAAATAGTAACAATGTAAAATGTGGCACAACTCAGAAATTCGTCTTACAGCGAACTAAATAAATTATTCGCATAACATACCAGTTTAGAGATCTTTCTTGTACAAGAAGTGTTTTCACACTGTATTGTTTGATAAAGATGTGAAATGAATTTGCGAAATACATTGTTCCTGCTAGAAAGAAATAAAGTCAATGACAAGAAAATGTTGAACGATGTTTTGTTTGATAAAGATGTAAAATGAATTTAGGGAATACATTTCTCCTACAGGAAAGAAATCAACAAATCAATGTCAGATTTCCTGAACGTACAGACAGATGAGTTTCACACTGCTGATATACCTTTCATGCTAGTCTCATTCCCATCGGCTAAGGATCCGGAGTGGGAGACAAGATTTCCAGGTATGGAGTCTGGTTTTATTTTATTTTATGTGTCGGGGGGGGGGGAGAAATATGGTTATGATGATGTTGATAATAATGCTGATGATAGTAACGATGGTGACCATATAACCCCCAAGAAAGTTCGAGTTTACCCCTCTTGTTCTATATGGTAGAGTATTGGCCATACTGCCATGTGGACAGGCAACACAGAGTACCAAACATATACTTCAAGAGTGTTCTGAGTATGAACGCTGAGGCAAACATATTGGCTAGAGGAAACAATATTGGAATCAAAGCTCTAAGGGACACTGTATTAATTACAATAGACGAGTTTTATTCAGAAGGTAGAATTACAAATATAGACATGTTTCAAGTGAACTAAAGAAGTGGCAGAGTTTCCTTTCAACTTAAAATTAATTTTTCTCTTGGATTTGTTTGTGTGGGGATGTTTCCAGATTTTTTTTCAAATTTTAGTGCTCTCTCTCTCTCTCTCTCTCAGTTCTTGCACATTGCTCAGATCCATATTAAATATTGTTCTGTAAACTCATGTTCTTCTTCTCTTTCTCTTACCATTTCGTACCCATTTTGTTTGTAACAGATGTGTTTTCATTCATTCTAAGTACTTGTCCAAAAAAACAACCTTTTGTTTCTTGTTGTAGAAACATATTGCTGTTTGGTGTCTTCTCTTATATTCTTGTTGTAGAAATATATTGCTGTGTGGTGTCTTCTCTTATTTTCTTGTTGTAGAAACATATTGCTGTGTGGTGTCTTCTCTTATTTATCCTTAATTATTATGAGACAATGTTTAAAAAATTTCTCATAGTTTTCAAATAAAATTGACTTCTGTGGATCACCCCGCCACCATGAAGAAGGTTACTCATGCTCTCAAAAGGTCGAGGAATTGTGCTATTGCTACTGAGTAACTGTGGTAGGCAACGCTAGTCATATATTTTTTGGTAACCACTGACTGCGCAGCTGAGCACTTATGAGAAACTGTATCCATGACTCTGGTTCATAACGGTAGTAGTTAATGAGTTTGCCTCTCTTTTGGAGAGGCGTGCCCCTTTCAACCAGTGGACAAAGTCCAATTAGGTTATATCAGGACAAACTTACATAAAATATTAGAGGTAACAAAGACCCCATCGATATATATATAATATCTGGTTCATAACTTAGCTTACCTTGACATTTATAGTTGATAAAATTATG
This sequence comes from Meghimatium bilineatum, assembly GCA_034231615.1. Lineage (NCBI taxonomy): Eukaryota > Metazoa > Mollusca > Gastropoda > Stylommatophora > Philomycidae > Meghimatium > Meghimatium bilineatum. The sequence goes on from CM067304.1 coordinate 1,486,445, forward strand.
TGTATTTATCTCCTTCAGGCAAGAGTGCTGTTCTAGTCATAACAGTAGCTAAATGGGATTGGTTCAAGGAATGGAAAGATGAGAAAGTGCGTCACCGCGGTGATCGTTATGAAGACTTGAAAGATATCATTGGTAGAAAGGTGTGGCAACAGGTGATTGAGTTATACCCACAACTTGATGGAAAGGTAAATATTTCTCTATAATTATTAATTAATTATGAGCTGATGTCACCACACTCCGGACAAACCCATGGGTGCCGCAAACAATGTTGAAGTGTATGCTGATTTCCTTTTGAATTTTAGGCCCATTTTCACAAATACAAATGAGCCTACAGAGTGACGTCACAAACTGCTAATAACGTGACACACTCATCATCAAGTGACATATTCTTTCCAGAACGGTAGTCTTTCCTATAGATCTCTTGAATTCTCCGTGGTCTTGAGCATGTTGCCCTGCATCTTCCAGTGACATGTGCAGGAATTCTTGAATGTCTTTTGTCCAACAGCGTCTTGGTCGGCCTTTCCCCTGTTGCCTTCTATCATCCCCTCCATTAACACTCTCTCCATGCCGTCGTGTCTCTTAATATGACCCAAAAAAACTACGCGACGCACTAACTACTTAAATTGCAATTTGTTATTTAAAAACTGTAAATGCAGTAGAACATGATAAGCATCTGATCTGGGATTGGACCATACCAGAATTAGTTATATAAGAACACGAGACAAATATATGTATCCAGTAACAAATAAACAAACTTACAGGTTATCAAGAACCACTTTTGGCAGGGGTGGAATGTTGTGAAGTTGTTTGATTTGGCATACAATGAGATGGAACTCGCTTTTCTCAAATAATTTTGCAATGAACAGTTCAGGTTGGAAGGAGGAGAGGAGGGCAAAGAAAATTATGGAATGATAATATAAAGGAAAGGTCTGCATGATTTTTCTAAACTCCTCCAAATGGCTGAGGATATAGTTGTTTGGAGAGCTTTTTTGTGATGTGGCAACCCTGTGATCCTAACGGGTTATGGATCTTATTATTATAATGATGTTTCCTGCAGCTTGATGATGATGAACACGTCCATCAGATGCCCAGATGTTCCAAGCAACTGCAAATGTCTCCCCTTATCCATTCTCACTATATCTGCACTCGACACAATCATATCTGGTCTTCTTCAGTGTTCATTCTCAAACTCCTGCTGGATCTCTCTTGTAGCAGGACATTGGTCCCACGAGATTTCAAGTAAGATGTAGTCCAGAGAACGGAAATACGTTGCATCACCGTTTTACTTGCACCAATGGCCCGACATATCTGTATTCTGTTGTAAATGGTCTATTTCTGCAATAAGCGGGTCATGTGCAGTAAATCAATGTGATAGAAAGTTGGAACAGGCTATAGAATCTATCCACTCATATTAACTCAGAAGGTTGGAACAGGCTATAGATAACATCCACACATACTAACACAGAAGATTGGAACAGGCTATAGAATCTATCCACTCATATTAACTCAGAAGGTTGGAACAGGCTATAGATAACATCCACAAATACTAACACAGAAGGTTGGAACAGGCTATAGATAACATCCACAAATACTAACACAGACTATTTTACATCTTTCAAAGTATGGACTGAGAAACAGACACTATAACAGCCCTAGAAGTCACAGAGAGTCAGTGGAGAGCTGCAGTAACAGCCTCAACCTCCATCCTCATACTGCAAGTAATTATCCTATATGTCCCGTTGCTCTTAGCAAATAATCTTACCACTTGCACTAGCTATAAAAATCCCAGTCAGATTATTCACCATGATGGACAGAGCTATCTGTAAACACTTTGAGATCATCATTTCATGTGTTCCTCTTTCCAGTGATTAAAAGCCAGGAATTGCAACAGTCATTTGATTTACTGGTAGTCTTATTTTTTTAATTTAGAAAACAAAAATGATTTTATTAGATTTACATGTTTATTGACAATTGGTAATGAGACCATGAGACTGCTGTAAAACTATACAAAAATAGTACTTATGTAAAATACAAGGTCATTCAGTTTTGCAATGAACTCACCCAACAGACTATAGGGCAGGGCTATTCAACTATATTTACTCGGGGGCTAAAATGTAGAAAATGGGGATCATCACTGGCCAGAGGTCCGAATATAGTTATACACATGTACTTTTTTATAACTATTTCACTGTTTTAGCAATGATCCGCGGGCCACTTACTAGGCCTCCGCAGGCCAGATTTGGCCCACAGGCCGCCATTTGAATAGCCCTACTATAGGGTATATGAATGAAAAAAATATAGATAACAGTATACAAGATAGTTTCAGTTTTGCAACCTCAAGGTCTTTTTCAAGAAAATATAAGACAGTAAAAATAGCAAATATTAAAAATAAAGGCACTATCACATAAATAAAGGCACTATCACATAAATAAAGGCACTATCACAAAAGTTTTAGACAGCAGATATCGACATCCAAGGTAACAGTAATGTACGTCTAACACCACAAACATACACCCCACCCCCATATCCATCCCATCTACAGGGATGATGCCACCTGCTGAGAGCACTACTCTATCATGAACTAAAATCCCCCGGGATCGGGGGGAAAATCCACTTTATAAATCCATTTTGACAGTAACCAAAGCTTTGCAATGTGTCTGCTCGCAGACTATCTGCGAGCATTCCTGCATACTCAATGACACGATGAGCATGATTGTGAAAGTTCAGGCGAGATACATTCGGGAACAGTGGCTGGATGCAGTGAAGAATTCCTGTATGCGTAAAGTGACTTTCATTTTTGCACCGGGACATGCAGGAGTCCGGGGTAATGAGAGAGCAGATAGGTTGGCCGCACACGCTGTTACTACGGCTGTTGGTGGAGCGATTGATCGAACAGACATTTTGAACGCCCTACGGGAAAACGCACGAGAAAATGACTAGAATAAAGGGATTTTATTTTCGTGAGTTTGAGTTTCATTGGTTAGCCTTGGCTGTTTTGGCATGCAATTCCACATATATAGTAACCAATGAAAATCATGACAATACTAAAAAAATCACGAGTGAAGTCTAGTTTATGTGCTGCTAACAGGACTCAACTGGAGCCAGGGCATGCATGTATCAGACAAGGACATCTATAACTGGATCATCAACCAGCTCAGTTATGACTGGAGGGGGCTGGGGTAGGTCGCTCTGGCGTTAACTTTTACCACATTAAAATTTTGAACTACCCTGGATTCGAATCTAAAAATAACATTATTAAAAATGATTAATTCTCAGAAAGTATACTTGGAAGTAGGAACACCCGTGACCAACCACCACTACCTGGCCAGTCCACAAGGTGAGATGTCTGGCTTAGACCAGAAAGCATTACGTTTCTCTGCCGATGTTACCAGTAAATTACGACACGACACTGATATTAAAGGACTTTATTTGACAGGTTTGTATTGTCATGATTCCAGTTTACTGGTGTATCTCCCATGTCTTATTCTTCCAAATAATTTCAAATTTGTTTTTCCTTTTAAAGCTGTACTCTAGTGACTATGAAAACTTTACTACATAATTATTGTGTAAACTGTGGATAGAATATTTACAGAACTCTCGTATGTATTCCTATGTATAATCCCTTAACATGTCTTGGTCATAAGGGTACCATATTGAATAAACAAAAATAGGTAGATGTGTTACCAAAATAAAACATAACACAACCTAACAACGAGATACAGGCTCGTTGTTAGGTTGTGTTATGTTTTATTTTGGTAACACATCTACCTATTTTTGTTTATCTTGACATTTGCCCGGTGTTACTCCAGCCATCTGCTTCCTGTTTAGGGTTGTTACCCAACACTGGAACATTTATCCCTTACCATATTGAATGCATCAACACATGGTCACCCAGCGATTTCTATCTTCAGCAGTTAAGACCAGTGAGGAATAATCGTACCCTATCCAGTCCATGATATGGTCTGTTCATGCTTTCATTTGCCCTCTTCTGTTTCTTCCACCTTCGATGGTTCTTTGCAGTATTGTTTTGGACAAGGAATCATGTCAGCACACATGTCCACACCGTGCAAGTTTTCATCGTTTCACTATTGAAAGAAATGGTTCTTGTAGACCTGAATACATCTCTATTTCTTTGTTCATTCTCAAACTCCTGCAGATTAGCAGGATGTAGTCCCGAGAACAGAATACATTATTTCATGGTTTACAGCATTGCTGAGATAACTGCGCCTTTAGCCTAACACCTCCGACTTCAGCATGGCTGTAGGTCACATTGGCCCTATATGGGATGGGACAGCTAAGTCCACTCCACAGCTTCCTTAGTCGCTTCTTAAAACATACACGGAAGGTAAAGAGTGTTGCTATTCTTTGCTCCCTTCTCTGGTCCGGGAACTCACGGGCGCAACTCTATTTTATTTCTTACGTATGTATTTCTCTTTTGCTCTCTATAGGAGATTCCTAGAATTCATCTGTAACATTTGTATTTGAAGGTTTGTAGTCATCTCTCCATGTCCGCATCGAGTGTCCAACTCTCACAACCCTATAAAACAATAGAATGCACTATTGAGTTATAAAGTTTGATTTTGCAATCTAGCACTGATGTTGCTATTCCAAATTAAGTTTAGTCTGGACATAGAAGTGACCACTGCCTGGTAAAACATACAATGATGTTGACTGGTTATACATGTCTTCTCTCTTATTACAACAAATATTTGTACCTAAAACTAATGCAATAATTAATTCCATTCTTCGAATTTCGTACGCAGGTATTGATGCTTTCGCTGTTGGATTTATTTCTGCGACCATCTCTGGATTATTCTGTGCATCAAAGATCTTAAACAGAAATGGTTTTAATGATTTGCTCAAACTGGCAGAAGAAATTAAAAAACCTGAACCTGTTGCTAATGGAGGTTCTTGACCTGTTGCTAATGGAGGTTCTGGACCTGTTGCTAATGGAGGTTCTGGACCTGTTGCTAATGGAGGTTCTGGACCTGTTGCTAATGGAGGTTCTGGACCTGTTGCTAATGGAGGTTCTTTTAAGCAGTGATGATAATATTAATTGTAGAAAAAAAATGTGGCAGAGTGGTACACAGAGTATATGACAGCCAAGGTACCGAGTTCGATCCCTGCCACAGGCCATTGTTCATCAGGACCATTCAGAATGCAGTGGCACATTACTGTACATATTTATATTGCTTAGAAAATCATTAAAGCCAAAAAATGTTGGATTGATGGCTACATACTAAATAGGATACAGTACTAATTTAGAAACAAAAAGTTCATGTAAATTTGTGTTGTTTCAGTTTCAAAATCATGTTGAAAATTTAAATTGTTTTACCTCTTTATCATTTTCTGGAAATGTTGACATCAATGTTGAAAGTGGATGGCTAGTGTGTTGCACACAAATCGCTAGATCGGTATACTTAGTTACAACTTTTTCAATCTGTGAGTCACGGATGCTCAGTGCAGTAACATATAAAATGTAAAAGTTGGACTGTTGTCACACGATTTCACCACCCATCTCTGTATTCAACTGATGTTTTCTTATTTTGTTTGGATGAGAACATTGTCTGCACTTGGGTATCTGATGGAAGCTGATGCAGTTTAGATGACTACTGGCTGTATCATGCCGTGATCGATGTTGAAAAATAAGGAATTGATTTCTACCGTCGACTATTTATGTTGTATTTTGGTTATATCATAACTGTTGAGCCGAATGTTCTTTGTGTTGTTTCTGAGCATCAGTTCAACTGTTCTCATGCTATACAAAAACGATATACTTGATATAGTTAATTGTTTGTTAGACTGTATTATTCTCTTGACTGGTCTTTCTTATTGTTTTTGTGGATTCTTTATAACATCTGACAATATTAATGAAAAAAGAATTCGAGTTCTTCGCAGTTCAGAAATAGATTAGAAAACAGTTTGGACTAAAAAGATGCACTTGCAATAATTTTAAAATATTTCTAACATTTATCCATTATTACATATAACATTGTCAATTCATTTTTTTTTTATTACACATAAAATTGTATATATATTTTTTATTAATACATATAAAATTGTGCTTTTGTTTATTAACTTTTAGTGTATGCAGACTAGAACCTCATTTGTACAAACTGCTTCTAATGAGACTTCTATGAAATATCAATTCACTTGGCGTTTGGCAAAAATATGGTTTACCAATTATATTTTGGCTACTATTGATAAAGGGCTATAACTAAAATAATACCCAACTTACAAAATGTGATTATACTGGCTTCCATAGAATATATCGGTTAAGCGCTGGTGATGTAATATTTTTCAGTTTTTTTAAATATAGATGATATATAGCACTTCCCGAGCCATGTGCTAGGTTGAACTAACACTTTGTGCTCACATTCATGACATGCACACTGTCTATAAATATTCATGCTAGTAACTGCATCACTATTGTGCTGCGGAAACCTTTATAGACACAATTTCAAAGTCAAGTGTTGTTTTAGAATCCCATACCAGTAAATTAACTACCTTGTGATCAATGAAATGATTTCTTTTGTTTCGTTGTTTGATGTTACAAATATTGTCATATTTTTTTATACTGGAAATATAAATAAAGCTTTGCACAGTTTTTTTAATGCAAATATACTTCTTGCTTCAAGATGCCTGTGGGAATAAATGTGTTTGGTTGATGGTGCAAATATTGTAGCCTTGCTAAATTATAATACAAAATGAATAGTTTTTTCAGAAACATTAAATAAATTTAATAAAAACTGAAGACACAATAAAATTGTGTAGCGCATGGTATATACATACAAGCACAAATGAAAATACGCACAATACATATATGTACAGATACACACATGCACAGATACATACATGCACAGATACATACATGCACAAATAACGAAGATTCAGCTTATCTAGCCATCTAACTTCCGTGCTGTGTTGGGGTCTGAAATGGAGGGGGAGGATAAAGAATAGTAACAGTATCAGGATACCTGCCATGCATGTTGTAAGAAACAACTAACAAAATTTTGTGGTGGAGCTGACTGGCCCATCCCATAAATGGTAAAGTTACCCAAAAGCCATTCTGAAGTTGGATATGTCAGACTGAAAGGTGCAGATATTGCAGCTCGGCTGTAAACCATGACAACATATTCCGTTACCTAGACTACATCCTGCTATTCTGCAGGAGTTTGAGAACACAGAAGAAAAATAGTATGGTCTAAGAAGAAAGCTTCTATTTCTTTCATGATCGCAAGCATTTTCTTACAATTTTTGTCCTGTCTGCACAGATGAGATCGCAGCATGGAACACAAATTAAAACTGCAAGTGAAACCACTCACTTGATCACTATTGCTTCTAGATTTTATGAGCAGGGTGTTAAATTATGTGCTGCTCATTTTCTGACAAAGTGTGTGGCCACATAGATTAGAAGGAACATTGCTCCCCACAAAAATATGCTCTTTATATACATCAAATTGTCCAGAATTTTCCAAACAAGATGATAGTGCATAAGTAATTAAGGTCAAATGTCATTTGGTATGTTTTTCTGGAACTGATAACTGTTCCAAGGGAGATTATTCTTGATATGAGTTATCATCTCAACTGTTTGGAGCATGGGTTGCTTAGGAAGTACAGTATAATATAGCAGATTTCCTAACCTGTTAGGATAAAGAGTTGCTGTGAAGCAAGCATCAACATAGAGATCTTCATTATCTCTTTTCGTCTGTGGTGCGGACAAGTGTGAATAATTCAATCCTACCTACCTGCAAAGTCTCACCCACCTTTCTACCCACTAAGCCACCTACTTACCCATTTAACTTCCCAACCTACTTACCCATGTAACTTCCTAGCCTAATGCCTGGAAAAAAATCTGCCTACTTACCCATGTATCTACCCAAGCTATCCTAGTACATATCTGACTATGATGTACTTAGCCTACAGTTAACTGCATAATATATTTACATAATCCAACATCATATCTTTACATAACCAAAGATTTTTTTAAACAAAATCTTAAAGAATAAATGCTCATCACATCAATTGCCTCAAAAGAATTATCTAGATTTTCCTATCACATTATTGTTACTAAAATTAATTATCTGCAGTCATTTATCAGCTGTGCCAATATCTGATCTAATCAATGACATGACTGATTATCAATTATCATCTAATCTATACATCATTGCAATAATAATAGGCATAATCATCAATCAATAAGTTTGACTTTATCTATCCATCAGATATCTCGCATGAGTAGCAACTAGGGCCTGGACTTCAAGTCCAGAGGGCAAAAAATAAGGCCACAGTCTTCATTCCAGGCAACTGAGGAAAGTTGAGGGATGGACTGACAAGCTGTGAGGAAGTCAATGTCTCATCTTGTGTAATTTCTCAACTTTTGTCTTCTGTCAAACGGTCCCATGGATAATGTAGAGACGCAGGCCAGTAAACATTACACTTTTGTCCGTTTGTGGCAGACTCCTAGGTGGCAGGGAATGCTAGGTATGCCATCACTACTGATGGGTCAAAAAATCTGACGAATGAATGATGAACTAGCTACATTCCTGGCAGGATGCAGTGATACCGGAATGCCTGCCTTCAGGTACTAAGCATGCAACCATAAACCCCATTTAACACAACTACGACAATCAATACAAGGTAACTGCGTGAAACGTAACAACAATTGTACTTACGTAAAACACAGGTTTATATAATCGCTTCAATCAGACATGACAGACTATAACTAAAACTAGTGGGTAATGATGTGCACACAGGAAAACATACAAATTACAATACACAAATTATATTCAACGTTTCAACCGAAAGGTCTTTATCGAGATACACACAAAATATCAAAAGACGACGAATGGAAAATTTATCACAACAAACAAATGTATCAAACGGAAATATGGAAATGAGATGATGGAAGGTCAGGAAGTACATAAAAAATGTAAATATATGTGGAAACGAAACGAACAAAAAGATGAGTAAATGACGGAACAAAAAGAATAAAGACAAAGACCACACCAACCCAGTACTAGACATAAGAGTGGTCGGAATTGAGTCCAAAAGGCTCGAGTGTACCCATTTAAAAAATGAGACGATTTTCTAGAGCTTACCTAGATCTATCATCGGTGGTGCAGGATCTGATGGCATCTTACGTGGTTCAGATGCACTCTATTTCATTTCCCAGGGCCACTTTCTCCATCGATGAGGCCTTTACATGTTAGTCCCGAAATGTCATTTACGTGATCATATGTAAACGCTGCGGCAAACAGTACACCGGGGAAACCGGCTTAAGATTGAGCGATCGTTTTTGTAACCAGCTTCATGCCATTAAACACAGAACATCCACTTCTAGTTAGTTAGTTAGTTAGTCGTCGGATCATCATCACTGCAAACTGGATACACCCATAGTTGCTCTGATCTCTCCTTGAGTGTATCCGCCATCATACTTCTGCTGACAGTACCGGTCCTATGCTGGTTGACCATCATTCTTCTGCGCCCTCCAAAATGTTCACCTCTATCAACACCGCATTTCAATCCCTGCTCTTTAATCCTAACCATTGAAAAGGAATCATCATCCACATTAGTCTCACTCTTAAGGAGTTCAAAACGTCAGCGCGATCCATTGCCCCATCGACCTGTGCCACAATCGCGCACGATGCCAGTTAATCTGCTCATTCATTGCCTCGAACGCCCACATGTCCCGGAGGGAAAATAAATGTAACCACTTTCAAGCTTCACTCCTGTGGCCACACGCTTCAACGGCGATGATCATCATGGTGCTTTTGATATTCAGGTCACCGCCATCAGATCCTGCACCACTGATGTTTTTTTAATGGGAAAATACTCCCCTTAGACTTGGGTACTTCTGTGTTAACCCGCTCGGCAAGGAGGGTGGGGGTGTCTGTCGTGGTTTGTTCCCTTAGCCTAAAGTACTCCCGTAAAGATCCATTTACGCTGGTGAGGTTGATGGACGCTTATAAAGCTGCCTAGACATCTGCTCGGGGATGCATTGAGATCATTTCAGTGTACACGGTTGTAAAAGAAATTTTAATGATGACACGTCCAGAAAGGCAACACATACAGTTATAACACCGAGCGAAGCTGAAAAATCAACCTCAATAAGCATCCACACAATACTTATGAAGGTGCAAGCACGCTGGGCAGGCCATCTTGTGCGTATGAAGAACTCGCGTTTGCCAAAACAAATATATTATGGAGCACTCAAAGCAGGTTTTCGAAAAGCTGGTGGACAGAAAAAGCGCTTCAAAGACACGCTAAAGTCATCCTTGAAACATCTTAACATTGACGTAGGCGCTTGGGAGAGCATCGCTCAGGATAGAACAGCATGGCGTTACAGCATTAGAACGGGAGCACTAGCGGCGGAAGAGTCCAGACAAGGAACTGCAAGACAGAAGCGGACACGTAGAAAAGAAAAAACATCTCAACCTCATACAGATACCTTCTATTGTTGTCAATTCTGTAAAAGAACATTTTGTGCGAGTATTGGTCTTGCAAGTCATTTAAAAACGCATATTAACTTTTATTATTTATTGTTATTATTATTATGGTTGAGTTTTTGGTCATCGTCGATAACGACGGACGAACATCATCATCATCATACATAAATTCGAATGTGGTATTTGATTTTGTTTTATTTATTTTACAAACAATTAGGCCATAAACAGCTCCAACTATCTGGCAGCTATAAGGGAGTTCACTCTGTTGTTAAATTTTACCAGCGAAGGTTAATGGGCACCTACCTACACTGTTTTGTTTACTAAATGTTAGACTCAATGAGTCGTATTAGATTGTTTCAAACGTTAAGAGGGTTCCATGGCCATACAGGTGAAACATGGAACAAGTTAGCATCGTTTTGGAGGAAAGAGTTTTCAACATCCCAAGTTGTTGAAAGGTTAGTTAGTTAGTTATTCCTCTAGGGCCAAAGACGGCACAACGCACATAGATGATAGACTTTCACATTGACTCACATACTGACATAGTGCCTGGCATAGGGCGGATGCCATAATATATTGTCCATTGATATTCATATAATATTTCCATGTCTCTCGTTTCATTGCAATTTGCTTTAGATCTTCATTGTTTCTGATACCGATGGTGACACGTTCTCTTTTAATAGTTCTACATAAAGTTTCTTGGCGCTTTCATCGTTCAAGTAACTGTTGTGACCTTTGGCCTGGATTCACGGTGTTTCCTAACCTCCACCATTGTGACTTTGCAGTGTTAGATAAGTTGTGTAAGATTATAGATTTTGGTAAATGGGGGTTAAAAGATTAGAATTAGTTTTATATATTTTTTGGGAGGGGGGGGGGAAAGGGTTAGAATCAGTGTTTAGAATTAATAATTAATTCTCTAAGAATTCTCGGCGCATTTCACGTTCAAGTAACTGTTGACCTTTGGCCTGGATTCACGGTGTTTCCTAACCTCCACCATTGTGACTTTGCAGTATTAGATAAGTTGTGTAAGATTATAGATTTTGGTAAATGGGGGTTAAAAGGATTAGAATTAGTTTTATAGATTTTATTGGGACCCCCTCCCAATAAAGGGGTTTAGAATCAGTGTTCAGAATTAATAATTAATTCTCTAAGAATTCTCATTCCTAAAACCACGTCGCGCGCTTGGACCATCCTTTTCGCTTCTGCGGTGTGACGTCACGGCATCCATTAATTTCATTGGCAGTGCGCGGAAATCCATGACGTCTGGTAGTCCGGAATATAAACATTGCGCTATTTATAGCACAGTGGTTACTTGAACAAGAAATTTACCGAATTCTCATTCCTAAAACCACGTCGCGCGCTTGGACCATCCTTTTTGCTTCTGCGGTGTGATGTCACGGCATCCATTAATTTCATTGGCAGTGCGCGGAAATCCATGACGTCTGGTAGTCCGGAATATAAACATTGCGCTATTTATAGCACAGTGGTTACTTGAACAAGAAATTTACCAGTTTCTTTTATTCTTCCTCGTTAAACGTTTTCTCTTTCTTTTTTGGTGACCACATTTAAACTTGACAAGTGGAGTCTTTCGGTATTTTTATAGGCATTAGGACAAAATTTTCAAAATGGGTGTACATCATCATAAATACCACAGTTAGATAGCCCTTGAAAATTGCAATCCAACTTTACCTCAACCAAGTCTCTACGTCAATTCTGAAAACAGTTATGAATTTTTTTCGAATTAATTTTCGCATCATGATAATTACATGGAACATATAAGGAAATATGAAATGACAGTTGTCAAAAAGTTGTGGCCCTGCCTTAGAACCAAGCCACTAATTTATGAATATCAAAGTTATTTGCATTAAAAAATATAACAAATTATACATTCTCTTGTTCAGGAAGACAAGACACACCTGTTCATTACATTATGCTAACTTTCTGACGCAGCCAGAATTAATTAATAATTTAAAATGACGTCTAATTAGCATAATTGCAATTCAATGTATCATATACATTTTTCACATTTATTAATTATTTAGGATGAAAAATATAACAAATTATACATTTTCTTGTTCGGAAAGACAAGACGTGGCTGTTGATAACATTCTTCTAATTTTCTGACGCAACCAGAGTTAATAAATAATTAACAATGGCGTCTAATTTGCATAATTACATTGTAATATTTAATATATATTTATTACATTTTTTAATTATTTAGGATAAAAATTATGGCAAACTGTACATTTTTGTGTTTGTGAAGAGAAGACGCATCTGTTGGTTACATTCTAATAATTTTCCGACACAGCCAGAGTTAATAAATAATTAACAATGGCATCTAATTAGCATAAATGCAATTGTATGTTTAATATATTACATTTTTTAATTATTTAGGATAAAATATATTGCAAACTGTACATTTTTGTGTTTGTGAAGACAAGGCGCATTTGTTGATTATATTGTGTTAATTTTCCGATGCAACCAGAGCCATAATAATGGCGTCTAATTAGCATAATTAAAATCTCTTCTTTGCTCCCCTTTATGGCAACACGCATATGGCTGGCAATGTCATCTCAGCCCTCTTTGTATCTGAAATATATTTGATTATTATTATTATTACTGGCATTTGGTATCACAGGTACATAAACAATTCTATTTCAAAGGTATGGGTGAAATACTAGTTAGGTATGTGCACCAAATTTTCAAAATGGTTTGACATCATTATGAATATACTTTTTCCTATATTAGTGATATTTAATTAGCCCGATATAATTAAATACTTTATTATATATGTTTTGTAGTGTAGATATTCTTATGTAGAAAATTTGATGATAAAAAAAACAAGAGACAAAGATATCAAAAAGAATGAGAAAGTTTGGAAGATGCTGCAGTTGACGTTCTCTACATTGATGATTTATTATTAGGTCTAATGAACGGAGAACGCATCTCTCAAATTAAAATGAACTTTATGAAATTTCCATGAGAGAATTATAAGAATTGGACTTCATAAACAATATATATTTAATGTACAATGTGTTTCTGGTATAATTATCCACATTAAACATGACGATTTGACTAAGAAAACACTTAGACTTAAGTCTAAATCGTCATGGCGACGGACGCAGGATAGCACACGCACCTATGCATTGTTTTGTATCAATAATTTGAATTATTTTACATATAAATCTTAGATTTGTTACTAGAATCATTTAAAATTGATCCAGAGAAATTAAAATTGGCAAGAATTGTAGTTGTTAAACGTAAATTTCTTTAAATAAGAGACATTTCAGAATTACTGATGCGGCCGGAAGGAATAGCGCGAAACAATATGGCGGCTAAGGAACGCATGACCGATCTGCAGTGGGTCTTTATAAATTAGATAAAAATTACCGGGAACTTCCAACAATAGTGAAATTTCGTATATAAAGAGAAAAATGGTTGCTATATTTGTAAGACATGTAAAATTATACTATCACTATAAAACTAATTGGATACACGTGTGCAAAGATGAAAATCACTTACCTGGGCTTGTTTAATAAATAACTGTAAAAATTATAGAACGTTTTTCCAATGGATAGTTACTGAATTCGAGGCACAAATGAATGAGAAAGCTTAAACAGTTGTTTTTTATAGGCAATAAGGTTGCGTCTAGTTACCTAAAGACAATTGCATTGGTCAGTGTTTCACATGATGCAAAAAATAGATTCTTGGACGCTACCAAAACAAGGGAAGTAAAATAAGCCAATTACACGTTTACGTCCCCTTATTATTTCCTAACGCCTAATTTTTATATTATAATATTTAATTATTCATAGCGCGTGTCAGATGTAAATCTCGCGAAGCTTTCTCTTCTAATATAGGTGGATAAATATTCTTGTTTTGATTCTTGTCTGACAACTGTTTTTGATTTGAAGTCTGATCAACGTAGGTTCAGTAGCCTTCTAAGACATTTATTTTGTTGAAAGGTAGACACTTTTATTTTTGTAGTGATCTATTCCACTATGACTATCACCAGCAGGCATTAGGTTAGGGAATCGTAACTCGAAGCTAACTAGAGTTTCAGTGAAGATTGTTTCCCTTGTATTGGCTAATGTCCGTTAATATATTTTCCGGATCACGTGCATACTGACCAATTCAATTGTCAGTGGGTGACGCGAGGTCAGTGCCTATAAAAGGGAACTGTTTCAGTTTTGGGCAAAACTACAGATTAACTCTTCACTGTGCTATAAATAGCACACTTTACATTTTTAACCAAGTAACATGGATTTCTCCCGATTGAGCATGTCCAGTTACTACATAATAAATATTCATTTTTATTAGTAATTTATTTTTAAATTTATAACTAATTCTATCCCTAACCATAATCTAAATAATAATTCCAAATTAATATGCCTTTTCAATTAATATACCTCAATTTTAAATACAAATTTTTCTAATCACACTGCAAAGGTTAGGTAATACTTTGAAACTAGAACAAAGGTCACAGTGAAGAGCTAAACCGTAGTTGCGCCCAGTTTTGTCATCCACTAGATGATTACAATAGTTGATTGGGGTCTATGTTACCTCTAATATTTTATGGTAGAGCGTCTTGGTACAACCTAATTGAACTTTATTGTCCTGTGGTTGAAAGTCGTGTGACTCTCCAAAAAAAATATAAACTCATTAACTACCTTTGTCATTCACTCTAAACCAATCTCCAAGTTCTCTTAGGGATAACACTATCTCCATCCAGTCCTTTCAGGACTCCCAACCTCCCCCCCACTCCCCCAGGATTCTCCACAGTTTTTCAGCCACTTGTATAGAGGAACGCTCACCACCGGATACGACTAGCACTATGGACTATCTTTGGCAATAATTACAAGCACGGTTCTCTATCTCCCCAGACCATAGGGTCACACATAGAATAGATAAAAGGCAACATGACTGGAAATAACCAACATAGACTCCACCTAACACTATAGATTTTCGGCGCAACTACTGTTTAGCTCTTCACTGTGACCTTTGTTCTAGTTTTTTTAGGTATTACCTAACCTCTGCAGTGTGATTAATAGAATTTGTAATTAAACTTAATTGAAAAGGAATATTTGGCATTAGTATTTAGTTTAGGGATAGGGTTAGAATTAGTTATAAATTAATAAATAAAATTATGTATATTAATTAAATTACGTAACCATTGCCATTTGGCTAACAGATAGTTGACTGGGCATTCGCAGTACATGTGTGCCATAAAAATCCATGACGTCAGCTTCTTAAAAATGTAAACAATGTGTGCTATTTATAGCACAGTGAAGAGTTAATCCGTAGTTTTTCCAGATTTTCTTTAGCAATAATAGCACGCACAATTTTTTTAATTTTCCCAGACCATAAGGTTACACATAGATAAAATCCAACACTGCCTGATATAACTAACATAGACTTCTGTCTTAGGTTGGAAGTTTAGTGCCTCGGCCAGAGGCTTTAATCCTCAATTTAACATACAGACAAATTTGTCATCCATTTCTACATTGGATTCTGCATAACCACGTTCATTGTGTAAAAATTACAGGAAGCCATTGAACAAGCCAAGGTAAGTTTTTTTAATTCTTGTACACGTATATTGGATTAGTTTGATTGTACGTTCTATGTGAAACCACATCTAACATATTCAGCAACCATTTCTCTCATTATATACGAAATTGTAATGTTTTTGGAAGTTGCCTGTAATTTTTATAAAATTAAAAAAAATGCTATGACGATATGTCGACCACGCTCACTTTAGAGGGCATTTTCTGCTGTACTATGTTGCTGTGTCGTTAATTATAAACAACTGTTTATTATGAGAGAAATGTATGTTATATAATACAATTCATGCCTCTTCTAATTTCTTTAGTTAATTTAAAGTGACACAAGTGTTTAGCGAAATATCTTCAAGCATTATTATGTTAAATAATTCAAGGGTACAGAACAAAAATTATGCCAGCATTTTCTGCTTGTCACACATCTGTCATCAACGATAAATGTTGTTGTGTCTCACTGTAATGAAAAGCAGGTAGTTTCAATTGAAACATTATTAGGCCTAGGTTTTTGTTATTAGAATTACTATAATGATATTTTGTATATTTATTTTAAAAGGGAAATCCCCATTGTTTTATAATGACATTGTAATTGTATAATTTTAGTATATTCAATTGTGCGAAAAGAAGAATTTTGTTTGTAAGTTAGTGCAATTTTTCTTCACTTTAATTTTTATCATAACTTTAAAAGTAAGATTATTTATAATTTTGTTCAATGAAGAATAAAGTCATGGCCACAATATTGAACATATTGCGGCACCGTTGTAAGTTTGTTATAGTTTCCATATCTATAATTTCAAATTTATTCAATAACTGGGCCAACGTGTTATCGTTATACATTTGATTTTTTCAGGAAGTGACAGTGATGGCAAACGAGGATAAGAAATCTATGGAGGATCTGAGGAGACATCTTGTAAATTTTGTACCAGAGCACCCTGTAAAGAAAGGGTACATTGCACAGCTGCTATTAGCCCCGGGCAAGAGCAAGCCTAAAGTGAATAAAATTTCAGAAGTGATACGAAAGATCAAGACTCTTGTGCTCGCTCCGGGACAAGAGAAGCATATCAAAGAAGTCTATCTTAGAATCCTTTTGAAAAAATTTGAACGAGAATTAAGAATGCAGATAAAACATTTGCATGAACCACACTGGTCCAATCTTATGCGTCTTTTTCTTGAACCGTATCCTATACCTTTTAGAGTTGTGACTAATGCTAATACTTTGCAGTATCCTGTGCCAACTGATATAACTGATATCACACCTTTTTCAGATGTATCTGATATGGCACCTTCTTTTTCAGATATATCTGATATGGCACCTTCTTTTTCAGATGTATCGGATATGGCACATTCTTTTCCAGATATATCTGATATGACATCTTATTTATCAGGTGTGTCATCGGCACCTTCTATCTCAGGTGTGTCCCCGGCACCTTCTATCTCAGGTATGTCCCTGGCACCTTATTTATCAGGTGTGTCACCGGCACCTTCTATCTCAGGTGTGTCCCTGGCACCTTCTATCTCAAGTGTGTCCCTGGCACCTTATTTCTCAGGTGTGTCCCGGGCACTTTCTCTTTCAGGTAAACTTAGGCCACCTTCCCCTAAGAAGATGAGGTACAACTGTGAAAAATGTGTAACCAAGCAGCGTACCATTATGAACATGAGGGATGTAAATATTTCTTTGAGAAGGCAGATCAAGGCTCTCCGCAAGCAGAATCAAGAGATAAATATCCCTGTGAAACGTAGAAATGAGACCTTGAAGAGGATGAAAAAATCCATTATGACATGGAAAGAAAAGTGCCAGAAGTTGACACTTAGAAAGGCTTGTCTGGAATTAACAAAAAAATCTTTGAAAGATGCACGTGAGAAAATCAACGACTTGGAAATGCAGCTTAAAAAGCATACTGCTAGAGTTACAGAACAAGATATGCTACTTAAAAAGGCCGAAATGTTAATTGACATACAGGATAAGCAACTGAGACACTATAAACATAATGCAAGTGTTAAGAAGAAGAATCAGAGACCGAAGAGACAGAAAGTTGGTACGACTGAACAGAAGCGTTGTAAAGATATTGCCTACATAGAGAACAAACTGGCAATTCATCACAATCATCTTACAAGGTAAATATATATTTTTTTATGTAGAATAAATGTTAATTTATAATAGTATTATGAATGTAGTGTATCGTTGCTCCTCTGAGAGGCAGTTGAAATATGTTACACTAATGGTGAAAGTAGTTTATTGTTGCTCCTCTGAGAGACAGTTAAAATATGCGACACTAATGTACTTGAAAACAAATGTTAAACATCATTTTGCAGTTGCAGATAGGGGGCAGCGTAGGGCAGTATTTAGTGCACTGTATTCGCATATGAGTGGTCCTGGGTTCATCCCCCTAGTTGAGGCAGTAATAATTTTTAGATCACAATGGCTCCCAGGTTGACCCAGCCTTAATTGGGTACTGGATTATTCTGTGAAGTAAAGACTGAGGGAGAGGAGATGGCTGCCACACTCATGCAGCAGAGTCACTGAAATGTGAGATTACAAACATCTCACACCCTTAAGGAGTTGATAAATGCTATGGGTAACTTGACCTGACTTTAGTTACAGTTCTGTAATATGGCCATTTTGAATATTAATTAACTGTGGCTGTTTCTGAAAATTTCAGTAAGATTACAACAAAATACGTCTTGTCTTTCCAAACACAAAATATATAATTTGTTGGATTTTTTATCGTAAATAACTAAGATATTTAACAGTTTGTGAAATTATGCACAATTGTACCTCATTTTCTTAGCCTAAGTTTACCTGAAAAACATTCTGCCATATCGGACACAACTGAAAGAGATGGTGCCATATACAGTTCCATTTTAATTATGCAAATTAGCCATCATTTTGAATATTAATTAGCAAGGCTGCTTCTGAAAATTACAGCCATATAATCAAGATATGTCTTGTCTCCCGAAACAAAAAAAATGGTATAGTTTGTAGGATATCTTTTTACAAATAATTCATATATTTATAAATTATTAACTTGTCTCTAATTCTTGGTCGCAGCTGTTTTGCGCATGTCATTTTATATTTCCTTGTACTGTGTATGTTCCATGTAATTATTTTGATGCAAAATTAATTCTGGAAGCATCAACCATTATACCCTGAGAGATTTACTGAAAAGCGGAGATCGGAGCCCATATGGACATGTCCGGTGTGCAAAGAGGATAATCAACAGACCTAATACCTAACCCTTCAAACAACTCTATCCCCCAACCATTCGGGGGAGTGTAGACAAATCACAAAATTTACGATGATATAAATAATTTGGCCAAGTGTGGTTTTTTGTGTGTGTGTGTGCTGCACTTTGTCATTTGATATTTTAAAATTCTATTTTGGTTCTTAGTGTAAACAAGTTTCAGTGTTTCACAGATAAATACATTTTTTTCATTTCTTGATTGACAGTGGTGACATTAGGTTGTCCTACACAACCTATCCTAACCAGGAGGACAGCATCATTGACCCAAAGAAGAAACCGATTATATTTCTTCACGGTTTGTTCGGTGCAAAAGGGAATCTCCACAGTGTATCCAAGCATCTAGCAGATAATGGTAGACAGGTGAAGAATATTATCACTTAGTTTGTATGTAAGAAGTAATTTAGTTTGTATGTAAGAAGTAATTTAGTTTGTATGTAAGAAGTAATTGTTCTATAGAAGTGATACTGCTGCATTATTGTAAGAAGTAATTGTTCTATAGAAGTGATACTGCTGCATTATTGTAAGAAGTAATTGTTCTATTGAAGTGATACTGCTGCATTATTGTAAGAAGTAATTGTTCTATTGAAGTGATACTGCTGCATTATTGTAAGAAGTAATTGTTCTATTGAAGTGATACTGCTGCATTATTGTAAGAAGTAATTGTTCTATTGAAGTGATACTGCTGCATTATTGTAAGAAGTAATTGTTCTATTGAAGTGATACTGCTGCATTATTGTAAGAAGTAATTGTTCTATTGAAGTGATACTGCTGCATTATTGTAAGAAGTAATTGTTCTATTGAAGTGATACTGCTGCATTATTGTAAGAAGTAATTGTTCTATTGAAGTGATACTGCTGCATTTATTTCTCATATATAGAACAAATTTCTCATATATAGAACAAATTTCTCATATATAGAACAAATTTCTCATATAGAACAAATTTCTCATATATAGAACAAATTTCTCATATATAGAACAAATTTCTCATATATAGAACAAATTTCTCATATAGAACAAATTTCTCATATAGAACAAATTTCTCATATATAGAACAAATTTCTCATATATAGAACAAATTTCTCATATATAGAACAAATTTCTCATATATAGAACAAATTTCTCATATAGAACAAATTTCTCATATATAGAACAAATTTCTCATATATAGAACAAATTTCTCATATATAGAATAAATGTTCCTACTATGTGCTCTTTGTTGCAGGTCATCACTTTTGATGCTCGTAACCATGGAGACAGTGAACATACCTCCGACATGGATTATTACCACATGGCTCAGGATTTGGAAAGATTGATGGAAGATTTACAGCTGACGGCACCAATCATCATGGGACATAGTATGGGTGGTAAAACTGCAATGACATTGTCGTTGACAAAGGTTTGAGTTTTTGTCTGCTTTTAGAAAAACACATGTTTTCAGTAACTGTTCTTGACTACAGTCACCAGTTGCTATGCATATCCTTTAAATGGGATATCACGATTGCAGACAAACATTCATCTGGTAATAGAGAAATTGACAGAAGACATAAATTACTTCCATTTCAGCTAGTGGTCGACTAAAGAGAATGTGATATAAATAAAACGTGACTGTATATAGCAGCCGATATAATCCGTCAGAATTGTTCAAAATAGCAGCCATTTTTTAGGAATATTAAACAATTGAAATTTTTATTTTAAAGCTGATAATTATCGGCTTGTTTAATTTGTTTTCAAAGGCAATATTATATGAACTCACATTTTTTTGTTACGAAGTAACATAAGAAATAGAACAGGCATAGTTAATAATAACATATAATAATAGAACAATTAATACAGAAATAATATTAATTTAGAACGTTGTTTAACAAAAAAATTAATTAATCGTCCGAGTAGCATCCTGCCAGAGGACAGACAAAACATACATTATTTTATACTTTATGTTGAAGAGCGATAATGTGCGTACACCATGAAGAGATGTAGAAGACTAAGACAAGAAACCAGGATAATATCTAACCACAGGCACTGTACACCATGTCAGTCGTAGATTCAAGATTGAGTTGATGAACAACATAGCAGATACAACACCATAATGATAGAACAAAGCAGAATACAACACCATAATGATAGAACAAAGCAGAATACACATCGAAAGACCAAGATGGAGACATCCATAACTATACCATAAGCACAAGGCAAAGGAAATAACTGTACAGCACATGAAAAACCACGACAACACATAAACTGCAAGATATAAGAATACATGAATGAACAATTAGTGACAACATCAATATCACAAATAGAACGGAGGCCACCCGTGCATTGCCAGATAGCAAAAGGTGAGCAAAGAATAGCAACACTATTTACCCTACATGCTTGGTGCAAAAGGAGACCAAGGAGGTCCTGGTGTGGAAGTAACAGTCCCATCCCATAAAGACTCAGTGTCCCAGAAGACATGCTGAAACTGGATGTGTCAGGCCAAAAGGCACAGATATCATAGCCAAGTTGTAATCCATGATACTATGCATTATGTTCTCCAGACTACGTCCTGCTAATGTGCAGGAGTCTTGAGAATGAAAGTAGAAGAAGAAATGCATTAAATTCCCAAATCATGTTGTGGCCCCCTCTTCAAATAACCTTATGCCCTCCCCTGTGAGGCTTGCCCCCCCCCCCCCCCCCCCCAGGTTAGGAACCACTGACATAGACACAGATAAATTACACACAAAAAATGTAACATTGTATCTCATCTGGTTGTTTTCAGCCTGACAAGGTAGGTGCTCTAATAGTTGTTGACATCAATCCTTGGAAGGGTCCAGGCATGGATGACATCATCTCTTATGCTAAGGCAATGAAAGAGGTCAAGATTGATCCAGGCATTTCCTTAGCCGCGGCACGACAACAGGCGCAAATGCAGTTAGCCTCGACTGTTACGGTAGGCAGTGTTCATATGTAAATGATTATTAGTTTAGTTTATTTTTTCGAACAAAGAAAGTTAGATATATTGATTATCATCTTCGCACACTAGACACGCTTCAGTTAATCTCTCATAGGTACTCAGATCTCGTCATTGAATGAATCTCTCATAGGTACTCAAATCTCGTCAGCTAATCTCACAAAATAAAGCTACATGGCGCTCTACAATATAAAAAAAAGTGCATCATCTTGTGAAAAGAGGAGAAATGCAGCAGCTCAACAGTGAAAAGTAGATATAAAGTCACGGGTAGACCAAAAAATAATCTACAGTGGTTATCCTATGCCCAACCTGTCCAAGGACATGTGTGGCTCGAATGGGGCTTATTAACCATCTATGAACTCATAGTCAAGGACATAACTACTGGATTTCAAAAGTGGATGTAACAAATGGTCATCATCATCATCATGTGATGGACAAACAACAACTGGTCTTGATGATCATTGAAGTCTGTTACTAAAGGCATGTACTGTCACTCTATCTATTCGCTAAACTCTTTGTTGCCTTTCAGTGTCAAGGGTAGAAGAGTTTTCCAGATATGGCACTCTTGTGTGCAGAGTATATTGTGGAATTTGTCGCCTCTTTTATTTCGGTGGTCCATCATTTTTTCCACTATATCTGTGTAGCATAGTGTGCTGTGATATGCTGTCTGATGGTAGTATGCTGTGTGCGAATAATTTGATCTGTTTTCTCTAAATATATTACAAGATTGGGGTGGTGCCGGTTTTTTTATCATTCAGCGCAAGCACGTCATTTCAGCTGTCACAAGTTTATGTTTATCTTGTGCTGTCATTGTCCATGTTCAGCATTGGTAGCACAGCATTGACATAATAATTGTTTTGAATAGTGTTATTTTGGTGTTTAAATCTACATTTTTGTTTCTGAAGATTGGTGTCATTTGCCCTAGGGCTTTGTATGCTTTACTACATCTATTGTGTATTTATTCATCGTCACTTGATGGTCGTGAAACATGATCTGCAAAGTATCAACAATAGTCCATCAAAGCCTACGGATGCCATGTGGCATCCTGAAGGGCAGTAATAAACTGTCTCCATTTCAATCAGTCATTCGTCCATCACTTTCATTGTCTGCCTCTGTTGTACTTACAAATGAATAACTTTACCAAATCTGATTATTGATGTATTTCTTGAATAGAATCCAGGTATTCTGCAGTTCCTTCTGACAAATCTAAGACAGTTTGATGGAGGTTTGCGGTGGAGAAATAATCTTGATGCCTTCCTTAACAACAGCAGTCATCTTCAAGAATTTCCTGTGCAGACGGCAAACCCTTTCAAAAAGCCCACATTATTTGTTTTTGGAGAGAATTCTAGACATTACAGGTAAATATGGCAGTTGCAGTAGTGGCTACATTAGCTCAGATGTATGCAACCCATGATATGATTTTATCTGGAGTACTTTAGCTATGATAAACTAGCAAAACTTGAAATTGTATAAAAATGTTATGTATGTAAAACGCACGGTTGATTGGTTTTACAATGCCCACAGACTATTGGGTCATATGGTTGATTGGTTTTACAATGCCCACAAACTATTGGGTCGCACGGTTGATTGACTTTACACTGCACACACAAACTATTGGGTCGCACGGTTGATTGACTTTACAATGCACACACAGACTATTGGGTCGCACGGTTGATTGACTTTACAATGCCCACAGACTATTGGGTCGCACGGTTGATTGACTTTACAATGCACACACAGACTATTGGGTCGCACGGTTGATTGACTTTACAATGCCCACAGACTATTGGGTCGCACGGTTGATTGACTTTACAATGCACACACAGACTATTGGGTCGCACGGTTGATTGACTTTACAATGCACACACAGACTATTGGGTCGCACGGTTGATTGACTTTACAATGCACACACAGACTATTGGGTCGCACGGTTGATTGACTTTACAATGCACACACAAACTATTGGGTCGCACGGTTGATTGACTTTACAATGCACACACAGACTATTGGGTCGCACGGTTGATTGACTTTACAATGCCCACAGACTATTGGGTCGCACGGTTGATTGACTTTACAATGCACACACAGACTATTGGGTCGCACGGTTGATTGACTTTACAATGCACACACAGACTATTGGGTCGCACGGTTGATTGACTTTACAATGCACACAGAGACTATTGGGTCGCACGGTTGATTGACTTTACAATGCACACAGAGACTATTGGGTCGCACAGTTGATTGACTTTACAATGCACACAGAGACTATTGGGTCGCACGGTTGATTGACTTTACAATGCACACAGAGAGACTATTGGGTATGAAAAAATACAGATCACAGTATACAAGACAGTTTCAACCCTATGATCTCTATCAAAAATGTTGAAATCATGTTTTAAACTGTCTTGTACACTGTGAGATCTATATTGTTTTCTTAACCATACCCTACAGTCTGTGTGTTCATGATACAACTGAATGACCTTGTGTTGTACTCATGTCGTACAATTTGAGCACAGGTTAGTCATACATATCCAACATGATGATGATAAAGTTTTGCTAATTAATGGTAACACACATAATAACTCACAACATTTCGACCAAAAGGTCTTTATCAGAAACACAAATTAAATTCACAACATGGGTAAGTAATTACACTTTCCACATTCACATAACAATGGCTAGAATATATAATTTTTCAAAAACACACTTTAAGTTTCCATGTTACAAATTGTGTGTTGGATTACAGTTTTGCCTCAGTTATTATGAATTATTGATTTTCTACCATAGATAGAAATGTCCGTTGTTTCCTTTTGAATGTGATATACCACCGAAGACGGATGTGTCAGGACATTGGCGCAAATAAAACAGCGACACAACGCATTTCCATTCTATGGACAACATCCTACTGGAAATCTAGTAGGACTACTGTCCTACTACAAGGGAGATCCAGCGGGAGTTAATGAATGCTGAAGAAGAAGAATGTAATATATATATCTTACAAGAATGTCACCAGTATGCAGACCTGAAGAACAAGGCCCACCCCAACCAGCATCGAAGAGAAACTGTATAGCACAGCAGAACCTCTAAAACAGACAGCAGCCTATATCATAGAATCCGGAGTCCCAACCTAACTGAGTGATAATCGCAGAAGAAGAATGTGATTTTAGTTAGTATTCTTTGAACTAGAAAAATATATTGAAATCTTCTATGTCAATCTGGGTCATCATATTAGATATTCTTCTTCTTCTTCAGCATTCATCCTCAATATGTTAATTATCCTCTTCGATTTAATAACCAACTCCACCCCAAAACCTCCTTAGTTATCTCTTATGACATGTGTGATCAATTTATTCTTTCATTTGCATTCTTATTCTGTTATTTGCCTACTTACATTACTCACTTTAATTTCTCAAAGCATGTTTTTTTTAAAACATGCCGGTTATTTTATCGACAGAGAACATGATTTGAACAAAGTTCGGGCACTTTTCCCAGATGCAGAGATTACAGTAATTAAAGATGCAGGACATTTTGTGCATGCAGACCAACCAATAGAATTTGTTAGTGTAGTCAAACAATTTCTACAAGCAATTGATGGCAACGCGACCTGACATCTGCAAACACAAAGAAGCTTGTATCAGATTTGTTATTGAAATGATTGTATCATTTTGTAAAGAGATTTTAATATTTCCAATACTTAGTTGTGCTGAGGTTATGGTGCTTGATAATTGTAATGTAATAATTATAGTAACCACTGGAATCATCAAGGACAGAGGATGAGAGAGAAATTTTTGGATGGGTCATCATGGTGGCATAAAAATAAATCACCAAGTGGACTTATTAACAACACAATAGACAGAGAGTTGTGGAGAAGCATGATCGCCTCATCACTCGGCATGGCATGTGATTGATTGAATAATTATGAGTTCATATTATTGTGATCTGGCTATGATGGGGTCAGATTATTGATATGTTACGGTTGTGGGGTCAGATTATTGATATGTTACGGTTGTGGGGTCAGATTATTGATATGTTACGGTTGTGGGGTCAGATTATTGATATGTTACGGTTGTGGGGTCAGATTATTGATATGTTACGGTTGTGGGGTCAGATTATTGATATGTTACGGTTGTGGGGTCAGATTATTGTGATTTTAAAATTAGGGGGTTAGATCATAGATTCCCAACCTTGTCTGGGCCCCACTTTGCCAGACATAAATGTTGTAAAGCCGCCCCCACCCCCTCACATTAGTTTTCCGCATTCAATCGTTTGATATTTTTGACATAAACAGCAAAAAATGATATATTACTGCTTATGCCATTAATAATTGAAAAAAAAAATTCCACCAATACGTTCTTCATCTTGAACACAGTTATTGTTTTGCTGATTTGATGAAACATAGCCCATATGTAAAGATTGTAATGTGTATGCTCAATTCTTCTTCTTCTTTTGTTCACTTGAAACATGTCTATATCTGTAATTCTGTCTCCTTAATAAAACTCACTGTCTTTTGTAGTTCATACAGTGTCCCATAGAGCTTTGATTCCAGTGTTGTTTCCTCTGACCAATATGTCTGCCTCAGCGTTTCATGCTCAGAGCAATCTTTGTATGCTCAATAACATTATGACTTTTCATACAATGGTTTAAATATGAAAATTCAGAATACATATTAACACTTTGCTCACCAGCAATCCAGAGCGTACTTGTCTGCCATTACCGAGGGTGCACACAAAATTGTATACATTGACATCGCCGTCTTTAAAATTTTGTGTAAAATCGATCTAGCGCAAGAGAGCCTTGAAACTTTCTATGTGTTGTAACGATTGTTTGCACTTTCTGAATGAATTTGAAAGCTCCAGAGTTATTTCAAGTACAAAATGCTACTTATCATAATGCTAGGCCTAGATTTACATTAATTTCTATATATCATATTACCTTCGAAATCTCTGATATTTCATGATAAAAGCCCTCTACGATGTCTATATCGGTATTCCACATGTACCACCACCACCATATTTACACAACATAATTTCTCGGAAACACTATTTTTAGTAACATTATTGCAATGGGTATTACCATATTTCTAATCTATCATAGCATTTACGACGATCGCCGAAATTGGTCATCAAGGTTCTATAACGGAAATTCGACGGAAATATACACAAGTATACTCTGGTTTGTTGGTAAATTGTTAAAAACGAAGAATTTCTTAGAAAATATGTTTCTAGTAAAAAAATATGGAAGTATTATATTCTATAAAGTGGTATAAACTTGAGGAAGGGAATACTGTCAGATGCCTTGGATCTAGTATATGCAGCGATGGAGAATCCAAAACAGATGTAAAGATACGGCTGGAGATGGCTTTAGCTTCTATGTCAAGGCTAAACTTTATTTGTAAAAGCCGCAGTGTTAGAGTGAAAATAAAACATTGTAACTGACCACCGCTATACATATACAGCTATTGCACTGTATAGTTGCAGGAGCTGGACACTCGATGCCAACATGGTAAGACAATTACAGGCCTATGAATAAAAATGTCACAGACGAATTCTACGAATCTCCCATAGAGAGCATAAGACAAATGTGTATGTAAGAAATAAAATAGAGATGTCTACAAGTCCACAGGAAACATCGCTCTCAATAGTGAAACCACGAAAACTAGCATTGTTTGGACAAGTATGCTGACATGATTCCTTGTCAAAAACAATACTGCAGGGAACTGTCGAAGGCGGAAGAACCAGAGGGGTGAAAATACAACATTTTTTCCACTCGTCCACGTTGTTCAAGATAGAAATCGCGGAGGACTCTGTGTTGATATATTCAGTATGGTACCTCTACGACTGTGAGAGATTTATAGGTAGATGAAAGCACTGGTAAATTAATAAACAAGTGTGTACTATATTTATTCTATATAAACCTACAATAAAAAAATGCATTTATTTTAGTATCACTTTATTGTCACTGTTCTACTTGACAATACTTGACATGTTTTATGAAGCAAAGCATGGCTGCCACATTGTTTAGCTGGTTGCATGATAATGATGCAGTAATCCCTTTAGCTGTGAACAAGTAGTTCTTGACAGCCTATAGTCTTACTCTTCTTATTCTGCATTCGTTCTCAAACTCCTACAGATTGTAGGATAGCAGGATGTAGTCCGGAGAACGGAATACGTTGTTATGGTTTACAGCATTGCTGCGATATCTGCAGCTTTCGGCCTGACACATCCGACTTCAGCATGGCTTTGGGTCACTCTGACCCTATATGGGATGGGATAGCCAACTCCATCCCATAACCTCCTTAGTCGCCTTTTATGACATGCGTGAAAGGTACACAGTGTTGCTATTCTTTGGGCCCCGACAACACAGGCGTAGTCTTACTAAAAAAAGCACAGGTCATCCTCAATTTGTAACTGAGTTGACATCCGAACTCAAAGGATTTGTTGTCTCAAAGAGATCATTGTGTTATGGGGTTTATGAATGCACATTTTTGTCTCCAAGGGGAGGCATTTCAGTGCATCAGTATCCTAGGATAATCATGTCTTGGAAGGACCACAGTGTACGTGCGCTAACTTCAGCGCAAAAGGAAAATGAATGAATGAACTATGAATCCAAGCCCTAGATTGACACACAGACATAACTGGTGCTTGGCTTGTTTGTGGTTTAGTGTTGACAAACCCAATTTTCAGTTTAACTCTTTTAGTCTCAGTCGATAAGAAAATCCCAGGGCAAGGGAATAGCTCTGCAAAAAATCAGAAGTGATTGTGCAAGAAAATGAATAAAAATTACAATTTGTAATCACTTTTTATGATTCAAAGTCCAATTAACAGATCAATGGAAGAGGTACTAATCTGTGAACATATCTTTGTGAATGTCATGTAATCTGTGAACATATCTTTGTGAATGTCATGTGATCTGTGAACATATCTTTGTGAATGTCATGTGAGACAGGTTTACTTATCATGAAAAAAAATGAACAAATTTCATGTCAGCTTCAGTTACTTGTGTCAAAAATGTTTGCTGATAAATGTTCAAATGAAAAGCTGCAAAGCAGTCTCCCTTACACAGCATGACAACATGAGATCCTAGCTAATCTTTTTTATCTGTTTGTCTGATTACCCAGCATGCACATTATAAAGTTATAGAGATATCCAGAATGAGAATCCGAGGCACACCAAATTTTCATTCCCCAGAGCTTGTTTTTTCATATAGGTCTACTGGTTTAATTGGAGTCTGCCTGCAAAAGCTATCATAGCTTCATCAATGCTAATGGCCTGACTCATCTGTCTTCGGCTGGGAAGTCTGCCTGCAAAAGCTATCATAGCTTCATCAATGCTAATATCTTGTTCATGTTTGATTAGTATTCAGGACTTGGTTAGAATAAGATCAAACAGAGATATAACCTTAAACATGACAACATGTCCATGTTGATCAGTTGGCATGAATTTGGAATGATTGGTGAGATGAAAATATTTGTTTATACTATCAAATATATTTCTGGACATTCCATGTTTAACACTGCAGTCACATTCAACAGTTCATCCGTAGACCAAAACATTGTGTAGGAGAATAACAGGTGAACTGCAAACTTACAGGCCTAGATCACATAAAGAAATACCTTGATATTATTAGGTGAAACAGATTTTCAAGATAGATCTTGTTTTTCTAAAATTTTGATACTAGCATTCACATTGGTTTGCTCTGCGTAGTATCTTGAAGAATGACTCTTGTGGAAAGATTGGCCTTGACATAATTAAAAGTAGTGTAATATGAATCTAGGAATGAGCTCTCTAAACATTATCACTGGTTATTTATCAATACTTTTCAACTCCCTGAGGAGCATAGATCTTGAAGGAACATCCTTCATCATTATAAGTTAGGTAGTTGTTGGATCATCGTCACTGCACTCCAGACAAGTCCATAGGTGCTCAGATCTCTCCTTGAGTGTAGCCGCCATTACACGTTAACTGACGGTCCTAGTACGTCGTTGATTGACCATCATTCTTTTTTGCCCACGAAACCGCTTCATTCTAGCGACACCACATTTCAAATCAAACTCCCTTATTTTAGTCATGGAATAAGAGTCATCGTCACTTATACAGTCATTTGTTTGTGTGTTTTCCCATAGGGTGTTCAAAATGTCTGCATTCATACTGATTATAAGTGATTATAGCTAGCAATAACTTTCTCTAAGCTAACAAAAGAATCTAGGAAGTCCTCCTCGGTTAGACCATGTCTCAGATACTGGTGTACATAAGCTCTGGAAGAGAACATGTTCCAAGCTTTGTCCATGATATGGTTCAGGGGCCGGACACTTGCACGGCTATTACTGACAAGTGCAGCTGTTTTCTCATAACCACAGAACATGCGTGGTTGCCTGGCTATGCAGGAAACCATTTCTGCAGGCATCCACGAGGAGTAAATATTTGGATCAGAAAAAAGTGTTGTGTCAACTGTAGATACGTCGTTTCCTCTCAGTATAAGCATCGTTGATAGTGATCGGTTG
This sequence comes from Meghimatium bilineatum, assembly GCA_034231615.1. Lineage (NCBI taxonomy): Eukaryota > Metazoa > Mollusca > Gastropoda > Stylommatophora > Philomycidae > Meghimatium > Meghimatium bilineatum. The sequence goes on from CM067304.1 coordinate 1,517,135, forward strand.
AAACAGGTATTGCCACTGGCTGTTCTACTTGCTGGCTTTACATCCCAATTAATTCCTGCAAAAAGCACATATTAATTAGAAGATAGTTAAATTCAGGGATGTTTGGAGAATATAGTTACAATGGGCAATCTCTAAACCAGTGTTTCCCAACATAAATATAACAGTAAAATCACAAAGACTAATAGTCAAGCAGTCATTTATGAACAGAAAAATCCAAGGTAACGATGATGTAAATATGTACACATATACTTCACATATCATATCATGGAGAATTGGGAACACAATAAAATAACTATGACTGAAACAAATGGAATGGCAAAACAACAGGAATGACAACACAAGATTTCAACCCCAATCTGAATGAATGATGTGCATTAAGACAGTACCATACTGCAATGTAAACCTACTTCCAAGATTCTAGTTAACCGGGGGGGGGGGGGGGGAGAGATCTAATAGTAACTGGCAGCCACCTCCCCTCTGTAAGGCAAGGAATTTTATTTCGTTTCCACACTCCTGTCTAGCTCACGTATGGCTCCATTTGTGTGCTTGTGTACAGCAGTACCACTTCCTCCCCCTGCAGGCAATGACCGTTGCTAGTTGGATGTACTACGTGAAACTACTCAACAAGAGGACATTCTGAAGATGACACTAAAAGAAGCTGGGCAGCTTGCACATTTCCAAGAGGCTTACATAGTGGAAGTGAAAACAACGTTCTACAAAGGATATATCACATAGATGGTTGGTTGCTGATCCAGCGGTCCATGCCCTTTGACTCAGTCACATAGATAGACAGTTGATCTGATAATAAATATAGAAGGATAGAGCAAATCTGAGAAAGTAAAAGTAAAGTTAGCCAACATGATGCTGACCATATCATGACTAACATACTGATAGCCAAAGAAAAATATGGGTAAAATATTATATACCACACAAGGAACTGCTGTAATTTAAAACCAGCAGATCCTTTGAGTCTACTTGTTATTCATTGTTTGAAATAAACATTACTCCAGTTGCTCACCCAGTCACCAGGGTGCCAGGGCACATGATTTACCGAGCCACCATGGCTCATGGTTCACCTAGGAAGTAGGTTCTCATGGCTAACCCAGCTACCAGGGCTCATGCTTTGGGAAGGTCAAGGAATGGCACAACTGCAAAAGTGCTAGTAAAGTAGACATGCCAGAAAGAAGTACCACATGGGAGACATCAGTACTAAAAGCTGTCTACACTTCTCTATCCTCAGACATTCGGAGGAGTGTAGAAATAACATGCCCAGACCATTCTTTGATGTTATCAGTGTAGCACTTTCCTTGTCTGTCTTCTCCTTCCATCCTTGACTCTTCCTAATTGAACAATAATTAAATAGAAATGTCCTGTACAGCTTCAATTATTTATTACTGTACTTTGAATGTTTCTTTGTTTTCTTTCTCTCTCTTCTCCCCATCCCCCTCAACTGTCCCATATAGAACAATCTTGGATAGGAATAATGCCTCTCCATTTGCCCAAACCAAACAAGTTTGTGATATTTCACCTCCGACCCGCAATCACAGTGTGTTTCTTATGTACATATTATTTTTATGTTCTGTGTCATATGATTTTTGTAACAAGACTAACTCAATATGCGCAACTGGTCACATCGCCAGCACTGGCAAGACAAAACACTTTTACTATCTCAACCAAGGGCACCCCCAAAACAAAAATGTGCATATTTAGTCAGTCCAGACAAAGTTGTTACAATGGGATTGGACTGTACATACCTTCCTCCATCGCAGCATCAGCTATAAGCATCTGACGAAGATTCTTCAGCAAACTAGGCCAATTATGTGTGCTGAACTCCCGTGCTGTGTCAGACATCTGGGGTATATTTTTCACAGTGAGAAATTTGTGCTGTGGATGTGGTGCTAGCTTCTCCAACAGAAAACCTAAATATATTCAAGCAATAAAGTTAAAATGAAACTAAAATGGGCTCAAAATATGTAGAGGATTGACTCCATTGTACTCAGGTTACTCAAATGTGTACATATAAAATAGAGATATATACAGGTCTACAATAACCATTACTTTCAATAGTGAAATCATGAGAACTTGGCATAATTTAGAGTTGCATGTCAATATTATTTCTAGTCAAAAATGATACTAGAGGAAACAGTCAAGGGTAGAAGAAGCAGAGGAGGCGACAAAAAATCAGTCATCAAGGACTGGATTTTTCCTCACTCATCCACATCACTAAAAATATAAATCAATAGAGGATACTGTGTGTGAATTCTGGTACGGACCCTGACGGATTATGGATGGAACCTGGTTATGCCAAATATATATTATGCCCCTCTCAATGAAGCTGCACTCATCAAGATTATGACTCATAGCACATAATTCCGCAGCTTCAAGCAATAGTCCCCAGAGATCTAAATAAAAAATCCACATTGTAAACAAGACTCTGTGTGCAGGATTTGAACCTGCAACCTCTTGAGCACAAAGAAAATGATGTAACCATCACACTAGGGAGATCCATGTTTTTCCACATCAGTTATGATGATTGGATGAATGGTTGGTTGCTGATCCAGCGGTCCATGGACTCATGTCCTTTAGCCCAATGCCATTGTATGATATATGCATGCGTTTGTGAGCTCTTGTTTTGTTCCACGTGTTCCATTTATCTGGTCCTGGAGGGAGAAGCATTTTCCTGATGTCATCCAGCACTGGGAATTCAAAAAGGTGGTGGTCAAGTTTCAATAGTGATGAGTGCACAGCCGGCACCCTGGAGTGTGTTGTGGTTGTATTCTGTTCAGGTGATTGTTGGCTGGTTGCTGATCCAGCGGTCTATGGGCTCATGCCCTTTCACCCAATGCCATTAAATTGCTGGGAAGTCTGGATTTTCTGCCCACCCCGGGACAGATCCAGAGAATAACTATCACACCTCCAGGAAGGTAGGTTTCAACCTGTGCACTGCTCCGAGCCACTGTAGCCAAGATAGGGTTCACTGTGCTCATTCCCCGCCACCAATTGACTACTGGTTATTCCGAGCTTCTCTATTGCTCTAGGCATGCAACCAAATGTTCAAGTCAAAAGGATTGTCACGTCCTGAGTCACTGTGCCTCTATGATGGGTCTCAGCCATAGGAAAAAACAGTGCTGTCAGTTTCTTCCTTCCCAGTGCTGCACAGAGCATCTCTGGCTCCCTCCCAACCACAGAGGGTGCATACATATACTCAAGTAAACATGAATCACAATTCAACAACAAAATAACCACAAGGAGCATAATTGTATAGATGACGTGCCATGAAGCTTCTATAAGAAGATAACCTCAATATAACGGCATGTCATCTACTAAGGTTTTCTGTTGCATGGGTGGTTTGTCTAGTGGGCCATTGGTGAGACCCACAGACGCAACCACATGCGTCAGGTGATTGTTAAGCTGTACATGTTGTGTGCGCAGTCGGAAGATGATGCTCTGGTCTTTCCGTCCCAGGAGGTTGATGTTGTCTTTAGGATATTGGCTGTTCATATATTTATAGATTTCCCTTCCAGTGTTTCCCATGGCCCATCTGTTCATCCAATTTTCTTTGTTCACAGATTTCAACATCATTTTAACTGTGTGCATGGTTGTTTGTGTATATGGCTGTTCTTGTTGAGCTCCCCTCTTTGCTAGTCTGTCTGCCATGTTATTTTCAGGTGTGTTTGAGTGGCCAGGAATCCACTGCATAACAATGCTGACTTCATAAGATGTAAGCAGCTTGTTGGCATTGTGTGTGATATATTTCAACCAGCTCAGGTTTACAATGTCCATCACATTCTAGTGCTTGAAGAGCAGACATAGAGTATTGGTTGAATAAACTACACACCTTTCTTTGTAGTTTCACATGACCTTAGTATTTCTTGCTGTATTGCTAAAAAAGTTGGTCTCATAGCTTCCCAAGCATAACAATGATAACTCAGTTATAAGTCACGGCACACAGTTTTACCAGGAGTACTCAAGCTGTCAAGCTAATGGTTGATCAAAAACTGCCTGACTAGTGTTATGTACACAACTTTCTCAGTAGTGGTAGTGACATTCCTCCACCTTTCCAGAGCATGAGCTGTGGTACCCATTTCCTTTGTGGACAAAACAAGTTATTTCAGTGTTATCTTCCACAGCTGTTCAGTACTAGTGGTGACATTCCTCAGATGAACAAACTTCTACAGTTGGCATGCAGAACTGTCCTCAGTATTGAGAAAATACTTTGAAAGAACTGAAAAATCATTAAGGAAACTGGCCAATGGTTCAACTTTACAGCCAAAGATTTATGGAGTCACAGAATTTCAGACAATAATAGATTTTTCCCAGGAAGACTTGTCTGACAGTGTAAATATCTAGCGAATAAAAAAATTTTAGCACTCTCCACAAAGAATACTTCATTCATTCTCAAACTTCTGCAGATTAGCAGGATGTCATTCGGAGAACAGAATGAGGTATGTCATGGTTTAAAATATGACTGCAATAACTATGCTGTTTGACCCGACACATCCAACTTCGGGATTACCAAATTTGTTCCAGAGGTGAAAAATCACACCCACACCATGATTTAAATCTGTATGGTGGGCATCTGTGGTTAGGTTGATAGCGACGCGAGGCCGCGGAAACAAGGTCAAGCATGTGTGATTGTGGTTAGTTTTGAGTTGATGACCAGTGTAGAAATACAAGAACCAATTCTCTCATACTGCTGGCTTACTCTACTAGCGATATGGTCAGCTTTGAGTTGGTGACCAGTGTGGAAGTACAAGAACTAGTTCTCTCACACTGCTGGCTTACTCTACTAGCGATATGGTTACAGACGTTCAGTAGAACCAGTTCTCTCATACTCCTGGCTTACTCAACTAGTGGTATGGTCACGGACATCCACCGTTCGGTGGAAGTAGTAAAAACACAACGTATTAGTTACCAATGCTGAAGTCAGATATATTTGACCATTATCGCAAATAAAAAGGCAACACAATGCATTTCTATTATCTGGACTACATCATGCAGGAATTCTAGTAGGATCATTGTCCTGTTATAAGAGACATCCAGTGGAAGTATGAAAACAAATGCAAAAAAGAACCTGTACCATCAAAATTCTGAAACTGTCATTCCAACCATTTGAGCACAGGCTTAACTGACATTCTATCCATCCATTCGCTAAACCCTGTGTTGCCTTTCAGCATCAGAGGTAGAAGAGTTTTCTGGAGATGGCCCGAATGTGTGCTGAGTATACTGAGGAGTTTGTTGCCTCTTTTATTTCAGTGGTCCATAGTTTTCGTGTTCGGCCTCTAGGTCTGCCTTCACTGTATCTGTGTAGCCTAGCTTGCTGTGGTATGCTGTCTGGTGGTAGTCTGCTGATGTGTGCAAACCATTTTATCTGTTTTCTCTTAATATATTCTTAGATTCAACAAAATTAAGTAAAAATAAAACAAACCTAGGTCACAGGAAACTGTGTCAGCCATCTCTGTAGAAAAACTTGGTTCAAGAACACTAGCCAATTTATGAGCAATAACTTTGTTGATGTCCCTAAAGGATATGTTCTTGATTCCAAGAAGCTGCCCACAGATCTTGTGAAGAGCATCATTCTCCATTACAACCAGTACATCGGCTGTGTCATAGATGTGAGACAGCGTCAGAACAGCATTGTAGTTCTGGACAATAACCTCTCCGGTATTGTATGGCCAAACCACCTGGGATAAATTCAGGGTTAGATAATAAATCACCTGGGATAAAGTCAGGTTTTAATAAACCACCTGGGATAAAGTGAGGATCAGATAAACCATCTGGAATAACGTCAGGGTCAGATAATAAACCACCTGGGATAAAGGTTGTTTTTGATAATAAAGCACCTGGGATAAAGTCAGGGTTAGATAATGGTGTTTAAAGTTGAATGAATATATAAATACAAATAAGCTCTTAACTACTTCAGTGCTAACCATCTTTTTCTTCTGTGTTCAGAATTCATTTGGAATTTGCTAAATCTTCAGGCCAGTCGCCAGGTTGAAGCTTCCAGTCTTCTTGATTGCAGCTGCCCCAACATTTTTACTTTTATTCAGTCCAGTGTTGCCATGTCTTGCCTCACAGTTCTTTGTAATCTGGACAGTGTTGGAGTATCTGTGCAGGTGCTCTGACCGCATGACTACACCAGAACTCTAATTTCACCAAACAAGCACATTAACCATTTAACTATCCGAACATTCTAAGCAGTCTAATGTTTTAACTATTTTACAACTGCATGCTTAAGGTCTCAGTAGATGACACGTAGAAGGTCTGACTATTGGCAGATCAGACCAACCATTACACAACAGTAACCTCTCAGTTCAGCTCTGTGGCAGAATGGTACAGAGCGTGTCTGTGACAACCAAGGTGCAGAGTTCGATCCCCGCTACAGGCAATTGTGCATCTGGACCGTTCAGAAAGCAATGGCAAACTACTGAATGTATTTATATTTCCTAGAAAATTGCTACAGCCAAAAAATGCTGGGTTGATGACTACATCCTGAATAGGATATGCTACCAAAAAATCTCTCAGTAGATGACTTGCCTATATAGTTAGTATTTCCTCTTGTGGAAGTCTCACATCATTTCATCTCTACAATTATGTTTTCCTGTGTGGTACAACATTCAGAGTATGTTTTCCTGTGTGGTACAACATTCAGAGTATGTTTTCCTGTATGGTACAACATTCAGAGTATGTTTTCCTGTGTGGTACAACATTCAGAGTATGTTTTCCTGTGTGGTACAACATTCAGAGTATGTTTTCCTGTGTGGTACAACATTCAGAGTATGTTTTCCTGTGTGGTACAACATTCAGAGTATGTTTTCCTGTGTGGTACAACATTCAGAAAACCAGAGTTGCACGTCTTGCTGGAGGAATGGGATGAGCTGCAGCCCAGACCATGGTCCAAGCTACCAATGTGTACGTTCAGTCCCGACTATGAACAGGTGCCACAAGTGTACGTGGTGCTCCAGCTGTGAACAGGTGGCACATGTGTATATGGTGCTTCAGCTGTGAACAGGTGGCACTCCAGCTGTGAACAGGTGGTATATGTGTATGTGAAGTCCTGGATATGCACAGGTGACACATGGGGGGGGGGGGTGGTGTGGTAAAAAGCAACTCTGTGTAGGACATGACAATTTCCTGGTGGAGCCCAGAATCAAGAAAACATATTCGCCCTGCATAATTAGAGAGTTCCTTGGATGGTGGCTGTATTCATTCCAGTGACTGTGGTCCAGGGTTTGGTTTCAATGGACGCATCTGATATGAAAGGATGCTTGACACGGAAGCTGAATCTAGTGACTCTAGCTCTGCATGTCATAAAAAAATAGATGTCAAAAAACCCCTAGAATTTACTCTCTCTAAGTATAAAACTTCTCAAATCTTTGCACATATCTGAGAGCAAAAAATCATTGCACATCTTTGAGAGTAAACAATCATTGTACATCTTTGAGAGTAAAGAATCTTGTAGGTATGAAATGAAACTCTAGAGAAACCATCCAATTTCATATAGGAGTAATAGTGATTGCCCATAATTCCTGGAGATTGCATCAACAAGAAATATTTTACAGCACCAGTATTCTAGCAACTTGTTTACAGTAGCACTTGCTAGTTTTGTGATACATAAACTTAGTTTTGTGATAGATAAACTTAGTTTTGTGATACATAAATTTAGTTTTGTGATACATAAACTTAGTTTTAGCATGAATGAGATATTCTCAATATACTGGACATTCTGAAATTACATACAGATTTAATAAACAAATTAAAAAAACAATCTGACCTGATTTAAGATAAAAGAATGTGGATACTCGTCTCTTAGACTCTCCGTAACATAAGCTCCAACCCCTGAACCAGTCCCTCCAGCTAGACTAAGCAGGTTCATAAATCCTCCCAATCTATCACACTGTTCGGATTCCTTCCTAACCAAATTCATAATATCTTCATGTGACCTTGGCCCATGAACGCAGAATCCATGAGCCCAGTTATTTCCAGATCCTCGTTTCTGGGAAAACCACCGTTCTGGATAAGCCCAGTTTCCACTTTTCTTTGCAAGCTGCATAGTTTGTGTAATGGCTTTTGTTTCCATATCAACCAACACAGCCCTAGCTTTTGGAACTTGCAAGGACCCATCTTGGCTGCTGACATCTGATTGGTTGAAGAATGTGTCCAAAGTAGATTGTACATACTCCTTGTTCTCATTACTCCCAACTCCTGTAGATTTTGCAAATATGTCATCGATGATGGTAGAGAAGAATTGCCCTCCAACTTGATTCCCACATTGACCCAGCTGTAATGTGATCACTGACATCCTCCTAGAATAAAAAAAACAACAAAGGTTTGAGGTTAAAAGTCAAAGCAGACGTGTCGATAGTATAAGCAACAGAGCATATGCTCTGTACCTCTAGATATGTTTTAAAGTTCTTGCCATAGCTTTATATCATTGCACATGTGGAAGGTCTGTAGATCTCACTAGTGACCCATAGATCAACCATCATGCTGACCCATCAAATCAACCATCATGCTGACCCATAGATCAACCATCATGCTGACCCATAGATCAACCATCATGCTGACCCATCAAATCAACCATCATGCTGACCCATCAAATCAACCATCATGCAACAGCAAAATCTTAGTAGATGACATACCAATATAATTTTACAAAGTAGGCCCTATTATATATATAATTAAATACAATATAAATTATATAATTAATTATAGGCATATACATGTCTATATAATAAAGGATGTATATAAAGACAAAGCTATCAACCACACACCATCTATATACAAGCAGTAACATCTAGATACAGTGGAATCTCTCTATAGTGAATTCTTTTATAACAAATTTTCCTATATAACAACACTTTTCACAATTCCCCAATTATTGTTATTCTTTATTGTTTGTACTGTATATAGCAAATTTATGTTATTACATACATATATTGTCGATCCGGAACAAATTTATATAACGGGATTCTACTGTACAAGCAATCACATATCGAGATACAAACAATCAGTAACTATGGCAACAGAAGATGGATGTGTCAGGCCATTGGTGAAAATAAAACGTGACAATGCATTTCTATTCTCTGGGCTACATCCTGCTGGAAATCTAGTAGAACCATTGTCCTACTACAAGTGAGAACAGATGGATTTTGAGAATGAATGCTGAAGAAGAAATAACTATAGGATTTGTTGCAGAACAATCTCAGATGGTTTTAAATAATTGCCGGGATTTCTCTTAAAAAAATATCCAATATGAGGCTTGTAAATTTTCTAGCGGTCGGCTCCTACTGGTGAAAATTTGTTGAATGATGCAATATTCTATTTCACAAATAATGACAAAAAATGTAGGGGGCTACAAAAAACTAGTGGTATGTAAAACTAAAAGGAAATCTTGGCAACGCTTGTGTACAGCCACCTGCTATTTTGACGTAACAACTCCCGTAGTTAGACCTTGCTATATCCAGATGTCCATGGATAAACCAAACATTCTTTGGTTGCACTTGACTTTGATGCAGTGATGTTCTAGGTCAATGAATTATTTATGCTCAGTAGGTTGACGATTCATGTAGGCCTACTTAGAATGAATGAAAAGACTCAGTCTGAGACTGCTAATACAATCATTAAAATGGGTACCAGATGGTAAAAAAACAAAGCGGAAGACCAAGAAAGACTCTTTAACGACCATAAAAGTTAAGGAGTTATGATTTATGGGTTCAACAACATGCAAGCATTACACACAGTAGCATCATGTCGCTCGAACTGGAGAGCTGTGCTTTATATGTAATGTACCGTAATCAGTGCTTAAGCAGGAACATTCAATCAACAATCGGGTACATAGTAGTAGTACTTTAGAAGTACAATTAATATAAGGTAATCAATATAGCCTAAGGGTTATATTTATATATTCCTAAACCTTAGGCTAAGGGTTTAAAAAAAATCAGCTTCCATGACTACATGTTTCCATATACAATATTTTCACCCTGAGCTTCGTATTGTTTATATGTCAATAGTGTATCTAATGCCTCTGTCGTGTTAACATTGTTTTTACTGTTTTCATTGTTTTATATATTCTTGAGAATGACCTGAAGGTTCGAAACGTTGAAAATGCCTTGTGTATTGTAATTTGTATGTTTTCTTAACTACTCATAAACTTGATCCCTCAGTTTTAGTGTTAGTCCGTCGTATTCAAGTGGAATTTTTGTTAAACCTGTGTCCTACATAATTACTACTTTACTTTAGTTATAATACTAAAATTTTACTAGTAGTAGTAGTACTACAAGTAGTAGCACTTCACTTACTAAGTAGTAAGTTACTTAGAGTTAGACAGTCTAACTTAGAAATTAGACTGATAGTAGTGCACTTTTAATAGCGGGAAAAAAACAAACTACTCTTACTACTGCATGCTATAGTATATGCTGTACTCACCTAGATTTTTATGCAAACAACTGGGCTTAAAAGTTTTACTGTTAATCTCTAGTTCTGTAACATTAGTATAGTCCCTATGATAACATTTCTCATCAATGATGATCATTTTGATCAAGAGAAAACTTGTCTAGACGATTAGTTCGACAGATCCAGTTCATATTTTTATGTCACCAAATAAACAATAAATAACACTGAATGTTTATCTACTCTAGTAAAAAAAATTAATCAGCATAAAATATATAAGATATAAAATTAAATCTACTGTATTTGGAAGATTTATTTATCTATGAATAAGGCCTATCTATGAATGTCAGTCTTGCAGTTTCAATTTGTATTTTAAATGTTGTTATATTTATTTTGCTTACTTCGTTAATTTGTTTACTGCTCATTTTTAACAAGAAAATATGGCTGCTACCACAAAAGTTGTCCTTGGTGGCAGAGAAATTGTCTGTAATGTGAAACATTTATACGCCTGCAGTAGCACAATACGAAATGTAAGAGTATCTAGTAATTATTAGCCCATCATTATACAGAAAAAACCCTTATTCAGAGTAGAAGTTATAGACTAATGGAGGAATAATTGGTGTAATACACTAGGCATCCGTCCTTGATTTAATTATTAAATTAATATTATACTTTATATAGTTATAGACATCTCGAAACCTTCCTGTAAAATGCGGTATTGAGCTTATTCTGTTTAATTCTTGTATAAAATGGCACCTGTGGTATCTTATCTTTACAGAGTATTACCTTAAATTTGATGAGACTATAATCCAGTTTGAAGTAGTGATCAACGACATTACTAACCAGTCTGGAAGCAACCAACAGTGCCAACAGATGTTAATCGTTTCCTCAACATTTGAATCTTGATTGATGCTTTTATTACTTTTAAACTTTAACTCTCACAGTCACACTATTACTGATAATAAACAGATCTAAACAATATAGAAACACACAAATAAATCAATACAAATTATTAAAAACAAAAATGGTTTGACAAATTTGTCAAACAGCTTATTTTTGTCAAACAAAATTTGTCAAACATGGTTTCTATAGATTTGTCAAACAAATCTATAGTTTGACAAATATACAAGTTCAACGTTTCAACCACTAGGTCTTTGTCAAGATAAGTACAAACTGAAACACGCACAGACTGGAATAGTATAGATTATAAAAAAAAAGAACTACAGAGGAAACAAAGCTTTTAGAGGAAAGTATGTATTGTAAGCATCTATGTTGCCATAGGAGAAATTGATGGAAACAAAGTAGAGTAAAGCATGAATATAAGCTACGTGTTGAGATAAGTAAGTACTGAATGTAAATGTGGAGACAGGTATGTGAAGTAGGATTAGCAAGTCAAAGTGACAACTTAAAATGTCATATCACTTTCCTGATAAGTCCATTAGTGTGTCATCCGACCAGAACAATGATATAATGAAACAATAAAGTAAGGATGGAGGAAAAATAAAGTCGTCGGGGGAAAAAATGACTCGCTGAGCATGATAAGAAAGATTGATAACACTACGGATAAAGATAATGCACCAGTTATTACTATTACTAATTTGTAGCACAAATTCTAAATTTAAAATATTGTAAATGAAAAATATGCAGTGTATGATGATCAGTATGCCTAGGTGACTATGTCCCCATGACCATGTCTTTTCATTCTTTATTGCAGTGTTTTCCAATATGGGGCTGCATTAGTCCCACAGGGAGGCAATTATTCCCTAAATTTTATGACCGGACCCGTCTTGAACTTGAAAACTACTCCATATACCAATTCGGCACTCTTAAACCCTTTGGAATCAATAAGCGCCTGTCTCATGGATGATATCAAGTTATTCCATCATCTCCCTGTTTGTTTCATGTCACATGTATATAGCTATTTTTGTACATTCCTTGTCAGCTGTCTCTTCACCTCTGATCTTGTTACAACTCTTCCGGTTCAATCTCCACATTACAGTTAACTTGGCCATGTGAACGTCTATTGTTCTTGTCATTTTCTGTTGTGTATGTTCAATTTTTGTCTTGATAAAAGCCTTTTGTTCGAAACGTCGATTTCTTCTTCTTCTGCATTCGCTCTCATATAACCACAACAAATATTTCGTGTGATTTCCACCGGGGAGCGTGAAATCGTTGTGCTGCAAGTTCCACATTAGAACTGTGATTATTTGCACCCCGGTTGGCCACTTGTGGTCAGGACGTCTGAGGTCCAGCACATCCGTTTTCGCCATTCCTTTATTTCGGGTTTGGTCCCTAGTCCGTGACAGCCTGTCTATCTGTTGCCGGGCACACTGGTGTGTAGTGCCTCTTCGCCAGGACGCTTGTCCAGCGCGTCTATCTGGCACGAGGTGCTCAACCATCCATGAATCCATCTCATGCAATTGGACAAACTCTGCCTGTCTCCATCGGGTACTTAACCGTTTCTCATCCGCGAGCCTGGTTCCGTATGAGGAAGAACTCGTTAGAAGAGTTGACCCCGGCTCGTTCGCCCTCCTACCCGAGGCGTCATTCATGGACATCGTGAACCCCTCGCACAAGTTTGAGTCTCACACCACGCGTTTGAGAGCAGGGTGTTCTCGAGCTGAGCGACCTTGTCCCAATAGCGCCTGAGCCCATCAGGTACTGAACCCTTTCTCTCTGCAAGTGTATTTCCGGTATAGGAAAGCTTGACAGTAGAGTTGGGCCAGGACTGCCATCTTTGTCCTTTTCTTGCCTAAGCCCATTGGGTTCGAAACCCTTTCTCTTCGCGAGCATATTTCTGGTATAGGAAGGCTCGACATTAGAGTTGGTTTAGGTCTTCTTGCTTTTCCGAAAGCCCACGATTGGGTCTGGGTCTCTGCCTATAAGGATCACAGGTAAATAGAAGCTCGTCTCGAGCTAACAGAGCTTATAGTTACCTTTTCCTATGAACTTTTAATTTGCAGTTCGCGCTGCCCTCTGGTGCTGTTCTGCCCTTTCATTATGTCATTGTACTCATTATGACATATATTTGTTTCTTTCCATGCCTCCACCTTTACGTGCCTTTTACATTGGCCGCCCCTCCAATGTTCTGACTGGACTAACAGACGTCACTGTATGTCGACAGTTTCGCTGTATGTGGTGATAAAAATGGTGTCAGAGATATTGTCTGTCTCTTTTGCAGTCAAATCTCTTTCCATCTGCTTCCTCCATTCTTGGACACGATCCCCAAAATGATTTGACCAGAATCAGCTCGAGCTGCTGTTTTCTGTTACCAGGGTGCACAGTGAGGATCTTGGTTATCTGCTAACCCTGGGTCCGCCTAGAGCAATACATTCCCTTTGCACCCCAGAACGTCAATTTGTGTGTGTCTTCAGTGATTAGCAAAACTTTATTACCCTGTTACTTGATTTACTTGTTGGACTTCAGTTTTCAACAAGTAGTACATATTAGGAGAGATTGTTGAAGTTCACATCAAGACAAGAAGAGGAGGTTTGGCCTATTGTTTATTATAATTATTAGACTTAGGCTTATTATTATTATTATTATTAGCCTAACAATTACACTAATTACAGGCTTCCTGGTCCAAATATTTCCGCCGTCCAAAGAAAGATGAACGGAACAATGAAGGAGTGATCATTCGTAAGCCAAACAAATGGGATGGACCTTCAACAGCATCTAGACTTGATTCTCTCAAGAAAAAAACGTGAGTGATATTTTACCTGTATTAGTAAGCTAATCCTGTATTTTACCTGTAATAGTAAGCTAAGCCTGTATTTTACCTGTATTAGTAAGCTAAGCCTGTATTTTAATATTTGTCATAATTTATTGACTGCGTCTCATGCTGATGTTTATTTTATTAAATGTATCCTCTACAATATCTTTCTTTAAGGCATACATATTTCTAACCATCATTATCAAACCCATAACCTTTCAAGTCGTAGAGGTGCTACTCTGGAAACATCAGCACAAAAATTCTGCAATTCCTTCCTGTTCTTAGTTTCTTGTTTAAGTGTGGAGAATCTTAATCCTGTCCAATATTATCAATTCATACTTTCTTCTTACCCCGTCTTCTTCTTCCGCCTGAACTGTTTTCTAATAATATCTTGGGAATTTTTTTGGATATCCTGACCATCATTGTGCAAATAACGAGTCATAATTCTAGTCAAAGTGATGGTAGGACATCTTTTCGGCCAGCATCCTGAACAGCAAGTTCAGTGCATCCTAAATGGAATATTTGCTGTCTTAATCTGAATGTGATAGATTAGAACATTGTGTAACCATTCAGGGACAATGTGTGACCATTCAGGGACAATGTGTGACCATTCAGGGACAATGTGTGACCATTCAGGGACACTGTGTGACCATTCAGGGACACTGTGTAACCATTCAGGGACAATGTGTGACCATTCACTGTGTAAACAACAGCAGGTCATAGAAAATGAAGAGTGCTCACAAGACAACCCTAGTTTTAGATTACATCAGGAAAGTAGATTAATTAGTTAGTTGTCTGATCATCATCACTGCAAACTGGACACGTCTGTAGTTGCTCCGATCTCTCCTTGAGTGTATCCACCATTACACTTTTGATGACAGTACCGGTCCTATCCTGGTTGACCATCATTCTTCTGCGCCCTCCAAAATGTTCACTTCTAGCAACACCGCACTTCAAACCCTGATCTTTAATCCTGGCCATTGAAAAGGAATCATCATGCACATTAGGCAGATTAATTGGTTGCACATACCTCCAGACTACCATCAGGCAGCCTCCCCAAAAAGTATTGCTACTTGGATACAGAGGCATATCATGAAAAAGTTGGATTACAGGAGTAAAGGAAACCACAGAAACAAGCATATATGAATCACATAAACAAAGACATCTTTCTTTGACAAACAGAGCATCCTTCTACCCCTGTCCTTGCAATGCTGAAAGGGATAGTACAGAATAGATATAACCTTGTATAACAATACCACCTCCTAACATATGTAGACCTCCACAACAGTGTATAATATCAGCTTTGTTGAGAACAGTGTGTAAAATCAGCTTTGTTGAGAACTGTGTAATATCAGCTTTGTTGAGAACAATATGTAATATCAGCTTTGTTGAGAACTGTGTAATATCAGCTTTGTTGAGAACAATATGTAATATCAGCTTTGTTGAGGATATCCGATGTAATTTATTTTTGTGTTGGTGCCAGCTTACGCATAATCCTAGGAATATTGTTAAGAGACAGGGTGAGGAATGAGGACATCTGACAAAACCGGCACCACTCCAATCTTAGAATACATAAAGAGACAACAGATCAAATGGTTTGCTCACATCAGCAGACTACCATCAGACAGCATACCACAGCAAGCTATGCTACACAGATACAGTGAAGGCAGACCGAGAGGCTGACCACAAAAATGATAGACCACTGAAATAAAAGAGGCGACAAATTCCACAATATACTCAGCACACAAGAGGGCGTCTCCAGAAAACTCCATCTACCCCTGACACCGAAAGGCAACAAAGGGTTTCAACAAATAGATAGATAGATAGTTGGTGCCAGATTTATGGGACATTTGAGAAAATATTAACCTTCATGTTAACTCTGCATCTACTTTGATATTGGTCATGTATAGATCAGTTTGTTTTAGGTAATTGTAGGTTCTCTACAACTTGATTTCCAGAGATTTTTCTGGGTACGGTACAAGTAGACGCCACCACTTGCTTAATTATTTCCCTTGTCTATGTTTGTAAATTTCGTGTTCATCATTTAATCATTGACATATTTATTTATTCAGGGTTGGGGTTAGTTATGTAAAACACAACTTTCCTAACCCAAACCCTAAAATAAATTAATATTCAAATGATTAAATAATGATTAACTCTGATGAGAAGCTTTGACAGAATATTTGTTTTTACTCATTTACATGTATTTATTTGTTTCTACATTTGTGTGATTCTATATTGTTTAGATCCGTTTATAGTGTGAGAGGATACAAGCCCCCTGCAAATGTTGAAGAAACGATAACATCTATTGCTTCCAGACTGGTTGGTAATGCCGTTGCCCCCTACTTCAAACTGGATGATCGTCTCATCAAATTTAAGGTAATACTCTGGAAAGATAAGATAGAAGTGGCCATTTTATACCAGGATTAAATAGAAACTGTCAATACTGAATTTTGCCCAGCAGGGAGGTTTCGAGTGGCTTGTGTGATAAAGGCCGCATGCCATTGCTGATACCATATTATGTTCAGGGTGGTTTTTGTAATTTATGCTCCTACAGAAAAAAGTCCAGTCCTTACCAGGGATCAAACCCTGGATCTCACGGGTGTGAGACCACAGTTCTTACCACTCAACGATACGCCATGTCTTGAGGGTAAATTTTAAAAGTTAATGTATGAGCAAATGAGATTGATAAAAAATGTATCGTGCACTGTAGTGTTGCAGCTATTATTTAGCTACAATTATCATGCCACATCTCATGTTTTTATCAGTAGCCATTACCACAGAGTGTAGTATATCTGAAATGTCACACATTGAAAATATCAACCATGTGTTTCCAGAGCCCACACTTGAAACTTTGTGATGTTTTAGTTTTAAACTCATCATCATCAAGTGCCATCTCCGCAACAAAGGTTGGCTGCAATAGATATCCAACATCCCTTCTCTTGGAGGTGCACTCTGCTCGACTGTAACCTTTCCATCTTGTGATGTGATGTTACTCTCCCACTTGTATCTCTGCCTTCCTCTTATTCACTTCCCTTAAACTTTACCCTCAAAGTGTCATGTCTTTTAATGTGTCCAAAATATTTTATATGCCTGGTCTTTATTTCTCTTAGTAGTTCTTTCTTCATATTAAGTGCTGTTAGAACCTCTTTGTTTGCTTCTCTTTCCAGTGTTCTCTCTATTCTTCTATATATCCACATGTCAAAAGCATCAATTCTGTCTTCTAATTATTTGTTTATTGTCCATGTTTCTAAGCCATACATTAATATAGAATAGATGTAGCATTTTATAATTCTCATTTTTAACCTGTTTGTAATTTGTTTAGATGTTAATATTTTCCTCATGTCATGGAAAGTACTTTTAGCCATTCCTATTCTCCTTTTGGAATTCCAGTAGTGATGTCCGTTGATGGAGGGTGTTTGTCTTATCAAGTCTGGGTCATTCCGTCGATCGTTGAATTAATCAACTAACATCATAAAGTTCGATGTTATCAGGAAACGGCGTTGGTCCTACATCGGGCATGTCCTACGCTCAGACATCAACAGAATACATCACCAATCTCTTGAATGGATACCTACAGGCAAAAGAGCCAGGGGTAGACCAAAAGAAACACTCAGAAGAACAATACTTAGAGAAAGTAAAGCAATCAATGTCCATACTATCGAAGAACTGCATAGAATAACTTTGAACAGACAGAATTGGAGAGATCTGACCTCTGCCCTATGCGCTAACTTCAGCGCAAAAGGAAGGAAAATGAATTTTAAAAAGTGCAGGTCTTCTGAAGTTGACTTAGTGATCCATACAGTGAGTTAACGACTGGGATGTCTGTAAACATTTATTTCCTGACGAAGGCAGAAATTAAGGAATTGATTCACTGTTTCATAGGGTTGAGAGCAGTGTCTACAGATTGGTAATTGCTGTCGTCTGATGCAGTTTAAACAGTGGTTAACTCTGACATGTCCTGTTCGAAACTGAACGATGACCATTTGGATCAAAGAAACTCATATCAAACAACAACACAGTACCACCCAGCTAGACAAATCTAAGAATGTTGATAGAACCGCCAGGAAGTATTATGAGTTTGTCTTGTACCACCCAGCTAGACAAATCTAAGAATGTTGATAGAACCGCCAGGAAGTATTATGAGTTTGTCTTGTACCACCCAGCTAGACAAATCTAAGAATGTTGATAGTACCGCAAGGAAGTATTATGAGTTTGTCTTGTACCACCCAGCTAGACAAATCTAAGAATGTTGATAGAACCGCCAGGAAGTATTATGAGTTTGTCTTGTTTCCTGTGCCAGGCAATGAAGTTTTATTTTTGTTTCCAGATTGATGTTTCTCTGGCATTTCTTTTTGATGTAATAGTTTTCCATAACATCTGCAAGTCTCAGTTTTTTGTTTGACTCAATGTGAATCCTGCCATTTTGGCAGTTTTGTTATTCGAAGGACTTTGCTGAGATTTACTAGCAATTTTGAGCATTTAAAAAGGGTTGATTTCCTCCTAGTATTCCAGGCATAGGTCTTCAACAGGCTCCATTGCAGCAGAGATCATGTCATGTGGTAGTCGTCTCTTGCAGGTTGCAACCATACAAAAGAATAGATAGTACAGTGTATCCCTTTATAGCATATTCTGATATAACAAATTTCCCTATATAACACTTTTCAAAATCCCCAATTATATTTATTCTTTGTACTGTATATAGCCAATTTCTGTTATTGCATACATATTTTATTGGTTCAGAAGTTGTTATAATGGGTTATCAGCTTACTCGTGATTTGTTTAAATTGATATTCATTAAGACATTGTTCACATATGCCATCACTGGATGTGAAATGATATTCATTAAGACATTGTTCACATATGCCATCACTGGATGTGAAATTTTGATATTTCTCATTTCTACAGCTTCTAACACAACTGATGGATGAGTTTGACCATCCCATTCCTAATTCTGAACTCAGTAACATGAACACCATCCAAGATGCTGTTAATTTCTTTTTGACGCCTGTTCACGATAGATCTACATTTGATGACATGGCAAAATTAAATCTACCCAAAAATTTACATATACAGTTTGAGCCTATTCGGTTTGACCCGGAGACCGATACATTCTTTGATGGCAAGACAGCTTTCCCTGGCAGCCCTACAGTTGTCACAAGTCTGAAGTACAGTCGTAAATATAAGGGAAATTCTGGCGAGTCCAGAAATGAGAGAAGTGCTACCAGGTTTGAATTACTGAAACAGCTAGAGGAGGATTATGAAAGATTGGGATTGAAGTTCAAATAGTTTTGTATTTCTAATATTAAATTTTATAACTGGATTTTGTTTTTGTTGATTTTCTGTTTCTTGTTACTGTTTACTAACATGCCTGTCTGTTGATGGAGCCTGAAACAGGAAACAAAGAATAATAATACTGTCGCCTGCTATTGCATATCATAAGGGATGAGTATGATTGTGTAGTGGTGTTGACTTTCACATCCCATAGAAGATCAAAATAACCCAGAGGTCAAGCTGAAGTCGGATGTGCCAGGCAGAAAGGCGCAGGTATTTAATTGGATATAAATATTACTGACCAGTAGAACTGGATATCTGTGGAGCTTCTTTTTTCGTCCGCTAATAATATCTTTATCTGCAGTGTTTTCCAATTCTTGTTTTGTACCATAGAGTTTAACATTCATAGGTGTATCAGAAGGCCAGTATGTGCACCTTAATGTGTCATGTTTGTACATTCTTGAAGGATATGTTCTGAAGTCTGGTTGGCTTGCCCACATGTACACTTCGCTGTTGTACCAATTACAAATTTTGTATACATGACTGTTTAGTCTATTTTGTCCAGTTCTGAGTCGAAATATGATGACCTGTTCTTGTCTGTTAAGCAGGTGGTAGTCGTCACATGAAGGTAAGTTAAGCTTTAGTTGTGTCTTTATCATGGATTTCTTTTGGTGATAGCTGATTGGTACATCCGGTTTCTGCATGTTAGGACCTTCCTTGGCAAGTTGATCAGTTCTCTCATTTCCTGCTATTCCACAGTGTAATTCTACACCTATTTTGCACTTTAGACAACTCTTTTAACTGGTAGTTTATTGGATTGTTGTGCCTTTAGTACTGATCTTGCATCTGTAAGTATTACCATAGGGTGTGAGGTCCTGTCCAATGTTAGTAGTTTTTCTGCAGCTGCACATATAGCTTTAGTAATTCCCAGTTGGTATCAGTGGTGCCACATCTGGGTATTCCACATATACACCACTTCCCCCATTTCTTACTGCATTCTGTGCTGATGCATCCGTATACACTCTAGTGCACAGATCACTTGGATTATATCTGTGGAACAAAATGAGGAGCATATTCAATGGGTGAGCCACTGGAACCATTAACACGCGTATCTTTCAACATCTGCTGGGGGGAAACTGAATGGCCTATGACAGACCGTCTGATGTGCAATGCATGGTTTAGGTTCAAAACTCAGTAGTAAAGCATAAATCAAAGAAAGCTTATAGCAGATGACCAAAAAAAATGAAGGCTCTTTATTTGTTATATAATCCACAATTGTAAAACAAAAGAATTGGCACTACATATTCTACAAGTTAAGATGGATGCATATACACCATGGGAGCAAAAATACATCAGTGCTTTCCCCGTTATCACACATACTACAATAAAAGTTACCTTTTAGAGGGGTGTTAACTTGTCTTGCTATGGCTTGAAATGGAAAAAAAAATGGAACACTGTTTCCCATCCATGCATGTTGTAAGAGATGACTAATGAGGCTTTGAGTGAAGTTGGCTGTCCCGTCTCAGTCAGATGTGTCAAGTCGAAAGGCACAACTATCACAGCTAAGCTGTAAACCATGACACAACATATTCTGTTCTCTGGAATACATCCTGCTAATCTGCAGGAGTTTCAGAATAAATATAGAATGGCCAGCAATTCTGGGCATACTTATCTCCATTACCAAAAGTATGTGCAAATTGTTTAGACATCGAAGTCTTAAAAATCAGTATAAAATTGATTGCACGTGTGAAAGAGCTCTGAAACTTTCTATGTGTTGTAATGAATGAATTTGAAAGCCCAAGAATTATTTCAAGAGCAAAATCCTTATTATAATGCTAGACATAGATTTTCATTGCTTTCTATATATCACAAAATCTCCGCTTCAAAGTTCACATTTTTTAATGATTAGTACTCGTTAACATCTATAGACTGCATTTCATAGGTGCCGCCATTTTGGAAAAACATTCTACCCCGGACGAGTTATTTTTAATAATACTGTCACTAAGATTGCTGTATTTCTGAAGTATCATAATAGTTAATGTAGTTTGTCACAAAGGATTTCTAACGGAATTCAACAAAAGTTTGTCGAATGTGGTCAGTAAAGTGTTAAAAATGGAAGTGTTTTGTATCAATACTTAACACCCTTATAAAAGGTATATGCATTACAGGTGTTGATGGGGAAAGCACAGATACACCATATGTTACATAAACAATGAGCAAATAGTTGATACATTTGATTTAAAACTACGACAAAGCATCCTTTCATATAGCTGAGGGTGTAGCTTGACTGGAATGTATTACATCATAAGGCTGCTAATTTAATCATAAGTTTTATTGTACAACATGCTTGGTAGGGAGCATATGTCATAAAGTTTTCTTGTACAACATGCTTGGTAGGGAGCATATGTCATATTGGTAACTTCAATATTATTGGGTACATACATGTGTGTGTTGAAAAGGCATAAAGGATTCACTTCATTGTACTGATGTTACCCCAATGCACTCTGCCCCTCTCAACGAAGTGACATGCCAGCTGCTGAGAGTAGGACTCATAGAATGTAACCTCATAGGTTCAAATGACAATCCCTAGGGATCTCGGACAAAATCCACTTTGTAAACAAGATATCGGGAGATGGATTCCAACCTGTGACATCTTGAGCACATAGTGAACAACAGCTTAACTCTTTCAGGACTTGATTATGTTTAGGTTTGGACCAAATTAATTTTATAAAATTTCCTTATATGTGTTTTTTATTGTATCACTTGACATACTAATATTGATAAATAGTGTATGTGTAATACAGTAGAACCCCGATATATCGAACTCGCATATTTCGAACATTCGGTTATTGCGAATATTTTAAATAGTCCGCGCAATAGGTAACATTAATCCCTCTAATAAATTACGGATATAGCGATGTCGGGTTTGCACCATTTCGCTTATAGCGAAGTTCCACGGTGGCCTTTTGGTAATGAATCGACGTGTATATCGAAGTCCGAAACAGACAAAGATTTGCTGACCTATCATGTCAAAGAATATCAGGTCCGCGGCCCACATGTTGGACATTGCCAAACTGTATTTACAAGCCGTACAACAAACCAAAATCTCGTCATTTGGCCAAATGATAATCTTTATGGGACTGCTACTATGGCGCTGCTGTAAGGTCATGTAATTCAGTTCGGTAATGTGTTTGGCCACCTCGGCACAGAAATCAGGCAGGAGTATTGCATTTAATAAAAAAACGGTTATATCGAACCTCGGATATATCGAATTAATTCAATTTCCCTTAGAACTTCGATATATCGGGGTTCTACTGTATATCATTGGAAAGGGGAATGGATACAGAATATGAATATATAAGTACATTGATGTACATGATTACTTTACAAGGTTAGAGTTAACCTTGTGAAGTAATAAAATATCAAATCAAAGCCAGTATACTGGCGATTGGTCCTGTAGACCCATAGTATAAAGCCAGTATACTGGCGATTAGTCCGGAAAGAGTTAACCACTACGCCAGGGCGTGTGTGTGTATATATAATAAATTTAACCACTATGCCAGGGCATGTGTGTGTGTGTGTGTGTGTATATATAATAAATTCAATACATTTGTGTATAATAATAATAATAATAATGCAGTGACAGAGGGTCTAAAGCAAGCTTGTAATCAATTGGAGATTTACAGGAACCAGTCTCATGGCTAAATCTGCCGATCCATGATCAATATGATTAGTCGTAGAAGAATTGGAATATTACATCGCTGGACGTTGTTCTTTGTGCCTGAACTGTCATGCTTGCACTCAATTCATTATTCAGTTCTCAGATGCCCTGGTAACAACATGCAGTCTTGTTCCTCATGTGACATGATGCCCTTGTAACAACATGCAGGCTTGTTCCTCATGTGACATGATGCCCTTGTAACAACATGCAGGCTTGTTCCTCATGTGACATGATGCCCTGATAACAACATAGGCTTGTTCCTCATGTGACGTGATGCCCTTGTAACAACATGCAGGCTTGTTCCTCATGTGACATGATGCCCTGATAACAACATAGGCTTGTTCCTCATGTGACATGATGCCCTTGTAACAACATGCAGGCTTGTTCCTCATGTGACATGATGCCCTGATAACAACATAGGCTTGTTCCTCATGTGACGTGATGCCCTTGTAACAACATGCAGGCTTGTTCCTCATGTGACATGATGCCCTGATAACAACATAGGCTTGTTCCTCATGTGACATGATGCCCTGTTAACAACATAGGCTTGTTCCTCATGTGACATGATGCCCTGATAACAACATAGGCTTGTTCCTCATGTGACATGATGCCCTGGTAACAACATAGGCTTGTTCCTCATGTGACATGATGCCCTGATAACAACATAGGCTTGTTCCTCATGTGACATGATGCCCTGATAACAACATAGGCTTGTTCCTCATGTGACATGATGCCCTGGTAACAACATAGGCTTGTTCCTCATGTGACATGATGAGAAGACGTGACCGCTTAACTTCATTTGATACAAGCTTGGTTCAGACCCGTCAAGACAAAGCTGGCCATATACTATACGTATATGGTATAATGATAATTTATTATAATTCTATACATAAAATAGTTATAAAATTGTAATAATCCATCCGTAATATATCAGTTTACCACACGCTTATCACTGAGAGGAAATAAATATGATTACACATTAGAACATCTTTGTTACAGAGTACAGATCAAATATCTCCACATCAAATATTAACTAATACATCTTCAACATTTTGTCTGGTATCTTGATGAAATCAAATACAACAGAATCCATCTATACATCATCATCATTCTGGTATAACATGTGTCTCTATATAACACTTTTCACAATCTCCAATTATATTTATTCGATATTGTGTGTACTGTATATAGCAGATTTATGTTATTACATACATATTTTGTCAGTCCGGCTAAGTTGTTATAATTGGATTCCACTGTACCATCAGAAGCTGACTGATTGGATTTCAAATAATATTATGTCTTTCTCTGCCATGAGATTTCAATATGCATCTCAAATGTTGAACATAATTCATACTTCTGTGTTTGTTCTCAAAATCCCACAAGTTAGCATGTTCTAGTTTGGAACTCAACATCCCACTAGTTAGCATGTTGTAGTCCAGAGAATGTAATGTGTTCTCATGGTTTACAGTTTGGTCATTCTGATATATAGGATGGCAAAAGTCAACTGCACCCCCAAACTTCCTTAGTTGCCTGTTGCATAGCAGTCACAGTATTGCTATTCTTTTGCTCCCTTGTGGGCTTCGGCAACATGGGTGATAATTTATAATTATTTCATTTCTTGTTTTAGACCAGATCCAGGGCAATACCAATATGACCATTTGGCTGTAATAAATCTTCTACATTTTTTTCTTATTGTCTAAGATCAGATTAGGAGCCAAGTTCATATTACAAATTTGGCTATGAGTAGATCAACTGCATATCAAAGATCTACATTGAGCTGGTCATCAACTCCATATCAAAGATCTACATTGAGCTGGTCATCTACTCCATATCAAAGATCTACATCGAGCTGGTCATCAACTCCATATCAAAGATCTACATCGAGTTGGTCATCAACTCCATATCAAAGATCTACATCGAGCTGGTCATCTACTCCATATCAAAGATCTACATCGAGCTGGTCATCTACTCCATATCAAAGATCTACATCGAGCTGGTCATCAACTGCATATCAAAGATCTACATCGAGTTGGTCATCTACTCCATATCAAAGATCTACATCGAGCTGGTCATCAACTCCATATCAAAGATCTATATCGAGATCACCAGCTATACTTGTTCGTGATAGGTTCTTAACTTTAACACTTGCTGCCACAATCTTTTTTTTTTTCCAGCCAATCTTTGTCACTGCCACACCATTTTTTTCTGCCAAATCTTTGTCACTTTGTGGGCTTCGATTTGTTCCAAACTTTGGAAGATTTTTCAGGTGATGATTTTATGATATAATATAAAAAATTAACCAACAGAATTTAGACTGGAACTCTCAGATGTTCAGACTTTAACAAGCTTTACAAAAATGTTTTCCATAACATTTCCATTTATTGTCTTCTTGATTCTGTTCATCAGTGGGGGTGCCACATTTTTTTTCTTCCATAGTGTGTGTGTCAATCACTCGCTCTGGACCAACTGAGCACTCTTTTGTCAATCTACAATCATAATTATTGAAGCACAGTCCAATTGTGTATATGATTTTGAGTTAGTTTTAGAGCTATACTTGAGAAAAGGTTAACATCAGTCATTTTATGCCTAGATTTCACCATATTAGTTACAAGCTCAATTTGAAGTGTCCATTGAAAAATAATGCTATAAAATCATATCTGAGGTCAATCTGATCTGATCACAGGAGCAGTCATACTGGAATGACCTATATAATTGACAGGAAGTATCGCTTAAAAGAATACAGTGTCAGGTCTGCAGAATTCACCATAAAGACAAGAGATCATGTGTGGCAGTGAACAGGATTTTGTGCCTTGATAACTTGTGTCATTTGTGGCAGCAAAAGTGTTAAAACCACTTCATGTGGTGTCTCATAATTTAAGAGTTACGCTTGCCATGCATTTCAAATTTCTGTTTCGGTATCTTCCACAATCTGATAATCCAACATATGAGAAAATATGGATTGATCTTTTGTGGCACCCTGAAATCTGGCATACACCTTGGCATCACCTGTCGCGTGCCCTGTGTAGATAGATCCTTCCCAAGCACAACCAATTTTTCTATAGAGATGATACCAAACATCATTGATGACAACAAATACTTCTGTCGCTTGCGGGATGTCAAGACGGAACATAACTCTCCTGTCCGTAACAAGATCACCCATCAGCGGCTCATGCAGAGCACACCGATGCCATTTTTGATATGTTTTTGGAAACATAGATGTAGTCGGACTAGGTTCTTGACAGATGACAAGGTACCTGAATGCACAGTCTAAAGAAGTGGACTCACCAGTAGTGTCTGCGGCATACAAAGAAAAAATGTAAAACCCCTCTTTTGGACATCGAATCAAGTAATTTGCTCCGGTGTCATTCCTAGATCGAAGGAACACGTACCGGTCAATATCAGTAATAGCTCCATCACTAACGTCAAAATATTGGAATGTGTGTGTTAATCTAATGTCTTTGTTCAATGAGAAATTGATTTCTATGTAAGAGTTGTTGCAGACCACAAGTGGATCAACATTGCTATCTGCGGTGATTCCAAGATTTTCCATAACCGGAGTTGGGCCAAAGAACGGAACGGGAGGATACGGAGGTGACGGTCTCCCTGTCATGTTTGTGCAATTAATAAGAAATGAACAGGCACTCTCAAGACACTCAGATTTCCAGTAATCTCCGGCGTAAACAGAAAAATAGTACAAGCCAGCTGCTGGAAGAGCAATTGTGAAAATGGCTTCATTTTTTACAAATCGTAATAAAGTTCTGCCATCGATCTGTTTGGGTTCGCTTGGTTGTCTGTTGACAGGTTCTAACATGGAGCCAAATCCAAGAATTTTTGGTGTTAAAAGTCGAATTTCAACCATTCCTGTGTTCGTTTGTATGGTGGCTCCATAGTTGGAGTAAAACTTGAGCCCATAGTTGAAGAATGGAGATTTGACGACAGGGAGATTAACAAATTCTGAAAATGGTAGTGGAATTTCTAGGAGTTGCCAAACTGGGTCATCAGGGTAATGCTGGTAGATGTGATCTTCTGGGTCAGTCAGGAAGTAGAACTCGTCATACCTGAAGCAGAGGAAAATATGTTGGCTTTTTTAAATACATTTAAAATACAAAAACTTCATTAAAACTAAGTCAACAAAAATGTCATTAAATCTAACAGTAAACCCCTTGTAAGTTACATTCCTGTATTTTATGTCTTCCAATTACGGGGTATTACTAGCAATAGAGCTCTTTGTCCTTACGTGAAATATTGGGAAGAGGGAGATTTTCCTTTAGAGTGCTATTTCAAACCAAACTCTGACACTCAGAAATGTGAAATGCTTTGAGAAGCTTCATGCCCAGTGCGGAGAAAACCATAATTGTATTTCTGGGGATATGCTGGTGTACATTGCATCCTTGCCGTTTTTCTTTGTTTATTTGATAACCAAAGATTTTGCCCAAGGACATTGACTCATGGTATAGGCCTACCCTGGAAAATAATGTGTTCTGGATTTATAGCTGACATTGCTCATTTTTCCCTGGTAGTAAAATTGATAAAGTATAATCAACTTTAATGAAAAATTACAAGAAAGAAAGCAACACAGACTTTTCTATGTACAACAGGAAACCTTTATTAAGGAACAAATACAAACTGGAAATAAACACACAAAATTGATATATTATAAATGCACAGAGATGATCTCTCCATCCATCAGAAACTACAAAAAAGTGAAAAAGGTGCAATCATGTTATGTTTATTGGCTGGTAACATCGGTGGCGTGCCAAAACTTATGCTCTCTTGATAGGTAAGAGTGTAAGTTTTGGAGCGCATTGATGTTACCAGCATAGCATATAGTTAGATAGATCACTGCATTCCCCCATTATGCCTCAATGACGTAGAAAAAGGAAACGTCACTTTGAATAGCCACCACAAAGATAACAGAAATATTGTGTATGTTACCCTTGAATAAAATAATTAATGCAACATACTTGTGGTACATCTGGGGTAAATTATTGTGTATAGCACCCTTGAATAAAATATTCCCGCCAAAGATGGATGTGTTAGGCTATTGACGCAAATAAACTGACAACACAACACATTTCCATTCTCTGGACTACATCCTGCTAGAAATCTAGTAGGATCATGGTCCTGCTACAAGAGAGATCCAGCAGGAGTTTAAGAATGAACGCTGAAGAAGAATAAAATAATGAATGGAACATACTTGTGATACATCTGCGGCAAATTATCCTTGTGCCCGGTCACATGTCTTGCAGCCCAAGTGCAGTTGACCAATCTCCAACTGCCATCAATGTTGACCACTGTCCATGAGTTGCGAAAGGCCTGACCATCCATCCTCATTCCTGGCTTATATCCTGCGCCCTTAGAGTATCCTAGTACAATCTCACAGTGGAGACCTGCGTAGCTGAGAAATAAATAATATGTGTTGTGAAAACCTGCGTAGCAAAAGAAATAAATTATAAAAGTGGTATAAGTAGAATGTTAACTGAGAAAATATTGCGCAGAGGCTGGAGGGAGGTTGTAAACCCATCTTTCTAACTCACCCTTTTCCCATCCTAATCCTATCTTTTAAAAGGGCTCAAAAGGCATAGAGGAGTGACTTCATTGTACTCAGGTTATCTGATCATTGGGGGGGGGGGGGGTCTCGTATAGTGCAGTAGTTAGAGCACTAACTTCACACGAGATCCTGAGTTCATTCCACGAGTGATGAGGCGGAAATGTTTTTCAGAATGCAATAGCTCTTGGGTCGACCCAGCCTTAAATAGGTACTGGATTAGTCCGGGAAGTAAAGACTGCACAGGAGAGGAGATAGCTACCGCCCTCATATAGCACAGCCACTGAAATGTGCGATTGCTAACATCTCGCACCCCTATGGCATTAATGAATGCTATGGGAACTTGGTTATACTTTACTCAGGTTGCTCCCCCCCCCCACCTGTACTCTGTCTCTCTCAATCACAATATCAGCTGAGAGTAGCACTTATATCATGTAACTGTGTGGTTTCAAGAGTTCTGTGTTTGTTCTCATACTCTTGCAGACTGACAGGCTGTAGTCCAAAGAATGGAATGTGTTGTGTTATGGTTTACAGCTGTGCAGCTGTGTCTGCACCTTTCTGCTTCACACAGCTGATTTCAGCATGACGTTTAGGTCATTTTGACTCTATATGGGATGGGACAGCCAACTTCACCCCATAACTTTCTTAGTCGCCTCTTGAAACATGCATGAAGGTAAACAATGTTGGTATATTTGCTTCTCTTTCTGGTACTGGAAACATGGACGGCTTCAAGAGTTACAGGTAATCCACAGGGATATCTGAAGAAAAGAAAACCACTGCTTTATAACCAGATGTCACAAGCCAGATTCTAACCAGTTACGTTGTGAACACAAAGTGAATGTATTAACTGCTACACCAAGGAGATCCCCGAACCCATCTCACAATCCTGAGAGCCCATCTTCTATTAGTTTGTTAGTTAGTTTGATCCTTTCGTGCTGCAGGAGGTACATAGGGCAACGGTTTTTATTCTCCATGTGTTGCAGTCCACTGCCTGCAGTTTTAGTTCTTGTATGATCTTGCAGCCTGTTATTTCCCCTTCTTTAAGTATGGTGTTCTTTAGGTTTGCTTTACGCCTTCCTCATTTTCTTTTATCCTCAGGTGTCCACATAAGGGCTTGTTGGTTTATGGGACCTCAAAATCAACTACAGGCAGGCAGTTGGATTATTAAGAAGACAATGACAACTTCTATTCAAAATAGTACATTGGAATCCCGTTATAACAACTTGGTCTGGGCCAACAAAATAGTACATTGGAATCCCGTTATAACAACTTGGTCTGGGCCAACAAAATAGTACATTGGAATCCCGTTATAACAACTTGGTCTGGGCCAACAAAATAGTACATTGGAATCCCGTTATAACAACTTGGTCTGGGCCAACAAAATAGTATATTGGAATCCCGTCATAACAACTTGGTCTGGGCCAACAAAATAGTACATTGGAATCCCGTTATAACAACTTGGTCTGGGCCAACAAAATTCTACATTGGAATCCCGTTATAACAACTTGGTCTCGGCCAACAAAATATGTTTTAATAACAGAAATTTGCTATATACAGTACAAACAATACAGAATAAATATAATTGGGGATTTTGAATAGTTTTTATACAGGGAACATGTTATAACAGAATGCGCTATAAAAGGATTCCACTGTATTGACTAGAAAATTATTACAGTTAATAATGGGTGTATCATCACATCTTGAAAAAGTTATACTACTGACTTGTAGTGAAGACTTGTGTAGTTAGGGAATCAATCAAATAATACCACTATATCATTGAGGATTCAGTGATGTGTGTGGGAATTGAACATCAAATTGAATGTCACATTATGTACATTACACATCATATCTATTTCCTTGCAGTTCCATGTGGAATATAGGGCAGCAACTATTACTCCCCAATTTCTTTTCTTTTCATCTGTGCCCACAAGGTCCCAATTGATTTGATCTCTTCCTTGGCTGTTATTTTTAAGGGTATTCCTCAGTTTTCCAACTCTCCTCTTTCTTTGTGGGTCTAGTCCAAAGTCTGTCTGGTTATGTTGACAGGATTATTTATTTTTGTGGTGTGTCCTTTCCATCTCTATTTCCTATGTTTCATCTCCACCTGGCACAGGTGTGCTCTCTACCTCCACCTGGCACAGGTGTGCTCTCTACCTCCACCTGGCACAGGTGTGCTCTCTACCTCCACCTGGCACAGGTGTGCTCTCTACCACACATCATTTGTTATAAATTTGTTATGGCATCTAATGCGAAGTACAGGACATAGAGACAAATATCTGATTTTTCAGTGTTGTATGCCATGTTAAAGAGCATAAAATTTCAGCAGCACATCACAGATGTACAATCTTGACCATAAGTGTTCCATATTTGGCAGGGGATTCTATGCCAAAATTGAACTTTTCCATTATCTCTACACACACCAAATGGGTGAAAAAACACGCCTGAAACTGTCTGAATATATGGGTGGACATATATTAATCCTTGGTCAGTGTATCTTATGTCTGCCCTATTAATCATTGGTCAGTGTATCTTGTCTGTCCTATAGAGCTATTTCAAGACATCATTGTCTACGGTGGACATATATTAATCCTTGGTCACTGTATTTTGTCTGCCCTATAGAGCTATATCAAGATATCTTATGATATCAATACTGCATTTTCCTCATTAGGGAGTTGTAGGGAGGTTTCTTGTAGCTTATGTGATAAAGGCTGCATGCACTTGCTGTTGACATGTCACGTTAATATTGAGTTTTTAAATTTACACTCCGACAAAAAACCTAGTCGTTACTGGGGATCAAACTCTGGACCTCATGGGTGTGATATCAAAGCTCTTACCGCTTGGCCATGTGCTCAACTCTGCTGTGGAAACATCCAATCTAATTTCATCGTATTGTTATTAGAAATTCTATATATCCTTCCGATTACTCCTAATTAGTTTACCTGAGCACACACCTACTTTTCTTTCTTACCTGTATCTCTTATTATTTTACCTGTGTACTGCCTCTATTCTACCTGTATCTATACCCTCTTTATTACCTGTGTAATACACCCTCATTCTTACTTTACCTGCAAAGCTTCTTAAACAGCTGATGATATGTTTCCTTGCCACTTTTCACTGCCTTCAGCAGCCTGTCTATAGCATGGGGGCGAACAATCTCGTTGATTGAATGCTTGTTGATATCCTTGGCAACCACCCACCTGAAGAGAGCTCTGTATGGAAGACAGTAGTCACCAAATTTATACATCTTACTTATAAACAATATCTATTGACCTTTCAACTTCGCATGAAGCACATCTTAAGTACAAAGTTCTCCAGCGATTTCTATCTTTTATCATGCAGATGAGTGATGACAAATCTTGTCCTGTCCAGCCCAGATGTTGTCTGTCCATGATTTTCTTTGTCCCACCCGTGACTGTTCCTTGTATCATTTTTGACAAGAATTATGTCGGCATAAATATCTAAACCACACAAACTCATGCACAAGATGTCCCATGTGTATATATTTAGTTTGCAGGTAAGTCTGCTGCCTGTTCCCACATGTATGTGCAGTGTGCACATTCCAGGTACCGTTAACACAATTCTCAGTAAGTTTTAGAACATTATCATATCTTCTTGATGTCTGATTATCCATTGCAATATTTTTCAATCGGTGAAAGTTTAACTGGTGGCTCCCATATACATATATGCACATCTAACATGCATCAATTCTGCTTTCAAATTTATTAATAATCCATGTTTCTGGGCCATACATTAACCCTCTCAATCCCACAATGGCCGCTATTGATTCATTCCCAAAACTGCCGTTTACAGTCTACGTCAACATAGGGATTTAAATTACATTTCTTCACTGTACGTGTGAATTGACATGCTAAATTTTAATTCTCATGTTACTAGCAGTAATGGGACTCAAATATCAGTTCTATGAACGTTTCTAACAGCTGTGGTTTTCAAGTTGTGAATTTTTTATCATGGCATCAATTTTCTTCAAAACTTTGTCAGAATGGTCCTACTTATCTTCAAAACTGTGTCAGAATGGTCCTACTTATGATTCAGATGAGATTGACAGGAAATTTGACAACATCAAGGAATGGACAGGGCAAGATATTTCCACACTCATCCGCATCGCTGAGGATAGAATTCGCTGGAGGACTCTGTGTGCTGAAGCATCCATCCAGTGTCGTACCCCTACGACCCTGAAGGGTTATGGGTTTATTGATTGACAGGAAATTTGTTGATGGAATTTTAGAGAACATGAATGAGATATTGATAAGGAATTACTTCAGGATTTGGGAGTTGAAAGTAGCAATCTGTAGTGTATGCTTAAGTAGTGATGTGCGCTTCCATCGCTACATGACTAGACTTGAATGAAATGTTATCCCTTCATCATGAACTGTGTCTAACTGCTAGCAACTAATTCTAATGTTATCCCTTCATCATGAACTGTGTCTAACTGCTAGCAACTGTTCAAATGAAAGATAAATGCCAGATAACTGTTATCTATTTTTAATTAATATTAAATGCATTCATTTACATGAATAGATTCGTTATTCCATGACCTACACAGAAGACAAATAACGTGGTGTTATTTCGTCATCTGCGACTTATGTTTAATGAATTCTATGGAAATCCATGCAGGCAAAATTTTGATGCATTGTACAAGCTGATATTATTTTATATGATTTTATGTACACAGATGAGATTATTCATTACCTTGCTTTCTCCAGTTCAGTCTTGCAAGTACGAGTCAGGTCCCTCACAAGGTCTGTCATTGTGTCATAGTCTTTGGTAGCCAACTGCAACATCAATGATAACTCTATACTATTAGAAGCCAATAATGTCAGTGTCTCCACATCAAAACAAGAGTCGAGTAAAAGTGTACAAGAGTATACAAAACTTGAGTCAAGTAAAAGTGTACAAGATATAAAACTTGAGTTGAGTAAAAGTGTACACAAATATCATAAAAGTGTACAAGAAGATACAAAAAATGAGTTGAGTAAAAGTGTACAATATATTTTAGTTACCTTTTTGCCTGTGTCTTACAAGGGAAAGTTGAGGGTATAAGAAGAAAAGGTGAAAGGAAAGTATTGATATCAAAAGCTGGACAGTATTAAGTATCTCCACACTCAAACAAGAAACTAAGAACAGAGAGACACTGGAGATAGTTGAGGGTTGAAGAAGTGAAAGAAGTTCATGATTACGTAACCTGCACAATATCCTAGATAAAAAGATCACCTTACATCAATAGCTCTAAGATCCAAGGCTTCAAATACAGCCGGAGTCTTGTACAGTGAAGCCTTCTTTCCTTCAGGAGGTTCAGCTGGAGGTTTCATTGAATGGTCAAACAAACACATCCTGTCTACCTCACGATCTTTCTCACCAATCAGTGTCAGCATTTCATGACAGTGTCTGGAATTATTACAAGGAAAACTACTAAATCTATGACATTGGAATTGTTACAACTAATACACCTATGACACTGGAATTGTTACAACTAATAAACCCATGACACTGGAATTGTTACAACTAATGAATCTATGACATTGGAATTGTTACAACTAATAAACCTATGACACTAGAATTGTTACAACTAATAAACATATGACACTGGAATTGTTACAACTAATAAACCTATGACACCAGAATTGTTACAACTAATAAACCTATGACATTGGAATTGTTACAGCTAATAAACCTATGACATTAGAATTGTTAGAACTAATAAATCTATGACATTGGAATTGTTACAACTAAGAAACCTATGACACAGAAATTGTTACAACTAATAAACCTATGACAATGGGATTGTTACAACTAATAAACTTAAGACACTAGAATTATTACAATGTAACTAAGAAACTTATGACACTGAAATTGTTACAATGAAAATTTCAAAATGTGTTTTATGTACATTTTTTTCTGCTACCACTTAAAAATTTTTGTGGAACTAAGCTAAGTTGATGAAATGTACATTTTTTTAGTTGAGTGGGATTTTGCAAGTATTCAGTTTTCCTGTGCTGTTTTTGTGTGGGTGGAGTCATGTCACCACTGAGAGTTGAAGTCATGTCATCGCTGAGTGTTGAAGTCATGTCATCGCTGAGTGTTGAAGTCATGTCACCACTGAGTGTTGAAGTCATGTCATCGCTGAGAGGCAAAGCTATCTGAGTATGAAATATAGCTCAGGAGTAATCTTCCCATAAAATGCATAAATATGGTCTTCTTTTCGCTTTATATCCCATTATGCTTTGCAGTGTCAGGAATAGAAGAGGAGAGGGCCTTTGTGTACCTCATATATATTTGTTTTCTTTGATTCTTTTATTTCTGTATTTCCATCTTTTGCATGGTCTGCCCCTGGTTTTGTATCCATCGTGTCTGTATTGTAATATTTTTTGAGGGACACTATCTGATGGTAGTCTGGAAGCGTGTGAAAATCATTTAAACTGTTATCTTCTGATGTAATCCAGGATTGACATTCTGTTTGTCAATTTTCTGATGTTTTAATTTCTGATTCTGTTTCTCATTGTTACTCTGAGAATTTTAAGTAGACAAGTCATTTCTGTTGTAACAAGTTTTTTTGGGCCTTTTGTTGTTAATGTCCGTGTTTGATGTTGGTAGCATATTGATGGTATGATGATCGCTTTATATAGTGTAGTTTTAGTATTTATGTTCACATACTAGTTTTTTTTAAATAGTAACTAGTAAACATTTGTCCTAAATCTGGTATATGCTATATTACATATGTGCTGGATTTCTTTTGTATGTTTTCTATTTGTTGATATGATGCTTCCAAGGTAAGTATATTTTTTCACCTGTGTAAGTTGTTGATAAATATGGTACAAGATCTATATTGTTTATAATTTCTGGGGATCACAGTAAAGAAAAAGAAAAAAAAATTGAAAAAAAAAACACGTAGAAGATTGACGTAATTGTACTCTGTCTTCCCTATATTTCCTGGCTGCCAAGAGTACCACTCAGAGCACATAACTGAATACTTCAAGTGATAATTAATAATAATCTCAAAAAAAAGCTCTTAGTAAACACGTCGCGAGACGGATTCAAGTCCATGACTTCTTGAGCACAATACAAACTGTTTAATCACTGTGCTAAAGACATCACCTGAAACAAACAAACATTTCAGATTGCAACAGATTTTCAAGCTTTATTGGTTTCTCACAGGCGTAAAGCAAAACTGAGCAGAGTGACCCCCACCTGTCAATCATCTTTCCATTTCTGGTTTTCTCCTCAGAAGCAATCTTTTCCGTCACTGTCTTCAACCGGTCATCTCTGACCTAAACAGAAATTGATTAAAAATAAGAAAATAATCAAATGAAACCCCACTGTTAACATATTCCCCTATTTAACAATTGTACTTACATAAAACACAGCTTTTTATAATAGTTTCGCTCTGACATGACAGACTTACTTCACAAGAAAACCCACAAATGCAACGGTGTATGCAATGGAAATATGGAAACTAATCAACATTTCTGCAATTTGTACTAGTAATATAATTCATGCAGAATATGGACAATATTTTTTCTTTGAATAAGTAAACTATGCAGAATATGGACAGAATTTTATCCTTGATGAAGTAAACTATGCAGAATATGGACAGAATTTTATCCATGATGAAGTAAACTATGCAGAATATGGACAGAATTTTATCCTTGATGAAGTAAACTATGCAGAATATGGACAGAATTTTATCCTTGATGAAGTAAACTATGCAGAATATGGACAGAATTTTATCCTTGATGAAGTAAACTATGCAGAATATGGACAGAATTTTATCCTTGATGAAGTAAGCTATGCAGAATATGGACAGAATTTTATCCTTGATGAAGTAAACTATGCAGAATATGGACAGAATTTTATCCTTGATGAAGTAAACTATGCAGAATATGGACAGAATTTTATCCTTGATGAAGTAAACTATGCAGAATATGGACAGAATTTTGAGTTGTTGTTATTCTATTGATCCCTAAGAAGACCTGTAGATAAAGAGGGGAGGGAGGTGGGGGTGTGTGTATGTGTTTATTATTTATGGTGCACAACAAAGGACCCCCCCCCCCCCAGGAAATCAAAACATGACTTAGTATGAGGAACTTGATCAAAAGCCCCCCCCCAGTAATTTTTAACAAAAACGGCATCATATTTTTCATTAAAGAGACGAACTGACACACGATAAACCACAAATGATCTTTTTTTGGTAACCTCCACCCTTAATGAGAACAAGTCTACCACAGCTCTTTCCCAGAATGCTGTATGATACATTTATGTGATACAAAATGAAACAAGAGCACAATCTATTCCTTGAAAGAGTTATTCTTCTATTTCATTCCATCCCACTATTGTGTTTTTATGTACATGTCTTCATTAGATTTTTCTAGCCTGTAGATAAGATAATGCCTCTGTCTCAAAATGTTCATAATAATCATGTAACAATAATAACTGAAGCCATTGTTTTGTGAATGAAAAATTATGTAAGATTGATAGGGGAGTTATCAAAAAGAGTTTTCTTAAATGTATGATTACGTAATATAAAAAAGAAAATTTGTGTTCCTAGTAAACAGGAAATTATCAAAACTTTAAAAAAAATCTTACAAATGCTCAGAGATATGAAACTTACTTCAAAACTTCACAAGTACTCAGAGAAATGAACCCTCTTTCAAAACGTCACAGTACTCATGAGATATAAACCCTCTTTCAAAACTTCACAGTACTCAAAAGATATGAACCCTCTTTCAAAACTTCACAAGTACTCAACGATATGAACCCTCTTTCAAAACTTCACAAGTACTCAACGATATGAACCCTCTTTCAAAATTTCACAAGTACTCATGAGATATAAACCCTCTTTCAAAACTTCACAGTACTCAGAGATATGAACCCTCTTTCAAAACTTCACAAGTACTCATGAGATATAAACCCTCTTTCAAAACTTCACAGCACTCAAAGATATGAACCCTCTTTTAAAACTTCACAAGTACTCAACAATATGAACCCTCTTTCAAAACTTCACAAGTATTCAACAATATGAACCCTCTTTCAAAACTTCACAAGTACTCAACAATATGAACCCTCTTTCAAAACATCACAAGTACTCAATGATATGAACCCTCTTTCAAAACATCACAAGTACTCAAATATAAAACCTATTTATAAAAAAACACAACTACTGACTTGTTGAAAATGTTGAAAAAAACACAACTACTGACTTGTTGAAAATGTTGAAAAAACACAACTACTGACTTGTTGAAAAAAACACAACTACTGACTTGTTGAAAATGTCAAAAAAACACAACTACTGACTTGTTGAAAAAAACACAACTACTGACTTGTTGAAAATGTTGAAAAAAACACAACTACTGACTTGTTGAAAATGTTGAAAAAACACAACTACTGACTTGTTGAAAAAAACACAACTACTGACTTGTTGAAAATGTCAAAAAAACACAACTACTGACTTGTTGAAAATGTCAAAAAAACACAACTACTGACTTGTTGAAAATGTTGAAAAAAACACAACTACTGACTTGTTGAAAATGTTGAAAAAAACACAACTACTGACTTGTTGAAAATGCTCTTCAATTCTGTCCCTCTCATCCACAAGGCTGCGAGGTACACTATTCATGGACAAGTTCTCAATTGAAGATAACAAATCCTCCGCAGCTTTCTCCTTCTCTCTCTCCACAGTATCATCCAGTCGTCTCAACTCTTTCTCTCGTTCTTCCAACAAAAATCTGTAGAGGAAAGCATTCAATTATTTCACTTACAGAACCAATCATCAAAATTAAAAGACACATAAAGACATATATGTCTGGTTGCTATTCCGAGAAATGGCAATCAATTTGTTCATACTTCCTATGTGCAGAGGTGCTGCAGACATATATATATATATATATAGTTAATTTGGAATCAGCATCACAACACGTGGGACATTCCCATTAGTGCTCTGCTATTCTATCAGTTATTTAACACTTTACCAACCAAATTTGACGGTCGCTGAATTTCCGTTATATATCCATGGT
Source organism: Meghimatium bilineatum (assembly GCA_034231615.1). Taxonomy (NCBI): domain Eukaryota; kingdom Metazoa; phylum Mollusca; class Gastropoda; order Stylommatophora; family Philomycidae; genus Meghimatium; species Meghimatium bilineatum. The sequence goes on from CM067304.1 coordinate 1,555,810, forward strand.
GACCAACTTTAATGATTGACGAAACCATTATGGTACTTCAGAAGTACAGCAACAGTAGAGATAGTGTTACTTAAAATAACTTATCTAGGATAGTATTGTCTATTGTCTGTCCCCAGGTGAATGATGGTTGATCTTATTCCCACTTGCCGTTAAGCGTAGGGGTGGGAGCTTAAGCTGTCGTGCCAAAGCTATCTATCTCTAGCTATCTAATGTGAAGTAAACAAATGATAAATATCTGCAACTGATGAAGATGGGAACTAACAATTAAATCAGGATAAATTAGCTACTAACCTTAGTAGTCGCTCCTCCTCTTCCTTGTGTCTCTCTTCAAGAAGAAGCTGGGCATCAAAGACTTGGGCATTTTCAAAGTCCTGAAATAATGTTCAGTAATATAAAGACATTGAATGTATTCATGAAGTAGTCACAGAAGGTCATTAATGTATTCTTGAAGTAGTCAAATAACGTTCAGATATATGTCTTCTTTTTCAAAGTTTATAATTTTTTATCTTGTTAGATCTTGTAAGCCAGTTACTAGGATAAATCTGTTATTGTAAGCCAGGTACCAGGATGAATCTGTCATTGTAAGCCAGTTACCGGGATGAATCTGTCATTGTAAGCCAGTTACCGGGATGAATCTGTCATTGTAAAACAATTTATCGGGATGAATCTGTCATTGTAAACCAGTTATCGGCATGAATCTGTCATTGTAAACCAGTTATCGGGATGAATCTGTCATTGTAAACCAATTTATCAGCATGAATCTGTCATTGTAAGCCAGTTATCGGGATGAATCTGTCATTGTAAACCAGTTATCGGGATGAAGCTGTCATTGCAAGCCAGTTACCGGGATGAATCTGTCATTGTAAAACAATTTATCGGGATGAATCTGTCATTGTAAACCAGTTATCGGCATGAATCTGTCATTGTAAGCCAGTTATCGGGATGAATCTGTCATTGTAAACCAGTTATCGGGATGAAGCTGTCATTGCAAGCCAGTTACCGGGATGAATCTGTCATTGTAAAACAATTTATCGGGATGAATCTGTCATTGTAAACCAGTTATGGGCATGAATCTGTCATTGTAAACCAGTTATGGGGATGAATCTGTCATTGTAAAACAATTTATCGGGATGAATCTGTCATTGTAAAACAATTTATCGGGATGAATCTGTCATTGTAAGCCAGTTACCGGGATGAAGCTGTCATTGTAAACCAGTTACCGGGATGAAGCTGTCATTGTAAGCCAGTTACCGGGATGAAACTGTCAGCCTATTCCATGTAAGAGCAGCAGCCCCAAAGCTTTTGCCTCAGCTCTGTTTACTGTAATCAGGTCTTGGCTTTCAGTTCAATGAAGACTAGGCATTCTTAACCTTCTAGCTGCGGGGCATTCTTATGGATACAAAGCCACTGCCATTTTGTGGAGATCTTCCTCTTCTTAGCTTTTCAGGGGAAAAAATCTGCATGGAAGCTTATTTATAAAACAGCTGACAAATTGTTTTCCTGGGAAACTAAGAAGAAAATCTCAGCAAAATGGCAGCAACCACTCATCGCATTCCCTAGGATAACTCCTTAGCTAAGGGGTTAAAGTATTTGTTCCTCACTGAAAATTATAAAAATCCTTTGTATAGGGTCACACTGAGTGGAATAGATGATTCTATAGTCTGCTGCAGCCAGTTACAAGTTGAAAGATGGTGTTCTGTGGTTACCCATGCAGTTGGTGCATTTGAAATAGCTTCTGTATATATATATCTTTCTTCCATTGTTGACATGTTATGATAATAAAGTTCTGGATGAAGATTGATCAGTTCAGATGCTCTACTTTTAGACAAAAACTAACCATTTCAGATGCTCATGCTCTGAACAAAGAAGGATTAATTCAGACTCAAGCTGGGCATGAGCAGCAATCTTCTTCTTCTTCAGCGTTCAATCTCAAACTCCCGCTGGATCTCCTTGTAGCAGGACCATTGTTCTACTAGATTTCCAGCAGGATGTAGTCCAGAAAATGGAAATGCGCTGTGTCGCCGTTTAATTTGCTACCACAGTCTGACACATCCGTCTTCGGCAGGATGAGCAGTAATCAATTCAATGTAAATCTGTAAACCACATCATAACACATTGCATTCTCTGGACAACATCCTGCTAATCAGCAGGCATTTGAGAACAACCTCAGAAAAAGTGACCAACTAAGAGCTTTCCTAGTTCTCAACAATAACACTACTTTTTCTCTGTTAGTTCTCAAACTACATCAGATCTCTTTTGTAGCAGGATGCTTCTACTAGATTTCCAGCAGGATGTAGCCCATAGAATTGAAATGCATTGTCGCCATGTTATGGCCAGACCCATCCGACTTCAGTGTAATAACACTATATACAACAGCAGTAACTATCTTGAGTAGTCAGTACCTCATAGCTTCTGAGAACAGCCCTAGGATGAGACTCTAACTTCATTGGTTGCTTCAATGGTCTGTAGTGGTTGTAACCTGAAAAATATACAGTGCAATCCCGGTATAACAACTTTTAGTGCAATCCTGTTATAACAACTTGGTTAACAAACTATGTAATGCAAAAACAGAAATTTGATTTATATACAATAAAAACAATATAGAATAAATGTAATTGTGGATTTTTAAAAGTGTTGTTAAACAGGGAAATTTGTTATAAAAGGATATGCTATAGAGGGATTCCACTGTATGTTGGGAAGTGATTGCTATATTATCTTGTCATATCCAAATATTGGGGAGATGATGATTAAGTAATCTCCTTTAGTTGTGAGTAGGTAGATCTTTTGACACATGATGATTAAGACAATGCATCCATTTAACCCATGAGTGGGGGGCAAAAGAACATTCAACATGAAACATTTATAACTGTAAAATTGAATGCTGGAGGGATTTTCACTGGAAGAAAAGCTTCGTTGTATAGTCATTTATCTACTAGAAGTATACAGTATGGTGATATGGTAAGCAACTAGTTCTTGTAGATTAGCAGGATGTAGTCCGGAGAACGGATTGTGTTGTATAATGGTTTACAGCTTAGCTGCGATGCATGGCTTCTGAGTCACTTTGACCCTTAGGGACAGCCAACTTCTCACCATAATCTCCTTATTCACCTCTAATGACAAAGGAAGGTAAATAGTGTTGCTATTCTTTGTTCTCCTTAAGGAAACACACGGACGATCGTATGACTAATATATGCAAATCTTACCTGGTGTTTGTGCCACATCCATGCTACGGTTTGGAGTGGACTGATTGGTCCAAACTGAAGTGTCATTCAAGTGAGTCACACTGCCAAAACTGTCATCAGCAGGTTTAGGGGATATTTCTGGTGGCCCCTGCTGTTTAACTGCGACAGGAGGAGGAAGGGCACGGGTTGAAGTTCCTGTCACCTGTTTTAGAAATGGCAAACCTTGAAATATATATTTTACAAGTATTTTTATAAAGTGAACGGATGTAAAAGTATAATGAAATCTTCAATTTAGGAAGGTATTATTACATCAAAATCTGTGAAACATAATCACAAATTAGGGCAGATGTGAAACAGAAGTTACACGGTGAATCAATCAGTAACCGATCAGGGTATAGTGGTACGACATTGGATGCTTCAACACAGAATCCTCCTTCAATTTCTATCTTCAACAATATGGACGAGGGAGGAAACAATCGTGTCTTGTCCAATCTTTGATGTTGTCTGTCCATGCTTTTATTTGTTCTTCTTCTTCCACCATCAACAGTTCCCTTCAGTATTGTTTTTGGTAAGGAATCATGTCACAACCATGACATTAAAGGAGGAATGACCAAAAACACTTTCAAGGACATGAGGAAACTGCTAACATTCAAACAAATCACAGACTAAAAATTAGAATTTCTAAAGTTGTACTTTAACCTAACATTAATGTGTTGCTCAATAACATGGACAATGAAAAAAATGATGCCTTTGATGTGGATAAATAGAAGAATAGGGAAAACTTCATGGAAAGAGAAGACAACAAGGAAGTTTTTTTACAACACTGCATGAAAAGAGAATTATTAAAGGAAATAAAATCATACCTAAAATTTTGGACATATAATTATTTATTATAAAATGTAGCATAAAATGTGACCAGTTTACAATTATATTAAAAGTGTATGTATCTAGTGCATATTGATATCTGTGTAATAACTAATACAGAGTAGCACACCCAAAAAAAGAAGAAAAGACACTTTTCTCTATAATAAGTTGTTATATTTTGTAAGCATCATCTTCAGCCGCTTAGACATCGCTCATAATACTATATATGGGATTGAGATTTCTTCAAAACAGGATTGTTGTAAGCATTTCTGAAACCCAGTTACTTAGGGGTAGGTCACTTGAAAGACCTGGTTTTGCATTTCTGAAACCAGTTACTTAGGGGTAGGTCACTTGAAAGACCTGGTTTTGCATTTCTGAACCAGTTACTTAGGGGTAGGTCACTTGAAAGACCTGGTTTTGCATTTCTGAAACCAGTTACTTAGGGGTAGGTCACTTGAAAGACCTGGTTTTGCATTTCTGAAACCAGTTACTTTGGGGTAGGTCACTTGAAAGACCTGGTTTTGCATTTCTGAAACCAGTTACTTAGGGGTAGGTCACTTGAAAGACCTGGTTTTGCATTTCTGAAACCAGTTACTTAGGGGTAGGTCACTTGAAAGACCTGGTTTTGCAATTATGTCAAGATCATCACGCCTTCATCATCATCAGTATTCTTTCTCACCCTTCTCATCACTATAATATTGATACTTCACTTGCAACCTTTCAGTGGGGACATAATTTTACTCAGTGAAACCCATCTGCTCTCCAAAATTTCTTATCAGTAAGTTTAAATAGCTAATAAATTTCTAATTTGAATTAAGTAGAATAAAAAAAAACAACAAACCTGCAAAGCTTTAGCAAACTCCTCATATCCAGAATAAAAATCCATCATAGATTATGATGTATAAAAAGGTCTCTATTGTTTTGTGGTCATCTACAGAATTAGAATTGCTAAAGTAGGATACGACTGTGGTATGTGGAGAACACAGCATGAATCACATCCCCCCTTTTTAAGAATTATAAATGTTTAGCATTCAAGGTCGTATATACATCTTTAGTGATGTGGGGTGGGAGGTATTACCTTAAAAAGGGCCTTATCAAGGTCACTGATTTATTTAGGTTAATGGTCGGACACCTCTAACTTTATGTATGGCTGCAGGGTCATTCTGACGCTCTATACAGTGGAGACAATCAAGTTCATCGCTAAACTCTACTTAATCATCTTTAATGACATGCATGGCGTTCGTTAATTCTCTTTCCTGTCCAGACAACAAGGGTATGTTGATGTTCACATTATCTTGGAGGAAAGGGGAGGGTGGTAGGAACCCACTCTGTATCTATGGCAACAGAGGTCATAATGGTGAAGCCAACTATCATTGACTCATTTGACTTCTCCCATGATTTTCAATGGATGTTGCCACAAATTATACAAACTGACCAATGAACATCACTGGAAAAAGGATGACTCCCAATGAGTACAAAGGACTGTCATGACAAGGGACTTTTTGTTTGCACACTTGAAAACAGCCTTAAAATGACTCATTTGACTTTTCCCATATTTTCTATTGGTCACTTTGTGTATACTTTACGTTAATCAACGAAACTCACGAGAACAGTGAAATGAATCATTTTAGAAAGCTATTTTGCAATTAGCCAACAGGTCTTATAATGTTGATGGTCACAAAGGTTTGCTGCTGATCAGACAGGCGTTCCAAAAACTCACTATAAAAATAAATAAATGATCCAATCAGAAATAACCACACAAAAAATAAAAATATGACTAGCAAATTATGAACTATTCATTCTAGTCTTTAGAACAATTTTGTTATAAATTTATAATTATAATTTTGTTTAAATTTTGTAAATTTGGGAAGCAAGATAACAGCAGATGGTGATACCAACTCAGAAATCAAAACTCGAATTGCTCTCGCCTCCAACGCCTTTAACAAACTTTCAAACATCTGGAGATCGAAGATTGCAAGTAAATACATCAAACTGTGAATATTAAACACAAGTGTGATTCCATTATTGACATAGTGAAGGTTGGAAATCTACCGCAATAATGGATAAAAAGTTAGTTGCCTTCGAGAATAGATGCCTGAGAAAGATCACAAATACTAATTGGCAAGACTTGAAATCAACGATATATTAAGAGAGGAGACAAAACAAGAATATGTGACGAGCATCATCAGAAAACGCCACTGGACATACATTGGCTACATACTTAGAATGGAGGAAGACAATTCCATGACAAGTCTTCATACCTCATGTAGACACCAGACTGGGAAAGAAAACAGGGAACACCAAAAACAACAATCAGAACATTTATAAATGAATTAAAAATGAACAGGCATAAATGCACAAGACCTGAAATCCTTGGCAACTGACGGACAGGCATAGAGAACTATGACATCCGCCCTATGTGCCAAACTTGGCACAAGAGGAACTGACTTCATAACAGAACGTAATAAATTCCGCAGCCGCATGTAAAAATAAATGAATTCCACAGCCGCGTGTAGGCTATACAAAGTACAGGATAGGCAACGCAGCTGTGTGTATATTATGGCCTTTGTGGACAGGCACCTCAGACAGCTGAAGTATACCGGGTTTAACATGGTATTCCCAATACTCAACAATAACATGAAAGGTAACACGTAATCTTTCACACAGGATTGCTTGCCCGAGTACATTTTATGGAGAAAATGCCATGTTCATTTGTGCTAACACACCATCCCCCCTGGACAGATCTGTTGATTAGTTCAAAGGGGAATGGAATGCTCATAAGCTTGGAAACAAGCAGAACTGCGGGAGATACGAAAATATGGCTTAATTACAACCGTCTCAAAAAGAAGGCCTTCAACAGAATTAATTAGACCTACATTCCTAACGTTTTTGGTTATTACCATGTTTGGTTGGTCACTATTTATATACTTGGAGTCGCCTTTGCTATTTTTGGTAAGTGACTCTAAGCATATAAATAGTGGCCAACGTACACCACAAGAATAATCAAGAAAAGGAACGAATGAAGGCATAATTATTTCTGTTGAAAGGTCCTATAGTACTGTCGAAGGTCACATCTTAATAAATTGTCAACTGCGTTTAAGGTTTCGCCTTCGGATTCCCTGTAGGGGTTGACTCCCTTATCCTAAGATACAACCAGTGCTCATCCGTAAGGCAGCGAGTGAATGAATAGGACAGAAAATAAAAGTAAGAAATTGAGACAATACATTTTTCAAAGATGACGGGTTATCATCTTCCTCCCCCAACTGTCCTTAGTCTCCCCCTACGACTTTCCTGGAAAGAAGACAGCGGTCATATTCTTTTGCACCCGGAACTAAAAGTCCAGGCCCATGTTGCCACACCCGAGAAATAATACAACTAATAATGCACGTGACAATATACAAAATAAACATAAGCCCTAAAATGAGCTAAGCTGCAGGTTTACGTTGAACCAAGCCTGTATACAAGGCAGGGGTAGGGGGTTCAAATCCCATCCTTATCAAATCTAACATGACTTTTAGCACTAGAAACTTAGCCAAAAGGTATGTAAAGCTGTTATTTCATCCGGGTTATAATATAACCATATAATATATGGTTGCTAATATTTATCAATTTTTTAAAAATTAATCACTCCTTCGCGAATTGGATTAGACACAATTTGTAATCCAAACGAAAGGTAATAAATACTAAATAAATCAAGTCACAGGGAAATCTAACAATCACTGGGTTATGTTCTTGTCAAATGTCTAATACCACAGCTATGTTAGTGGGGGCAAACCCACGCCTCATCAAAACAGGACATTTAAGCAGGGGTTAACAAATTTAACAAGGCCCAATAGTTGTGATGACCTTGACACTACAAGCCTAAAGCGTGACCATCTAATTAGAAGACCTGTTGGCTAATTGGAAAGCAACCCTCTAAAATAACTAAATCGATGTTTCCCGCGATTTTTCTTGGCTGTCGACACACGGTATAATCCTAGTGACTAATGGTAATCCATGGTAAAAGTCAAATGAGTCATTTAGATGACTATTTTCCAATTAGTCAAGAGGACTGATGTTGTTGATGGTCACGCCTAAAGGTTGGATGCCTGGACATAACATAGGCTCTTGTTCTCTAGTTAATTTTTTGACAGTTGGGATGTGACTTGGCACTGCTTAAGCAACCAACTGTACCGATAGGTGGGTGTGTCTAAATGGTACTTGACTCAACACACAATCGAGATAAACAGGAATATATTATCTAACTAGGAGCGTTGTGTGACAGTCATTCGTGAACAGAAAAACTTACAAGAGGTGATAGAAGTCCAAAAAAGTATCTATATTTGCATAATAGACTACAGCAAGACCTTTAACAGAGTTCCATATGAAAAAAATTAATCGAATGTCTTCAAGAAATAGGTATAGAAATATATATTGGGAACAGACTGCATCAATAAGGTGTGAAAACAGCTACTCACCATACATAGAAATAAGATGAGGGGTAAGACAAGGATGTATTTTATCAACAAGCCTATTTAATATCTACACAGAGAATATCTTTAAAAATATAGAAGAAATACCAGGATTCAAAATCAATGGGAAAATAATAAACAACCTGGGGTATGCAGATGACACTGTTCTTTTATAAGAAAGTGAACATGAACTACAAAGACTAATATATCAAGTCAATAAATCAAGTAATGAATATGGACTGGATATAAATAAACATTTTTTTTTTAAACGCGATAATCAGCAAAGACACAGAAGAACATGTGCTAAACATAAAGATACACGGAGAGAAACTACAACAGGTAAAACACTATTAATAAACAAGTCAAAGGGAAGCGAACATAAGATAGGCAGAGATACACGAAAGAGAAACAAGTTGAAAGTACTTTTAAGGAAAATATAAACATATAAACAAATTACAAAGTTAAAACGCTACGTCTATTCTGTATTAATGTATGGCTCAGAAACATGGACACTAAATAAACAATTAGAAGACATAATTTATGCCTTAGAGATGTGGGTATATAGAAGAATAGGGAGAACATCATGGAAAGAGAAGAAAACAAATAAAGAGGTGCTAAAACACTTAATATGAAGAAAGAATTACTAAGAGAAATAAAGATCAGGCAAATAAAATATTTTGGACACATAAAACACCTTATTGAAGACCTTACTTGAGGATAAAGTCAAAAGGAAGCGAGCAAAAGATAGGCACAGATACAAGAGGGAGAGTAACATCACAAGATGGACAGGCTACAGTCTAGCAGAGTGCACCACCAAGACAAGAGGCAGGGGATGTTGGAGATACGTTGCAGCCAACCTTCGTTGAGTAGACGGCACTTGATGATGATGTTAGTTCAATTGAGTTAAATCAGTTTTACAACTATAAAAATAGTGAAGGTCGCAGTTCTGGTAATCCAGTCGTCACGACCCTCCTCCCTTTTCCAGAGAGAGTAGAAAATGATATTTTCAGGTTTTAGACAGCGAGACACGCACGCACATTACTTGTAATATATAATTGATTGTGCCGACATCAGCGTGTCTGACCGACAGGCGTATATATCATAACAGAACCGCCCATGTGTCACCCGAGGCATGGACCTCTAGTTCAGGGTGCACATAATAGATTCACTGTCTTGTTTCCAGGCATGTCGTAAGAGGCAACTAAGTTAAGTTGGGGGAAACACCAACAGTAACTTCTGGGGTGTTCAAATCCCTCCCGTAGCAAATATAAAAATGGCTATCAGTACTAGCAAATCCACCAAATATTTCATTACACCTCTCCACCCTTCGTAATTTTTTCAGTCTTCAAAATAGGTCAAATCCCCTCCTAATGTTATCATATCTACGGCCCTGTGCAGGCCAGCCGGCATTGCATCCTTGTCATTGTGTGGTAGACTCTTAGGTGACGGGGATTGCTAGATGTGCAACGACTGTGGATGGGTCAGCAAATCTGACAGAAGAATGATGATATAGTTTTCCCAGAAGTGTGTACTTTAATCCTGGTAAAATGTGATAATCCTGATATAGTTTTCCCAGAAGTGTGTACTTTAATGCTGGTAAAACGTGATAATCCTGATATAGTTTGTCCAGAAGTGTGTACTGTAATCCTGGTAAAACGTGATAATCCTGATATAGTTTGTCCAGAAGTGTGTACTTTAATCCTGGTAAAACGTAATAATCCTGGTAAGACGTGATAATGCTCAGATATTGACGTACATGAATGCCTCTCTGCATGAAGTAAGCATGCATCCATAAAACCCCTCTCCCTTCGTACAAGCATGAATCTTGAGTCAACCGTATATGAGATCTGTGTTGTCTGTTACACAACTTAGAATGAGGACCTGCGCTTTAGAAAGTCTACGGGCGGATTACTTCATCATCATCATGTGTGAAGAGCTACCTGCTCACAGCTAAATGGATTATTTTATCGTGACAAAAAAGTAAACTACAACATAACACCCCTCTATCTCCTGACTACATTATGCTTTCCGTCCTCATAAGTATGAAAAGCAACACATAATTAAAATGGATATTGTCTTCCCTGTTACAGTGGAATCCCTCTATATCGCATCCCTGTAGAACAACTTCCCTATTAATCAACACTTCAAAATTCCCAATTCTATTTATTCTTTATAATGTATATAGCAAATTTCTATTATTACATACGGATTTCGTTGGCCATTGTTGTTATAACGGGATTCGACTATTATTATTTCATGTTTATATCTTTCCCCAGTCCACTACTCTGGCAATTAGTTCTACATCATCCCGAGCGAGATGTTGATTGGTCACTTTGTGTATATTAGTATCGACATCCAATCGAATATCGAATAACAGTCAAATATCGTCACTTTTGAAAGTTGATTATCGATAAGTCTGTGTGACTAAATATGGACTTGATTAACATTACTACATATACAAGATTCACGTTAAACTCCTTTTGTGAAACTGTTTGAGAACCCCTGATGTAGGGGGGAAAAAAAGAAAGAAAAAAAAAGATATTTCGGTGAACGAACTGTAGACAAAGGCATTACTGAATGAAATCTCACGTCTGATAGAAGTCAGAAAACTTGCCGTGTTCCATTTTTAGCTGTGAATAAATGTCTGTCACTCCGGTGACAATATGACATACTGCGCCAGGACAATATTCTGTCACGTTCATAATTGCCTTGTTTCTTTTTCGTTCCTCATAAAAACATGTGCAGCTTAGCAATACTAGTCATAGCAACGGGTTGTATTTTGTCACGGTTTACAGCTTAGTTGCGATATAGCGCAGTTTGATATGATACATCAGACTTCAGCAAGGTTGTTGAGCCACTTTGACTCTCTATGGGAAGGAACAGCCAACTCCTCTCGAAACCTCTTTAGTCGCTTCTTACAACATGCATGACAGGTAACAGTATCGTTATTATTTGCTTTCCTTCGGGGACTCGGTGTAACGAAGAAGAATGTGTGTGAGACTGCCTTCAGATTATATTTTTAAAACCAAGAAATACAGTGGAATCCCTCTATAGTGTATTCTTTTATAACATATTACCTATATAACAAATTATTTCAAAATCTCCAATTATATTTTTCCTATATTGTTTGTACTGTATATAGCGAATTTCTGTTATTACATACAAATTTTGCCGGTTAGGACCAAGTGTAATAACGGGACTCCACTGTAACTGGTTGTGAAGATGGTTGGTTTAAACGTGTACCTCCCCAAAGGTCCTTCACTCATCATGTGTCGCGTGTTCACAAGTTAAGACACGCGGGTGACAACATCAAAAGTGTCTTGATCACTAGACCATTTGCGGCACAGCATTTCAAGTTATCAATGAAACAGTACACAAAATACCTCTGTAACTATAAGCTGCGTTGCGCACATGCGGTTGCGTCTGTGGGTTTCACCAAATGCTCACTAGACAAACCAACCATGCAACAGAAAACCTTAGTAGATGACATGCCTTTATATTGAGGTTATCTTCTTATAGAAGCTTCATGGCACGTCATCTATACAATCCCTTAGTCGTAATCTTCGATAACAGTTACTATGTTGTTCTGACATACCGACGTTGTGCTTGAACTAGAAACCTGTCACAAGGGCCAGAGTTGTGCCCTGATGTCGACGTCTGTTTGTGCAACATTAGACTCGAAACACCATCGAGTCGAATGGCTGCTGGAACAGAGAGCGGAGCACTTATGGGAATGCCCCACGTGCCGTGAGGCCAGTTTCTAATCAAGAATCACGAAGCTGCGTTGCATCTCTGTAACTATGCGTGTGTATCGTGTAACTTAATGAGCAATTAACAAGGATAGGCGCCTTCAGATGATATTACTTACTCACAGACGTAATCATTTGGTCAGAAATCCAATTATGTTTACGAATCATATTTTGAGTGTTTCAAGTCATAAGTATCATACCGTACAAGCATTTCCGAATCGTTATCAAATGGCAATCACCTTGTTATCTCGATAAAACCTGAGCGTATCTTTATAATTCGAAGTTCTACGAAAATCACATATTCTGAACGCGATAGCAAGCTATGTTCCCTTGCCTTCTCTGTACCCCATTCGTTCTAAAACGCTAGAACAGTTCCCGTTTGTTAAGTTCTCTTATCTAAACTCAACTGATTACTTCTTGTTAAGTTCTCGTATCTAGACTAAATTTGAGCACATCTTGCTAAGTTTCTCATCTGGGTTTCATTCTCTTCCTAATGTTCCGTTTCCGTCCTTAACTCCTCTGTCCATCTGATCACATTATCCTTTCTCCTGCTTGACCATTGGTCACTGAAAAGCTTCAACATCAAAGCCTTAATCTCATTCTCGGATCCCAAATCTGCAATAGTTCTGGGATAATCATAAGCATAAGTCTCTAGATGGATCTAGTCATATCTCACGTGTGCGATCGTATGTCATATCCCGCCAGATAGTTAGCTAGTCGCGGATCATCATCACTGCAAACTGGACACGTCCATAGTTGCTCCAATCTCTCATTGAGTGTATTCGCCATTATTTCTGCTGACAGTACCGGTCCTATGCTAGTTGACCATAATTATTCTGTGCCTTCCAAAATGTTTACTTCTACCAACGCCGCATATCAATCCCTGATCTTTAATCCTAGCCATTGAAAAGGAATCATCATCAACATTAGTCTCACTCTCGCGTGTTATATCTCTTAAAGAGTTCAAAACGTCAGAGCGATCCACTGCCTCATCGTCCTGTGCCACAATCGCGCATGACGCCAGTTGATCCGATCTTTCATTGCCTCGAACCCCACACGAAAATAAATGTAACCACTTTCGGTCTCGCGTTTTCCCGCCAGATAACATATTAACAATGAAATCTATGCACAATTGTTTATACAAATCGCCATCTAACTCAATGAAACACATGCCTCGGGCATGGATGTCTTTTGTCTATTATCTTTCCCCAGGTTGATTGTTATCCACTCTTGCCGTTGAGCGTAGGGGTGGTTGTAGCTCGAGCTTGTGTTCCAAAACCAGATGTGTGGCATCGGCTGTGCTATAAGCGTGTCTGTTCAGGATGTCCCTGACGTTTTCTATCCATCTTTTCCGTGGTCTTCCTCTGGCTTTGTACCCTGATCTCATTTGGATGCATTCTCGAATCTCATGATGTGGCCAAACTACTTGATCTGCTGCCTTTCTATGTCTATGTCATCTGTGCAAGATTTTATTTATACCAATTCTTTCCCTGATGTCTTCATTTCGTAATATATCGAGCCTGGTGACACTGGCGGCTTTTCTCAAGCATTTCATCTCACATGTCACTATCTTTCTGTAATGTGAAGATGAGAGAGACCAGGTTTGGCACTGGTAACACAGTGTTGGTATGAATATACTGTAGATCATTATGTATGTTTCCAGTCGCTAATAGGTGCACGCCATCGCTAATAGGTGCACGCCATCGCTAATAGGTGCACGCCATCGCTAATAGGTGCACGCCATCGTGTCTGTACTGGGATGATGAAAAAAAGTGGAGGGAGGTGAATAAATATCAACATGACCAGACGTGGCTTCACCAGGACATTCCACCTCTCCCCCCCCCTGTACATAGTTGTCTTTTCACAAGTGGAAATCACTTTTGTAACGTGCTACGAACTAATAAAAATGAAGTCTTGGTAGACCCATGGAAGACCAGTCACCCAGGGAATATAGTGGAATCCCTCTATACAGCCATCATAACACATTTCCTTATTTAATAACATTATTGGAAATCCGGAGGGTAAATTAAAAAACTCACGCCTTTATCACACAACTACAAAGGAGGGAGGTGGAGGAGAAATTATATCCTTAAAAAATAAAGATCATTCACCAATGTCCATTGTCAGTTCTTCATTCTCATTTGTTTTTGATGACCTATTGCAAAAAATCGTTAAGGGTGGAGTGGGGGGATTTACCCAACATTTGGGTGTTTTGATTTCCTGGGGGAAGCGGTGGGGAGTTATTCAACTTACACCCCCCTCCCCCATTGGAAATCTCCCCTCATCCTTCTCCATCTATGACTTGGGAGGAAAGCAAAGCCAAAAATCCATGATGAAGTCAGATGCATCCGACTACTAAACTTGCCATCTTGGACAAACCACCACAAGGAAACATTCTGTTCTCTAGACTACATCCTGATAACCAGCAGAAGTTTGAGAATGAACACAGAAGATAAATCTCTTGCATCACCTGCTCTATTTACTAACAGGATTATTGCCAACACAAGTTTCCAGAGCAGGGTCGTCACATTGTTGACATTCATTTTTTTACCTGTATAATTTCAGGCAAAATATGCTTAAATCTATTTTTTTACCAGTATAATTTCAGGCAAATATGTTTTTAAATAACCAATATTTCAGGCAAAATATACTTAAAAATTACCAAAATTCAGGAATAAAAATATGCAAATTTAACCAATAGCAGAAAAAAAATGACCTAGCATAAATTTCCTTGCCAGTGACACTTAACATGGCAAAATTGTAAATTTTGGACATAAAATGGTCAAATTCTGAAAACCCTGCTCAAAATATCCGAAACAAATCACAGGTAACACCATTAATGATATATATTCAAATATATATTTGTGACCACATGATTAGAGCACTGGTTTTGGAAAAATAAGGTCTCTGAGGTCATGGGTTCAAACCACCAGTTGGGACTAGATTTTACTTTTCGAAATTGCAATAAAAATGCTCAGAGTGCAAGCTGTATGCAATTCCATTGCAAAGTGGCTTTTATTTCCACTTTTATTTATAAAATATATTTTTATATTCCTTAACCAGAAAACTAAAAAGTGATGACACACTTTCCCCCATTTTTCATGTCATCAAATCAGACATTGTGGGACTTAATAGTAATGTACTTGTCCTCAAGTATTCACTTTTATTAAGTTATCTCCCTTTGTGATTAGATTTATCCATCTACAGAAATTATGTATGAAGAACTGACTTCCCTGTTTGTAAGATTCATCTAAAATAATTATAAACCTTGAACAACAAATGCACATTTATATTTCTTTCTATATGGGAAATAGTATATTTAATATAACATTACTATTCTTTAAGGGGAGATAACTAAATAAAACTCTGTTTTGAGAACAAGCACTGATTGTTCAGTCTACTTAAAAGATGGGAAAGAAAAACAGGAGAGTCTGTGGGGGAAACAACTGGAATAATAGGATAAGCGGTAAGATGATTTGGAGAATATGTACAAGCTTGGAGTATAAATATGGAGTGTAAAGATGGAAAGGAAAACAGGAGTCTGTGAGGGGATAAGAGGTAAGATGATTTAGAGAATATGTACAAGCTTGGAGTATAAATATGGAGCAAAACTTACAGAGTTCCCTTGCGTCTGTATAATGGATAAAATATTGTGATAAAATTATACAGTTAGTACTATAGCAGGTTTCACTAGCTTCACCCTCGAACAAATGGAATTATTTGATTAACCGTCTAACATATTAATGCCATGTTTTGCATACAATGTTATTTTTGGTTAGACTCAATAAATATATACTTTATATTTGTTCATAATGTACAATTTTGATAAACATACAAAATTCTTTTATCTTTGTCGCATACTAATTATTGTGCACAGAGATAATTCTACGTCTCAGAACAGGACACAACCGACTCCGCAGTCACATGTATACAAAATCCAAGATTGGCAACACAGCCATGTGTACATGTGGACAGGCAGCACAGAGTGCCAAACATATACTTCAAGAGTGTTCTGAGCATGAAATGCTGAGGCAGACATATTGGCCAGAGGAAACAACACTGGAATCAAAGCTCTATGGGCCACTGTATGAACTACAAAAGACAGTGAGTTTTATTCAGGAGACAGAATTACAGATATAGACATGTTTCAAGTGAACGAAAGAAGAAGAAGTGCACAGAGAAAAGAAAGTTTACCATTTCAGAATATTACACCAGATACAACCTTAAACATCGTCTGTCTTGTGTTTAAGAGTACAATATAGTGCAATTTCACACTTTAATCATGCCAATGCTATGATAAACAAATCATGTGTAAATGACATCTTATAATTGACTGTAGACATCTTCAAATTTGTGTGTGAGATGTGTGTTGACAAGTGTGTGTTGACAAGTGTGGGTGAAATGTGTGTTGACAAGTGTGTGTGAGATGTGTGTTGACAAGTGTGTGTGAGATGTGTGTTGACAAGTGTGTGTGAGATGTGTGTTGACAAGTAGACTTTTGATATATATCACAGATAAACAAAAATTGAAACCAATGACTGCATTTTAATGAAAAATCTAATTTATAGGGCCTCTACCATTTGCAACTCACACACAAAATTTCAATTATACACGTTATATATTTGATGAGATACATCATTTTGACGTTGGGCAAAGCTAGTGAAGCGTGCAATAGTAAGTAAATGCATGGTGAGAAATGTGGGTGTTTACAAAATGTGATAGGGTATGATGGTGACAAGGCTGATTGCAGCACATAACGATATGAAGCACTGTATGTGGGGAAATATGATATGGTACAGATGATTGACAGCCTAACTTCATGGGATTGAAGAAAAGTATACGCCTACCATCAAATTCTACTCTACTGAATTTTAAGCAATAGAACTAGTTGCTCTGATGATCTTTGACTCAATATCTGAGTCTCAACAAGTGGTCATTTTCACAGATGTACAATCGCTTCCGCAGGCTTTATAGGTGGCAATCTCCAACACATAAGAAACATGCTAAACATCACAGTGAGTAAATTGTACTTCACTGGGTATAATGTGGTGGGACTAGAAATAAAAGTGTCAATTATCTGGCCAAAAAAGGAGGAGAAAGTATGCAGGAAGACAATGAAATCTCATATTTTATATAATAATAAGACCTCGTCAGGGTTGTAGAGGTACCACACTGGAGACATCGTCAAAAAAAACCCCCCCTCCAAACAAAATTTTTCCTGAGCCATTAAGAGGAGTTATCAATCCAGGATTTTCTGTCCCCATCTTCTCCTTCCACCCTTAAATATTCCTTGCAAAGCGATTTTAGAAAGTGAATCGTGTCTCGTTGCATGTCAGAACCAAACAAGTTTACACAGTTTCACCACTTCCAAAAGTGGTTATAAATAACCTGCAATTTTATGAAGTTTCATATCAGGAGAAAAGAAGAGAATTTTACAAGCCATCCAAAATCAAAATAGCTTGACAATAGATTCCTACTACTGTCTAGACAGAGACATGTCACTATGTGACACCTGTGGACAGGACACAACATAATGAATAAATTCAAGCACAAGACTGCCTACAACACTACTTTGCACTTGTGGAACAGATAAAAGGACCTCTGAACATATACTGCAGAACTGTTCCCAGTATGAACAATTCAGAAATACATACTGACCTGGTGGCTCAATCTTGCAACTAAACATTTATGGAACCAAAGACGGACTCAAGACAGTGGTGAAGTTTTGTCTGACAGTGTAGATATCAAGTAGTGAACACAAGAAAGAAAGAAAAGTTGGTCAACAAGATAACTGGCTGGTTAAACTAGATATTCAAGTCATTTATAGTGTTCCTTTTGTTGAAGAGACAAAATCACAGATATAGATATATTTTCGCAAATGAAAGAAGAAGCCATTGCAAATAAATACAGGAACTTACGTGAAATATATACTTCTTTCCTGGCCCTGTAGATGGTCCTTCGATGCCCATGGGTGGGACCTCACCACTTTTTATTTGAGAGACTTTCTTCCCCACATGAGTGCGACAGTATATCTCTTTGTCTCCAGTATTAGCATCGCTGCGCTGGTAGGATTGTATTGTCAAGGGGAGGCCACAGATGCGACAACGGAAGCATTGCTTGTGGAAGATGATACCTGAAGAGGATGAATTCAAGTTAGAGATTAGTACATAAATGTAGATGGTTACCTTCAAGTTAGAGATTAGTACATGGATGTAGATGGTTACCTTCAAGTTAGAGATTAGTACATGGATGTAGATGGTTACCTTCCAGTTAGAGATTAGTACATGGTTGTAGATGGTTACCTTCAAGTTAGAGCTTATTACATAAATGTAGATGGTTGCCTTCAAGTTAGAGATTAGTACATGGATGTAGATGGTTACCTTCAAGTTAGAGATTAGTACATGGATGTAGATGGTTACCTTCAAGTTAGAGATTAGTACATAAATGTAGATGGTTACCTTCAAGTTAGAGATTAGTACATAAATGTAGATGGTTACCTTCAAGTTAGAGATTAGTACATAAATGTAGATGGTTACCTTCAAGTTAGAGATTAGTACATAAATGTAGATGGTTACCTTCAAGTTAGAGATTAGTACACGGATGTAGATGGTTACCTTTGAAGTTATAGATTATTACATACATGTAGATGGTTACCTTTGAAGTTAGAGATTATTACATAAATGTAGATGGTTACCGTTATCATCTCTTTGGTGTTTGTGTGAATTTTGATGATGATTTTTTAAATGAAAACCACTTGGGGGAGGGGGTAATATCTTTTTGCTCAAGTATATTTGTTCTCAGTACAAAACATTATGCTGTTATATCATGCAAAGAGAAAACAAAAAGGAGGGTGGTGGTTTAACCCCTCAAACACCCCCTTATATGCTGGCTTTAGTTAATACTTACTTACAATCACGAAACTTTGTAATCTCTGGTGGTATGAGCACATGAGTCATTCCTCGATGACAAGATGGTGGAAGAAGACACGGCTGGATATTATCTAGTACTGGACAGTGTGTAAAGTGTCCAAACTCATCAGGATGGTAGAGGACAAAGATGAGTGGAGATCTATCTGCATCAAATGTCTCAATGTCACACACCCACTACAACCCTGACTGGTTAGGGACTTTATTATTATTATTATTACTTTGCTCATGTACTGTCAAGCCCAGAAGGAGAGCAAAGGATAGCAATCTTGTGATCTGTCATACATGTCTTAAGAGGTGGCTAAGGATGTTCTGATGGTTGATTTTCTACCCCATAGATGGTTCGATTGATCAAGAAGTTGTGCTGAAGTCAGATATGTCAAGCTGAATGTCCATCGGGGTCAACGGAGATCAATAATTTGTGTTTATAATTAACTGTTATCATGATAAATCTTGCAGGCTATCCATGTATTTAAAGATCTGCGATTAAAGGTTACTTTAGTCAGATGGTTAATAGTCAACTGAGTAGGTAACAGAGGGTCAACTGATTAGGCAACATAGGGTCAACAGAGTAGGCAACAGAGGGTCAACTGAGTAGGCAACAGAGGGTCAACTGAGTAGGCAACAGAGGGTCAACTGAGTAGGCATCAGAGCACTTAGGTAACACTAGATTCTATGCCGCTGGTTCATAATAGGATAACCTTGTATCTACAGATCTGTACGGCAACATTTCAGACAAGATGAAGACCATCCTATATAATATATCTTTGTCAATTGAGGTGAGAAAGAGAGTTCTAAGAAGTTATATGTAACCAATTCTGATATATGGAAGTCAATCTTGGACACTCAGCAAAATAGTGAAAAATTATATTGAGGCAGCAGAGATGTGATTTTATAGAATGTTAAGAACACCATGGATAGATATAAAACATAATGAGATATCGTGAAAAAAATTAATTAAAAATGACAGCTGTACCACATCAGAAAAATAGTCCATATTTTTTTGATACAACATGAGATAAGGAAATATGGAACACATCATGAGGAGAGGAACGATTGAACACATCATCACAACAGGCACATTAATAGCATGAGATGTAGACCAGGAGAGAAGATGATTGACAACCTAGCATCGTGGCATGGGAGAACATCAGTATCAGAAATGATTGAGAGCACACAAACAGAAGGCGGTGGAAAGACATGATAACCAATGCCACATGGCATGGACTACAAGAAGAAGATAATATCTGTGACTAAAGGTAACTTTAGTCAGATGGTTTCTGGTCAACTGACTAGACGATGCAACACTGGATTCTAGAATGTTGATTTAGCCAGATGGTTTCTGGTCACCTGACAACAAAACAACATAACACTTGGGCAACACTAGATTCTATGATGCTGATTGATAATATATTATTTGAAGAAGAAGAAATCAAAGAATCAACTGTCCTTGACCTACCGATATCTACTTGATCTTGTTTAGCAGCCCTGCGGTTGCATCTGAAGCAAGGGTCAATGGAGGCTGGTTTAGGAGCCTTCTCATATTTAAACTCATACAGAGTTGCCTTCTCATAGGTAAATGAGTATCTGAAAGAAACGATTAGATTCAAGTGTGATTTTTTTACATTAGTTCTCACAAACACATGTTTTTACATTAGTTCTCTCATACACACATGATGTTTTTAATTAGTTCTCACACATCATGTTTTTACATTAGTTCTCTCGTACACACATCATGTTTTTACATTAGTTCTCTCGTACACATATCATGTTTTTACATTGCTCTCACACGCACACATCATGTTTTTACATTGCTCTCACATGCACACATCATGTTTTTACATTAGTTCTCACATACACATCATGTTTTTACATTAGTTCTCTCATACACACATCATGTTTTTAATTAGTTCTCACACATCATGTTTTTTACATTAGTTCTCTCATACACACATCATGTTTTAAATTAGTTCTCACACATCATGTTTTTTACATTAGTTCTCTCATACACACATCATGTTTTTATATTAGTTCTCACACACATTTTACATTAGTTCTCACACATACAAATGATGTTTTGAATTAGTTCTCACACACATCATGTATTAATTAGTTCTCACACACACACCATGTTTTTAATTAGTTCTCACACACACACATCATGTTTTAATTAGTTCTATCTCACACACACATCCTGTTTTAATTAGTTCTCACTACACACATGTTTTTAAAATTAGTTCACACACACATTTTTAAAATTAGTTCACACACACACGTTTTAAAATTAGTTCTCACACACATTTTTTAAATTAGTTCTCACACACACATCATGTTTTTAAAATTAGTTCTTACATGCACACACACACATATATATATATATCTGTGTGTTTATATTTTATATACAAATATGTCTTATGTTCCCTATAGAAAATTCGCAGAATTCGTCTGTAACATTTGTACTCGAGATTCTGTAATCATCTCTTCATGTCTGCAGTGAGTGTCTAACTCGCACAACAGAAAGCACCAGCGACTTATACAGTTTTACTTTCACTCCAACACTGATATTGCTTTTCCAAATCACTGTTAGCCTTGACAAGGACACTAGAGCCATCTCCAACCTTATTTTTAGTTCTGCTTTGCATTTTCCATCGCTGCATAGGGGAAGGCTATGCTGTATCCGAGGTATTTGAAGGTATTCACCTCCTCAAGCTTATGTCCATTCATCATGATGTTGGTCTGTTCCTGTTCTGTGTCTCTGCTGTTAACCAAGATCTTGCTTTTTTCGTATGATATTATAATATATCACACACAGTAACTAATATATTATATGTCATATATAATATGATATAGGGAAACTGGACTACAATGAAGTCAATCATCTATGCTATCATCTATCAAATCATCATTTGAACCCTTTTCATAACTGTATTTTGGAAGAAGGATGTAGTCTTCTACTTGCCGTCTATCTCCAA
Source organism: Meghimatium bilineatum (assembly GCA_034231615.1). NCBI lineage: Eukaryota > Metazoa > Mollusca > Gastropoda > Stylommatophora > Philomycidae > Meghimatium > Meghimatium bilineatum. The sequence continues at coordinate 1,577,954 of CM067304.1, forward strand.
CCATCATATACTAGATTTGCCTATCTGGTCTGCAATCACTTCCGCATATGACATATTTACTAAACTGCACTAAATTCTACAGGTAAAAAAAACCCAGAGTAGCCGGAATATTTTTAATAGTACTTACCTGTAACTGTGATCTTCACCGTAAGTCTCCACTATCGCAACTTTAGGCTCCAAACTATCAGTACTGGCATTTCGAGTCTTCAGAGTCTGGTTGTTATTTGGCCTGTACAGGCTATCGGATTTCACAGACATTTCCTTGGGCCAGTCCTCCTCAATCAGCTGTAGGGATAAATCCTTTAAGTTTGTAAGGAATACTGCTGAACTGAAGGTGTTTCTAGAAGTTTGTCCAAGAACTATCTACTAGAAATCACATGAAATAAGTAGTGTGTTAGTAAATATCCAATGATAATAAGAAATTACAAGAATGTTGACATTATCTTGTACTTGACAACTTCAGGCGACATGAAGACGCCATTTTGAGTTTGACTTAAACTAAAAATAGATGACCTATATTCTCACATGTGACGCAGGTAAGGCAGCGTGACAACACCTGAGAGAGATATTTACTCACCCGTGACGAGTTGGTATTGGACAGTGGAAATACTATGACATGGAATGTGTCTTCCTTATTCTTTACTTCTTTGCAGCTTTGTTGTTTTTCTTCAATTTCATTATTTGTAATAACCCTGTTTTACGTTGAAGAAGATATAGGCTTATAAATTAAAGAAGCGACTCTCTTGTAATAAATAGGACAAAATGCTGCAATAAGAAATGTTGTGAAATATAGATGGTTCTAACAAAGTCCTGATCTAACAATCGTTTTTGAAAATGTAAACCAGTTCCACCTAGAAGTAAACCTTGCCTTGTTACGGAAATCAGAAAGGCGTGGGAATTTGGTCAACTTAAAATATAAAAAATACTTCCGCATATTTCTAACCGTTATTGTAAACTTCTGTACTTGCACAATCGTCCTACTTCATAAACACGGACAATCTCTAGATCAGGCCCTGTTCAATATCTTCTGTGTGACGGTGTTACAGCATACCTTCGCGAGACCGTAGATAGGAAGGTTAAGACCCCCACCCCCCCCCTTTTATAAAATCGGAACATGACTTGTAATACTAGGAACTTGGCCAAAAGGTGGGTAAACACTCCCCCCTCCCTCGAATGACCTTTTTAAGCCAAAACCCCATCCCCTCCTTGTAGAATATGTGTCTACGACACGACCCAGTACACTCGTGAAATCTGCATAAAATTCGTGCAGGTACATTGAAGCGTACAGGTACATTGAAGCGTACAGGTACATTGAAGCGAAATCATATACATCTTATTTTCGAGCGACGAAAAAATTCTTGATTCTTCTAGATTCTTGATTAGAATACTGGCCTCACAGCACTTGAGGCATTCCCATAAGTTCTCCGCTCTCTGTTCCAGCAGCCGTCCGACTTGATGGTGTTTCGAGTCTAATGCCGCCAAAACAGATGTCGACATCAGGGCACAACTCTGGCCCTTGCGACAGGTTTCTTTATTGTTCCGCCCGCCCACGCCGTGCCCGCAACTAGTTCAAACACAACGTCGGCCTGTCAGAACAACATGGTAACTGTTATCGAAGTTTACGACTACGGGATTGTATAGATGACGTGCCATGAAGCTTCTATAAGAAGATAACCTCAATATAAAGGCATGTCATCTACTAAGGTTTTCTGTTGCGTGGTTGGTTTGTCTAGTGAACCATTGGTGAGACCCACAGATGCAACCGCATGCGCACGCGACGAAAACAATTATAGCGGAAAGGGGGGGGGGTGGACGCAAACCCCACAGTCGAAATGAATTTAGTTATGTAGGGTTGAGGTAGTCTTGCCTATGGCATCTTCACGCATAGTTTCAGTGCTACCAGCAATGCCAGTCTGCAGTTAAACAAGACCTCTACGCATAATTAATTAGGACTTCATTCATTACGTTTTTTTTATTATTGTCATGATTTTTCGTTGGTCACTATACATGGAATCTCATTGGTTATCTTTGGCGTGAGATTCCAGATATATAAATAGTGACCAACAAAATCACGACAATAATTTAAAAAAAACGTAACGCATGAAGGCTTGTTTAGGTTCTGCACACACAGCTCTTCCATACAGTAGACGGTCATGATTAGTCGTATGTAAGTAAGTTATTTCTTTCACAATAAAGTTATTGTTTTTAAATCACCCTTAAATGACGTGATATTTTTGACACGTGAAATGAAGATATATTTAGAGTGTGGGTACGTGCAATTAAAGTAAGGTAGATCTTGCGGTAATCAGAATAGGGGAGATATGGCGGTAAACAGAATAGGGGAGATTTGAGGTAATCATAATAGGGGAAATTTGAAGTAATTAGAATAGGGAGATTTGAAGTAATTAGAATATGGGATATCTGAGATAATCAGAAAAGGGGAGATCTGAGATAATCAGAATATGGGAGATCTGAGATAATCAGAAAAGGGGAGATCTAAGATAATCAGAATATGGGAGATCTGAGATAATCAGAATAGGGCATACGATTAGGTAATGGAAACAGCAAGCTATAAGAGGAAGACATAGAAGAAGGTGGATTGAAGGGGTTACCAACATTACAATATTACAACATGGCAATATTACTGCGTATCAAGTGATCAAATATGTCATAGTCCAAAAACCGATCGTAATTCATTTCTGCAACGCATTACAACAAAAACAGAGAAAAGACAGTAGACTACTTTGTGGATCCAACTCTCAAAACATAACACAAATATCACATAAACACAAATATCACATAAACACAAATATCACATAAACACAAATATCACATAAACACAAATATCACATAACACAATTATCACAAAACACAAATGTCACATAAACACGAATATCACATAACAAATAAATATCACATAAACACAAATATCACATAACACAAATATCACATAAATACTTAAACTAAATTCAGTGATTCTATATTAATTATTTTAACCCCTATGAGTAGGAGACTTCTTTTCCAAGTATTGTGTACTACTCCACCGAAGACGGATTTGTCGTGTCAATGGCACAAATTATTGTACCCCACTGAAAGTTGAAATCTTCGGGGCATGACAAAGCTATGGAGAGAAAAAACCACGCCAGTGCACATAGGAAAGCTAATAGCTAACAATTCCTAGGGATTAAAACAACAAAAATAACGCAGGGACTATCCACATATTCATTCAACATTTAATGTGGGGGGGGGGGGGTGGCTGAAAAAAGTGTGACAGCTGACAAGCGAGAGACAAGGTTGACAAAAGTTGATGTCAATAATAGTGCTTTTCACATACCAATTAAATCTTTTGATTTGAAAAATGTTTCCAAATATGTGAAACAAAAATGTGAAACAAAAATGTGAAACAAAACTAGCATTTTTTTTCTTACTTTATCTGCGAGAATATTTATTTTGGTGGTAGTTGGAAAGGGGGTGGGAGGATGCAACAATGTGTGTACATGATTAAGAAGAAGAACCCATGAATTCTTGACCCGACACGGATGGAGGTAATAATATTTAAAAACAATTGTTGATGTAATGTATGGACAGCCCCGTATATTAATTCAGTTTGAGAATCGCCGAATAAGCGCTGTTTTATTACCCATAATCCTCTCATTAGCGAAAACCGTACTCAACGTTTGCAATATAAAGAAATACGCATGCATTTACAGAATTCTTTCTGGCTCTAGTTGCTTTCGGATAGCAGGGATTAAGTGGACATTGAAGTGGACATTGAAGTGGACAGTTGCATATTTTGTAGATAAAACTTTATTATATGTAGTAGTTGTGTTTTATTTCATATTGTATCAAATATTTATAATTAGTTATCTGATATGGAGTTTAGACAAATTTTTTTTGGGAATTCCTGACAAAGAGTTCTGCGCATCAAGTCTATTCACACGGAAATTATATCAAGTGACATATTCTTTCCAGAACGTTGTCTTCGTTGTGGATACTCTGTAAGTCTCTCTGTTCCAGGCAGGCAGGAATTGTCCAGAGACATCTGCATATATTGTTCGATGTCGTTGGTACATCGTCTTCTTGGTCTTCCTCTTCTTCTCTATTACACGACAATTACAAACTAAAATTGGCTGCATATTCTATTCAGGACGTAGCGATCATATTTTTGTGTGTCTATAGTGATTTTTTTCTAGGCAGTATAATTATGTTAAGTAGTTTGCCATTGTTTTCTGAACTGTTCGGATGCACAATAACCAGCATTTGAACCCGGTACCTTAGTCGTCACAGAGAAGGACAATTACAGATTTCCAAGCGCAAAAATGATTGTTGTTCGTTCATCACATGATGATGATGGCTATTTATTACATCCCCTTTAAAACTCAGAGTTACGTCCTTGATTATGAGTTCATAAATGGACAATAAGTCATATTCTGGCCGCAAAATTTCCATAGACAGTTCGGGGATGGGATGACCAACGTTAATGATTTTTGGTCTACACGCACTTAAAATGTTCAAAAGTCGTAAAGGATTGACTTCCCTGTACACGGTTTTTCATATGTACTCCGTCAATTTCAATGAACCGACTCGTTGCCTACCGAGAGTACCACTCATAGCACGTAACTCCGTAGCTTCAAGCGATAATCCACAGGCATCTCAGAAAAAAATTCACCTTGCAAACGAAAGATCCTAAGAATATCATCGACAAAAGGATGAACCAGCACAGATGTCCTCAAACATAGACATGCCCTAGAAACAATAGTCCTCAATAATTCGAAAAAAATATAAGGAACCATATTTCGGACATATAAAGGTACAAATATTTCGAAAATAATAAAAAGACACAAAAGTTTAGAAAGTTTAATCATGGAGGTGAATGTTCCAAAGGAGAGAACAAGAGGCTGGCAAAGACTACGAGAGACACATGACGTCGAAGACCTTCTGAATATAACACTAGATGAAGATGGGCAACGTTCACGGGACTGAGATACAGAGTGGCACTGAGGACATCGTTCTGTAAATGACATGTCACATAGATAGATGGAATGATGGAATGGATAATGAGCAAACAACTAGAAGACAGAATTAGTGCGTTTGAGATGTGGATATATAGAAGAATATGGAGAAATTCCTAGAAAACAAACAAAGAATTTATGCTAATACTGTGCATGAAAAAAGATCTATTAAAGGAAAATAAAAATAAACCAAGAAACTATTTTGGATATATTCAATGATAATAATGTTGATAACGCTACAGGCAGATAGGCAAATAAAAAACGTAACAAAGATATATTGAAATAAATATGTGAAAATAAAGATAGCTGCTCGCTCGGAGCAGAAGAAGATGATTCACATTCTGTGAACAAATTATGAGAATAGAACATATGGATTACTTAGTTACATGTTGTTCGTCCATCACAGGATGATGATAACCATTTATTACATTCACTTGATTAAATTAAGTTAGAGCTATATGTTGGCTATGAGTTCATAGATCGATAATAAGACGTATTCTGACGGCAAATGTTCTTATACTCTTATATCAGAGCTCATTTGAAACTAGTAGCAAGACGTATAGAGACTACTGGGCATGGAGTTCGATGCAGTGGATGCCCATAGTGTTCTACGTTCTAACTATACTCTATGCGACCCACACCGCAGTGCTAGAAAGTGTCATCATACTCTGTATGTCAATAAATTATCGTGCCTCATACGCGTAAATTTCCTTCATACCCCGTGTGTTAATAAATTATCGTGCCTCATACGCGTAAATTGCCTTCATACCCCGTGTGTAAATAAGTTATCGTGCCTCATACGCGTAAATTGCCTTCATACCCCGTGTGTAAATAAATTATCGTGCCTCATACGCGTAGATTCGCTTAAAATCAGACTAAGTATATTGGTTGATCAAAATACCGGTCATGCGTTTAGAGACACTCTCAACATGATATTACTAATTTGATGACCCCCTAACATACTGTCAGTATGGGGCATGAACGAGAAGAAATAATTTACAGTACTAAAGAAAGGAAGCCTCTGACAGACATAATAACAATGTCATATGGAATGAACTTTAAAAAAAGAGAGAAATGGTTAGCAAACCTCAAGAAAGAATTTCGGACAAACATGAGAACCAACGCTGGTAACAGTGTTATGATAATTAGGGACTATTGACTATAGACACGAATCTAAGATTATTAGAATGCCACACGGCGTAGACGATAAGAGGAAATTATTAGCAATACACGCGACTGAATGATATCGACGCACATGATAACGCACACCACACTGCATATAATATACGAAAAAAATAATACTCGATAAACATGGATATGGACTGACAAAATAACAACACCACGCGGCATGGACTAGAAGAAGAAAGAGGAGGAATATTTTACTTAAAATGATCCTGATGTAACATCAAAATATCGGAGGATGTTATTTATTTATGTTTTACATCAATAGTTAGGTATTCACAGTACGCTATTTAGAATATACCTGCTGTAACATCTAATACTAGAATTATTATCCTGATGTATGTAAATTGTCTGTAGGGACATTGGATGCATCAGTGTGTAGAGAATTAACTGCAAGTCAGCTGTCATGCGTGCAGCACGGGCTCTCTTGACGTGCCTGGTCGTTTTTCAAGGGGTACTCACGGCAGGTACAACAAATTCATGATTATAATTATCACCATTTAATTAATCAAGTGCCATGCTGAATGGCGTAGGCGATCATGTTTCTCCGCTATTCTCTGTCTCTTGTTTGTCAATAAGCTCGGTTGGTGAACTTCTACCGTGCCACAATATTGACTAGTCCATCTAGCAACTTCTTTCATTGTCGTCCCCTATCTCTTCTCTCCTTGATCTTTCCAGTGGTTATTAGGTGTTCAAGCTGTGTTCTTCTCAGCACATGCCCTAGAAACCTTGACTGTTTGCCCCTAATGTTTGATATAAGTGATCTTTTCCCGCAAGAATCAATGAAAACAACTGCATTAGTTGTCTTAGCTGTCCATGGTTTTTTCATTGTACTACCACCATTATCGTCATTATAATAATCAACATTATTATTATAACCACCCCATCAGCAACGCCATCACAATCACCATTATCATCATCGTCCCAATATTATCTACGCAACACAATTGTATATAGACCTATTCACCAAATTGTAAGCAGTTCACAACGTGATTGGTGGGTGCGTTAAACAGCAAAACATTAGAGATCAAACAACAACGATTTTGGAGGGTACATAAATTATGTCTATAATTGGGAAATAAAAGGGGGGGGGTTGAAAAAAATTGTCATTTGATGACAAGGAGGAGGGGGATGGGGGAGGGTGAAAAAAGTGAAAGTAGCCATCATTGTTTAATATGGCAATTAAATTATTCGCATTTGAACATTTTCTAAAAAACCATGTCGTATTCCGTGCTCTTTTGGGGCAAAATATTTTTTAGGGTGAGGAGGGAGGCGAAAGAAGTTAGTATTTTGTTGCCATAAATAAGTAGATGGGGCTGAATTCTTGACAGTGTGTAGACAAGCGTGTGATAGAGGGTCCAAAATTGGCATCAAAATGTTCACGCAATTTAAGGACATTCCTTAATGACGTGGCTGTTCACACTACAAAGAACTGGTCAACATAATCATCTCTGGGAATAAATTGCTGGGAATCTTCTTGATGAGAAAACTGGCCTCACAGCACGTGGGGCATTCCCATAAGTGTTACACCCTCTGTTCCAGCAGCCTTTCGACTCGATAGTGTTTCGAGTCCAATGCCGCCGAAACAGACGTCGACATCAGGACACAACTATAACTAGTTCAAGCACAACGTCATCCTGTCAGAACAACATGGTAACTGTTATCGAAGGTTACGACTACGGGATTGTATAGATGACGTGCCATGAAGCTTCTATAAGAAGATAACCTCAATATAAAGGCATGTCATCTAGTATGGTTTTCTGTTGCATGGTTGGTTTGTCTAGTGAGCCATTGGTGGGACTCACAGATACAACCGCATGCGCAATCAGCAACGACCTAACGCATATCGCTCTATACATGACAATTGTCGGACTCGAAGCATCGCTCTATACATGACCATTGACGGACTCGAAGCATCGCTCTATACATGACAATTGTCGGACTCGAAGCATCGCTCTATACATGACCATTGACGGACTCGAAGCATCGCTCTATACATGACCATTGACCATGCTAGACATGTTCATAGACCAATTCTAAAGGTATAATATGACCATGTTCCCAATATACATGTATTGATCATAATATGATCATGTTCCCAATATACATGTATTGATCATAATGTACCGTCTCCGCATCGAAGTTTGGCTTCACATGACCTCCAACATCCTCTGTCTCTTTACTTTGGTAGTTCATGCTTCTAGACTGTATCCTTTCTATCTCATGTTTCCCTCCCACTTGTATCTCTGCCTACGTAGTACTCGACATCCCTCGACCCTATCTTCATTCAAGGAGTTTAACAAGGTGTCATATATTTTTAATATGTCCAAGGTATTTTATTTGTTTAATTTAGTATTTCCTATAATAGTTCTATTTTCATTCTGATGTCGGATGTGTTAGGCTGAAATGTGCAGATATCGCAGCAAAGCTATAAACCACGATACAGCGCATTCTGTTCTCCGGACTATATCCTTCTAAGCGTCAGGAGTGTGAGAATGAACGCAAAAGACGAAGTTCTGCATTCATACGCAATGTGTTTTTCTTCTTCTCTTTCACCAATTTTTTACGAAAACCATTTTGGGGGCAAGGTGGTTTCCCCACCTTTTGGCTTGCTCCCTAGAACTAAATGTAATGTTCTGATTTCGTAAGGGGAGGGGCGTTTTGAACCCCACATTCACATTAATCTTCGAGACAACCACGCTCATAATCTATGTGTTTGCACAGGATAAAAAGATAAACAATTTTAGTTCACGCCCACGAGCCATACTGTTCCTGGTTTTCCTGAACCAAAACTGCTTGGTCAGTTAAAACAATTAACTTGGTCAATTTATCATATGACACAAGCTGTTGTCAACGAATAGTTACCCTACATCTATCGCTCTGAAAAATATGTGCTGGATTGTGGGCTCATTTAAGCAGTGTGTTTTAGAACAGCTGTTGACAGAGCTAGAACAGCTGTCAGTACCCTTCATCAGACATTCTCTATGTAATATCTGTGCCATGCTCACGCGCTGTTTCAGTGGTTAAAGATGGCTGGGTGTTTAGTATCTTCAGTCAATGAACAGGTGGCACTGTCTGGTCATTTCATCAAGAAGATAAATGATTACAATTTGCAATTTTGTTTATCTAAAAATCATCATTCTTCAGATAGCTCCTACGCGTTGAATACGTGTACATTATTACTCATCTGAACTGATTCGTGCTGGTAATTTGCCATTTTGAAAATTAGCTGTCGTTGGCAATGAAAAATCTGATGAATCGAGACCGCCGAAAATCTGTTCACTCTAAGAATGAAGTGGGTTAAAACACACCCCAACACTACTCCGCGACAACATGTGATTTTCAAACAGCTGATGATATATGAAAACAATATTATTTAAAACATTTAAAAACAATTAAATACAATATTTAAACATCATTTACAAAAAAACCCACTTTCAAACGAAATTTAAGAACAATATTATTCGGCACTTAACAATCTATTAATGCGTTCTGCATCCAACAACCAATCAGAAGCATTGACCCACTTAAATCTTAGAGTGAACAGAGTAAAAGACCTTCTAAGAGAATTAATTAGGCCCTCATTCATTACGTTTTGTGATTATTGTTGAGATTTCGGATGGTCATTATTTATATACATGGATACCATTTGACTATTTTTGGCATGCGATTCCAAGTATGTAAATAGTGAAGAACCTAAAGTCCAACAATAATTCAACAACGTCACGAATGGGGTCCTAATTAATTCTGTTAGAAAGTCTTTATCGGTGACGGTCATGGATTAACCAAGATGAATTATCATCGTGTAGGACCTATCTGGCGAAGGATATGGTGTAAATAGTGCTGGCTTTAACAAAATTATATGCCCGCGTTCGTGGACACATAACTAAATAAATAAGATAAATGGGAATCAAAATGTGATGCTTATTTTCCTGTTTATATATCAGTACTCAACTCATGCCAGTTAGCAGAATATGGTCCGGGATGTGGACTGCATTGTGACGTAGTTTACAGTTTGGCGGCTATCGCTTAGCGTTAGGAAGGACACATCTGACTCAATACAATGGTTATGTAAAATTAACCTTTTATGGTGAGGTACACTCTTTTCAACCACGGATGTTAGTCTAATTTGGTTATATCAGAGTTATACAACCATACAGAAATAGTGTTCGGTTAGACCAAATTGTAGGAACCCCACATCGTTCAACAGAGCGACAGTGTGGCTTACAGGATTGTAAGGAACCAAATTGTAGGAACCCCATATGATAGAAACCCCATATTGTAGAAACTCCATATTGTAGAAACCCCATTTTGTAGAAACCCCATATTGTAGGAACCCCATATGACAGAAACCCCATATTGTAGAAACCCCATATCGTAGAAACCCCATATCGTAGAAGCACCATATTGTAGAAACCCCATATTGTAGAAACCCCATATCGTAGAAACCCCATATTGTAGAAACTCCATATTGTAGAAACCCCATATTGTAGAAGCACCATATTGTAGAAACCCCATATTGTAGAAACACCATATCGTAGAAGCACCATATTGTAAGAACACCATATCGCAGAAACCCCACATTGTAGAACTCCCATATTGACATATAACAATTCGTTCTACACATGACCAATAATGGACGATGGATATCGATTGTAAAAGATGAACTGACCTGAAAGGATTGTATCCGTATATCTATTTCCCTTTTCTCTAATTTGCTGTAAGACGTCGGTGGATTGGATGACGATCCGTTTTCTGGCTATAACGCGTGTGTTTGCTTGATATGAAGTGATAATGTGACGTCTCACAATTTTGGTAACTCCTTCAATCCAAATTCTTCTTGGTCTTCCTCTGTATCTTGCTATATCCATTTTCATGTATTATGCTCTTGCAGCTGGAAAATAAGGGTTCATTCTCATTAAGTAGTCGAACTATTTCTGTCTCTGTTTTTCGATATATTTGACCACAGATACTTTTCCTAACAGTTCCTATATTCTCTTTACTCCTCTCGTGATCTCTTTTTTTTGGGTTCTGTTTTCAGCTTTTCTTATGCATCTCATATCACATGAATGGGATAGCTACTCATAAAACTAGTCTTCTGTATTAAAATTTGATGGCGTACATGTCTGGACACATCACCATGACATCTTTTCTCACCTTCAATTTGATTGCTGTTTCTGCTTCTTCACCATTCATTCTCAAACTCCCGCTGTTTCTATCTTGTAGCAGGGCAATTGCCCTACTAGATTTCCAGCAGGATGTAGTCCAGAGAATGGAAATGCGTTATGTCGCAGTTTTTTTGCGCCTATGGCCCGACACATCCGTCTTCGGTGGGCGATTACTGCTAACTAGCCTTATCATAATGACATACATCTCTACATGTTTAGAATCAATGAATAAATTAATCAATCAAGTTCCACGACGAGTGTCGTAGGCGATCATGTTTCTTCACAACTCTCTGTCTCTTGTGTTATTAATACGTTCAGTTGGTGACATCATTTTGTGCCACCTGATGGGTGACAACTCATCCAGAAATTTATCCTTTTGTCTTCCTCTGTCTCTTCTTCCCTTGATTTTTCTGGTGGTTACTAAATGTTCACATTTTATTTTTCTCATTTTCTCATCACGTGCCCACAAAATCATGATTGTCTGCTTCTTGTTTTTGCTATAATTTATCTTTTTACTCCAACATCTCTGAGGCTTTCACCATTAATTGACTGCCCATGCAATTTTCATCATTCTTCACAAAAACCACATCTCAGTTGCCTACAGCTTATTTTGGGCTCCTTTGTTTACCTGTCATAAACTCTGAACAATAAGTGTTTTAGAATACCATTATTTGCCGAAGGTGGATGTATCGGGCCATTGGCGCCAATAAAACGTCAAAACAACGCATTTCCATTCTCTGGACTACATCCTGTTGGAGGATCCTGCTATAAGAGAGATCCAGCGGGAGTTTGAGAATGAACGCTGAAGAAGGAGAAGAATAATACCATCATTAGATCTGTAGCACACGTGACGTCATCGTTTCCAGGAAAAAAGAGCCAAAATTAACGACACTGTTGCCTGCCATGAAGGTAGTAGACTGCGACTAAGGTTTTATGGGAGACGTTGCCTGTTCCATCCTATAGAGTATCATAGTAACCAAAAAGCCATGCCGAAAACGGAAGTGTCAGTCCAAATGTGCTGATAGCATGGCTGTAAAAAAAGACATAAGACATTTTGGTCTCTGAACTACATCCTGCTAATCTACGGGAGTTTGAGAACGATTGCAAAAACAGAGGAATACGATTGCACAACCTATAATCTTGGAATATATTAAGAGACAACAGATGAAATGGTTTGCACACATCAGCAGACTACCATCAGACAGCATACCACAGCAAGCTATGCTACACGGATACTGTGAAGGCAAACCTAGAGGAGGACCACTCAGACCATGGATCACCGAAATAAAAGAAAGAAGCGACAAAGTCCACAATATACTAAGCACACAAAAGGGCTGTCTCCAGAAAGCTCTTCTACCCCTGACGCCGAAAGGCAACAAAGGGTTTAGCGAATAGATAGAACCAATACTCCTCCCCAATCAATATCGCAACTTACGACATGCCTGGCAGGTCACAGTTTTTCTATTATTGATCCATTATCAGATAACGGAAACACAATGGCGACATCATCACCACCACCACCACCAGGACCACCAATATCGTCATCAGAACCATTATTTTTTCATTAGAAATATTGCCACCATCACAATACCATCATCATCATCGTCGTCGTCGTAGTCATCATTGCCATCAACATTGTCATCTTCATCACTACCATCATCATCATCATCATCACTAATATCATCTATCTTTATAAGACATCAGCACTGTTATCACAATCAATATAATTTATGGGATCACTCAAGTGCCATAACATAAAGTTATAGACATAACATAAGTTATAGACATAACATAAAGTTATAGACATAACATAAGTTATAGACATAACATAAGTTATAGACATAACATAAGTTATAGACATAACATAAGTTATAGACATAACATAAGTTATAGACATAACATAAGTTATAGACATAACATAAGTTATAGACATAACATAAGTTATAGACATAACATAAGTTATAGACATAACATAAGTTATAGACATAACATAAGTTATAGACATAACATAAGTTATAGACATAACATAAGTTATAGACATAACATAAGTTATAGACATAACATAAAGTTATAGACATAACATAAGTTATAGACATAACATAAAGTTATAGACATAACATAAAGTTATAGACATAACATAAAGTTATAGACATAACATAAAGTTATAGACATAACATAAAGTTATAGACATAACATAAAGTTATAGACATAACATAAAGTTATAGACATAACATAAAGTTATAGACATAACATAAAGTTATAGACATAACATAAAGTTATAGACATAACATAAAGTTATAGACATAACATAAAGTTATAGACATAACATAAAGTTATAGACATAACATAAAGTTATAGACATAACATAAGTTATAGACATAACATAAAGTTATAGACATAACATAAAGTTATAGACATAACATAAGTTATAGACATAACATAAGTTATAGACATAACATAAGTTATAGACATAACATAAGTTATAGACATAACATAAGTTATAGACATAACATAAGTTATAGACATAACATAAGTTATAGACATAACATAAGTTATAGACATAACATAAGTTATAGACATAACATAAGTTATAGACATAACATAAGTTATAGACATAACATAAGTTATAGACATAACATAAAGTTATAGACATAACATAAAGTTATAGACATAACATAAAGTTATAGACATAACATAAAGTTATAGACATAACATAAAGTTATAGACATAACATAAAGTTATAGACATAACATAAAGTTATAGACATAACATAAAGTTATAGACATAACATAAAGTTATAGACATAACATAAAGTTATAGACATAACATAAGTTATAGACATAACATAAAGTTATAGACATAACATAAAGTTATAGACATAACATAAAGTTATAGACATAACATAAAGTTATAGACATAACATAAAGTTATAGACATAACATAAAGTTATAGACATAACATAAAGTTATAGACATAACATAAAGTTATAGACATAACATAAGTTATAGACATCCCAAATATGACAATTAGGAAACTATACATTTCCATATTTTCTGTTTCTTTCAGAATGGACCTACGAGGAGTCAGATGGTAAAAAAAATGTTGTATTTATATTTGTTTACCTGTAGAAGTTGATCAATATGAGCACGTATATCGTCAATTATAATGTGAACTATTAGTATCAATAAACAAATCATCGATCTTCATAACAATCCAATTAAAAAAAATTATCCCTATATTCGTGCCAGGACATGAGGGTGTTGAGAATATGAACGAGCCGATACACTGGGGCGCATGGTCACGGTTTTAATCGATACATCAACGGATCAATCTGACATAGTTAATATATTAAGGACCCTTGTCCGTTTAGAACATTTTCAAAAGTGTGAATCATAGTCGGTCTCAAAATTGCGTGAGATTGGTGTAACGACCGAACCAACCCGTGTAGAGAACATAGTAGAGATATGAAGGGACTTTTAATTTAGCATGGAACTGGAATTCCACACAGTAGCACCACATTGCTTAAACTGGAGACCACTGGTTTGTGCCCTATCCACCATATTCGGGGCTGATGGAAAATAAATGGTTAGATAGATACAGCTATCTATTATGATATATGGTTGTGAGAGTTGGACACTCACTGCAGACGTCTGCAGAAGTATTCATTCATTTTCGTTAGCGCATAGGGCAGAGGTCAGATATCTCCAATTCTGTCTGTTCAAATCTATTCTGTGCAGTTCTTGAATAGTGTGAATATTCGTTGTTTTACTTTCTCTAAGTATTGTTCTTCTGTTGCTTTTGGTCTACCCCTTGCTCCTTTGCCTGTAGGTATCCATTCAATGAGATTTATACAGACCTTTGAATAAAAATGTCATAGACGAGTAGTGCACATTTTCCATAGAAAGCAAATAGACAAATGTGTACTTAAGAAATAAAACAGAGAATGTCAAACGTTTACAAGAATCAATACTGTCACTACCACACACGCGCACACACAAAACAGGAACAAAACGTGCATGGATTACACACGTTACACATGTATGCTGACATGATTCTTTAAAAAAAAAATATTATTGCACGGAATAGTTGAGGGAGAAAGAAGCAGAGGGGTTAAGAAAATCCTGAGCTGCAATAACTGAGGCTGGATAGGTCAAGATTGAACACACTCCTCCAAATGGCTGAGGACAGATGTGCTTGAAGGTTTTTTTTGCTGCTGATATTTTCCAGTTATGTCGCCTATATGATCCTGGCAGGTTATGTCTCCTGTGTGTCACCTCTATGATCCTGGCAGGTTATGTCTCCTGTGTGTCACCTCTATGATCCTAGCAGGTTATGTCTCCTGTGTGTCGCCTCTATCATCCTGGCAGGTTATGTCTCCTGTGTGTCACCTCTATGATCCTAGCAGGTTATGTCTCCTGTGTGTCACCTCTATGATCCTAGCAGGTTATGTCTCCTGTGTGTCACCTCTATGATCCTAGCAGGTTATGTCTCCTGTGTGTCTCCTCTATGATCCTAGCAGGTTATGTCTCCTGTGTGTCGCCACTATCATCCTGGCAGGTTGTGTCTCCTGTGTGTCGCCACTATCATCCTGGCAGGTTATGTCTCCTGTGTGTCGCCTCTATGATCCTTACAGGTTATGTCTCCTGTGTGTCACCTCTATGATCCTAGCAGGTTATGTCTCCTGTGTGTCACCTCTATGATCCTAGCAGGTTATGTCTCCTGTGTGTCACCTCTATGATCCTAGCAGGTTATGTCTCCTGTGTGTCTCCTCTATGATCCTAGCAGGTTATGTCTCCTGTGTGTCGCCACTATCATCCTGGCAGGTTGTGTCTCCTGTGTGTCGCCACTATCATCCTGGCAGGTTATGTCTCCTGTGTGTCGCCTCTATGATCCTTACAGGTTATGTCTCCTGTGTGTCACCTCTATGATCCTAGCAGGTTATGTCTCCTGTGTGTCACCTCTATGATCCTAGCAGGTTATGTCTCCTGTGTGTCACCTCTATGATCCTAGCAGGTTATGTCTCCTGTGTGTCACCTCTATGATCCTTACAGGTTATGGGTCTTATTATATTATTACTATTGACTGTCTCGCCGAGTTAATAAACATAAAAAAAAACCGCTTCAATAGCCGTTATCTCATGTTGTGGTTTCAACATTTCCCTGCAGGTACTGATGATTGGGCGAAGCTCTTCCCGGCATGTGGAAGCGATCGTCAATCACCAATCAATGTCTTCGAAGGTGATGTCAGATTGGACAACAGAATTGGACCATTTACTTACAAGAACTATGACACTCCCAGTGGGTTACGCATGACATTAAAAAATAACGGACACTCTGGTAAGTCGTGAGATTGTTGGACATACTTGACATAAAAATGGTCAAGTTACATAGGACCCGTGCATATATTACAACAATTATTGAGGGGGGGGGGGGGTGAGTAGAAAGGGGATGTGAAAAAGTTTGATATTGACAAGGGGAGGGAAAATGACAAAAGTTGCCGTCAACAAAACTGTTTTTACTCATCAATTAATTCAAGTTATAACAAATTCACTGACACATGAGGCATTTTCCCTCCCCTAAAAATAAGAAAATACATAGCAGTTTTTTCGCAGTTTGTAAACAAAAGTTAAAAAAGGGGGGGGGGTGTTGACATAATTAAGCGGAGGGGATCTCTTAATTCTTGACAAGTTGTTGACAAGGCTGGATTCCTTAATTCTTGACAAGGGGAGGAGGAAAAGGCTAAAAAATGTCTAAATAAATTGTTGATGTAAAGTATGAACAGCTGCAGGCCAATTATTTATAAATATCTTCGCTATATATATTCCTATATATTCTAGTTTATATATTATATATTATATATATATGTACTAATTGGTTTGGTAGATCATGGAGTGCACATGTCAGATCACCGGTTACTAGATAAATGATCGTCCTCCGAAAATATAGTCCTGTGGATTTGTTGGTATCATCCTTCTAAATTGACTTTTTTTATGATGTTCAGTGGCTGTTGAGGAAAGTATACACGAAGTGACCAAAGAAAATGATGGAAAAAGTAAAAAAATAATTTCATATTAGGAGAATGATATCCGATAAGTCCACGGGACGATTAGTGAGAAATTCGCAATAACTATAGTGTTGTGAGATGCAGTAAGGAAATGTAAGGGGGGGGGGGGGAGGAGTCTATTACCAGGCTATTGCTCTGATGCTCTAATGGAACATCTATATACGGTGTTCCATTAGTAAGATCGTACGTGCTGGAACTGTAGGGGCTACGGTAACGCACGACGAATACGTGTATAAATGGTGGGGGATAAAGTGTTACACTTACTGAGCACGACGTGCTAAAAACGAAGCACAAAAACAATCCGCCCATGTGTTGCCGGGGGCCCCAAAGGGGAGCAATGAATAGCAACACTTTACCTTCCATGCATATCGTAAAAGGCGACTAAGGAGGTTATGGGATGGAGTTGGCTGTCCCATCCCATATAGGGTCAGTGACCCAAAACCATGCTGAAATCTGATGTGTCAGGTCGAAAGGCGCAGATATCACAGGAATAATGTAAACCATGACACAACGCATTCCGTTCTCCGGACTACATCCTGCTAATCTACAGGAATTTGAGAACGAACGCAGAAGAAGAAGAACAACAACAATCGACGTTTTGATTAAAAATCTCATGCAGATACGTCCGTGTTTGTTCATTGTTTTTCCACTGTGATCGATGCTTTCTAGTCAAAACGTTGTCTATCTTTCCATTTAGTTCTCAGTTCCATTAATACGTAGTGTTCTCTATACGCGTTATAACGACGACTATATTCCAGTTTCTCCTCTTTTTTATTCTTCTATACAGCTGCAGTGGCCATAAGTGGGACAACCCCGGTAACTATCGAGGGAGGAGGCCTGTTACCTGGAAGTTACATAGCATTTCAACTTCACTTTCACTGGGGGGAGGAAGATGATCTAGGATCTGAACATCTTCTTAGCAGTGCTGCATATCCAATGGAGGTAACGGAACAAGAACATGCAAGAAAGAGATAGATATATTGCATATATATATATATATACATTCTCGTGTGTCAGATTGTTGATAGTAGCATATCCTACTCCAAAGTAGTAGCAATATCCCATCATTTTACAACTTTACAATATCCCATCATTTTACCACTTTACAATATCCCATCATTTTACCACTTTACAATATCCCATCATTTTACCACTTTACAATATCACATCATTTTACCACTTTACAATATCCCATCATTTTACCACTTTACAATATCCCATCATTTTACCACTTTACAATATCCCATCATTTTACCACTTTACAATATCCCATCATTTTACCACTTTACAATATCCCATCATTTTACCACTTTACAATATCCCATCATTTTACCACTTTACAATATCCCATCATTTTACCACTTTACAATATCCCATCATTTTACCACTTTACAATATCCCATCATTTTACCACTTTACAATATCACATCATTTTAGGCCGTTACAGACGTTCGAGGCTGACCAATGTATATTGCAAAAAAATTCGAGAACGTCGTCTGTAAATACTTCTGTACAGAAAGTAAACAAGACTTCATTTGTGACGTTTTTATTATTGTCATAATTTTCGTTGGTCACTGTTTATATACTTCGAGTCACATGCCAAAAAAGCCGTCCGACCAACGAAATACAAGTAAATAATCAAAAATTAGCCTTTCAGGTCATGTTTACTTTCTGTACACAGTTCTTTAACACGTGGATCATGGTCATGTTTAATCACTACGTTTCACACATGATTGCTAGCTTGCCCCGGTAGGTTCCATGGAGAAAGTGTAGTTCTCATTTCCACTAACACACTACTCTCACCTCTGTTGATTAGTTTAAAGAGAAAGAAGATGAAAATACGTCTCGAAACATACAGAACTGCAGCTGATGACAGAAGACGGTTTCTTACACCATCAATAAAAGTAATAGCCACAGCTCCCGTTACGCTGCGCTACCGTGCGTCAGCGCACACATTTTATCCCTTGGCGCATTGCGTTTTTAAATGAGTGTTAAAGTTTCTATAATAAAAATGAGAACTCGTTGAAATAGAATATGCTGATGAAGTTACGTTTTCTTTAAGTAGTCGGTTTATCCAGAAGTGGTGTTCGAAATGTGTCAGTTCAGATATTTATATTTGTGCTCCCAGGCACTCTTGTCCTAGAAGAAACATTGATAAATACCCAGGTACTACTGTCTTAGAGGAAACATTGGTAATAATCTTGACACTCTTGTCTTAGAGGGAACATTGGTAATAACCACGACACTCTTGTCCTAGAAGAAACATTGATAAATACCCAGGTACTACTGTCTTAGAGGAAACATTGGTAATAATCTTGACACTCTTGTCTTAGAGGAAACATTGGTAATAATCTTGACACTCGTGTCCTAGAAGAAACATTGATAAATACCCAGGTACTACTGTCTAAGAGGAAACATTGGTAATAATCTTGACACTCTTGTCTTAGAGGAAACATTGGTAATAACCACGACACTCTTGTCTTAGAGGGAACATTGGTAATAATCTTGACACTCTTGTCTTAGAGGGAACATTGGTAATAATCTTGACACTCTTGTCTTAGAAGGAACATTGGTATTAACGCAGATATTTCTTACCGTAATTGAATGATTGAGAACCACAGGAATTGCCAGCGATTAGCTCTTACTTTATATGTGCATTGGGGTGGTTTTTCTGATCTGTCATAATCAGGAGACTTCAGCTTTCGGCTTAGTGTAATGTCTATTGATGGAGCCTTCTACCCAGTGGGGGGTTTATAATTGTATAGATGACATGCTACAAAGCTTCCATAAGAGAGCCTCAATATAACGGCATGTCATCAACTAAGGTTTTCTGTTGCATGGGTGGCTTGTTTAGTGGGCAATTGGTAAGACGCACAGAGCCAACTGCATGCGTCTTACCGTATTTAATTTCCAGGCAATGTTTACGTTCAGTAGGTTGCTATATATCTCTGAATTATCCAGATGTACAACTGCATGTGGTCAGGTCCATAGATACGGGGAGGGGGGTGAGCTGGGGTATTCAAGCTGTCTCCTTAGAAAAACAGAACATTACTTCTAGTGAAACGTAGCCAAAAGAAAGGTACAAAGCCAAAAACAATTTTCCCTTAGCTATATATGATATCTGCTTATTTCGGCCCTGACACATCCAACTTCAGCATGACTTCTATATCACTTTGACTATCTATGTGATAGGACATACAACTTCATCTCATTAGTTGTCTCTTAGGACATACATGTCAGGTCTGTTCTGTGCTCTCCTTGCACACCTCGGCAACACAAGAGTGCAACTCTCTGGGATGTTGGTATTTACAACAAACTGATACCAGGACTTGGCTATTTCCGTAGTGGATTACTATAATTATATCAATGAAAAACATGGACAGTAACTAAAGAATAAAAGAGAAAGCGTAGTACTTGTGAAATGAGATGTCTAAGAAAAGCAGGAAACAGAACAAGCAGAGATCATGTGAGAAATGAGATCACAACAACTTTTGGAACAACATCAGCGGTCAAATATAAGGAAAAACAGAGATTGAAATATTACGACCACTTAATGAGAATGAACTTTTACTGGCTAACGGCAAGAGCACACTACATAAAAATAAACAGCAACATTCAGAGGAAGACCAAGAAGAAGGCGGATTGAAGGAGTTACCAACGTTGTCTGACGTCACAATGTTACTGCATATTAAGCGACCAAACTTGTTATAGCCTGAAACCCGATCGTCGTTCAATCCTGCGACCCCATACAACAAAAGCTGGGGGAAAAATTAGATGGAATGTATGGATAAATAGATGAATAGATGAATAGATAATAGATGAATAGACATTATTTTATCAAGATATTCACGTGTAAATCCTTCCTGCACATGTCGCGACGTCTGCTATGGCAAAGCGGTTTTTATTTCCACAGCCTATAGACCCCCCTCCCCTTTGCACTCATTTACAGGAAAACATGCAGTAATGAAAATGTTGTTCTTATTCATATCAAAACTGAGCTTTTTCTCTCGTTTCAGCTTCACATTGTCCACTACAACTCCAAGTACGCAAGTCCAACAGTGGCCGTTAGCCAACCAGACGGTCTGGCTGTTCTAGCATTCTTCTATGAGGTGACTATAGGCGCACATTAATATTTACAATAACGAAACAGAGTAGAATTAGGATGCTTTGTTTGAAGAATAGGTATATTGTTTACCCAGCAAATATCGCGTCATGATTCATTTGTTTGTAGCAGACTCTAAAGGTAATCTCACGTCCATCATTTGTTCGCAGCAGACTCTAAAGGTATAATAAGAATAACAAAGAATTAATGTTTGGTTCAAAGAAAAACACATTGCTAAAATGCAAAATGCAGTATTACTATCAATATTGCAAAATGAAGTCACGCGGATAAAGTCAAGTATCTTGGCACAATTTTAATATCAAATGGCCGATACTCTAATGAGATATAAAAAAAGCAGGATAGCACAAGCAAAAACAACATTAAAATAAAGAGAAACAAAACAGTCTATGCAATAGAGTAAAATCAATGCACACGCGAATTCGAGTACTATGATGTTATAATGAACCAATTCTTCTTTATGGATGCGAAGCATGGACAGTAAACAAAATAGCTCAATGTCAGATGGAGGCAACTTAGATGTGGTTTTTGAAAAGAATGATGAAATTCCCGTGCACACGCAAGACAACTAATGTAGAAGTACCCAAGACAACTAATATAGAAGTACACAAGACAACTAATATAGAAGTACCCAAGACAACTAATGTAGAAGTACCCAAGACAACTAATGTAGAAGTACTCAGAGATACAAATAGTACTTATGTAGAAAAAAACTAATGTAGAAAACTAATGTCAAACTTATCACAGAAAATGATAGTGCTTACTTCGTGTAAAACTCCTCGAGATAACTAATGTAGTGTTACTCAGAGATACTAATAGTATTACGCAGAAAAAAAGCTGAAGTAAAAAGACAAATTATAGCAACAATTAAAATTATACATTCAATATTGTTAGGACATGGTATGAGAGAAGCAAAACCTGAATGTTAGTACCATCGAAGACGAATGTGTCGGGCCATTGGCGCGACATAAAACGGAGATGTTACGCTTTTTCATTTTCTGGACTACATTCTGCTGGAAATCTAGTTGGCGAAATCTGCTGGACATCTCCTCTATTTCACTGCATTTTGTTTCTAGCCATTGTTTTTTTCGCTGTTCTGCACATGTTACGTATCTCCTTGTCTATAATTGAGTATTTTGGCGTATTTTTAGCTTTCTTTCTTTCTGTCATTTTCTCTAATATTTCATCTGTCATCCATGTTTGTTTGTTCTTGGTATTTCTTGTTGGTAAATTTTGACTTGATGTTTGAATACTTTTCTTTAGGCTTTCCCATTTATTGTCTATTTTCTCTTCTGGATTTTCCATTCTGTATTGTTCCATGCATTCTATCATTAGATGTTCATATCTATTCCTTACATCTACAAGGTATTTTTGTTGTATTTCTTGTTGTTTTAGTGCTGATGCGTCTATCTGTGGTTCTTGGACTCCTCTATTTACTATCTTTTTAAGTTTGACATTTATTTTGCACAGCACTGGATTATGGTCAGAGCTGATATCTGCACCTGGGTATGTTTTGATGTTTTTGACACTATTTCTAAATCTATTGTTAATCATAATGTAATCTATTTGGTTCCTCTTTCTGTCTCCATGACTTTTCCACGTATATAATCTTCTATTTTCATGTTCAAAGAATGTATTACATATGATCATATTGTTCTCCTCACAGAACTGTATAAGTCTTTCTCCTGTCATTTCCTGTCCCTAGTCCGAATTGCCCTACAATGTTCTTGTGTTTTCCTTTCCCTATTTTTGCAATCATGTCTCCCATGACTATTAAAAAATGTCTGTTGATTTTACTGGTTTGAGTAGTTGTTGTAGATCTTCGTAGTACTGTTCTATTTCTTCTTCAGTGTAATCTGTAGTTGGTGAATAAGTTTGTATAATGGCCAGATCAAACGGTTTTGCTTTGATCTTTAGCAACATCATTCTGTCATTATATGTCCAGTACCCGCTGATATATTTTTCTATTTCTTTCCTGATTAGTATTCCTAACCCTCGTTCATGGTAATAATCTCCTCCTGAATGTCTACAACTAAAATTTTCTTTTCTTGTGTACCCAACATCTTTCCATATTGTCTCTGCTATTCCTAGAATATCTACATCTAATGCTCCTGCTTCTAATATTAAATTTTAGAGGGATATGTAATAGGGATATAATTAAGTGCCAACCAATATAACAAATACTAATACTGACATGTTATACATCTAATTTTGTCTCAACTAGTATACATCTTAACAACCGTAGGCTAGGCTTGAGAAGATTTCGACGTTCACTTATCTGGGTGTCCACATTAGTGACGATGTCGAATCAGCAACTGAAGTTAAGAAAAAACTGTCAATGTCGATGTCCGGCCTGACAAGATTATCCACTATTTAGAAAAGCAAGACCACCATTCTTATAAGATTAATTTAAATAAATCGTTGGTGTTTTAAATATTTCTATATGGGTCTCAGACCTGGACTAACTGTGGACTTCGAGAGAAAAATCCGGACATTAGAAAACAAATCTTCTATAGATGCGTGTTGGGTGTTTGTTACCAGGAACATAAGATCATTGTGTTTGTTAGCGGATCAACGTGAACACATGTTAAACATCGTGAAACTTGGTCAACTTTGGCGATACGGTCACGTGATGAGACATTCGTTGATGATAAAATGTTGTTCTTCAAGGTATTGCTGAAAGTGGAAGAAGACCAGGTGGGCAGAAGAAGACGAGGTGGAAGAAGAAGACATGGCTGCATACTATCAAAGACTAGACAGGGTATGAAGTTTCCACTCACAAGGATGTTAGAGGATGCGTGGATATTTTTCTGCATCAAATGTCTCAATGTGACACCCTACGACCCTGACGGGTTATGGGTTTTATTATAATTATTATTATTTCAGAGAAATCCCGTTATAACAGCGTAGGTGGTCCAGCCTAACAGCGTTTGTGGTTCAGACTGTTGAAATATGTATAAAAACATTTGTTACATATACAGTAATATAGAATACAAACAAACATATAAATGTATTGCACAAACACATACAACAGCTTAGTGTCTTGTCAGTTTCCATGAGATCTTGAACACAAGGCGAACAGCGTAACCACTACGCTAGGGAGATTCCACAAGGGGAACAGCGTAACCACTACGCTAGGGAGATTCCACAAGGGGAACAGCGTAACCACTACGCTAGGGAGATTCCACAAGGGGAACAGCTTAACCACTACGCTAGGGAGATTCCACAAGGGGAACAGCGTAACCACTACGCTAGGGAGATTCCACAAGGGGAACAGCGTAACCACTACGCTAGGGAGATTCCACAAGGGGAACAGCGTAACCACTACGCTAGGGAGATTCCACAAGGGGAACAGCGTAACCACTACGCTAGGGAGATTCCCCTTTTTTAATTTTGAAAAGTGTTGTTATATAGGGATATGTGCTATAGAAGAATTCGTTTTAGGTGGATTTCACTGTATTATTTATTATTATTATTATTATTTATTATTATTATTATTTATTATTATTATTTATTATTATTATTTATTATTATTATTATTATTTATTATTATTATTTATTATTATTATTATTATTATTATTATTATTATTTATTATTATTATTATTATTATTATTTATTTTTATTATTATTATTATTATTTATTATTATTATTATTTATTATTATTATTATTATTATTTATTATTATTATTATTATTATTATTTATTATTATTATTATTATTTATTATTATTATATATTATTATTATTATTCCTGTTACATATCATGTTTATGTTTACAACGGGTGTGGAGGAGGTGTTATATATTTATCTACGTGTTCAATTATCAGTTGTTCTGTCCATCCACACAGGTGTCTGAAGTCGACAACATCAATTATGCTGGAATAGTGAGGTATTTGCCCTCAATCTATTTTCCAGGTATATATTGTAGAAAAATATTAATTTGGATGATTGATGAACAGAATGGAGATTGGGTGATGGAAGAGCAAAATGAAGATTGGGTGATGGAAGAGCAAAATGAAGATTGGGTGATGGAAGAGCAAAATGGAGATTGGGTGATGGAAGAGCAAAATGGAGATTGGGTGATAGAAGAGCAAAATTGAGATTGGGTGATGGAAGAGCAAAATGGAGATTGGTTGACGGAAGAGCAAAATGGAGATTGGTTGACGGAAGAGCAAAATAAAAGGAGCATATACAGCACTGTCTCTCCATAATTATACAGAAATGTGAATTAATCAGAAGTTATTCTTGATAAGTAATACTATTTGACTGTTTCTGTGACTTTTATTACTATTCAAAACTATATCTACGTTCACATCTACATCACAATCTACGTTCACATCTACATCACAATCTACGTTCACATCTACATCACAGTCTACGTTCACATGTACATCACAGTCTACGTTCACATCTACATCACAATCTACGTTCACATCTACATCACAATCTACGTTCACATCTACATCCAAATCTACATCCATGCATACAATAAATCTATTTTTGTGTATTTAAAGCATGTTTGCAAGTATTTACAATGAATAATTTTTGGTTAATACTGCCCATAACGGAAATTAGGATCAAGGCTTGAAATCCCGCCTGTTGCCATTAACTCTCTCCTGCCAGCAAACTTCTCGAAATTTTACCGATACTCTGGAAGTCTGACCACGCCCTCTTGTCAAGAGTCGGTCACGTGGACAATTTTTAAAGAAACAATCACGATATCACAGTCACAGGTACGTTTCTTTTTCCGTTCCTCTTGACTGACAAAATACTCTTGACTGACACGATACTCTTGACTGACATGATACTCTTGACTGACAAGATACTCTTGACTGACACGATACTCTTGACTGACATGATACTCTTGACTGACAAGATACTCTTGACTGACATGATACTCTTGACTGACAAGATACTCTTGACTGACAAGATACTAAGCTGTTGTATGTGTTTGTGCAATACATTTATATGTTTGTTTGTTAAAAGGTGAGTAAGAAATCATGACAAGGAATAAAAGTCGTAAGAAATCATAAAATGGAATAAAAGTCATAAGAAATCACAAAACGGAATAAAAGTCATAAGAAATCACGAAAAGACAACATGACTAAAAGGTTATCATGTCCAGCGATGGAGGAAGAAGAATTTATCGCAGTCGCAGACTCTACTCCCAGAACAGCGATCTTGAGGCTTCTTCACATGGTGGTGGAGGTGTGTTGATGTAGGGGGCTATCTACATCATGGGATGAAATGACTTGGTGCAAATTGAAGGACTTCTGAATGCCGAACGACACGTCACTGAAATTGTTCGTCCTCGAGTCCTTCCAATTTTGGCGGCACGAGGGTCGATTTTTCAGCAGGATAACGCTCGGCCTCATGTGGTACACCTCACCACCCAGTTTCTCGCTGACAACAACTTCCAGACCATTCCGTGGCCATTAGACATGAACCACATTGAACAATTATGGGATGAACTCGACAGACGATACCGCCAGCGAGCCAGCCAATCTTCGACGGTTGTCTCCTGCACTGCGGGAAGAGTGGGCTGTCATCCCACAGCAACAGTTCAACTGCTAATGGAATCCATGTCACAGAGATTTCATTCTTTTATAGAGGCAAAAGGGCATTCTCCTTACTGAAACAGAGGCCTCAGTCGCAAAGAACAAAAGTCGAAACCAAATTTAATTAACATAATTTCATCGTCTGATAGGATCTTCATGCCAAGGTTGAAACATTAATTCCGTACAATAAAATTTCGGTACACCTTTGAAAATTGGTGGCAATTAGCGTTGCAATAATATTGTGTTTTATTTTTTTTTAAACTGTCTAGTTGTTTCTTCATTGTCCATATTTCTGAACCACACTTTAATGTAGAATATATGTAGCACTGTATAATTCTTATTTTTAGCTTGTTCGTAATTTGTTTACATGTGAATATGTTCTGCATACTTTGTGTGGACTACCAATATAAATCACGGAAAAGTTAGATGGTGTCAATTTTTGGTTGCTACGATAAGCCATGATCATCGGCGGTACAAAAGACCCCAGCACAGAATTAATTAAGCCTAGATTCATTACGTTTTTGACTATTGTTTCGCCTTATGTTAGTCACTATTTATATACTTGGAGTCGCATGACAAAAATAGCTAAGACGACTCCAAGAATATAAATAGTGACCAATGTAAGTGAGACAATCATAAAAAAGTAACGAATTAAGGTTTAATTATTTTTGTGCCTACGTCTTATAGCATAGTCGACGGTCATGGATAAGAGACAGCAATACGCAAATTGACAAGAGAATCGTTTTGTTCGTAACCTTCAGACAGGAAATCTGAATAAAAGTTAATTCATCCGAGACCGTCGATGTAGACTACCTCTGTACATAAAATAAACAGGCCTTCATTCGATACGCTTTTTGATTATTTTCACGATTTTCATTGGCCACTTTTATATATTTGTAGTCACATGCCAAAAGTAGCCAAGGCCGACAAGCGAAATGCACGGAAATAACCCAAATCGGTCATTCAGGTCATGTGTTTACATGTTCTGTCCACATGTCTTTATACAGTGTTTCGGACATGATTCCGCAATGTAGGAACTAACAATGTTGTTTCCTTCTCGTGTTTCTGTAGCTGGAGGGATTTCGAGAACTATTGGATACGCGTGAAGAGGAATTAGTGAATAACTTCCGACCTGTACAACCACTCAGAAGGAGGCAGGTCACCGCTAATTTTAAACCAGGTAATAATACATTTTCGAATAAGACTCCACCACATCCTTCTCCATGTCATGCCTGTGCACTGATCCATGCTTTCTGTTGATAGTTTGTCATATACCGCCTGTAGATGGATAAGTCAGTTAAGATAGTTTGTCATCTACCGTCTGTAGATGGATACATCAGTTGAGATA
This sequence comes from Meghimatium bilineatum, assembly GCA_034231615.1. Classification (NCBI taxonomy): domain Eukaryota; kingdom Metazoa; phylum Mollusca; class Gastropoda; order Stylommatophora; family Philomycidae; genus Meghimatium; species Meghimatium bilineatum. Next base: position 1,606,407 of record CM067304.1, read on the forward strand.
GTTTGTGATATACGGTCTGTAGATGGATAAGTCAGCTCAGTCGAGACAGTCGGCTGTATAGATGACCTTTCAACAGAATTAATTAGTACCACATTCGTGACGTTGTGATTATTGTTGGCTTTCGGTTAGTGACTATTTATATACGTGGAGTTGTCTTGGCTATTTTTGGCATGCGATTTCAAGTATGTATATAGTGACAAACCGAAAGCTCAGCAATAATCAAAAACGCAACGAATAGGGTACTAATTAATTCTGTTGAAAGGTCCTCTATAACGCCGACTGGCACTTTATGCACCATTGTTTTAATTTCGTGTCATTAAATAATATAGGATCTCGCTGGTCCAAAGTTACGGTTTTCGTTAAAAATGTAAAGACTTTTCCCCGTAAAGTACCTTACTATTATTACATTATTATCAGTAGTACTATTTCCACAACTATTATTTTATTACTATTATTATTATCATTGATATTATTATTATTACTATTATTATTATTGTTAGCATTTTTGTATTGTTATTATTAGGATTAGTTTTATTGTTACTAATTAAATTATTATTAATAGTATGGTTCTTGTTTGAAACGCGTATCAACCAATGTGATTATTTCCCTTGGCTATGTTTACCAGTATGTGTTTATCCTTTAATAATTTTAGTATAAATTTATTTAGGGTTAAGGTTATGCTTAGTTATGTAAAACAAAACCTCTATTACCAAAACCTTAAGTATAACCCTAAAAAATTAATAGTTAAATTAATAATTGATAAATATCAATGGGAAACTGCCAAGGGAAATAATTAAATAAATAATGATATTGTGGCATCCGCGATCCAAACCAGAACCAATATTATTACTATAACTATTACTACTATGATTATTATTGTTATCAATATTGTATCTGTTTTTCTTTCATAGATATTCATTGGTCCTACGCTGAAGGCGCTGTAAACGGTAAGATTTACGACATGCAGTTCTTATTTTATTATGTAAGTAATGCATGGCTGTAGTGGAACCATGCAACCAGGGCGCCATATATACGTCTTTTGTGAGTGGGATGGTTTACATAAAAACGTCATTTAATTTTCTTGATTTTTAGTTTTCCGTGAGGTTTTATGGAGCCCTGCTTGTGAAAAATCATTAAGAGGGAGAGTGACGTGCTTTCCCCGCCAGCTTTTAGACTAGTTCTCGAGTACTAAATGTCATTTTATGATTTCCTAAATAGTAGTAGTGGTAATAGTAATATTAGTAGTAGTAGTAGTTATAGTAGTAATCGTTGTAGAAGGAGTAATAGTAATAGTAGTAGTAGAAGTAGTAGTAATAATAATGATTTTAGTAGCAGTAGCCACAATGAAATTAGTAGCACATGTAGTTATAGCCGTAGTAATAATAGTACTAGCAATGGTAGTAATAGTAGTAATAGTAATGGTAGTAGTAGTAGTAGTAGTAGTAGTAGTAAGAAGTAGTAGTAGTAGTAAGAAGTAGTAGAAGTAATAGCACCAGTAGTAATAGTAGCAGCAGTAATAGTAGTAGTAGTAGTAGTAGTAGTAATAGTAGTAGTAGTAATAGTAGTAGTAGTAGTAGTAATAGTAGTAGTAGTATTAATAGTAGTAATATTATTAGTAATAGCATAGTAGTAGTAATAATGATTTTTGTAGCAGTAGCCGCAATGGCATTAGCAGTAAACGTACTTGCAGCAATAGTAATTGTAGCAGTAGTAATAGTAGTACTATTAATAGTAGTAGTAATAGTTTTTGTAATAGTAGTAGTAATAGTAATAATAATAATAGTAGTAGTAGTATTAGTAATAGTAGTAGTTGCAGTATTAGTAGTAGTAATAGTAGTAGATGTAGTAGTAGTAGTAGTAGTAATAGAAGAGATATTTGTAGTGACAGTAGTAGTCTTCTTCTTCTTCTTCTGCGTTCGTTCTCAAACTCCTGCAGATTAGCAGGATGTAATCCGGAGAACGGAATGCGTTGTGTCATGGTTTACAGCATTGCTGCGATATCTGCGCTTTTCGGTCCAACACATCCGACTTCAGCATGACAGTAGTAGTGAAAGTAGTAAGAGCTTTTAGCCTTCATGCTATAGTCTATTATTTCCTCGTTTCCACTGTTTTATTTCGTTATACTGTTCATTGAATTTATTTCATTTTTTAATTTAACCAAATGAGAACCATTTTACTTGCTGTCTCTCAACATGAACACATTGAGACAGCAAGTAAAATGGTTCGGTCACCTTATGAGAATGAAGCCAAACCAAATACCAATAAGAGCATATAATACAAGAATATCCGGGCGTAAGGAAAAAAGTATACCAAGAAAACGGTGGATAGAAAACATTAAGATAGCCTTGAACAAACATGGACTAAATGCAATCTCGGCGACACATCTGGCCTTGAAACGACAGCTTAAGATACCACCCCTACGCTTAACTGCAAGTGTGAATGCGATCAACAATCAATCACCTGGGGATAGACAATAGACCAAATGAGAAAGCTAGAAGACAAATCTATCCGAATAAAGATAGGATTATTGATATTACTATGTGTGACATGAAATGTCTAAGATAATCAACAAACAGAACAAGAAGAGATGATGCGAGAGATGAAGAGATTACAAGAACTGTTGGAACAAGAAGAGATGATGCGAGAGATGAAGAGATTACAAGAACTGTTGGAACAAGAAGAGATGATGCGAGAGATGAAGAGATTACAAGAACTGTTGGAACAAGAAGAGATGATGCGAGAGATGAAGAGATTACAAGAACTGTTGGAACAAGAAGAGATGATGCGAGAGATGAAGAGATTACAAGAACTGTTGAAACAACATCTGTGGACAAATATATTGAAAAACAGAGACTGAAATGGTTCAGTCACTTAATGAGAATGACTCACATTGACCAGCGGCAAGAGCATACATCATGAGAATGAAAAATGCAAGATACAGAGGAGGACCAAGAAGAAGGTGGATTGAAGGAGTTACCAGCATTCGGAGACGTCACAATATTACTGTATATCAAGCGACCAAACGTACAATATCCCGATAAGCGGTCGTCATTCAATCCAGCGACTCTTACATCAAAAGCAAATGAAATAAAATATAGACAGATAAAGACAGACAGACAGGCAGATAGACTTTACTAGTCACCACTTACGATATACATAGTTGATCACATAATGACATATATTTCCTCTCTCGTATAATCCTGTTATAAATCTGATTATAGCATGATCTGATTATCAATAGTATTGATTTATATTATTGATTATTTGTGTCTGAAAAGTCGACAACTGGAACATGTACTACTCAACCTGTGGAGGTGACAGACAATCACCAGTCAATATCCCGACTCTTGAAAGCCGATGGGATCCTGAACTACACACTATTCAATTCCATAACTACAATTTCGTTCCAGGAAGATCTTTGAGGTTGATCAATAACGGTCACTCAGGTAATGTCTAGGTAGATAATTCTAACACAGGTAATTCCAAGACAATGTCAGTATATATAATATAAATACAGGTAATGCCAATACATCTAATATATGAACATGTAATATAGTTACAGGTTATGTAGATACAGGTAATCTAAATACAGGTAATATAAATACAGGTAATACAGATACAGGTAATGCACTTACAGGTTATGCAGATACAGGTAATGTAGATACATGATAGTCAATACAGGTAATATATATATACAGGTAATGTAGATACAGGTAATGTAGATACAAGATATGTCAATACAGGTAATATATATATATATATATATATATATACAGGTAATGTAGATACAGGTAATATAGATACAGATAATGTTAAAACAGGTAATATAGATACAGATAATGTTAAAACAGGTAATATAGATACAGATAATGAATAAAGACACTAAGAAACCAAAACGCCTTCTTCAATATTACATACACATATACATAAAAAAACAACGAGCAGGAACGACACACTAACATGGCCAGGAAAATAATACTCACGTGTAAAACAGGTAATGAAGTCCTACTGAATGATGACTAAAACACTACACACTAACACTAACGGATGTAAATATGGTACATATAACAAAACAATACACAGAATATAATCAACAGATGACAATACACAGGACAAAGTCGACGTTTCGGACCAATAGGCCTTTTTCAAGACACGGGCACAACATACAAACATAAAAAAACCACAAGTAAAAATGAATGCGTATCCGAGTGAAATGTGGTAGTAAGATAGATACCGGAAGCATACGAACAGGAAGTACACAAAGACGATAATACAGGTGGAACGAGAGGAACAAAACGATGACGTAACAAAGACCAATACGACCGAGAACTAAGCGAAAGAGTGGTCGGAATTGAGTCCAAATGGCTTGATGGTACCCAACTCGAAAATGAGGGATGGAAGGTAAGAACCAGTTTAACCCTATCAGAGGAGGAGGAAGAACCCTGGGAATATTTCAAGGTATCAAGGCGAGATAGCTGGCGTACACGGAGCCAAGCCAATGAAAGAATGCTGTCAGGGAAGGAGCGTCTACGAAAGAACTCAATCATCTCAGAGGATTTGTCGAGAAAATCGTCGTCATCGCTACATAAGCGACGAAGGCGAAGAAGCTGTGAGTAAGGTAGAGAGTTACGACAGGCGGGAGGATGAGAAAAGGTGTAGAGCAGAAAGCCATGTGCATCAGTGGGTTTGTAGTAGACTGATGTGCTGAGGTATAGGGGATGAATGGTGACCCACCTTCTATTGATTAACATGGCCAGGCAAAATGTGGAAATTCCCGAAAGGATTGAAACTAGGTCAGAGGTGACACAAACAGGAAATATGTAAAAATGCACTCAAATACACGTGAAAACGATATAAATAGAGATATGATGGAACAATATTATATCATCCGTACGACTGGCGCTCATTGATCCCGACAGGATGAAGAGTGCCAGATTCATATATATATATATATAGCGGTTCTCAAGCGCATGACAGGTCTAGTCGTCTAAGAAACACGATTTAATGGCCATCACTTGAATATCATACCCTCCCAGATGGTTATGTTAAAGGAGTTTATGAATGTCTGTTTAGTCCCTGGAGGGATGCATTCCAGTACATCATTATCTCCTCCATGGCCATCGCGTCTCGCCACAAGTGTAACTTATTTTTCGGGGACAACTAGTTCATCATTATTCTATCAGATCTTCTGACCCATCTGTAGTGATGTCATATCCAGTATTCCCAGTCGTCTAGGAGTCTGACTCAAATGGACAAAAGTAAAATGTCCGCTTGCCTGAATCTCTTCGTTATCCATGAGAACCATTTGGCAGAAGACAAAAGTAAGACATCGAGACAAGACATGCATCGACAATGACGTTTTTCTCAGAGTGATGCCAATCAATAGTGAAATTGAGTAGTATAACAAGGTAATTTCACTACATGTAGGGGACAAAGACTGTCAATATCTGTCTACGTAATGTCAACGGATCAGTGGACGGCATGAGACGTTCAAGCTCCACACTCGACTAACAGCCTGTTAGGATTAGGAAATCATAAAGTTGGTGATGTCATGCTGTGATTCTCTCCAAACATATAACGGTCTTGTCAACCATTACAGTGAAGTCTGATATTCGTCGAATTTACGCATATGAGGAACGGTAATCTATCAACCCACCAAGTATGTAGGCGAATTCATCAGAGCGGTGTGGACCACATGTGGAGCATGGTGAGACATGTAGAAAACTATGGTCATCACTGCAGCAAACTTCATTTCCAGCCGTCTCGATTTGTTTGCCACTGGTTTCAAATGAGATTCCACAAGAGAGTGAGGTTAACGCTTTGCAAAACTCTTCCTCACTGAAATCCACATCTCCAGTGCAAGTCATGTTCACATCCACAGACAGAAACAACACAATATTGAAACAGAGCAACTGATGTCAGTAAACAATGCAGATTCGTGTATATAACATTTTCAATAATTATTATATCCAGCGGATGTGGATTATTCCGTTGGAGATATCAGCATATCCGGAGGAGGTCTTTCAGAGGTGTACCAAGCTGCTCGACTTCATTTCCATTGGGGATCATCCGATACTGAAGGCTCAGAGCATACCCTGGACGACACAGCGTATCCAATGGAGGTACGTTATTGTTGTTATACTCTAGGCTATAGTTATTTAGCAGCTTCGTGTTTGTGTTATATCTAATCTTGTAACTGTTTTGTAGCTTTAGGAGATGTTCTCCGTACTCAAATGAAATGTTAACGTTTTAAATTCACGCTTTACTGACCCAAATAGAATACCCAATTAAGATGGAGGGTCCATATTTGTAGAGCGAGTATTGACGGGGGACTAAACAAGGAAGCGAGTATTGAAGAGGGACTAAACAAGGAAGCGAGTATTGAGAGGGGAACTAAATTAGGAAGTGAATATTGAAAGGGGAATAAACAAGGAAGTGAATGTTGAAGGGGGAATAAACAAGGAAGTGAATGTTGAAGGTGGGAATAAACAAGGAAGTGAATGTTGAAGGGGGGAATAAACAAGGAAGTGAATGTTGAAGGTGGGAATAAACAAGGAAGTGAATGTTGAAGGGGGGAATAAACAAGGAAGTGAATGTTGAAGGGGGGAATAAACAAGGAAGTGAATGTTGAAGGGCGGAATAAACAAGGAAGTGAATGTTGAAGGGGGGAATAAACAAGGAAGACAACAATTATTGATATGATTATCTCTTGTACTCTCTCCAAAATTATAAAGCCTTACAGTATAGTAGGAAAGGATAATTACAAATAAACTTTAGTGAAGTAGTAGTAGTAGTAGTAGTAATAGTATTAATAGTAGCAGTAGTAGTAGTAGTAGTAGTAACATAAGTAGTAGTAGTAGTAGTAACATAAGTAGTAGTAGTAGTAGTAGTAGTAACATAAATAGTAGTAGTAGTAGTAGTAGTAGTAGTAGTAGTAGTAGTAGTAGTAACATAAGTAGCAGTAGTAGTAGTAGTAGCTGTGGTAATTTTTGTACAATTAGATATCCTGCTTCATTTTATATGGTGCCAATTTCTCAAGTTTTGTTTACAGGAGATCGATTTGTAATTGGAAAAACTAATGCTCGCCGTCACTGGTAACCGAAATGGGGCCAGCCTTTTAAGAAACCAGAGTCTGACGGTCCGAGGACGAAACCCAATTCTGATGGTCGGAAATACTCGCAGTAATTACTTTCTAAAGTCTTTGGAAGCTGCGGTAATGCAACATTAAGTCATTCGTAATCCGACCATCAGACTCGGGTTTCGTCCTCTGACCGTCAGACTCGGGTTTCGTCCTCTGACCGTCAGACTCGGGTTTCGTCCTCTGACCGTCAGACTCGGGTTTCGTCCTCCGACCGTCAGACTCGGGTTTCGCCCTCCGACCGTCAAACTCGGGTTTCGATTCCACTCGTTATTCGTAGTTCTAAATAAAAGCTACTACCCTGATTCAACCAGCCACAATGATGCAGAGCACAAGCGCTCAAGCTCTGGGGAGGTCGAGGAATGACGTCGTCGCTTCTGATTCTTATTCTGATTCGGTGCGGTAGACCGGTTGTTTCTGGTCAATCACTGGCTTGGCAGCTGAACACTTATGGGAAACCGTGCACTATGAAACTGGTTCATAAATCATTTTATCATTACCACTACAAAGACTTCTAAGTTGGTTATTTTATATTCCGATGACGATCAATATTAGGCAACAACAGCTCTATAGGCCTAATAGGTAACAAATTTAGTACAAATGTAATTCGAGAGGTGAAACTAGGAAACGGATTAATGAACTTTTGCTAGTCACTGGAAATACAGGATAGCACAACAAATTGACGTTTCAAGCAAATGGGCCTTTATCAGGAACACAACATAACATAATTGTTGAGTAATAAAATGGCGATCTTTAATAGACGACATGCATCGTGGACTCGAAAGGAGACCAAAAGATAGCAAAACTGCCACCTGTGAGAAATGCGACCAAGGACGACTGGGTGCGTTTTCGCCGTCTCGTAAAACGTCAAAGTTATTTTCATTGTAGCAAAATATCATTGATAGTGCGATTTTCCTGACTAAAAGACGTAGATATCGCATATAGGATGTAAACCACGACACAACTCATTCCTTTTTCTTAGCAACCATGATTATCTGCATTAGTTTGGGAGTTAGCATATAAGAATAGACACCGTGATTACCTGCATTAGTTTGAGAGTTAACTAAGAAGAAAAGACACCGTGATTACCTGCATTAGTTTGAGAGTTAGCTAAGAAGAAAAGACACCGTGATTACCTGCATTAGTTTGAGAGTTACCTAAGAAGAAAAGACACCGTGATTACCTGCATTAGTTTGAGAGTTAGCGTATAAGAATAGACACCGTGATTACCTGCATTAGTTTGAGAGTTAACTAAGAAGAAAAGACACCGTGATTACCTGCATTAGTTTGAGAGTTAGCTAAGAAGAAAAGACACCGTGATTACCTGCATTAGTTTGAGAGTTAGCATATAAGAATAGACACCGTGATTACCTGCATTAGTTTGAGAGTTAGCTAAGAAGAAAAGACACCGTGATTACCTGCATTAGTTTGAGAGTTAACTAAGAAGAAAAGACACCGTGATTACCTGCATTAGTTTGAGAGTTAGCTAAGAAGAAAGGAGCACAAGCTACATATTTTATCTATGGGGCAAGTCTTTACTATGGAAGCTTACACAGTTTTCTGTACAATTCACAGGTTCACATCATCCACTACAAGAAATCCCTTGGAAAATTGAGAAAAGCTGTGATCCAGCCAGATGGTTTGGCAGTACTAGGATTTTTCTTTGAGGTTGGTTGTGTTTGAAACTGTCTGATCACTTAAGTAATACTGTTCCTTCTTCGCAAGCGAAGATGAAATTACGAAGGGTCAAGTTTGGTTTGCTTCTTTGTGAGGCCTCAGATAGCTGATGGCAGGACGTTATGATCCTGGAATACTGTCTCCCTTTTGACACGACGTTATGATCCTGGAATACTGTCTCCCTTTTGACACGACGTTATGATCCTGGAATACTGTCTCCCTTTTGACACGACGTTATGGTCCTGGAATACTGTCTCCCTTATGACACGACGTTATGATCATGGAATACTGTCTCCCTTTTGACACGACGTTATGATCCTGGAATACTGTCTCCCTTCTGACACGACGTTATGATCATGGAATACTGTCTCCCTTTTGACACTACGTTATGATCCTGGAATACTGTCTCCCTTCTGGCAGGACGTTATGATCATGGAATACTGTCTCCCTTTTGACACGACGTTATGATCCTGGAATACTGTCTCCCTTTTGACACTACGTTATGATCATGGAATACTGTCTCCCTTTTGACACGACGTTATGATCATGGAATACTGTCTCCCTTTTGACACGACGTTATGATCCTGGAATACTGTCTCCCTTCTAACACGACGTTATGATCCTGGAATGCTGTCTCCCTTCTGACAGAACGTTATGATCCCGGAAAACTGTTTCCCTTCTGGCAGGATTTTATGACCCCAGGATACAGTCTCCCTTCTGAAAGAACGTTATGATCCTGGAATACTGCCTCCCTTCTGAAAGAACGTTATGATCCTGGAATACTGTCTCCCTTCTGAAAGAACGTTATGATCCTGGAATACTGCCTCCCTTCTGAAAGAACGTTATGATCCTGGAATACTGCCTCCCTTCTGAAAGAACGTTATGATCCTGGAATACCGCCTCCCTTCTGAAAGAACGTTATGATCCTGGAATACTGTCTCCCTTCTGACATGATGTTATGATCCTGGGATAGTTTCTCCCTTTGAAAACCACAAATACATCCATAAATACTCCCCACCTCCCAACATGGCACTGTCTTTGAAACGGCAACCATTATAGGAGTCTGAGTGTCATTCCTGTTACAAATTCAGGACCTTTTCCTTTGTCAGAAAGGTTATGCGCTTCAACAGCTGCGATTTAATCATCATCACGTGTCATGAGCTACCAACTCACAACTAAATGGATTACTTCATCATTCTTGTGTGTTAAGAGCTACCTGCTCACAGCTAAAGGTATTACTTCATCATCATGTGCCAAGAGACATACTTGGAATCAAATACAAACAAACTTAAAAAATAGATAGGCCCGAGTTTTTAAAATCTCCCATTTTTTAGTCTGTGTTATATATAATTTCGATGCAGCTTATATGAGGATTCAAGATTTGGGATACATTTGTTATAGAAAAGAGGGTCCTTCAGAAATTATGCGGTCTTGTGGATTCATCAGAATTATCCTTCAAAAGTGACAAGGAAAACAAATACATGCAGACAAGGAACACAAATACATGCAGACAAGGAACACAAATACATGCAGACAAGGAACACAAATACATGCAGACAAGGAACACAAATACATGCAGACAAGGAACACAAATACATGCAGACAAGGAAAACAAATACATGCAGACAAGGAACACAAATACATGTATACAAGGAACACAAATACATGCAGACAAGGAACACAAATACATGCAGACAAGGAACACAAATACATGCAGACAAGGAACACAAATACATGCAGACAAGGAACACAAATACATGCAGACAAGGAAAACAAATACATGCAGACAAGGAACACAAATACATGTATACAAGGAACACAAATACATGCAGACAAGGAACACAAATACATGCAGACAAGGAAAACAAATACATGCAGACAAGAAACACAAATACATGCAGATAAGGAATACAAATACATGCAGACAAGAAACACAAATACATGTATACAAGGAACACAAATACATGCAGACAAGGAAAACAAATACATGCAGACAAGGAACACAAATACATGCAGACAAGAAACACAAATACATGTATACAAGGAACACAAATACATGCAGACAAGGAACACAAATACATGCAGACAAGGAAAACAAATACATGCAGACAAGGAACACAAATACATGCAGACAAGAAACACAAATACATGTATACAAGGAACACAAATACATGCAGACAAGGAACACAAATACATGCAGACAAGGAACACAAATACATGTATACAAGGAACACAAATACATGCAGACAAGGAACACAAATACATGCAGACAAGGAACACAAATTGCATTCCGAAATACATAAAGTTAACTTAGCAAACTTAAGAGAGGGAAGTCGTGGACGGGACGTGCTGATGTCATACAAAGCGTGTGCAGTTTGCAAGATGTGGCAGCAGGTGCGGAATGGATAAGTCTACCCACAGATTTCGAAACTTGTTTGAGAATAGTAATAACTCTTAGCAGGGAATGCAGAGAATGATGTCCCACTGTTGTGGAGCAAGAGGTGCAGACTTTGCTCCTTGAGAATGCCAAAGAGGGGGATGTGATTATATACACTGATGGATCTGTGATTAGACATGTTCGCAGTGCTTGGGCCTTCACAGCTCAGTGCGCAGGTAAAACGATCAGGGAGGAGAGTGGGTCCTTTGCTGTGACTACAAGTAGCATGACCATGGAGACTATGGCGGCGACCAGGGCATTTTAGTGGGTAGGCACACAGAGGGTAACACAGGTCTGCATCTTGAGTGACTCTATGAGTATGATTAGGAAGGTACAAGTGGGTCTCGTTCGCGAACAGTGGATTGAAGCCTTGAGAAAGGTGAGGCTGAAAATAGTTCCATTTTTTGTGTGCCGGGAAATGTGGGTGTTCGAGGTAATGAAATTGTAAATCAACTGGCGTCATGTGCAATTGTAGCACAAGGCGATGGGGTAATGGGTGGAGCTGACGTTATGCACTCCATAAGAGAAATAGCACGCGAGAGTGAGACTAATGTGGATGATGATTCCTTTTCGATGGCCAGGATTAAAGAACAGGGTGTGAAATATGGTTTGCTAGAAGTGAACATTATGGAGGGCGGAGAAGAATGATAGTCAACTAGCAGAGGACCGATGCTGTCAGCAGAAGTGTAATGGTGGATACATTCAGGGAGAGATCAGAGCAACTATGGACGTGTTCAGTTTACATTGATGACTGCAGTGACGACTACCTAACTAAATATTTCTCGCTGAGCGTATATTGTGTTGCCAGCCAATCGAAAACTGAGAAAAAGGTCGGATAAGCAAAGAAGTAAAGATAAGTGAAGCTGCGTGACATCAGTAAAAGATACGTGACGCTGCGTGACATCAGTAAAAGAGAAGTGACGCTGCGTGACATCAGTACGTAAGAATATTCTGGAGAAGTGCTTCCTATATACGAGGCGCGTGTGTTTTCCATGTCGTACCTCATCTGCGTTCGTTCTCAAACTCCTGTAGATTAGCAGGATGTAGTCCAGAGAGCGGCATGCGATGTGTCATGGTTTACAGCTTTTCTGAGATATATGCACATTTTGACCCGACACATTCGACTTCAACATGACTTCTTGCTCACTTTGACCCTATAGTGTATAGGTCAGCCAACTTCAACCCCGAAACCCCCTAGTCGCCTCTTACGACGCGCATGGCAAGTAAAAATATCGTTACTCTTCGCTCCTCTTTCGGGAATCGTCAATACGCAGTCAATTTTCCAGCTATACTCGTAAAAAAACGGGTTAAGTAAGGGACACCCAATGCAATACTTCTTGACAACCGATTCTTTGTGTAAAGCCGTTTCTTTATATATAAGGACAATGATATATTTATCTCATATTTACACATTTGGTCTAGATAACTGCAAACGACAATCCGGCGTTGACACCACTAGTTCAAGCACTACAACACATCCGACTTCCAGGTAAGTATGTCCTGTCTGATACATGTACATTTGAGACATCCAGGTGTGTCTTGGCTGATACATGTACATTTGAGACATCCAGGTGTGTCTTGGCTGATACATGTACATTTGAGACATCCAGGTGTGTCTTGGCTGATACATGTACATTTGAGACATCCAGGTGTGTCCTGTCTCATATACTAATTTACAGACTAAATATATCTTTCTCACAGAAGAAGTTCATTCATACAATGAGAGCTGATTACCCACATCAGAAAGAGACATTGGATTCATTTCATGAGAAGAGGAAAGATGGACTAAGAGATTGGAGTTTGAATCTCCCAAAACTCAATCAGGCTTCCTCCTTAAATACATCCTTGTCTAGATCCCTACTTCCTTTGTGGTTGGTTGAACCAAATGAGTAATTTTTATTTCAGACCAAGGATAACGAATAAACTAGAAACCTACGTCTGCTGGTCGGCGGAAGAGTGACTTAACACTGCTATATCTCTGCTCCCTATTGTGACGTATGACACCTATGTCCAAGATACACAGATAATGAATAATATGTGCAAGCAGTGACATTTGTTAAGTCACAAATGATATAGTTGCACCTAATTGTGCACATTTATACCGCTAGGACAATTCGTAGTTGTTACGTATTATATATACATAGTTGCCAAATCCAAAGTTATTGATTTTAGAATTGATGAATTGTTAGTAAAATTATGTTTTATACATAGTTGCCAAATCCAAATTGATTGATTTTAGAATTGATAAATTGTTAGTAAAGTTATGTTTGATTATTCTGTAAGTAATGTCGCTGGTCCAATTCACGAACCTTACTACTCTTAGAAATTTGAAGTTGCTAGCCCAATACAAGTAATATTACTGGCCCTGGTTATCCTTTAAATGATAAGTCACTCGTCCATTTTACTGCGATCATCACTCAAAAAATTAAGTCATTCGCCCAATTCATGACTCTCATTATCATAAGAGTAAAGTCATCCAATTCACGGCTGTCATTATCATAAGAGTAAAGTCACCCAATTCACGGCTGTCATTGCTCTTTTAATTTGATAAACTGCTAGACCAACGCACAGCTCTGATTAATCTTTAAAAATTATAAGTCGCTAGACCAACTCACGGTTCTGCTTATGTTTAGAGAAATGAAAAGTCGCTAGACCAACTCACACTACTATTTTATACATTATTGGACTACTTGACAGTTTTCATAACTTTTACAAACTCTGGTCCGTGATCTGATACTTTCCTACAGGATCAGTCACGCCACTGCAACCATTCAGCCTTGGCTCTATTCTACCGAGGAACAAGACTGACTTTTTCAGATATTCTGGCAGTCTTACAGTTCCAGGATGTTTCCAGACTGTGATTTGGACGGTGTTTAAGGACACTATTCCAATATCTGCAAATCAGGTAAATTATCACAGTTTAATTGTGTGTGTGTGTGAAACTAGAGAAAATGTTTGCATTGGATGGCACAGTACTATGAAGTGACAGGTCTGCTTAGTCAGGGCCATGTGACCATCTTTGGACAAATTGATGGTCAGTTGCATACTTCACCATAAGCACATTTCACTTAACCAAAAAAACAACAATTATCTGCACGATGTCCCCATGTAATGTTAATTAGTTATTCCCCCCCCCCCTTTTAAATGTAAATGTCTGTAACTAAGGATTTATGTCAAATGGTATGTTTGACTAAAATGAGGATCTAGGAATAAATCAAAAACACAGATTCCACTGGTTGGTAATTAGAATCTTGTTAATAGCTGTATTTTTCTGTGCCCATTTTACTGTGGAAGTTTTGGAGAGGAGTTGGACACCACCATATTAAAACAAGCCCTACTGGAATGTCATTGTCAGAAACAAATACTATAGACGTATGTTGAGTATCTGTTACTGAGAACATGTGACCAATATTTGTGTGTATGATAATGTAATAGCGGGTCTACTAGTACCACTGTTAACAATTGTGAAACTTCATAAACTCCTGTGATACGCGCACCTGGTGGGTCATTCCTCGATGACAAAAGATGTTTTTCAAGGTACAGTGAAGGGGAGAAGAAGAAGACATGGCTGGATAACGTCAAGGGCTGGGCGGGATGTGAAGTTTACAATCTCATCAGGATGGTGGATAGAGGTGGGTGGAGATCTTTCTACACAAAATGTTTCAATGGTATACCATTACGACCATAACCGGGTTACAGGTTTTACAAATTTATTATGCACAGTATTAGAATGTTGTAAAAACTAGACTGTTTTCACTGCCATTTTTTCGAAAACAACAACAGCACGGATAAGAGTGCATTTACATCAGCCCTTTGGTTGAAAGTGCGTGCGTCGGCCAAAAAAGGTGAGAATCCACTACTAAACTAAGTACATGTATGCCGGTGCTATAAATATTCCGTGAAGAAAAGAATATATATGACTCATTCATTCATTTTTCTTTAACGCCGAGGTTAACGCTCATATCTCTCCAATTCTGTCTGTTCAAAGCTATTCTGTGCAGTTCTTGAACAGTATGAATATTATTTGTTTAATTTCTCTAAGTATTGTTCTTCTGTTTCCTTCGGTCTACCCCTGGCTCTTCTGCCTGTTGGTATCCATGCAAGAGATTGGTGGGGTATTCTGTTATTGTCTGAGCGTAGGGCATGTCCGATGTAGGACCAACGGCGTTTTCTAATAATAATATCTGTGATGTAGTTTTGATGTGTCTCTGATTGAATTCGCTCCAGTGTGTGTTAGTTATCCTACGAAGACATTTGTTTCCAAAATTCAATAGTTCCTTTTCTGAAGATAAAGAACGTGTCCAGCTCTCACGTTCATATGACAGCACTGGAATGGCAGATAAATTAAATAAGCTCATTTTCGTGAGTGTGCTGATTGACTTTGGCCTCCCGATATTAGAGAGCTTATGAAACTTTATTAAAATATATTAAGTGTATATATGACTTTGATGATAATCTATATGTGATCTTCTACAGCTCGCTGCGTTCAGACTGCTCAGATCTTCTGAAAGAGATGCTAACGGAAGAACAATTCCATTGGTTGACAACTACAGGCCTGTACAGAATCTCAACGGCCGAACTATCACTAGAAGCTTCTCAGGTAATGCATTAGTTTCCATATGGAAGTAACTGTAAAGGGTACTTGTCTGTTAATTTCCCCTAACTAAATTTAAAAAAAAGGAAATTAATGGTCAATGGTTTATAATTAAATATACTAAATTCCGTTATAACAAATTAGTTCAATCCAACAAAATACAATGGAATCCTTCTATAACGCATTCTGTAATAACACATTTCTCTATATTATAACATTTTACAAAATCCCCAGTTATAGTTATTCGCTATTGTTTGTACTATAAGGAATTCTTATATATGGAATTCCCTTATTAAATAAATATTTCACAGATCCCGACCAATTTCTTACTAGGAATTTGACTGTATTTATATAATCACGGAAACTGTACTGGTCAGGTTTATAACGACAAGAATAAAAACAATCCGGACTTTTCAACAGTGTTGTTGAATAGGGAATTTTGTTATAAATGTAGGCCTTTATGTTATAACGAGACTCCACTGATTGTGTGTGTGTGTATATATATATATATATACAGTGTTGCCAATTAATTTTGTCAAAAATAAATTTCTTTGGAAAGGTACAGCTTCCTGAAACCATGAATATGACTATCAGAATACAGCCCCAAAAAAATATTTCTACAGAAAAATACATTTATAACACATAAATCTATTAAAGAACACAGTGGAATCCCGTTATAACAACTTAGTCCGGACCGACAAAATATGTATGTACAGAATAACAAAATATGTAATAACAGAATTTTGTTATATACAGTACAAACAATATAGAATACATATAATTGGGGATTTTGTAAAGTGTTGTTATATACAGAAATGTGTTATACAAGGATGCGCTATAGAGGGATTCCACTGTACTTTAAAGTTTTAATTTCAGTTTTACAACACCTTCTTGTGCATTCATTCTCAAACTCCTGCCAATTAGCAGTATGTAGTCCAGAGAACAGAGTTCATTCTGTCATGACAATTGCATTATTTTTGAACATTGGGGAGCTACAGAGTTATGTGATGTGAGTGGTACTCTTGGCAGAAGAAATGTTGTGATGAAAGGTGTTTAGTAGATATGGGGAAACACAAGTATAATGAAGTCGATCTTCTACACTTTTTGAGTATTTATAGCTTTGCTGTGAAATCTGTGTCTTTTTTTCTGACACATCCAACTTCAGCAAAGTATTTGGATCAGTTTTAGCAATGAAATAGGATGGTCGACTCCATTCCCAAACTCTATACATGTCAGGTCACAGTGTTGCTATTCTTTTCTTCCCATTGGGCCTTGGTAACACAGTCAGTTTTTCATCTTATATCCCACCTGTGGCAAGATGAGCATGGACTTCTAGTTCAGGATACAAAGAATAGGACCATCTTCTTTCCATGCATGTCGTAGAAGGCAACTAAGAAAAGTTGGGGTATATGCTGACAAACTGTCACTTGCGAAAAAATGTCACTGCATGTCTTTCCTGGATTTCTTACTTTTATATTCTACCAGAGTGGCCACTTTGGGTGACGGAGAGATGTAGGCCAGCAAACTGTGCACCTTTGTCCTTGTATGGCAAACTGTTAGATGATTGGGACTGCTATGTGTGCTGTCACTGCAGATGGGGGTCTATAAATGTGACAGAAAAATGATAAACTAGTTGGCCCCAGAAGTATATATTGCACTTCTGGCAGGATGTGATCATCCAAGGAGTCTGCTACACCAGACATACTGCACTTCTGTGATCACCCAAGGGTGCATGTGGTTGCGTCTATGGGTCTCACCCATGGCTCACTAGACAAACCAACCATGCAACAGAAAACCTTAGTAGATGACATGCCTTTATATTGAAGTTATCTTCTTGTAGAAGCTTCGTGGCACGTCATCTATACAATCCCGTAGTTGTAACCTTCGATAACAGTTACCATGTTGTTCCGACAGGCCAAAGTTGTGCTTGAACTAGTTACGGGCACGGCATGGGTGGGCGGAATAACAAAAAAACCTTGCCGCAAGGGCCAGAATTGTGCCCTGATGTCTGTTTCGGTGGCATTGGACTCAAAACACCATCGAGTCAAATGGCTGCTGGAACAGAGGGTGGAGCACTTATTGGAATACCCCAAGTGAGGCCAGTTTCTAATCAAGAATCAAGATTATCCAAGGATACTGCCACACTGGAATGTCTCCTGTCAAGGAATAAACTTGCATCCATAACTCCCTCTCCCTCAAACACAACTCCTTTGAGACAACAAAGCTTATGCGCTTGAGTGTCAACTCGGTGACTCAACTGAGAAGGACCTATATTTATCACACAGGTTTAGCACTGTTATGTGCATAGCTGCCAACTTGTTTTTCTATAAATCTGTATTTTAACAATTTATTTCCGTATTTCAATACAAATGTCAGTATTTAGCACCCAACACCCCCAAAACCCACAATTTTGTTTCTCCCTCTATCAAAATATTCAATACATCCGCATTAGTAGTAACTACTGAAGATGTAACACCAAATGTCTACATTAGTAGTAACTACTGAAGATGTAACACCAAATGACCTTAAAAAAACTACACAAGAAAAATAATTTTGTGGGCTTTTAAAAAAAATGTGGGTCTGAAAGCCGTATCAATATAGAAAATGTGAAGATGACGTCATCATTGTCATAGGTTTTATTGCGTTACACTAGGTATTCTCCTTCCCTTAGGGGATAGGTCGAAACTTCTCTACCCCACCTGAAATCTACCTGCATGATAATATTTCCTATATCTTATAACACAAAAATATTTATTTCCAGAGTCTGCTTCCTCAAGAGTTTATTACGTCATCGACTCTGGATTTGTGAAAGACTAACTGAAAGTGTTATCGTCTGCTTCCAGTACCAGAAAAAAAAAGCGAGAAGGACTATTCCAACTTTGACACATAAGTCTACATTATAGACTAGACCAGGGGGTTTAAAATGGAAACTATACTTTGACTTTGTGTTAATGTTATTTGTGTTGCAAATAAAACATTTTATCAATGAGAAATTGGTGTGTGTCATGTGATGTATTCCTTCCAGAACGTTGTCTTCCCAATGAACTCTCTGAACCTCTTTCTGTCTTGGGCTTGCATTTTCTAGCGATGTATTCATGTTATATTTAATGTCGTCAGTCCATCGTCTTCTTGGTCTGCCCCTTCTCCTCTTTCCAGGTACTCTTCCCTCCATTATTTGTCTTTCTAAACAGTTATGTCTCTTTATATGACCAAATAGGCATAGTTTTCTTTTTGTTATTGTGTTTAGTAACCAGCACTCTGGAATATTCAGTGTGTTTATAATATCTGAGTTTCTGATTTTATCCTTCCATGAAATTGGTGACAGTATTCTATTTCCAAGTAATACCAAGAGCGTAAATGTGTGTTACTGCAGCCCTCTCCTTTTTCATAGATATTTTCTGGGATCTTTGTTAATAAGTTCCATTTTCAAATGAAATAGATCTGGTCGAAGACAGATTTGTTGAGCCAGTGGTACAAATAAAATGGCAGCACAACACGTTTCCATTCTCTGGACTACATTCAACTGGAAATCTAGTAGGATCATTGTCCTACTACAAGATAGTCCAACAGGATATAGCTCAACAGGATATAGCTCAACAGGATATAGTTCAACAGGATATAGTTCAGAGAACATGTTATGTGTCATGGTCTACAGCTTAATGTGATATCCTGACATTTTAACCTGACATTTGAATTTTGTGTGCAGATCAAGTCAAATGTCCAAGTACTCAATCATGAGCCATCAAATTCCTCCATTTGAAACATTCAAACATAAACCATCAAATTCCTCCATTCGAAACATTCAAACATAAAACTGTAAATTCTGCTATACCAAACAATTCAAACATAAAACGTAAGTTTTATGACCAATGAAAATGACAACAATAATAAAAAATGTAACGAATGAAGTTCTAATTAATTCTGTGCCGAGATCTTCTACTGTCGACAGTGGGTGGACAAACCAAACATCTCTGGTTTATAGCATCAACTACACACACAAATTTCCACCACTCTTGCTAAAAATAACACAGCCTTTTCTTTCAAATATATAACTTTATTCAAATAATTCTTAAAATGAAATATAACTCTCATATTGTCTCCCATATAATTCTCACACTCAAATTAACACAAATGAGAAAGCAAAGTAGTAATAACATCACTAAACTAACACTTTTAAGATCATATATTTTCCCAGTGGCAACATATTGATGCGAGACTTGGACTTTAAACAAGACAATATCCAAAAGAATAAATTCATTTGAAAGGAAGTGCTACAGAAAGATCCTACGAATATCATGGACAGAGAAAAAGAAGAACATTGAAGTTTTGAAATTACTGAAACTAAACGAAGGCTGGCTTCTAAAAAAAGAGAAGAAGAGGAAGACTAAGAAGATGATGGACCAACGACATCAAAGAATGTATGCACATGTCTCTGGCCTGGCCAATTCAGGTCTGCTTGCCTGGAACAGAGAGGAATTCAGAGTATCCATGATGAAGACTACATTCTGGAAAGAATATGTCACTTGACATATTTATATATATATATATATTGGGTAATTCTCATTTTCTCTCATATAATTCTAACATTAAAAAAAAAAGTATCATACCTGTCAACTAATAAAAGATTTTCTACAATTTGTACAGGAAAATAATCAGGTTTCATTCTTTAAGTCCTCATTAATCTTCTGTATTTACTTTACAGCTGGGTCAACTGGAGGAGTGGTCGTGTCTATCACCTAGGATACTGAGATCGACTACTAGCCTACATTATGTCTTCTAACTCAATCAAGTTCTTCAATTTATTCAAATATTATTCCGCAAAAAATACAATGTATAAATAAAGATATATTTGATATGTGATTCTTAACAGGCCAGTAGATAAGGAACATGATTTTTAGCACTAAGAAATCGGCCAAAAGAAAACCCACCCCAGCGATTTTTTTTCACGTAAAAGTCATCAGATTTTTCATCAAAAGGAAGATGACATAAAGACGTACAAGTGACACCAATTTATTTTACAAATATAAAACCATCCCTGAGTAAAGAGAACATATCTACGGCCATAATTCCTGAGATAAATGCATACATAATAATAATATATTTGAAATATATTAGGTAGCATAAGATGCTGCTATCCAAATAATGTTGAATTTTTAGGCACAAATATCATCACTATAATGTGAATATCATCACTATAATGTGAATATCGTCAGTATAATGTGAATATCGTCAGTATAATGTGAATATCGTCAGTATAATGTGAATATCGTCAGTATAATGTGAATATCTTCAGTATAATGTGAATATCGTCAGTATAATGTGAATATCGTCAGTATAATGTGAATATCGTCAGTATAATGTGAATATCGTCAGTATAATGTGAATATCGTCAGTATAATGTGAATATCGTCAGTATAATGTGAATAGCGTCAGTATAATGTGAATAGCGTCAATATAATGTGAATATCGTCAGTATAATGTGAATAGCGTCAGTATAATGTGAATATCGTCAGTATAATGTGAATATCGTCAGTATAATGTGAATATCGTCTGTATAATGTGAATATCGTCAGTATAATGTGAATATCGTCAGTATAATGTGAATATCGTCAGTATAATGTGAATATCGTCAGTATAATGTGAATGATCAGCTTGCGAACTATGAGCAAGTTCAACTGAGTAGCATTTGTCAGATGGGCCCACTAACCACAGAGTTGATGATGAATGCATATAATGAACAGTTAATAGAAGATTGCGGTTATAATTTGTTGCAGACAGCTTGGTAGAAAACGATAATGATCGCAATTGCAACCTATATTGTTTAATCTCTAATCCA
This sequence comes from Meghimatium bilineatum, assembly GCA_034231615.1. NCBI lineage: Eukaryota > Metazoa > Mollusca > Gastropoda > Stylommatophora > Philomycidae > Meghimatium > Meghimatium bilineatum. The sequence goes on from CM067304.1 coordinate 1,628,089, forward strand.
AGGGTGGGCAAAGAATGACCCAAGAGTGGGCAAAGTAAGATCAAATGGTGGGCAAAGTAAGACCCAGAGGCTAAATCCAGCTCTCCAAGTCATTTTTACTGACCTGAAAGACTTATTTTTGTTGTGTGTTCATTCTTAAACTTTCACTGGATCTCTTTTGTAGCAGGATGGTTCCACTGGATCTCTCTTGTAGCAGGATGGTTCCACTGGATCTCTCTTGTAGCAGGATGGTTCCACTGGATCTCTCTTGTAGCAGGATGGTTCCACTGGATCTCTCTTGTAGCAGGATGGTTCCACTGGATCTCTCTTGTAGCAGGATGGTTCCACTGGATCTCTCTTGTAGCAGGATGGTTCCACTGGATCTCTTTTGTAGCAGGACACATTCTCAAACTCTCACTGGATCTCTCTTGTAGCAGGATGGTTCTACCAGGTTTCTAGCAGAATTTAGTCCTGAGTACAGAAATGAGCCATGTTGCTATAATAATTGCACTAATTACCAAATACATCTGACTTGAGTGGCACTAACTGATACATTCAGTGTTTATATCACTCCCACAGAACGGTGGATGTCTGTAAACATTTCGCTAGTATATCAGGCCATCTGTATGAGAGAACTGGTTTTTATGCTTACACGCTGGTCACAACGATCAAAGCTAACTACGGTCACTTATGCTTACACGCTGGTCACAACGATCAAAGCTAACTACGGTCACTTATGCTTACACGCTGGTCACAACGATCAAAGCTAACTACGGTCACTTATGCTTGACATATTTCTCAATGTTGTGCATCGCTATCAACACTGCCACAAATGGCTATCCTCGTCTTTAAACACTGGAAATTTAACTTGAGCTTCAAAGCAAGCTAGGTCACACTGAGTCCATATTTGGAAAAAATATATCTTTGATGTCTATCCAGTGTTTTCTTGGTCTTCGTTTGAATGTATAACTAGAGAAGAATGAAGGACACCATTTTGCAGGTATCTGTCAGTAATTCATTGTTTGTCAAATTTTTGCAGGTATCTGTCAGTGATTCATTGTGTGTCAAATTGTACTTGTCTCCCATATGCGGAAGGTCTGAATGTCTTTACCAATGGTCCCAGGGATTGGACTTCTAGTTCAGTGTGCAAAGAATAGGACTACCATTTTCTGGAGGTCACTAAGGGAAGTTTGGTGATGAGCTGACAATCTGTTGGCTATGAACAAATTATTATCACTGCCCTTCCATGCATGTCATAAAAGGCGACTAAGGAGGTTATGGGATGGAGTTGGCTGTCCCATCCCATATAGGGTCAGTGACCCAAAGCCATGCTGAAGTCGGATGTGTCAGCCTGAAAAGCACAGATATTGCAGCAATGCTGTAAACCATGACACAACGCATTCCGTTCTCCATCCTGCTAATCTGCAGGAGTTTGAGAATGAATGCAAAGAAGAAGAGGATTATCACTGCATGTTTTGCATCAATGTCCTATGTTTGTCTTCTGTCAAATTGCATCAATGTCTTATGTTTGTCTTCTGTCAAATTGCATCAATGTCTTATGTTTGTCTTCTGTCAAATTGCATCAATGTCTTATGTTTGTCTTCTGTCAAATTGCATCAATGTCTTATGTTTGTCTTCTGTCAAATTGCATCAATGTCTTACATTTGTCTTCTGTCAAATTGCATCAATGTCTTATGTTTGACTTCTGTCAAATTGCATCAATGTCTTATGTCAAATTGTATCATGTCTTACATTTGTCTTCTGTCAAATTAATATCCCCCCTACTACAAGCATGCTCATGCGTATCATGTCACCTTGGATACTCAACTGAGGAGGACACATGCTATTGTCAGATGGGCTATGGCTGTTAGGAGTTAACTGCGCACAGCTAAAGGGATTATTTCATCATCATATTGATCACAATTCTAGGTAAAATCAATAACAAATAACAAATAAACTTAACATCAATTACCCAACTAGTGTTGCTACAGCTCATCCTTCTTATCCCTCAGCTCCTCCGTGGTACAATAACCAGAACACAAGGTTACGTACAAATTGTCTCCACCTCTTCTGACAAACTGATCATAAATTCCATCCTCTTCATACCGTTCAATTAACTCGTTACATAATGTAATCAGCCTGGCAAATACAGAAAATATATCACACTTTGTTAGTCTGATAAATGAAGAAAATCACACTTTGTTAGTCTGAAGAATGAAGAAAATCACACTTTGTTAGTCTGATAAATGAAGAAAATCACACTTTGTTAGTCTGAAGAATGAAGAAAATCACACTTTGTTAGTCTGATAAATGAAGAAAATCACACTTTGTTAGTCTGATAAATGAAGAAAATCACACTTTGTTAGTCTGAAGAATGAAGAAAATCACACTTTGTTAGTCTGATAAATGAAGAAAATCACACTTTGTTAGTCTGATAAATGAAGAAAATCACACTTTGTTAGTCTGATAAATGAAGAAAATCACACTTTGTTAGTCTGATAAATGAAGAAAATCACACTTTGTTAGTCTGAAGAATGAAGAAAATCACACTTTGTTAGTCTGATAAATGAAGAAAATCACACTTTGTTAGTCTGATAAATGAAGAAAATCACACTTTGTTAGTCTGATGTATAAAGAAAATCACATTGATAGTCAGATTTCTAAACTTGTTAGTGGACAATGATGTCAGTATGCATGGTCTTATGTCAATTTCTAAACTTGTTAGTGGACAATGATGTCAGTATGCATGGTCTTATGTCAATTTCTAAACTTGCTAGTGGACAATGATATCAGTATGCATGGTGTTATGTTAATGCAGACAAGCATTAAACACTAACACAATTCATTGACCAATGACTCTCATGACTGACATGCTATGATTCACATAACAAATAGATAAGATTTTCATGAATTCTTTTCTCATCTGGCTTCCATCTTAATTTTTAAAGATTCCTGAAGGTCAAAGTAAGTTGAGTTATGAACCAACATCATAGTACACAGTTTCCCATAAGTGCTCAGTTGCCTAGTCAGTGGTTGACTAGAAACTTCTGCACAAGTGTCATCTACCGTGTTTGCTCAGCAGCTATGATGCAATTCCTTGAAATTTCCCACAGAATGAGTCCTGGTACCCTAATTACTGGTGGCTGGGTTAACCAAGGGAGTAATTTTTATTTCAAACCACAAATAACAAACTGAGGCCTGTTGGCAAAGTCTTAACATTACCGCTACGGCAGCTTAAAAAAAATGCACATTTCTGGCGTAGTATTGGTCACTGCATATGTGTTGAATGATCAGCAGTTTGCCCTTGCTTTCTTAGCGATTCACAAGCATAATTTCCCGCTGCAAGATTTTAACCCTTTACTTTGGCCACCACAGACTCTCTCTGTACCTTCCCACCATAGACTCTCTCTGTACTTTGCCACCAGAGTCAGACAGAGAATGCTTATAGAAACTCACCAAATATGATGTCTTACCTTACTTCCCACATGCCTCCTGCCTCCATTATACCTGTGTATTTATCATATTTCAGACCCTCACCTGACAGGTACTTGTTACCTTTTACAGTCTTAATACCATAACTGTTAGAAATAAGAAATGTAGAATTTATGAATAAACATAACTGCTATAAATAAGAAGAAATGTAGAATTTATGAATAAACATACTCTGCTGAAGATGGATGTGCCAGGCCACTGTCACAAAGAAAACTGTGACACAACACATTTCTATTCTCTGGACTACATCCTGCTGTGGAAATCTAGATTGGATCATGGTCCTGCTACAGTAGAGATTCAGTAGGATTTTGAGAATGAATGCTGAAAAAAATAATGATGTCCAAGACAAATAATTGACATACATGGTCTCTTGGTCACTCTGACCTATGTGCTGAAATAATCACCTTAGATGTGAGCTGTAGCTCTTGAGAGCCTGTATTAAGCACAGGTCCTCATCAGCTGAGTAACTGAGGCGAACTGACGGACTCTTTAAGGACTCTTGTCTCAAAGACATAGTTGCGTTAAGGAGATTTATGGTTGCATGTTTAGTCTCCAAAGGGAGGCATTCCAGCGTGGCAGTATCACAGTATCATCACATCCTGCCAGGAGAGCAGCATATACTTCTGGGCCAACTATCTCATCACATCCTGCCAGGAGAGCAGCATATACTTCTGGGCCAACTATCTCATCACATCCTGCCAGGAGAGCAGCATATACTTCTGGGCCAACTATCTCATCACATCCTGCCAGGAGAGCAGCATATACTTCTGGGCCACCTATCTCATCACATCCTGCCAGGAGAGCAGCATATACTTCTGGGCCAACTATCTCATCACATCCTGCCAGGAGAGCAGCATATACTTCTGGGCCAACTATCTCATCATTCTTCTGTCAGATTTGTTGACCCATCCGCAGTGATGGTACACCTAGCATTCTCCACAAACCTAAGAGTCACGTCACAGAAGAACAAAGGTACAACTTCAGCTGGTCTTCATCTCTTTGTCATCCATGTGGAACATTTGATAGAAGACAAAAGTAAGAAATTGAGACAAGACATTTAATAGAAGACAAAAAGTAAGAAATTGAGACAAGACATTTAATAGAATACAAAAGTAAGAAATTGAGACAAGACATTTAATAGAAGACAAAAGTAAGAAATTGAGACAAGACATATAGTGACAATAATTTTGTCAACATGACAGTTAGTCAGTTCATCCCCTAGCCTTCCTTAGTAATCTGCTTCACATACCTGTAAAGATGACAGTGGCCTCCTCTTTTCTCCCTGAATTAGAAGTGGAGGACATGGTTGCCAATAAGGCAAGACTTATGGGATACAACAGATAATACACATTTCCAAAACAAATACTAGTTTCTTAATGTGTACTTTATGCACAACCTCCCCATCGAGGCCATTCCATGCTGAGGGGACGGAATCCTTTCTAAGGGGATGGGATTCTTGCTGCGGGGATGGGATTCTTGCTGCGGGGAAGTGATCCTTGCTGCGGCGATGGGGCTTAGTTCAGCCAACAGAGGCTGAAAACTATTACTGGCCAGGTCCTCCTAAAATCAAGCAAAACCACAATCTGCTATAATGAACAGGTTCTGAAGACTGAAGCAACCTGCCAATCACAGTGCATCACAGTGCATCAGGATGGTATTCACCATCAACACAATGGGAATAAAGTTTGTATCTGATTAACTTCACATACAGCCACGTTCCAAGCAAACAAAAGAAGAACAAAGGACAATCGACAGCCCTACGTCTAGCTTAATTATTGTGAGCCTGTTTACTATCACCAGGTTACAGTGTGCCAGGTTCGAAACCACGTCCGGACATAAAAAAATTGCCACGTTCACGATTTTTTACCTGACACGAGCATTCCTCCAGTAGACCTAACTGTAAATGGGTACCTGGTGCATGAATTAGGGGAGGTAAAGACAGCAAGGAAGGTAACTGGTCACCCCATCTAACAGTTTTTGCAGCTTCGTACATGAAGAGTTATCTTCATCCCCAATGGCAGGTTGCTGTTATTGGACCTACATTTACTTGTACCAAAACAAACCATATAACTAGGAAGATTTCTCTCCATAAAAGATAGATCCATCTGTAAAGCTTTTTTGACATCATAATCCACAGAATTATTACCTATCCATTTAACAGAAAAAAAAGACAGCAAAACTTACCGCACCATTTTCTTTTCACATACGATGTCTGCAATGTCTAGAATATCAGAATATGGCAAGCGGGAACCTTTCTTCACCTTTCTTTCAGCATTAGTAAATGCTTTCTGGAACTGAATGAAATCAAATAAAATGGATAAAATATACAAAACCTATCTGGCACATTTGTGTACTTCTATGGTAACTTTATCTGGCACATTTGTGTACTTCTATGGTAACTTTATCTGCAAAGAATATCATTTGCCATTCACACATATTTGTCTATTATTTGTCTATTATTTGTCTATTATTTATGTTTACAAATTTACAGATCTTCTTAGATAATGCCACTATTCTAAAGCTATATCACAGCATCATTACTTCAGAGCTATTACACAGTTCAATTGTTAAAACGTTATTTCATAATTTCACTGCTACACAACTATTTCATAGTTCCATTGTTGCAAAGTTATTTCATAGTTCTAATGTTACAAAAGTATTTCATAGTTCTAATGTTACAATGATATTTCATAGTTCTAATTTTACAATGCTATTTCATAGTTCTAATGTTACAATGCTATTTCACTGTTCCATTGTTACAAAGATATTTCATAGTTCTAATGTTACAAAGATTTCATAGTTCTAATGTTACAAAGATATTTCATAGTTCTAATGTTACAAAGATATTTCATAGTTCTAATGTTATAAAGATATTTCATAGTTCTAATGTTACAATGCTATTTCATAGTTCTAATGTTACAATGCTATTTCACAGTTCCAATGTTACAAAGATATTTCACAGTTCTAATGTTACAAAGATATTTCATAGCACTAGCAATATTCCCTTTATTTTTCTTTTTATGTGAATACACCTGAAGAATACTTCCTTGACCCAAAAGAAAAGGTGATTCGCCCATTCCTTATGTGAGCTGATGTTACATTTCTTTATGTGAAGTAATGTTACATTTCTTTATGTGAGCTGATGTTACATTTCTTTATGTGAAGTAATGTTACATTTCTTTATGTGAGCTGATGTTACATTTCTTTATGTGAAGTAATGTTACATTTCTTTATGTGAGCTGATGTTACATTTCTTTATGTGAGCTGATGTTACATTTCTTTATGTGAGCTGATGTTACATTTCTTTATGTGAGCTGATGTTACATTTCTTTATGTGAAGTAATGTTACATTTCTTTATGTGAGCTGATGTTACATTTCTTTATGTGAGCTGATGTTACATTTCTTTATGTGAAGTAATGTTACATTTCTTTATGTGAGCTGATGTTACATTTCTTTATGTGAGCTGATGTTACATTTCTTTATGTGAGCTGATGTTACATTTCTTTATGTGAGCTGATGTTACATTTCTTTATGTGAAGTAATGTTACATTTCTTTATGTGAGCTGATGTTACATTTCTTTATGTGAAGTAATGTTACATTTCTTTATGTGAGCTGATGTTACATTTCGAGAGCTGTACCTTCAAATTTCTGACCATATTTTGCCCACCTCTGAATACTTTCAATGTAAACCTACATTACAAAATAATTACGAAACAGCACATTAATTGTAATATTGAGGCTATCTGTAAATTATGCCAATAATTATCACCCCCCCCCACTACCTGTAGCCTGTAGATATAACATATGATATAACTACCTGATATGCAGCAGCAACGCAGCCACTACATCTGTAATCACGGGGCATTTGATGTGAGCCTTCTTCTTCATCAGTTAACACAGGTGGCACCAAATATACTTCCCCAGGCTTCAGATTTTTCGTGTCAAAACCATGCTTTTTAGCTGAATTTTCTATGACTTCATCAATCTCTTCTTCTTGGCTGGAACCGTTAAAAGTTATCAGTAAGATGAGCCCAATAAAAGATAGTTCGTTAAGTATGGCCATCATAGTTATCCACACAAGCTAATGCAATAACAAGAAACTCAAAACGTATGGCACCAGGTCACAATATCGTGATTATTGAAGAATAACATTATATTCTATAGAAGTGGGTATACAATAGTCTGATAGAACCTAACAATAAGAATAACAACTGGTCAAAACACTAGATTAGAACTTCGGTCAGAAGTTTTGAAATTGAAGACACTGAGTTCGACACATCAGTAACATCAGCTCATCGAATCATCGAAGTACAGAGCAGTTACATCAGAAACTATGCACTTTAATAGTACACAATATGCCTATGATAAATACAAGTATTATCTGTAAGTCAGTATAAGGAGATCTATTACAAATACAAATCAGTTGCTATGTTACACTACACTATGTATGATCGATACACGGAGAGAGTAATGTGCAGTTTCAACCGATCGTTAGTTAACAATTTCAGAATTATTTCCCTTGCAGGAAGTACTACTGTTGATGTCTATCCCCTAGTGGATGATGGTAAGAGTACCCACACTGGAAGCTAAGCATAGGGGTGGTAATTGGGAACTTTAGCTGTCCATCCAAGGCCAGATGTGTCGCCTTGGTTACATTGAGAAATGATAACACCAGGAGAAGAATCGGTATAAGTAGGGTTACCATAATTGTCAGATGGAAAAAGAGGACGTTTCGACGTGCGCCTTTAAATCCAGTTCACTCTTATTGTAGGGTTACCATAATTGTTAGGTAGAAAAAAGAATATACGCAAAATTTTCATGAAATATGGCCAATATTAAATGTAGCACAAATAAAATTAAAGTTAAACTATATAAAATATTGTTCTTAATTAATTCTAAACTTGTATTAACTGAGTGTTAACTGAGTTTCGGCATTTTTTAAATCTTATATTTTAAATTTAGGTTCAATCTTCGATTCAAAAATTTATTAATCACTAGCAAACTTGCGTTACCGTCTGTTATGCGAAATGCGTTATGTTTACGAAAAATTTAAAATGGCTAACAGAACCAGAAGTTCTGATGGCTAATGTTAACATTGAGCTAAATATAGCTTGTGCGCGTGTTTATTTCAATATACATAATAGATTAAAGTATACAGCACAGAAAAGTAAGAAAGTATCGATCGATCGGGTACGGACGGGCGGTCAGGGATGGAGAAAAACCAGGACGAAAGCCATTTTTCTGAAAAGCCACCCGGACGCCCGGACAGGGACATAAAAAGAGGATGTGTCCGGGGAAACCCGGACGTATGGTAACCCAAGGTATAAGACCATACACAGAATACACAGAGAAACAACAAATAAAATGGTGTGAACACTATATGAGAATGAACCATAACTAACTACCGACAATAACGTGTAACATGACACGATCCGGATACAAGGTCAGAGGAAGACCTAGAACACGTTGGATAGATAACATCAAACAACTCTGAACAAATACGGATTCAAAGCAGCCATGGCGAAACATCTAGCCTTGGATAGACAACTAAACTAAAGTTAGCACCCCCACGCTTAACGGCAGACATGGATATTTTGACTATCAGGTGCCGTCTCCGTAACGAAGGTTGGCTGCAACAGATCTCCAACATCCCCTGTCTCTTGTTTTGGTGCTGCACTCTACTAAACTGTAACCTGTCCATCTTGTGATGTTACTCTCCCATTTGTATCTCTACCCACCTCTTGCTCTCTTCCCTTTTACTTTACTATCAAGTAAGGTCTTCAAATCAATAAATCAGGTAATGAATATGGACTGGATATAAATATCCACACAAAAAACCCCCAAAAAAACAAAACAAACCATGATAATCAGCAAAGACACAGAAGAACAGGAGGTAAACACAGGGAGAGAAACTACAACAAGTAAAACAGTATCAATATCTTGGCCACATAGTCACAAATGATGGAAGATGTGAAACAGAAGTTAAAAGGAGAATAGAAATGGCTAAAGGTACCTTCAATAACACGAGGAAATTATTAATATCTAAACAAATTACAAACAAGTTAAAAATGAGAATTATACAATGCTACATCTATTCCATATTAATGTATGGCACAGAAACGTGGACACTAAATAAACAATTAAAAGACAAAATTGATGCCCTTGAGATGTGGGTATATAGAAGAATAGGGAGAGCATCATGGAAAGAGAAGAAAACAAATAAATAGATCATAAAAACACTTAATATGAAGAAAGAAGTACTAAGAGAAATAAAGGTATTGCCAAAAAAATATTTTGGACACATTAAAAGACATGACACCTTATTGAAGACCTTTTTTGAGGGTAAAGTCAAAGGGAAGCGAGCAAGAGGTAGGCAGAGATACAAATGGGAGAGTAACATCACACGATGGACAGGTTACAGTCTAGCAGGGTGCGCCATCAAGACAATAGACAGTGGATGTTGGAGATACGTTGCAGCCAACCTTCGTTTCGGAGACGGCACTTGATGATGATGATGAAGGTCTTCAATAAGGTGTCATGTCTTTTAATGTGTCCACAAAATGACTAGTAGAAGCTAAATGATATTGCACATCAGATTGTTCAGTGCCTGCACCAGGTTGCATTGTTTCAAATGAACGCATCTCATCCTTGATTATGTATCAATATATTGCGCTATTTTGAAGATTACAATATTAGAAATATTTTCCTTGATAATGACAAGTTATCCAGCCATGAAGATGTTGAAGGTGTGAAGTATAGATTTTCTGCTATTCTTCTTCTATCTAGGCCTTTGTATCCTATTTTGAATTTTATCCTCACTGCTATTATGTAATCCTAAGCAATAACTCATGTATCAAGTAGCATATTCTTTTCAGAACGTTGTCTTCGTTGTGAATACTGTGAACGTCTCTCTGTCCCGGGCCAGCAGGCCTGCATTGTCTAGAGACATTTTTATACATTCTTCGAAGTCGCTAGTCCATTCTCTTTAGTCTTCCTTTTTTACTCTTTCTAAGACGCTGCCTTCCAGAATCAGTCTTCGATGACCTGATGTCTCTTCCAAAATACGTGAAGTACAAGAGGATATCAAACGAAGTGGAAATTTTGTAAGTCTCTTTGCTAAGTGGAAATTTTGTAAGCCTCTTTGCTAAATGGAAATGATGTAAGCCTCTTTGCTAAGTGGAAATGTTGTAAGCCTCTTTGCTAAGTGGAAATGTTGTAAGCCTCATTGCTAAGTGGAAATGTTGTAAGCCTCTTGGCTAAGTGGAAATACTGTAAACCTCTCGGCTAAGTACAAGCTGTCCTGGAATTTAGCTTTGATAAAAGCAAAATATTGGTGACTAGATAAACCAAACAAGATCCCATGAATATCTGATTAAACTGTCACATAGGTAAAGAAATTATCACCTTCAAATATCTCGGATTCCACATATGTGATGATGGCAAATGGAAAATGAATGTAAGCTGACACAAGATGGCAATGGCTGCAATGTCAAGGTTGAATGTGATATGGGAAAGTAAGATCAGTATTACTGTAAAAATGAAATATATTCAGATCTGCTATTGATAAGTATAAAAGATGCTTTATATATATGTGAAAGATGGACACTCAATGCAAACACGGAAAGAAAGTTTCAGGCTTTTAAATACAAGTGCTACAGACGTTTGCTAAGGATTCACTATATATATATATATATATATATATATAACACAAAACAAATGCATTCGTCCGGCAGCAAAAAAAAACTTGCAGGTTATAAAAAAACAATTTTGGCAGTGGTGAAGCAGAGTAAACGTGTTTGGTATGGATATGTGATGAAATACAACTCACTTCTTAAAATTATTTTGCAAGTAGAGGGTAGAAGAGGCCATTAAAGACAGTCCTGGATTTATATCATTGGATTGGTCTGGACATGATTTTTCTGCACTGCGTATATGAGTGGCTGAATATGTTTGAAGGGTTTTTATGCTGAAGTCTCCATTGTGGCAACTCTGACGGGTTATGGGTCTTAACATTATTATTACTGGCATCGTCATAATGTACCGTCTCCGCAACGCAGGTGGGTTGCAACATCTCCAACATCCTCTGTCTGATCTTTTGATGGTGCACTCTGCTAGACTCTAAGCTGTCCGTCTTGTGATTTTACTCTCCAACTTGTATCTCTGCCTACCTCTGTAGTCTTTTAATGGGTCCAAATTATTTTATTTGCTTGATCTTTATTTCCTTTAATAATTCTTCCTTCATATTAAGTGTTGTTAGAACCTCTTTTTTTGTTTTATTCTCTTTCCATGAAGTTCTCCCTATTCTTGTATACATCAACATCTCAAAGTCATTTATTCTGTCTTTTATTTTTTTGTTTATTGTTTAGTGTCCATGTTTCTGAGCCATACATTAATAAATAATATATGTAGTATTTTATAAGTCTCTTTTTAACTTGTTTGTAATTTGTTTAGATGTTAATATTTTCCTCATGTCATTGAATGTACTTTTAGCCATTCCTATTCTCCTTTTAACTTCTGTTTCACATCTGCCATTATTTGTGACTATGTGTCCAAGATATTGATAATGTTTTACTTGTTGTAGTTTCTCTCCATATATCTTTATGTTTAGCGCTTGTTCTTCTGTGTCCTTGCTGATTATCATGGTTTTTGTTTTTTTAATGTTTATTTCCAGTCCATATTTTTTACTTGTTTTATCGTCTTGATTTATCAGTCTTTGTAGTTCATGTTCACTTTCTGCTAAAAGAACAGTGTCATCTGCATATCTCATGTTGTTTATTATTTTCCCATTGATCTTGAGTCCTTGCATTCCTTCTATATTTTAAAAATATTCTCTGTGTAGATATTAAATAGGTTGGTTGATACAATACATTCCTGTCTTACCCCTCTTCTTATTTCTATGTATGGCGAGTAGCTGTTTTCACACCTTATTGAAGCAGTCTGTTCCTAATACATATTTCTAATCAGTCTGATGTATTTTTTTATATATGCCTATTCTTGAAGACATTTGATTAATTTTGCATGTTGGACTCTGTCAAAGGCATTGCTGTAGTCTATGAAAAAATATAGAAACTCTTTTGAAATACGTATTTATCAATTGTCGGATACTACGTGTATCTTCTGTGGTGTCTTTATTTTTCCTAAAACCGAATTGTTCTTCACCGACCTCCATGTTTATCTTGTTTTTAATTCTTTCCTGTATTATCTTTAGTAGTATTTTAGTTATATGTTTCAACAAATGGTGAAAAACACCATTTGTGGAATACGTGGAAACAAGAAAGCATAGAGAAACAAGAGAGACCGCTAGAAACATTTGTATAAAACAAATATCAGCTTTTGTATTATAAAGTACGCATGATTGATCAGGTCTACAACCGAAGACGGATGTGTTGGGTCACTTACGCAAATAAAAAGGCGAAATAACGCATTTATATTCTCTGTACTACATCTTGCTGAAACTCTAGTAGAACCATTGTCCAGCTGAAATAGAGATCCAGCGGAAGTGTGAAAACCATTGTCCAGCTGAAATAGAGATCCAGCGAGCGTTTGAGAATGAACGCTGAAGAGAAAATAAAAGAGGGGATGATATGTGAACTTCGCTTGGTCGTTCACATCGTCTGCATGCCAGGAGAAGATCTTCTAGAGATACCGTTCTAAGGTGAACTGTGTATAGGCAAGCGTTCAAGCAAAGGCCAGAAAAAGTTGTTCAAAGACTACTTGAGGACATCTTTGAAGCACTGCAGGATTGATCCAAGAATTGGGAAACCATAGCTCCAGAGCATCCAGCCTGGATGGAATGGTCAGATCAGTTCAGGGATTAAACGTTTTGAACAGAGTAAAACACTGCAGACGATTTAACAAAACATAATAGAAGGAGAGATCATACTGCCCCCTTCCCACCCCCTTCCAATCTCAAGATCTATTACATTCCGGCCCTCACTACATCATATCTTTCAGAGCCATGATTGAACACATCAACAATCTGAGGGCTCAAAATTAATCAAACCAAACTTGACTGTATTTTCCCAATGCCATGTTCATCTTCACTTGCGAAGAAGGAACAACATCACCATATTAAAATAAACTACAAATAACTCATTCAAATCAGATATGATAATCGATTTGTTATTTTTTCTCGTAACAGAAGACTATGCAAATCGGCGCTCGTACAGAAGTAACTGCAGCAGTAGGGGACAATACCGCCTATTCTGGTAGTGATCAACTCCTATATGTTCCTAAGAAACCAATCAAGATCAACCTATTGACAACGAAAAGGGGAGATAGGTCGTTATGCGAAATATGTGATCAATTTGCAACATTGCTCTGCCCTGACTGTAAAGTGACATATTATTGTGGCGTTGATCATCTTACCGTTGACCAGGTTATGTATTTTCATATGGTTTATATATTATATATGGTTAATATATTATCATCACTTCTTTATGACCGCGAAACATGGACAGATATGCTAGACACGATAAAAGACTCAACCAGTCTACTTTGTTCACTCTAAGAATTAAGTGGGTCAGTGCTTCTGATTAGTTGTTGGACATGGAACGCAGAGATCGATTGTGAAGTGCCAAATAATATTGTTTTTAAATTTCGTTCTAAGATGTTTTAAAAAATGTTGTGTGTGTTTAAATATTGTTTCTAAATGTTTTAAATAATATTGTTTTTATATGTCAACAGCTGTTTAAAAATCACATGTTGTGGAGTAATATCGGGGCGTGTTTTGACCCACTTCATTCTTAGAGTAAACAGAGTATTTAAAATACGTAATATCCACTGGTGGGATAAGATACAAGTCAGTGAAAAATTGATGAAATCTAAGCCTGTTAACATACACATAATGTTGATGAATGCACATGCACGCTGAGCAGGTCACATGCACCTTGAGCAGGACACATGTACGCTGAGCAGGACACATGTACGCTGAGCAGGACACATGTACGCTGAGCAGGACACATGTACGCTGAGCAGGACACATGTACGCTGAGCAGGACACATGTACGCTGAGCAGGACACATGTACGCTGAAAAGGACGCATGTACGCTGAGCAGGACGCATGTACGCTGAAAAGGACGCATGCACGCTATGCAGGACACATGTACGCTGAAAAGGACGCATGTACGCTGATCAGGACACATGTACGCTGGGCAGGACACATGCACGCTGGGCAGGACACATGCACGCTGGGCAGGACACATGTACGCTGAGCAGGACACATGCACGCTGGGCAGGACACATGTACGCTGAGCAGGACACATGCACGCTGGGCAGGACACATGCACGCTGAGCAGGACACATGCACGCTGGGCAGGATACATGTACGCTGAGCAGGACACATGCACGCTGGGCAGGACACATGCACGCTGAGCAGGACACATGCACGCTGGGCAGGACACATGTACGCTGAGCAGGACACATGTACGCTGGGCAGGACACATGTACGCTGAGCAGGACACATGCACGCTGGGCAGGACACATGCACGCTGAGCAGGACACATGTACGCTGAGCAGGACACATGTACGCTGGGCAGGACACATGCATGCTGGGCAGGACACATGCACGCTGGGCAGGACACATGTACGCTGGGCAGGACACATGCACGCTGGGCAGGACACATGTACGCTGAGCAGGACACATGCACTTTGGGCAGGACACATGTACGCTGAGCAGGACACATGCACGCTGGGCAGGACACATGCACGCTGGGCAGGACACATGCACGCTGAGCAGGACACATGCACGCTGAGCAGGACACATGCACGCTGGGCAGGACACATGCACGCTGGGCAGGACACATGTACGCTGGGCAGGACACATGTACGCTGGGCAGGACACATGCACGCTGGGCAGGACACATGCACGCTGGGCAGGACACATGTACGCTGGGCAGGACACATGTACGCTGAGCAGGACACATGTACACTGGGCAGGACACATGTACGCTGGGCAGGACACATGTACGCTGGGCAGGACACATGTACGCTGGGAAGGACACATGTACGCTGGGCAGGACACATGTACGCTGGGCAGGACACATGTACGCTGGGCAGGACACATGTACTCTGAGCAGGACACATGTTCGCTGAGCAGGACACATGTACGCTGATCAGGACACATGTACGCTGAGCAGGACACATGTACGCTGGGCAGGACACATGCACGCTGGGCAGGACACATGTACGCTGGGCAGGACACATGTACGCTGGGCAGGACACATGCACGCTGGGCAGGACACATGTACGCTGGGCAGGACACATAGTTTGCATGAAAGATCGTCTACCAAAAATGTTGTTATATAGAGAAGTCTAGAATGGAGTTTTGTTATCAAGACATCTTGGTCTAATGTTTCGTGATTCGAAATCTGATCACGCATACACCAATCTGCAATAAAAGATGTGGGCCAGCTGTGAGGGGCAACTGCCGAAGACTGAATTCAAGGAGGCAGAACTCCTGCATGCATAGAATTCTAATCACAGAGTAGGACGACCCATATTATACATGCCATAAATAGACAATATAATTTAAACAAATTCAAATATCTGGGGGCAAATATAAACAGTTCCAGAGATTGTTCAGTCGAGATTAAAATAAAACTCGCAATTGCAACCTTTCAAATTAACACAAATTAGAAAGTAATGGCAAAATAGTGATAATTACACTAAATTAACCCTTTTAAGATCATGTGTTTTCCCATAGGCAACATATGGATGCGAGACTTGGACTTTAAACAAGACCATATCCAAAGCAATAAATTCATTTGAAATGAAGTGCTACAGAAAGATCCTAGGAATATCATGGACAGAGAAAAAGAATAACATTGAAGTTTTGAAATTATTGAAACTAAACGAAGGGTGGCTTCTAAATACCAACATAAGAAGGAAGGAAGCTACAGTATTTTGGACACTTGGAACAAAATGATCATATCGAAAGGCTGATTCTAGGGGGCAGAGTGCCGGGAATGAGAAGAAGAAGAAGACCAAGAAGACGATGGATCAGTGATATCGAATAATGTATGCACATGTCTGTGGCCAATGCAGGCCTTCGTGTTCGGAACAGAGAGGCGTTCAGAGTATCCATGACGATGACAACGTTCTGGAAAGAATATGTCACGTGATATAATATATACAGGTGACTGACCCTTATTGTACATGCCATACAGTTGGATAACCCATATTGTATATTCCATACCTTGGATGCATTAATCTATTCTACTGCACTTTCTCTGCTGCCGTTGGAAGGCGTCGACGGTTTGAATGACTCGGTTTACGGGATATGTCACGTTTGGTTTCTTGATACGCAGTAATGTGACGTCTCAGAATATTTGTAACTCCTTCAATCCAGATTCTTCTTGGTCTTCTTTTGTATCTTGTTTCAATTCTCCTGTTGTACACTCTTGCAGCTGGTCAACAAGAGTTCATTCGTATTACGTGACCAAACCATTTCAATCTCTGTTTTTCAATATATTTGAGCACAGACGTTGGTCCAACAATTCTTGTAATCTCTTCATATCTCACATGATCTCTTCTTGTCTTGTTTGCTGATTTTCTTAGACATCTAATTTCACAAGTAGTAAACTTTCTTTCTTGTTCCTTAGTTAATGTCCATGTCTGACAATGATAACACAATGTTGGTGTGAAGATTTAACTTATGATTTGCCTTTTAGTTTCCAATATAAATAACCAAAATATCAGAAGTTGTCCGATAAAGTGGAATGTGCCGCAGTTATCCGACAAAGTGGAGTGTGCCGCAGTAGTCCGACACAGTGGAATGTGCCGCAGTAGTCCAACAAAGTGGAGTGTGCCGAAGTACAAGCAAATACTCGATAAATACTATATAAAGTACTAATCATCATCATCAGGTGCCATGCCGGCTTACGTAGGTGATCATGGCTCTCCACATCTCTCTATCTCCAACATTATGTATAAAGATCGTTGTTGTTTCCATTCCGTGTCAGGTTGTAAAACTGTCTAATATTTTCTGACGTTGTCGCCCTCTGTCTCTGTTGCCTTCAATCTTGCATGTTGTGAGCATGTTCTCCAAACTTCCCTGTCTAATGAAGTGGTCAAAAAAATGAAGATTGTCTTTTTCTTATATTATTGATTAAGGTTCGTTTCACATTTGACTCAACACCTCCAGATTAGTTTTTCTGGCAGTCCATGGTATTCTCAGCATTCTTCTGTAGAACTACATCTCTATTGCCTCTAATTTCCCACTTTCCAGTTTGTGTATTGTCCAAGACTCGCACCCATATGTTAGTATATGAGTTATATAGCACTGCAGAAATCTTTTTCTTCACCTCTTTCTGCAACTAATAATTAAAGACGCAAGAACGATGTCTCCAAATAATCACATTTAAATTTAAATTTTTCGTGTTTAATGTTTATGTGTTCTTGAAAAAGGTCGCAGTTGGACCGAAACGTGGAAAAAGTTCTTGTTCTTTTGTTTATTGCTAGTTATTTATTTTTTACATTGATAGTTAGGCTTTAATAGTAACTTTATTACTTAATATATTATTTCTGCTTTTTGTTTCCATCTTGATAGATTTGTGTTTCGTAATAGGCGTAAGTTCATAATTTACTTAGTTGACTTTCACTGTAGTTTTAGTAAATAAATATACTACTTGTGGCTTTAAAAAACATAAAAAAATTGTTGATTAAAAAACCTCAGAAATTGTTGATTAACAGTGTTTTCTCATGTTATTCGTCAAGTTTTAATTGTAGGCCTATTTATAATCATTTTCAGCAACTTCATAAAGACCTGTGTCCAAAGCTAGCCGAACTGCGTGCACCTTTCAAGTTTTCTTCATGTCCTGAAACAAGAACTCGAATTAGAAAACAGTTCCAGATTCGATTAGAAGAAACCTATAAATATACGTACATGAAGGCGCGGATAGCGATGATTGAGGTTATTTTGTCCACTCGTCGATTTGTGCGTTATTATGTGTGTTATAAGTGTTTATCAAATTGTCATTACTCCGTTCTATGCTTCGTTTGTTTCATGTTTTGTGTGCGCCTGTGAGCATGTTAGTTTATAGATAGATCACCATTACATGAAGGCGCAGATAACGATGATTGAGGTTAGTTTGATTGTGTATGCGTATTTGTCAGACTGTTTGGTAGTCGATAGATAACTCTCTCTGCAAACCAAACCATCAATCCATAAGAACTAGGAATTCGGTAACCTATCCATCACTGTGTAGAGTCTGATCATATCCACTCTATTTTGGTCTATCCGTGGTCCACAAGCGGGTTAGACCTAAACGCTGAAGGGGAATTCCCGTTATTAGGGGGCTGGTTCGTGACCTTTCTACAGTAACTTGCCCCATTAATATGTTCGTATGTGGTATGACAGTCCGGCAGTTGAAGCTATATGATGTTTTACAGTTGTGACATAGTTTTCGATGTGGAAGCAGAGAGGTGCCATCACTCGGAGATCTTGTTTGACATGTGCAAACAAATCCCCTTCCTTCTCAGTCAGCACTTCCCGGACACAATCTATACACAGCGTTAGCTAGACAACTTCGCACACGTTTCGAAGCATCCTATTTTCAAGGTGCACAACGAGGTGGTGTGTTTAGGATCTTGGTAAATTGCTAACCCTAGGTCCGCACGAGAACAACGCGAAACCGTCTGAACTCTGCCGATCACTAATAAAATGACGATGATGCTGTTCCTCCCTCGCAACCTAAGATGAGCATGGCATGAAAAACAATAAATGCGATGAAAAAAATAAACAAAAATAGTCTAATTTGGTTTGTGAGTTCGTAGGTGTCCGATGAGTACGATTCGTGCACGGAAAGTTCTATTGCAATGCACGCAGGAGTGCTGAAGGTTTGGGGTAGGAGAATTTTCGGATTTTCGGACTTCTTGCGCTTGTTGATTGCCCGCAGTGTTCTTTCTTTTTCAAATTTCGTGATGGCAGCAGTGATCTGAGTGTGCCAGGCTGAGCGATCAAGTGATGTTGTCTCCCAGGAGCTAGGATTGATGTGGCAGTGCTTGAGACAGCTTTTTAGGTGATTCTTGAAGCGCTTTTTCTGCCCTCCACTTGAACTTTCACCTTCGCACAGCTCTCCATAGAATAATCTCTTTGGAAGGCGCTTGTCTGGCATACGGACGATGTGGCCAGTCCAGCGGAGTTGGGTCCTAGTCAGCAGTGCATTTAATAAAATATAAACTCAGTGTCACAGTCAGTTGTTGGTTGTGGGTACTTCTGATCTATCCATAGATGTCACAGTGTCACAGTCAGTTGTTGGTTGTGGGTACTTCTGATCTATCCATAGATGTCACAGTGTCACAGTCAGTTGTTGGTTGTGGGTACTTCTGATCTATCCATAGATGTCACAGTGTCACAGTCAGTTGTTGGTTGTGGGTACTTCTGATCTATCCATAGATGTCACAGTGTCACAGTCAGTTGTTGGTTGTGGGTACTTCTGATCTATCCATAGATGTCACAGTGTCACAGTCAGTTGTTGGTTGTGGGTACTTCTGATCTATCCATAGATGTCACAGTGTCACAGTCAGTTGTTGGTTGTGGGTACTTCTGATCTATCCATAGATGTCACAGTGTCACAGTCAGTTGTTGGTTGTGGGTACTTCTGATCTATCCATAGATGTCACAGTGTCACAGTCAGTTGTTGGTTGTGGGTACTTCTGATCTATCCATAGATGTCACACTTCTTCATCTCTCAATCCCTGGACACTTGTGTTTCCACCACTCCCTGAACATGTATATTGTCTCTTTCATCATCCTCTTCATTGTTGTATATTGTATCCATTATAACTGCTCTTATCTTCTTCTTCTTCTGCGTTCGTTCTCAAACTCCTGCTGATCAGCAGTATGTAGTCCGGAGAACGCAATGCGTTGTGTCATGGTTTACAGAATTTCTGCGATATCTGCGCCTTTCGGCCTGGCACATTCGACTTCAGCATGGCTTTGGATCACTGACCCTATATGGGATGGGACAGCCATCTCCATCCCATAACCTCCTTAGTCGCCTCGTACGACATGCATGTTTACCTTCCATGCACTGCTCTTATTAACCACTCCCTTTTGCTTTTCATCGATTTTCCACACGATATACTCATGACCATCTACATAATAAGACATATTTGCAATGGGAAATCCACTTCTAATATGACTCATTTATCTATTGCCTACATTGTCATTGGCTGTCAAATAAACTGTATTTATAGTCACCAATAAAATCATGAGAATAGTCAAATGGATCATAAGAAAACTTTGATTTTCAGCTAGCGAATAGGTTGTATATCGTAGACAGTTCTACTATAGCATTACCCGCTAATGAATGAACTTTTTCGTAGCCAACATGAAGAATAAAAAAAGCACAGAAGCATTATAACGTATTACGCAGCAATTAAAGAAGATTATTAAAAAAACACAACATATGTATCATAGTGTAATATGAGAAATATTTCTAATTTTTATTTCATGTTTAAAAGGGTCGCTATGAGCTGGCCATCGCTGCGTCCACAACAGCTGGAAAAACGGCGAAGAAAGCTTACGGAGAGAGCCATGAAATGATTATGTCAAAAGCTATTCTCACGGAGTGTTTCCTACGGAGCGGAAATATACGAATGGTTGGTAATGACCAAATATGTTTATAGTGAAGTTTCTGTTTCAATGTCTTTGTTATAGGGGTGTTTTCTTGCTGAATTATTGTCATGAATATTGTAAGTGAAAAATATTAAATTGCAGATTTGCTAATATTTAAGTGGTTTAATTAATTTCTAAGTCCATAGTTACGAAGTCAAGGTTTTCTAATTTCTAAGTGCGTAGATTTGTGCCAAGAAGTAAGGAGTTGGTAATTTCGAAGTTGACAATTATGAAGTCAAGTCTTAACCAATTTGTAAGTTGACATGACGCCAAGAATTATTAATTTAATTAATAATACGCTCCCCCCCCTCTTTCCTCCAAAGAAAATATTAAATAAATGCACACATGAAACGTTGTCAGTAGGAATGGAAACAAACTGAAATACATCTAAATTCCCAGCACATATGTTTAAATCTACCTTTCATCTGAGGGCCTCGTAGTTCGTTAGAAATTTTGCACTGCCAATCTTCCTGCACTGTTAATTTTTGTAAAGACTCACAATTTCATGGACATCTGCATATACAAATAGAGATGTACATGACTTGTAAAACGGCGCAGAAAGAGTCGGTTATTACCAAAAATAATCGGGATGTCATTAACATTATTTACTAAGTTCTTCTCCAGGTTAGTCCTGCGTGATGGGATCACAGAGTCATTCCTCTTGACCTATGTGACAGATGGTTGGTTAGTTGCTGATCCAGGGTCCATGGGCTCATGCACTTTGAACCAATGCCATTAAAATGGCATTATATTGCTGGGAAGTCTGTGGATTTTCGGCCCACCCCGGGCCAGATCCAGAGAATTATCACACCACCAGGAAGGTAGCTGGCAAAGGAAATCACGGAAAAGTCAGAAACATCAAGATAAGAGAAGCTGATTAATATTGCATGAAAAAAAAGCTATCCACGAGAAGTGTTTGTTTTCTAGCTTATAAAAGTAATAATTTAATCAACACGAAAACACTCCTGAAGGAAATACGTCTTTACTGTGATGCGTTTCTAATCCTTGTATCTATATGTCTGTGGAATTAATCAATCATTATCTGTACCTCAAATCACGCTATTTGTACTGATTACTTAACAGCTAACACAGATGTAATTCTTTATGGAATAAATGTTCCAGTGTCGGGTAACGACCCCAAACAGGAAATGGGTGGCTGGGGTAACAAAGGGTAAATGTCACAATGAACAAAATTAGGTATGTTACCAAAATAAGTCATTAAACAAAATAACAACGAGACACTGACGGACGACGTTTCGATTAGAAAGTCTTCATCAGAACACAAACTAGCAACTGGCAACATTTTGATAACTTTTATACATATTTTTGTTCATTTTGAAATTCATTACCAGTTTTCTTCCTATTTCTTCAGGCAAAACAGTGTCTAGGAGAATGCCTGCGCCTAGAAATGATGCTAGGAGAAATGCGCCGTGACGTGAGGGCGTCAGTTCGGCACGTAGAAGGACTAGTGACAATGTACATAAAACAATACTCTGTAAATATGTACTTTTGATTTCTATTTACATTCTGTTTATTGGTTATTTACTGTTTTGCTGTTACTATCTATGCTTATTTTAATATATATTTATTATATGTTTATTGTTTACGTTCCGATAATTTTATCTTTATTATATGTGTGTTATTGTTTACGTTCCAATTATTTGACGTTTCATCTTCTCATTTGGTGTTCATTCTCAAAATACAGCAAATTAGTAGGATGTAGTCCAGTGAAATGAATGCGCTGTATCATGCTTTACAGCATTGCTGCGATGTTTGCACATTTCCGCTCAACCTATTCGACATCAGTATAGCTTCAGGGTTACTTTGACCCTCTATGGGATGAATCAACTCCACCGCATAAACTCCTTAGTCGCCTGTTACGACATGCATGTAAGGTGAACAGTGTTGCTATGCTTTGCTCCACTTTCGGGCTCGGTCAACGCACGTGCGTATGTCACGTTTATTATCACATTGTCACTGTTCAAAAGAAGATTTTAATTAAAATTAGGTCAGAAATGCTCTAACTCGTAACATTTAATACGAGCGAAAACGAATGTGCTAGGCCGGATGGTGCAAAATAACGCAGCTCTGCTATAAAAATCAGCACAACAAATTCACTCTTATTTTTTTTTCGCTTTATAGCCCCCCCCCTTTGTGGCTTGCAGCGTCAAGGGTAGAAGATTTCGCTGGAGATGGCGTTTGTGTGTGCTTCAGATGTGTTTGTTTTCGTTGAATATTACAAATCGTCATTTGAGAACTCATAATATATTTCCTAAGAACGTTTCTGTCTGCACTGTCGGTTTGCTAGATCTGGCACAATGTTGTTTCAGCGTCTCCACATGATTAAACTCTGTTCTAATCTATCACATTCAGAGGAAAAGAAATCACATATTCCATTTAGGAAGCACTGAAACACCAGTACATACATAAATGTTAAGTTTCTGCGTAAGATAAACATGTCTTGGTCAATTCAGTTATTCATTTTATATATTTTTGTTTAGTTAATAAGTTATTAGTTTCTTGAAAAAGGTCACATTTGGACCGATACGTTGAGAATTGTCCTGTTTAGTTTTATTGTATGTTTTTTATATGATTTTTTAATCTATTTTTATTCATAGATACAGTAAGTTTTCTAGTTAACTGTTTAATTTATTTTGCATAACCATTTGATGAAATATGTGGTGACTTTTCTGTGAACATTGGATAAAGAGAAGGGTGGGGGTGGGGTAGAGGGATTTGTGACTTTGGGCGAAGTTTCAGATGCTAAAAGTCAAGTACTGATTTGTTAAGGGAGGGGGTTGGGGAGGGGTTGAACTGTTCACGCGGACAAGCCACACACGTTTCACCACTGCCTGGGGATGTTCTTGTCGACCTGCGATTTAAGAAGTTCGGCATTGAGTGTTCTCGAGTTGAACTGGGAACATTTCTACATATACAAGAGAAGGTGCTTAGGGTTTGCGGGTTGAACTGGGATCACATCTAGATATACAAGACAGTTATTGATTGTTCCCGGGTTGAACTGGAATCATTTCCAGATATACAAGAGAAGATATTGATTGTTCCTTGGTTGAACTGGGAGAACATCTAGAAATACAAAACAAGGTATTGATTGTTCCCGGGTTGAATTGGAAACATGATGTGCAGAATGAAACATGTATTGAATTAGCGACCAATGAACCCATGTTGTGTGCAGAATTAGAAGTATGTTTAACTAGCGACTAATGAAACCATGCTGTGCAGAATTAGAAGTGTGTTGAACTAGCGAATAATGGAACCATGCTGTGTGAAACCGTATGTCTAGGATATTACTATTACTAGCATGACGTGACACAGTGTTGGGTATATTTATATAGTGTAACTATCATAACACTCTCGTATTGACGGGACCCCTACAGGGGGAGAAATCAGTAGTAACACATTTCACGGGCCATGTATATCGTAAATTGAGACTAGGCAAGTGTTTGGATGGAGTTGTCTGTTTGTTTCTTCCTAGAACAAAGTGATCAAAATTAACGAAGACTCGAATGTGTCGACCTGAAAGGCGAAGATATCGCAGCCACGATGCAACCTTGGATGCAAACAATAGTACATTCTAGACTCAATCCTGCTAACACACAGAAGTTTGAGGAAGAGCATAGACGAATAAGCATTATTAAATCATTTATTAAATAAATTATTACATTTCCCTTCCCTACTTCCACTCTCTCTAGAGTGCCAGGTTCTGCTTTGCTGAGCAGATCTTTCTGTACTCAGAAGAATGGAGCCCAAACCATATCAGAACAGCCAGTGGGTACTACAACCTTGGTGAAATCTTTCTCAAGCTTAACGACTTCGTAACAGCTAGATCACTAATCAAGTAAATGTAACGTCATTTATTGTTCCGTGAAATCGTGTTCGTATTTATAAATTTTAAGTTTTAAAGTGTTTATAAAACTAAATCCACTATTTACAAAACTATCCTCGGTACGGTGGTAGAGTGGATAGTGCGCTCGTCTCGCAAACCAAGATCGTTGAACTCAGATCTAGAACCAGTTGGGTGTTTTAGTGGTACCTCAACATTCAACAATAGTTGAATGTCCTGCACAGAATATGCTTACATTTTAAAACAATTCAACACTTCTTTTGTTTTCCCGGAACATGCCTATATCTGAAGCTATGTTTCTTCTATAAACTAGATTGTATTATGTAACTCGCACAGAGTTCCGTAGAGTTTTTTTTCCGCTGTTGTTTCTTTGAACCAGTGTATCTGCCTCACCATTTCATAATCGGGATATTTCTGAAGAATATGCTCTGCTGTCTGAGGTACTTGTACACATGTACACATGTCCGTGTTGCCAATCTTGAACATTTTATACATGTAGCTGCGGAGTCGGTTCTGTCCAGCTGAAAGCGAAACTTGTACTGACAACTTCCTGACCCTACAGTAAAAAATACTATCTCTAAATAGAACGTCTCGATTTCTACAGTGAAAACACCATCTCTGAATAGAACTTATAGATTTCTACAGTAAAAACACCATTTCTGAATAGAACTTCGATTTCAAAATAAGGAGTGGCCTGGTTACGGATAAGCCTGGATAAGGAGTGAATGGTCACATTCATAAGTTCACAAATTCGAATACAGTGAGCAAGTCTGTGAAGAAGTAAAACTCGTCCATTGAGTACACACAAAGGTAAGATAGCGCAAAAGTTCAGCGCCATGTGTACAAAATAGCGAGAAAATAGAAACCATAACGGAAGCAATGTGGATGCTCATAAACACATTTTTAGCTGTTTCTGGCAACACTTTGATTGGCAACACTTTGCTCGGTAACACTTTGATTGGCAACACTTTGCGTGAAAAGATAAAGTCCGTATACCATAATATCATATCGTAGCAAATGAAAGGAAAATGTTGATAGAAGCGCAAGCTTAGACAATGTGTACACGACGACGATGTCCTACTTCTAGTCCAATTTTACTTTTGAGAAATTCTCTATACAGGAATCAGGCTCCTTGCGCTGACGTCACACAGATCCGCAACAAAGACTAAAAATTTTTAAAGTTGAGTCAGCAACCATGTCAATGAGTCACCAGCTACTTTGTAGACATACTCTAATTACTGAACCTAATACGATAATAACATTTTATAAGATCGTTTTAATGAATAAAAGATACGTGTCCATTGCTGCAGATGTTTCACAAACAGATATGGTTCTTGTCCCATTGCTGCAGATGTTTCACATACTGAAATCATTCGTGTCCCGTTGCTGTACATGTTTCACATACAGATATCATTCTAGTCCCACTGCTGCAGATATTTCACATACAGATATCATTCTAGTCCCACTGCTGCAGATATTTCACATACAGATATCATTCGTGTCCCACTATTGCAGATGTTTCACATACAGATATAATTCGTGTCCCACTGCTGCAGATATTTCACATACAGATATCATTCGTGTCCCACTATTGCAGATGTTTCACATACAGATATCATTCGTGTCCCACTGTTACAGATGTTTCACATACAGATATCATTCGTGTCCCATTGCTGTGTATGTGTCACATACAAATATCATTCGTGTCCCGTTGTTGTACATGTTTCACATACAGATATGATTCTAGTCCCACTGCTGCAGATGTTTCACATACAGATATCATTTGTGTCCCATTGCTGTGTAAGTTTCACATACAGATTCCATTCGTGTCCCACTGCTGTGTATATTTCACATACAGATATCACTCTAGTCCCACTGCTGCAGATGTTTCACATACAGATATCATTCGTGTCCCATTGCTGTGTATGTGTCACATACAAATATCATTCGTGTCCCATTGCTGTGTATGTTTCACATACAGATATCACTCTAGTCCCACTGCTGCAGATGTTTCAAATACTGAAATACATTTCTAGCTTTTTCAACTCAGAAAATCAGTTGAGATTTGGACTCAATACTTTATCGACAAACTTGGGGAAGGCAACATTGAAAACACGTTTGCGATTCCAAGTGCCGTGCAACCAGATACCCCGACCAAAGTGAAGACGGCGTATGTAGATTTGAACATGTACTTTCTTTATAATCAGAAATTATGACCGGTGAAGTTCCTATTTCCTATGTACATTTTATGGCGAGTTGATGAAGTGTGGTAGTTTTTTTTCAAGAATTGTAACTGTACAAACTTTTTTAAATTGAAAATTAATGACACAAATCTTGTCTTACCACTACCTAATCTTCACTTACCACTACCTAATCTTTACATACCACTATCTAATCTTTACATACCACTATCTAATCTTTACATACCACTATCTAATCTTCACTTACCACTATCTAATCTTCACTTACCACTACCTAATCTTCACTTACCACTACATAATCTTCACTTACCACTACCTAATCTTCACTTACCACTACCTAATCTTCACTTACCACTACCTAATCTTCACTTACCACTATCTAATCTTTACATACCACTATCTAATCTTCACTTACCACTACCTAATCTTCAGTTACCACTACCTAATCTTCACTTACCACTACCTAATCTTCACTTACCACTACCTAATCTTCACTTACCACTACCTAATCTTCACTTAACACTACCTAATCATCACTTTTCACTACATAATATTCACTTACCACTATCTAATCTTCACTTACCAATACCTAATCTTCACTTACCACTACCTAATATTCACTTACCACTACCTAATCTTCACTTACCACTACCTAATCTTCACTTACCACTACCTAATCTTCACTTACCACTACCTAATCTTCACTTACCGCTACCTAATATTCACTTAACACTTCCTAATCTTCACTTACCACTACCCAATCTTCACTTAACACTACCTAATCTTCACTTAACACTACCTAATCTTCACTTACCACTACCTAATCTTCACTTACCACTACCTAATCTTCACTTACCACTACCTAATCTTCACTTAACACTACATAATCTTCACTTACTGCTATCCAATCTTCACTTACCACTACCTAATCTTCATTTACCACTACCTAATCTTCACTTAACACTACATAATCTTCACTTACTGCTATCCAATCTTCACTTACCACTACCTAATCTTCATTTACCAATACCTAAATGAACTTGGACAGGTCAGCATACCTTGCCAGAGGAGGGAAGACAACATGCTGAATAAACATGCACCAGATGTGTTCGCATTCAATACCCACGATTCACTTGTGGAACAGATCAGCAGACTCCTAAAAACCTACATAACTGTTCATAGAAGGAACAATTGACACACTGGCACAACGGCTTAACCCTGCTAACAAATATATACGAAAGGAAAGATCTCCAGACAGCGGTAGAGTTCTCTGGTTGTGTAGACAACATGTGGAAAGCAAAAGAAAGAGAGAAAGACTACAGTGTTATTTTTTTTCTTCAAATCTATAAGATTCTCAGTCCGGCTGTGTGACGAAGTGGTACACAGCCTGGATGTCTGGATGTCTGGATGTCTGGATGTCTGGATGTCTGGATGTCTGGATGTCTGGATCCTTGGTATTGTGAGTCTAGTAGTCTGAGCCTGGATGTCTGGATTATTGGTAGTGTGAGTCTAGTAGTCTGAGCCTGGATGTCTGGATCCTTGGTAGTGTGAGTCTAGTAGTCTGAGCCTGGATGTCTGGATTATTGGTAGTGTGAGTCTAGTAGTCTGAGCCTGGATGTCTGGATCCTTGGTAGTGTGAGTCTAGTAGTCTGAGCCTGGATGTCTGGATTATTGGTAGTGTGAGTCTAGTAGTCTGAGCCTGGATGTCTGGATCCTTGGTAGTGTGAGTCTAGTAGTCTGAGCCTGGATGTCTGGATCCTTGGTAGTGTGAGTCTAGTAGTCTGAGCCTGGATGTCTGGATTATTGGTAGTGTGAGTCTAGTAGTCTGAGCCTGGATGTCTGGATCCTTGGTAGTGTGAGTCTAGTAGTCTGAGCCTGGATGTCTGGATCCTTGGTAGTGTGAGTCTAGTAGTCTGAGCCTGGATGTCTGGATCCTTGGTAGTGTGAGTCTAGTAGTCTGAGCCTGGATGTCTGGATCCTTGGTAGTGTGAGTCTAGTAGTCTGAGCCTGGATGTCTGGATCCTTGGTAGTGTGAGTCTAGTAGTCTGAGCCTGGATGTCTGGATCCTTGGTAGTGTGAGTCTAGTAGTCTGAGCCTGGATGTCTGGATCCTTGGTAGTGTGAGTCTAGTAGTCTGAGCCTGGATGTCTGGATCCTTGGTAGTGTGAGTCTAGTAGTCTGAGCCTGGATGTCTGGATCCTTGGTAGTGTGAGTCTAGTAGTCTGAGCCTGGATGTCTGGATCCTTGGTAGTGTGAGTCTAGTAGTCTGAGCCTGGATGTCTGGATCCTTGGTAGTGTGAGTCTAGTAGTCTGAGCCTGGATGTCTGGATCCTTGGTAGTGTGAGTCTAGTAGTCTGAGCCTGGATGTCTGGATCCTTGGTAGTGTGAGTCTAGTAGTCTGAGCCTGGATGTCTGGATCCTTGGTAGTGTGAGTCTAGTAGTCTGAGCCTGGATGTCTGGATCCTTGGTAGTGTGAGTCTAGTAGTCTGAGCCTGGATGTCTGGATCCTTGGTAGTGTGAGTCTAGTAGTCTGAGCCTGGATGTCTGGATCATTGGTAGTGTGAGTCTAGTAGTCTGAGCCTGGATGTCTGGATCCTTGGTAGTGTGAGTCTAGTAGTCTGAGCCTGGATGTCTGGATCCTTGGTAGTGTGAGTCTAGTAGTCTGAGCCTGGATGTCTGGATCCTTGGTAGTGTGAGTCTAGTAGTCTGAGCCTGGATGTCTGGATCCTTGGTAGTGTGAGTCTAGTAGTCTGAGCCTGGATGTCTGGATCCTTGGTAGTGTGAGTCTAGTAGTCTGAGCCTGGATGTCTGGATCCTTGGTAGTGTGAGTCTAGTAGTCTGAGCCTGGATGTCTGGATCCTTGGTAGTGTGAGTCTAGTAGTCTGAGCCTGGATGTCTGGATCCTTGGTAGTGTGAGTCTAGTAGTCTGAGCCTGGATGTCTGGATCCTTGGTAGTGTGAGTCTAGTAGTCTGAGCCTGGATGTCTGGATCCTTGGTAGTGTGAGTCTAGTAGTCTGAGCCTGGATGTCTGGATCCTTGGTATTGTGAGTCTAGTAGTCTGAGCCTGGATGTCTGGATTATTGGTAGAGTCTAGTAGTCTGAGCCTGGATGTCTGGATCCTTGGTATTATGAGTCTAGTAGTCTGAGCCTGGATGTCTGGATCCTTGGTATTGTGAGTCTAGTAGTCTGAGCCTGGATGTCTGGATTATTGGTAGTGTGAGTCTAGTAGTCTGAGCCTGGATGTCTGGATCCTTGGTATTGTGAGTCTAGTAGTCTGAGCCTGGATGTCTGGATCCTTGGTATTGTGAGTCTAGTAGTCTGAGCCTGGATGTCTGGGTCCTTGGTAGTGTGAGTCTAGTAGTCTGAGCCTGGATGTCTGGGTCCTTGGTAGTGTGAGTCTAGTAGTCTGACCCTAGATGTCTGGATCCTTGGTAGTGTGAGTCTAGTAGTCTGAGCCTGGATGTCTGGGTCCTTGGTAGTGTGAGTCTAGTAGTCTGAGCCTGGATGTCTGGGTCCTTGGTAGTGTGAGTCTAGTAGTCTGAGCCTAGATGTCTGGATCCTTGGTAGTGTGAGTCTAGTAGTCTGAGCCTGGATGTCTGGGTCCTTGGTAGTGTGAGTCTATTAGTCTGAGCCTGGATGTCTGGATCCTTGGTAGTGTGAGTCTAGTAGTCTGAGCCTGGATGTCTGGATCCTTGGTAGTGTGAGTCTAGTAGTCTGAGCCTGGATGTCTGGATCCTTGGTAGTGTGAGTCTAGTAGTCTGAGCCTGGATGTCTGGATCCTTGGTAGTGTGAGTCTAGTAGTCTGAGCCTGGATGTCTGGATTATTGGTAGTGTGAGTCTAGTAGTCTGAGCCTGGATGTCTGGATTATTGGTAGTGTGAGTCTAGTAGTCTGAGCCTGGATGTCTGGATCCTTGGTAGTGTGAGTCTATTAGTCTGAGCCTGGATATCTGGATCCTTGGTAGTGTGAGTCTAGTAGTCTGAGCCTGGATGTCTGGATCCTTGGTAGTGTGAGTCTAGTAGTCTGAGCCTGGATGTCTGGATCCTTGGTATTGTGAGTCTAGTAGTCTGAGCCTGGATGTCTGGATTATTGGTAGTGTGAGTCTAGTAGTCTGAGCCTGGATGTCTGGATCCTTGGTATTGTGAGTCTAGTAGTCTGAGCCTGGATGTCTGGATCCTTGGTATTGTGAGTCTAGTAGTCTGAGCCTGGATGTCTGGATTATTGGTAGTGTGAGTCTAGTAGTCTGAGCCTGGATGTCTGGGTCCTTGGTAGTGTGAGTCTAGTAGTCTGAGCCTGGATGTCTGGATCCTTGGTAGTGTGAGTCTAGTAGTCTGAGCCTGGATGTCTGGATCCTTGGTAGTGTGAGTCTAGTAGTCTGAGCCTGGATGTCTGGATCCTTGGAAGTGTGAGTCTAGTAGTCTGAGCCTGGATGTCTGGATCCTTGGTAGTGTGAGTCTAGTAGTCTGAGCCTGGATGTCTGGATCCTTGGTAGTGTGAGTCTAGTAGTCTGAGCCTGGATGTCTGGATCCTTGGTAGTGTGAGTCTAGTAGTCTGAGCCTGGATGTCTGGATCCTTGGTAGTGTGAGTCTAGTAGTCTGAGCCTGGATGTCTGGATTATTGGTAGTGTGAGTCTAGTAGTCTGAGCCTGGATGACTGGATCCTTGGTAGTGTGAGTCTAGTAGTCTGAGCCTGGATGTCTGGATCCTTGGTAGTGTGAGTCTAGTAGTCTGAGCCTGGATGTCTGGATCCTTGGTAGTGTGAGTCTAGTAGTCTGAGCCTGGATGTCTGGATCCTTGGTAGTGTGAGTCTAGTAGTCTGAGCCTGGATGTCTGGATTATTGGTAGTGTGAGTCTAGTAGTCTGAGCCTGGATGTCTGGATTATTGGTAGTGTGAGTCTAGTAGTCTGAGCCTGGATGTCTGGATCCTTGGTAGTGTGAGTCTAGTAGTCTGAGCCTGGATGTCTGGATCCTTGGTAGTGTGAGTCTAGTAGTCTGAGCCTGGATGTCTGGATCCTTGGTAGTGTGAGTCTAGTAGTCTGAGCCTGGATGTCTGGATCCTTGGTATTGTGAGTCTAGTAGTCTGAGCCTGGATGTCTGGATCCTTGGTATTGTGAGTCTAGTAGTCTGAGCCTGGATGTCTGGGTCCTTGGTAGTGTGAGTCTAGTAGTCTGAGCCTGGATGTCTGGGTCCTTGGTAGTGTGAGTCTAGTAGTCTGACCCTAGATGTCTGGATCCTTGGTAGTGTGAGTCTAGTAGTCTGAGCCTGGATGTCTGGGTCCTTGGTAGTGTGAGTCTAGTAGTCTGAGCCTGGATGTCTGGGTCCTTGGTAGTGTGAGTCTAGTAGTCTGAGCCTAGATGTCTGGATCCTTGGTAGTGTGAGTCTAGTAGTCTGAGCCTGGATGTCTGGGTCCTTGGTAGTGTGAGTCTATTAGTCTGAGCCTGGATGTCTGGATCCTTGGTAGTGTGAGTCTAGTAGTCTGAGCCTGGATGTCTGGATCCTTGGTAGTGTGAGTCTAGTAGTCTGAGCCTGGATGTCTGGATTATTGGTAGTGTGAGTCTAGTAGTCTGAGCCTGGATGTCTGGGTCCTTGGTAGTGTGAGTCTAGTAGTCTGAGCCTGGATGTCTGGATCCTTGGTAGTGTGAGTCTAGTAGTCTGAGCCTGGATGTCTGGATCCTTGGTAGTGTGAGTCTAGTAGTCTGAGCCTGGATGTCTGGATCCTTGGAAGTGTGAGTCTAGTAGTCTGAGCCTGGATGTCTGGATCCTTGGTAGTGTGAGTCTAGTAGTCTGAGCCTGGATGTCTGGATCCTTGGTAGTGTGAGTCTAGTAGTCTGAGCCTGGATGTCTGGATCCTTGGTAGTGTGAGTCTAGTAGTCTGAGCCTGGATGTCTGGATCCTTGGTAGTGTGAGTCTAGTAGTCTGAGCCTGGATGTCTGGATTATTGGTAGTGTGAGTCTAGTAGTCTGAGCCTGGATGACTGGATCCTTGGTAGTGTGAGTCTAGTAGTCTGAGCCTGGATGTCTGGATCCTTGGTAGTGTGAGTCTAGTAGTCTGAGCCTGGATGTCTGGATCCTTGGTAGTGTGAGTCTAGTAGTCTGAGCCTGGATGTCTGGATCCTTGGTAGTGTGAGTCTAGTAGTCTGAGCCTGGATGTCTGGATTATTGGTAGTGTGAGTCTAGTAGTCTGAGCCTGGATGTCTGGATTATTGGTAGTGTGAGTCTAGTAGTCTGAGCCTGGATGTCTGGATCCTTGGTAGTGTGAGTCTAGTAGTCTGAGCCTGGATGTCTGGATCCTTGGTAGTGTGAGTCTAGTAGTCTGAGCCTGGATGTCTGGATCCTTGGTAGTGTGAGTCTAGTAGTCTGAGCCTGGATGTCTGGATCCTTGGTATTGTGAGTCTAGTAGTCTGAGCCTGGATGTCTGGATTATTGGTAGTGTGAGTCTAGTAGTCTGAGCCTGGATGTCTGGATCCTTGGTATTGTGAGTCTAGAAGTCTGAGCCTGGATGTCTGGATCCTTGGTATTGTGAGTCTAGTAGTCTGAGCCTGGATGTCTGGATTATTGGTAGTGTGAGTCTAGTAGTCTGAGCCTGGATGTCTGGGTCCTTGGTAGTGTGAGTCTAGTAGTCTGAGCCTGGATGTCTGGGTCCTTGGTAGTGTGAGTCTAGTAGTCTGAGCCTAGATGTCTGGATCCTTGGTAGTGTGAGTCTAGTAGTCTGAGCCTGGATGTCTGGGTCCTTGGTAGTATGAGTCTAGTAGTCTGAGCCTGGATGTCTGGATCCTTGGTAGTGTGAGTCTAGTAGTCTGAGCCTGGATGTCTGGATCCTTGGTAGTGTGAGTCTAGTAGTCTGAGCCTGGATGTCTGGATCCTTGGTAGTGTGAGTCTAGTAGTCTGAGCCTGGATGTCTGGATCCTTGGTAGTGTGAGTCTAGTAGTCTGAGCCTGGATGTCTGGATTATTGGTAGTGTGAGTCTAGTAGTCTGAGCCTGGATGTCTGGATCCTTGGTAGTGTGAGTCTAGTAGTCTGAGCCTGGATGTCTGGATCCTTGGTAGTGTGAGTCTAGTAGTCTGAGCCTGGATGTCTGGATCCTTGGTAGTGTGAGTCTAGTAGTCTGAGCCTGGATGTCTGGATCCTTGGTAGTGTGAGTCTAGTAGTCTGAGCCTGGATGTCTGGATCCTTGGTAGTGTGAGTCTAGTAGTCTGAGCCTGGATGTCTGGATCCTTGGTAGTGTGAGTCTAGTAGTCTGAGCCTGGATGTCTGGATCCTTGGAAGTGTGAGTCTAGTAGTCTGAGCCTGGATGTCTGGATCCTTGGTAGTGTGAGTCTAGTAGTCTGAGCCTGGATGTCTGGATCCTTGGTAGTGTGAGTCTAGTAGTCTGAGCCTGGATGTCTGGATTATTGGTAGTGTGAGTCTAGTAGTCTGAGCCTGGATGTCTGGATCCTTGGTAGTGTGAGTCTAGTAGTCTGAGCCTGGATGTCTGGATCCTTGGTAGTGTGAGTCTAGTAGTCTGAACCTGGATGTCTGGATCCTTGGTAGTGTGAGTCTAGTAGTCTGAGCCTGGATGTCTGGATTATTGGTAGTGTGAGTCTAGTAGTCTGAGCCTGGATGTCTGGATTATTGGTAGTGTGAGTCTAGTAGTCTGAGCCTGGATGTCTGGATCCTTGGTAGTGTGAATCTAGTAGTCTGAGCCTGGATGTCTGGATCCTTGGTAGTGTGAGTCTAGTAGTCTGAGCCTGGATGTCTGGATCCTTGGTAGTGTGAGTCTAGTAGTCTGAGCCTGGATGTCTGGATTATTGGTAGTGTGAGTCTAGTAGTCTGAGCCTGGATGACTGGGTCCTTGGTAGTGTGAGTCTAGTAGTCTGAGCCTGGATGTCTGGATCCGGCGTAGTATGAGCCTGGATTCTGGGTCCTTGGTAGTTTGAGTCTAGTAGTCTGAGCCTAGCTGTCTGGATGCGGCATATTCTGAGCCCGATAACCAAACTGAAGATATTTATTAATAAGACCAATAACCGTCAAGATTGTAGGGGTGCCACACGGGAGACATATCATAGCACAACCTCCCAAACATCTCTATTCTGAGCCATTCAGAGGAATGTAGAAAAATCATGCCAAAACTATTCCTTTGTGTTACTAATCCAAGATATTCTTACCCTATTCTCCTTCCATCATCATCATCAAGTGACATATTCTTTCCAGAACGTAGTCTTTCCTATGGATCTCTTGAATTCTCCGCGGTCTTGAGCAAGTTGCCCTGCATCTTCCAGTGATATGCGCAGGAATTCTTGAACGTCTTTTGTTCAACGGCGTCTTGGTCGGCCTTTGCCCATGTTGCTTTCTATCATCACCTCCATTAACTCTCTCTTCATGCCGTCGTATCTCTTAATATGACCCCCAAAAAACTAGCTTTTTCTTTAGTATGGTGTTCAGAAGCCAGCGTTATACTCTTGATAATTCCTTGCAAAATAGATTTAGAAAGTGTGTCATGTCTCGTTACATATGGAAACCAAACTGAAGGCATACTATGCAATCATTCTAGCATCGGTGAAATATGCAACTAAATAATGGACTGTCTATGCTTGGCATAAAAGGCAGCTTATTTCTTTTCACATTCAGGGCACGAGAAAGCTTCTGCTGTGTGGTAATTCAGGAACACATCCCTGACATGTGATCTCTGAACAGTGTAAGATGGAACAGTCCACGAACAATCTATGTGATCCCTGAACAGTGTAAGATGGAACAGTCCACGAACAATCTATGTGATCCCTGAACAGTGTAAGATGGAACAGTCCACGAACAATCTATGTGATCCCTGAACAGTGTAAGATGGAACAGTCCACGAACAATCTATGTGATCCCTGAACAGTGTAAGATGGAACAGTCCACGAACAATCTATGCTGTTGATAGTCTCATATTCGTTGGGTATGTCACGTGGTACACATGCAAGATGAACATCTTCCAAAGAAAATGCTATATAGTGACTGCGTCTAAAAATCGTTTAAGTAAACGCCAAAAAAAAAAAAAAAAAAAGTTTCAAGTACTACTTGAAGACATCTCTTAAACGCTAGAGGATTGATCCATCTTGGCTTTGTCACAGTTTAATGGGTATTTCTGAACATAGTATAACACGGTAGGTAGTTGGAAAAAGACAAGAAATGATAGAAGACAGACTACTTTCTCTAACATCAAGATTTTCATCATTCCTGTTGAAATAAATAATAAGGAAATAAATAATCCATCTAGATTCGAGCAATACAATGAGAAGACGTTGTCTACTACTAATGAAGTAATCAATCTAGTTTCGAGCAGTAAAAATAAGACAGAAATAAATCAGGAATGTTAGAACAAAGTATATACCTTAACAACATCAACAAAAACAAACGACGCTTCGACTAAAAAGTCTTTATTAGAATGAATGAATACTTTCTGATGAAGATTGTTTAGTTAAACGTCGAATGTTTGTGGTGATGGTGTTATGGTATTGTGAACTTTGTTGCAGCACTCCTTACCTATTTCGGTGTGTTTTGCCCTGTGTTAACCCAGTCCTCATCTTCAGTGCGTTGGGTTATTACAAGTCACTGAGGATTTATACCTTTAGTTGCGAGCAGGCAGACTTTGACAGCACATAGCACTGCTAGATAATAAACCCGTAACCATTCAGGGTCGTAGGGGTACCACATTGGAAGCTTCAGCACACAGAGTCCTCCAGCGAATTATATCCTCAGCGATGAGGATGAGTGTGGAAATATTTTGTCCTGTCCATTCCGTGATGTTGTCTGTCCATGCCTTTATTTGCCATCCTCTGAGAAAAGTTTAGGTCCCCCTTAATTGAGTAACCTAGATGACAACAGATGTGTATAATGTTTGTTATTTTAATGGCATGGTTGCGTACAGATTATATTGCTTTCACTAAATAATCATTCTTCAGCTAAAATTAAATTGTTCCTACTAAAAATATCATCGT
Organism: Meghimatium bilineatum; assembly: GCA_034231615.1. Taxonomy (NCBI): domain Eukaryota; kingdom Metazoa; phylum Mollusca; class Gastropoda; order Stylommatophora; family Philomycidae; genus Meghimatium; species Meghimatium bilineatum. Next base: position 1,665,197 of record CM067304.1, read on the forward strand.
TCTAACAGTACATGTTCCTACTTAAGAGTCATCTTTTCCCGTAATGTTATAGTTTTCTCAGTAAAGAGTCATCTTTCTGCAAATATTACATTTTTCTCACTAAAGGGTAATCACTGCTACAAAATCGGTTTTCCACTAAAAAATCATCCTATGGGATACACTACATTTATATTAAAAAATCATCCTGTCAGAAAATCGAAAGTGATGTAACTAAAGAATCATCTCAATGCACGTGAAATGATGTGGCTAAAGAATCATCTTAACGCACGTAAACTGGTGTAACTACGGAATCAGCACATATAAAGTGTGCTTTGGAAAACCGTCAAAGTATTATATAAACGGTTTTCACAATTTTCCTAAATATATTTTCCAGGCACGAGCAGTTTCGACAGAACATTAAGATCGGGTTAAATCATCTGTTCTTCCCTTTAAAGCTCACGGAATCATGTGACCGACAGGAAGGAATGAACACCTTAAGGTTGGTAGAGATATATATGATATTTATTTACAATCAGTCCGGCTATGTGGTGGTGTGCTAATTAACACGACTGCAATGTCCAAGGTATTGGGTTCAAATCCCACTGCAGACATTTGTGCATCCGATCCATTCAGAAAGCAATAGAAAATAACGAATACTGTGTATAGCTCAGACAACAGAGAGCTCTCCAGTTGGAGAGATGTAATGCTACTGTGTGTATTTCTTGCAGGTTTCTGAGACCCAGAGTCATACCTTCTTTGGTGGTTGTTCTGCGAAATGTCTCTCTTGGTCCTTCTATTTTTCTTTTGCCATCTGCTCCCCATCTTATTCTTGTAGTAGCAGTCTGTTTTCATTCATTCTAAGTGCATGTCCGATATAAATCCAACGTTTTCTTCTTATTGTTGTAGAAACATATTGCTGTTTGGTGTCTTCTCTTGTTTGATTGATTTGAATTCTTCCCAATCATCATTGTTTATATTCTGTATGCTCCATTGTTATTAACGATATAATATGTCACCCCGGCACGTTTGTTCTATTTTTGTTAACGATATAATATGAAATCATTGATAATTTATTAATTTAAAAAATGATGATGCAAACGGGATGTGTACCAGGTCCGCTTAGATGGCACCCACTCTCCTCGCAACATAAATCAACACATTTTCCGTCTTCGACCACACAGCATCCCTAAAAAAAAAGATGCGACTCTAATACAAACATACAACATGTGTATTCCCAAGCTACTATGTCCAGACATACAACGTGTATATTATCAAGTTGCTATGTCTATACGTCCAACGTGTATATTCTCAAGCTATATTCAGACTTACAACGTGTACATTATCAAGCTGCTATGTCCAAACGTCCAACGTGTATATTCTCAAGCTACTATTCAAATACCGTTTGCTAAATATATTTTTCTTATATATAATTTTATGACTCATTATTTACTTAACTTTACAGTTACTGCCACCAGCTTATGACACAGCTTGATGATTCTTTTGTGGATCCCCTTGACTTTATAGAGATTGAGTATGCGTGGGCTGGTGTTCTCTTTATTGACAATCGTGTTGTGGTAAGTTCCTTTCTTATTACACGGGTTGTCTTTATAATACTGGCGATGATGATGTGGAAGTAATCCTTCTAGCTGTGAGCAGGTAGCTCTTGACACATGATGATGATGTGAGTAGGTAGCTCTTGACACATGATGATGATGAAGTAATCTCTCTAGCTGTGAGCAGGTAGCTCTTGACAACACATAGCCCTTCTGAGAAAAGCACAGTTCCTAATCAGTTGAGTAACCGAGCTGACCCCTCATACGGAATGTCTGTGGCTGTCACCTGTGCTCATCTAGACAAAACACCTAATACAACAGAGAGCCTTAGTAAATGATAAGCCGTATATTGAGGTTTTCTTGTTGCGGTAGCTTTGTAGCACGCGCCATATATACATTTATGTTTTTTATGCTCGTGTGTTTTTATGTTTTGTTATTTGTGCATTTATCTTCAACTGTGATTAGCATATGGTTTTCCATGCTCAAGTTCTTACACGTGTCTGTGATCGTTTTTCTGATTTCTTGATATACATCCACATTTCTCTGACCAATTTGTGCGGTGTCGTGTGCCAGCAACGCCGCACCTTTTGTCTCGTCCGTCTTCTGCCAGACGGCATCGTCGCTCTGGAAATCGGCAATAGTCACGCGTCTTGTCAGACCATTCATGGACTTGTATAGACAGGGCAGAAATCGAGAAGAGTGCGTCGTGGAACTACAGAAGGAGGAGCTGGACAGACTGACTAATTGGTGTCGAGATACGGGAGCAGTGGTTAATCCGTTTAAGGCATTCGTGACGTGGTTTTCCTTGAACAATCACATGGTAAAGACACCCATGCCACAAGTTTCGTTGTCCGGGAAAAGTTTAGAAAGAGCTAGCACAATGAGATATCTGGGTGTGTTTTTTGACAGAAGCCTGAGTTTCAGGGAACATGTTGACCACATTATCATAAGGGCAGGCAAAGACTTAGCAGCAATGAAGGTTATGGCTGCTGCGCAGTGTGAGCAGAGATTGTTATTTCTTTTGTACCAGGTTTTGGTTGTGGCTGTGGTGGAATATGGACTGGCAATTCTGACTCTTAGCCAAACTCAGATCGAAAGACTGGATAGAGTCCAGAATGCAGCAATGCGTATCATTCTGGGATGCACAAGAGACACATCAACAAGAGCTATGCGATACCTACTTGACTGCCCAACAGCTGAGCATAGATTACAGTATTGCCGTGCACGGGCGTACCTTCAAATACATGCAGATAAGGAACACACGTTGCAACCCGAAATACAGAAAGTTAAAGGCAGCAGACTCAAGAGAGGAAGGTCGTGGATGGGACGTGATGAGGATGTCATACAAAGCGTGTGCAGATTACAGGATGTGGCAGCAGGTGTGGAATGGATAAGTCTACTCACAGATTTCTAAACTTGTTTGAGAGTAGTAATACCACTTAGCAGGGAATGCAGAGAATGGTGTCCCACAGCTGTGGAGAAAGAAGTACAGGCTTTAATCAGTGAGAATACCAAAGAGGGGGATGTGATTATATACACTGATGGATCTGTAATTAGGCATGTTAGTGCTTGGGCCATTACAGCTCAGTGCGCAGGTAAAACGATCAAGGAGGAAAATGGTGCCTTTGCGGTCACTACGAGTAGTATGACCATGGAGGCTATGGCGGTGACCAAGGCATTTGAGTGGCTACGCACACAGAAGGTAACGCAGGTCTGCATCTTGAGGACTCTATGAGTATGATTAAGAAGATACAAGTGGGTCTCGTTCGCGAACAGTGGATTGAGGCCTTGAGAAATGCGAGCTTGAAAGTGGTTACATTTATTTTCGTGCCGGGACATGTGGGTATTCGAGGCAATGAAAGAGCGAATGAACTGGCACCGTGCACGATTGTAGCACAGGGCGATGGGGCAATGGATCGCGCTGACGCTTTGAACTCCTTAAGAGATATAACACGAGAGAGTGAGACTAATGTGGATGATGATTCCTTTTCAATGGCTAGGATTAAAGATCAGGGATTGAAATGCGGTGTTGCTAGAGGTGAACATTTTGGAGGGCGCAGAAGAATGATGGTCAACCAGCATAGGACCAGTACTGTCAGCAGAAGTGTGATGGCGGATACACTCAAGGAGAGATCGGAGCAACTATGGATGTGTCCAGTTTGCAGTGATGATAATCCGACGACTAACTAACTAACTAACTAACTATTATGCAACCCGACAAACGAAGTAGCCCTGGCCCAACTCTAATGTCGAGCTTTCCTATACCGGAAACATGCTCGCAGAGAGAATGGGTTCAGTACCTGATGTGCTCAGGCACAAATGGGACAAGGTCGTTAAACTCGAGAACACGCCTTGCTCCTAAACGCGTCGTGAGACTCGGACTTGAACGAGGGATTCGCGATGTCGGTGAACGACACCTCGGCTACGAAGGCGAAAGAGCCCGGGTTCAACTCTTCTGTCGAGTTCTTCCTTAACCAGAACCATGCTCACGGATGAGAAAAGGTTCAGTACCTAATGGGCACAGGCACATGACGTCTAATTATGCGAGGCAAGTTCAGTGACTGTGGAACACCTCGTGCGAGATAGACGTGAACGACAATCGTCTCGGCGAAGAGTCATTATACACCCTGAGGCCGATTATAAAAGGCCTACTAGAAGAAGCCCACTACCCGAATTAAAGAAATGAACACAACGGATGAGCTGGGCCTTGGATGTCACGGTCACAAAGTGATCCAACCGAGGTGCAAATAGCACAGTTCAACTGTAGAACTAGCAGTACAACGTACTTCACACTCCCAGGCGGAAATCACAATATTTATTCGTTGTGGTTATATGTGATCGAATACAGAAGAAGAAGAAGACATACGCGTCAAGGTGGAAGAAACAAAGAAAATAGAAGACATACGCTCAAGGTGGAAGAAACAAAGAAAATAGAAGACAAACCCGACGTAATACATCACCTAAAAAGATATCAACAGATTACACTATTTTACCTACATACTACTGGAGACTGTTAAGACGCTTGTGCCGATTGTGAATCTCATACACAGATGAATGCCCATGTGGATCCGAAATTCAAACCCCCGATGACATACTTCATGACTGTCCAACATAGAAAGAACAGAGATGGCGGGTCTGAACAGCGGAAATAGATTTTAGGCACAAGCTATGGGTCAACCACTCTGACTTGGATAAAGACTTCAACGCGATGACAGGCCAGACAATCTAACATGACTTTGTAGTGCATCAATAACTGTCCTAGTTATCTCACTGGCGTTAAGTTTTTATTCATGTGCCATATTGTATACTGCGTTTTCCAAGTTTTGTGTTAACATAATCTTTGTATAATATCAAACTGCCCTATCACATATAGGGTCAAACTGATACAGAAGCCATGCTGAAGTCAGATTCATCATCATCATCAAGTACCGTCTCCGCAACGAAGGTTGGCTGCAACGTATCTCCAACATCTCCTGTCTATTGTCTTGGTGGTACACTCTGCTAGACTGTAACCTGTCCATCGTGTGCTGTTACTCTCCCACTTGTATCTCTTCATACCTCTTGCTCGCTTCCCTTTTACTTTATCCTCAAGTAAGGTCTTCAATAAGGTGTCATGTCTTTTAATGTGTCCAAAGTATTTTATTTGCGTGATCTTTATTTCTCTTAGTAGTTCTTTCTTCATATTAAGTGTCTTTAGCACCTCTTTATTTGTTTTCTTCTCTTTTCATGATGTTCTCCCTATTCTTCTATATACCCACATCTCAAAGGCATCAATTTTGTCTTCTAATTGTTTATTTAGTGTCCATGTTTCTGAGCCATACATTAATATGGAATAGATGTAGCATTTTATCATTCTCATTTGTAACTTGTTTGTAATTTGTTTAGATATTAATAATTTCCTCATGCCATTGAAGGTACTTTTAGCCATTCCTATTCTCCTTTTAACTTCTGTTTCACATCTGCCATCATTTGTGACTATGTGTCCAAGATATTGATAATGTTTTACTTGTTGTAGTTTCTCTCCATGTATATTATTTTTTAGCTCTTGTTCTTCTGTGTCCTTGCTGATTATCATAGTTTTTGTTTTTTTGGATATTTATATCCAGTCCATATTCATTACTTGATTTATTGACTTGATCTATTAGTCTTTGTAGTTCATATTCACTTTCTGCTAAAAGAACAATGTCATCTGCATATCTAAGGTTATTTATTATTTTCCCATTGATCTTGAGTCCTGACATTTCTTCTATATTTTTAAAGATATTCTCTGTGTAGATATTAAACAGGCTTGGTGATAAACTGCATCCTCAAGTCGGATTAGTCGAACCATAAGCGCGGATATCGCGTCAAAGATGTAAACCTTCACATAGCATTCCATTCTCCTGACTACATCCTGTTAATCTGCGGGAATGTGAGAACAAACTCAGAAGAAGAACAACAAATAAAATTATTACAGCAGTAACTAATAAAATATCTTTATCCCCACAGGAAGCCAGAAGTAAGATCATTCAAGTGTTGAGCAGATGTGAGTTGCAACAGCTACAAGATCAAGCCATTTACAAGAAACTCAGCAAAATGTACAAGGACTGCGAAAAAAAAATTCTGATGATGAAGAAACGTAGGGACTCATATAACATTTGATTGGTTTCGTTAGAAATCGAACCAATAGGAACTAAGCTTGATTCCTGTGAACGTAAATCCGAAAATTAAAACGGACATTAAAATGATATATCGGGACAAATAGCTGTATAAAAGACCTAAGCACAGAATTAATTAGGACTTCATTAGCTACGTTTTTGATCATTATCGTGTGTCCGTTTGGCCACACTTTATATAAATGGCGTCGCCTTGACTATTTTTTGGCACGCGACTCCAAGTATATAGTGAACAACGGAGACACCGCAATAATAAAAAAAAGTAATGAATGAAGGAATAATTAATATCGTAAGGAGGTCTCTATTTGAAACAGTATTGGTTATACCCTAGCATTTAGCAGCTGTGCATAAATTACATTAGCAATGTGTAAATATTTGTGTATCCTACACCCCCCCTCCACCACCACCTCGTTAATAACTATCAATAATTTAGGAGCCCCTATTTCTTCCCCTCCCCCATCCCGAAAAAACATTCTTAGCGGAAACAATTTGAAATATATGTTTTGTGTTTACCATTTTTAGCAAATTATTTCATATTCAATATGTTTGGTCTTTGAAATAGTATTATTAACGTCAAGTGTTAATAAACAGTTGCGGAACAGTTAATAAACAGTTAATAAACAGTTAATGAATAGTTAAGAAACAGTTAATAAAAAGTTGCGGAACAGTTAATGAACAGTTAATAAACAGTTAAGGAACAGTTAATGAACAGTTAAGTAACAGTTAATAAACAGTTGATGGACAGACATGACGTTTAATCAGGGTGACCAGACTTTGGAAATTAAAAAACCGAGACACACATTAACGATAGAAAATTAAGCCAGCGAATTATTATTTGTGTTTTGATTGCAATATAACGTAGAAGAAAAAAATCTTTTCGTTTTTTACCCCTTTATGCATTCCAGCGTCAGGAGTAGAATAGTTCTCTGGAGATGGCTTTATGCATTGCAGCGTCAGGGGTAGAAGAGTTCTCTGGAGATGGTTTTATACCTCGAAGCGTCAGGGGTAGAAGAGTTCTCTGGAGATGGTCATCAACTTGCAGCATCAGGGAAGGAGTATGAGAGAGCTCTACAGATGTTTTTTTTGTGCACTTCATATTAGTTTGTTTTCGTGGACCTCTTTATTTCTGTAATCCATCGTTTGCAAAGTCTGTCCCTGGTTTTGTATCCATTGTATTTGAATAGTAATGCTTTTTGAGGGGCACTGTCTGATGGTAGTCTGGAAGTATGTGAGAACCACTTTCTGAGGGGCACTGTCTGATGGTAGTCTGGAAGTATGTGAGAACAAACCACGTATCTATCTACCAAGATAGATCTTGCCCTCATCCCAGACATTCTACTGTTATAGATCTTCATCCCAGACATTCTACTGTTATAGAACTTCATTTTGGAAAGTCTGTTGTTATAGATCTTCATCCAAGACATTCTACTATTATAGATCTTCATCCTAGACATTTTACTGTTATAGATCTTCATCCTAGACATTTTACTATTATAGATCTTCATCCAAGACATTCTACTATTATAGATCTTCATCCCATACATTCTACTGTATTAGAACTTCACCCCAGACATTCTACTGTTATAGATGTTGCCCTCATCCCAGAAATTCTACTGTTATAGATGTTGCCCTCATCCCAGAAATTCTACTGTTATAGAACTTCATTTTGGATATTATGTTATTATAGATCTTCATCTTGGACATTCTGCTGTTATAGAACTTCATCCCAGACATTCTACTGTTATAGAACTTCATACCATACATTCTACTGTTATATAACTTCATACCAGACATTCTACTGTTATAGAACTTCATACCAGATATTCTACTGTTATAGAACTTCATCCCAGACATTCTACTGTTAAAGAACTTCATTTTGGATATTATATTATTATAGATCTTCATCCTGGACATTCTATGTTATACAGACTCGGCGGGAGTCAATCATGCTCCAATCTCATTAAATTGATTTGTTGTTTCTTGATGTTGACATTGACTGGTGTAGTTCCTACGAATTATTTTCTTGATGTTGACATTGACTGGTGTAGTTCCTACGAATTATTTTCTTGATGTTGACATTGACTGGTGTAGTTCCTACGAATTATTTTATAATGTCATCCTTTAGCATTATTTTCCAAACTTGTGAAGTTGACAGTATTTCTCAAACATTTTAATTGGTATATAAACAAAACAATACCAGTATTGGAACACATCAAAAGCCAATAGATCAAGTGGTTTTCACACGCTTCCAGACTACCGACAGATAACATGACACACAGACATAACGGTTATAAAGCCAGAGGCAGACCATGTAAAAGATGGATCACAGAAATCAAAGAAGCCACAGGAACAAGCTTACAAACAGCGCACAAGAAGGCCATCTCCAGAGAACTCTTCCATCCCTGACGCCGCAAAGCAAACAAGGGCCACAGCGTATAGATAGATAGATAGATATATAGATAGATAGATAGATAGATATATAAATAAATTTCTGTTGACTTCACACCCCCTTTCCCTTTTCAATAACTGTCAAAAGTGTTCACATCCCCCACACCTGAATTGTTAAGGTAATTTATCAACAGCCCCCCCCCCTTCCCCCTTACATTACTTTTTGAGAATTCATTACTGACCTTCGGTGTGTTGTGGAATAAATGAGTGCGAGATTGATTGATTGACTAGTCAGATTTTATATCATCTTATGTTATCCATTTTTCTGATGTACTTTACCATGTATATGATGGTGATATTTGATGCTGGTGTGATATGCATGTATATATATTGCAATTGATTTGTCGATATTTATATAAAATTTGTAATTTGATCATTTGCGTTGTGTGCATTCTCTTCCTGTACAATATCTGTCTGTCTGTTTGTTTGTCTATCCGTTCGTCTATCCGTCCGTCTGTCTGTCTGTCTGTCTGTCTGTCCGTCCGTCTTTTTGTCTGTCTGTCCGTCTGTCTGTCCATTCGTCTGTCCATCTGTCTGTCTTTCTGTCCGTTCGTCTCTCCGTCTGTTTGTCTGTCAGTCTGTCTGTCTGTCCATCTGCCTATCTGTCTGTCCGTCCGTCCGTATGTCTGTTTGTCTGTCAGTCTGTCTGTCTATCAAATTATTCCTTATGTGTTCCCTATTTACCAAGGCATATCTACAACTCCTGTTACACGCAATATACTGTGTCCACAAAATACCACCCACTGTTTCCTGTTCCCATGGTTTCATATCAATACTTTTATCAACGACATCCTGTTAGCAGATATCCTTGTATCACAGCAGATATCAGACATCATATCCTATTCCCCAAATACATCGAATATATATATATATATATATATAATAAATAGACCTACATTAAAATCATATTATGCACGAAAAAAAAACCCAGCTGCTAAGTACACAAGCTCAACAACACACACACAAAATAATAATTAAAAAAAACCCAGATTACAGCTTATCAGTTTGACCTATAAGCTACACTTCCAATAAATGAAGAACCGATAGTGCATTGTAGTAAAGTATTATTTTCCCTTGTTGAAGTTCGGAGTTTCTGACATACTATAAACAACCGAATTGTTGTGTAAATAGTTCTTACAAGTTTGTTATTGACATTTCTTGGCTAACAACACAATTGTTCGTTTTGTGAGTATCAGATCTATTCTTACCACGGAATTTCAGTTTTATTTTCGGTAAGAACAATTACTTTTTAATTAATAGGATTATACATTCAATTTCAACAATTACTCTGAAAGTAATAGGATTAAGGATTCACTTTTAACAATTACTTCGTATTGCGAGTCAGGAAATGCGTGGTTAAACAATATGTCTGATAATGCGAGTCTCTCGTCAATTATACAGCCATGTATAATTTATATACAGACTTATCATAAGACAGTTTTTAAAAGTGAAGCTATCTGACAATTCTCCTGATTTTAATTGACTTTCAACACAAATTGACCAATGAAATCACAGAATAAGGCAACTAAGGTCACTTTTTAACGATGGTACAGAGGGGTCCAATGAACTGTATAATTAAAGAAAGACTCCTATAAAAATGATTATTTTGAAAAGAATACCGTACTTATTATAATTAACACTTGAATTTACCTATATTTGTTTATACTCGCGTTTACGCTGTGCTACCACATCCCCTGTATTTTCAGTTTATTTAATTATCTCTGAAGCTATGGTAATGAATTATTGGATTATTGGATTATGGTAATGAATTATTGGATTAATGGATTATGGTAATGAATTATTGGATTATCTCTGAAGCTATGGTAATGAAGGCCTAACTGTTTTGATAAGTGAAATGACGACCGCTGTAACAAAATGAATTTCTTAAAAGTGTTTAAATGGTTAAGGGGATTGATTTGTATTAATTGGATTCTGGTTTCATAATGTGTACTCTGCTCCACTGAGTAAAGCGGTTTTCTGTCTGGTGAGAGTACCGCTTACAGCTTACCGCTTACAGCTTACCGCTTACAGCTTACCGCTTACAGCGCTTAATTTCGTAGCTTCAAGAGGTAATACCTAGGGATCTCCTCAAGAATTTTTTTTTTTAAATAAGACCCCAAGATCCCGATTCATTATCGCGAAATTTTGAACAGAAAGTCAGTAGTTTAACTGCTACACTAGGATACGTCCCCAATCTGACCTCTCGATACTGGTCGAACAATTTTTTTTTTAAATATAGAAAAAAACAACGTAAAACAATTGTCATTATAATTTATCTTCAATAGAATAAGTAATTAAAATTCGTTATAATTATAGCAGACATGGAAATAATGTTATAGCAGACAATGACATAATGTTTCAGTATGCTATCAAATTTTAATATAACATCCAAAAATCTTCGTTTTATCAAATAGGAAATCTTCGGAATAACAGACTTTCAAACTTCGATTTATTATACAATAACAGATATCCAAATTATGTTTTATCATGCAATAAATTTTCGCAATAACAGACATCCAAGATTATTTCTGTGTCTTACATTAATTGTCAACTCCCCATGTACACACATACATTGAATATATTCCTATCGGCTCTCTCATTACAACGAACTCAAAGCAATTCCATGCTAGTAAATCCAGCGCTACTATGGAATTTGGAAACAGCCACAGCTGCCATCCACTCACATTGACATATGGAATTTGGAATCAATCACAGCTGCCATCCACTCACATTGACATATGCCATTAAAAAAATTTCTCAACATTGACGGGTAGTATGCGTCAGTATCAATAATTTATTTCTATATTTAAATATTTATTTATTTATATATTTATTTATATATTTATATATTTATTTATTTATTTATATATTTATTTATTTATGAGTCCAGTTACAAATGTAGGTTATCATCAGCGAACACCGGACAAGTCCATGGGTGTCCTGATCCCCGTCTGAATACATCCATCAGTGGAGCAGCTAACGGTATCAGTTCGATGCCGATTTATTAGTCTCTTTATATATCCATTGTGTTTCTCTCTACCGGCTGTTCCGATCTGTACACCAATCCCACGCAGTCTTGAGAGAAACTATGAATCTATTGACACTGTGCAATGCTCATCAGTGGATCGACGAATATGCTGCCACTTTGACATCTGTGAAATAAATCATCACTATGACTGCAGGCTGTGTTTGGATTTATTAATGTTGTCTTCCAACAAATGGATGACATAGATGTCGAAGATGTCATAGATGTCGAAGGGATGAACGCCGTCGGACATTATTTGCGAGGTCATTTTGTGGTAAACTCTTAGATGGTTAGTATTGATATATGTACGATTACTGGAGATGTACGATTACTGGAGATGTACGATTACTGGAGATGTACGATTACTGGAGATGTACGATTATTGGAGATGTACGATTACTGGAGATGTACGATTATTGGAGATGAACGATTACTGGAGATGTACGATTACTGGAGATGTACGATTACTGGAGATGTACGATTATTGGAGATGTACGATTACTGGAGATGTACGATTACTGGAAATGAGGTACGGTTACTGGAGATGAGGTACAATTATTGGAGATGAGGTACGAGATCTGGCAGAAGAATGATGAACTTGTTGATCCGGTAGTATATTCTTAATATTTTTGGGCAGGACGAGATGATCCTGAGATGCTGCTGTACTGACTGGAACGTTTCCTTCCAGAGATTACACATACATACATAATACCTCCTAAGACAACTACGCATTTGAGACAATAAACATTTTACAAACTCTGATGTCACCTCGGAGTTCTATCCCAGATTCCCTGCCTAGTCTTTTTGATTATGTCCCTTGACTATGTTTATTAGACAACGGATATGTATTTAAATATTTATTTATTTAGGGTTAGGGTTAGGTTAGGTTATTTATTAAGTCCGGCTCTGTGGCGAAGTGGTACAGAGCTCGTCTGTGACGGCAAAGGTACCGAGTTCGATCCTCACCACAGGCAATTGTGCATCCGGACCGTTCAGAAAGCAGTGACAACCTACTGAACGTATTTATATTGCCTAGAAAATCACCACAGCCAACAAATGCTGGGTTGATAGCTACGTCCTGGATAGGATATGCTACCAATTTAAGGGTTAGGGTTAGAAGAATGGTATGAGTGGAAACAGACTGGGGTTAAATTTAAGTTGACGAGTTAACTTTAAGTAATAAGTAAATTTCAGATGTCTGTAAACATAGTCAAGGGAAATAATCAAAAACTAGTCACGTCATCCGGGATATAACCCACCTGAATTATTCAACTGAGAGGGCATGTGCTTCAGTGCTTTTGTCGGAAAGACTGTGGGTTATCAAGAGCTAACTGCACACAGATAATTACTTCATCATCATCATGTGTTACGAACTACCAGCACACAGATAATAAGATAGAATGGTGGGACTTATTGAACAACTCAATTGTCATGAGCATTACATGGATATACTACCCTGGTCATGCTGGGGTCAGAGGAAACAGGAGAGCCGACTTATTGACAGGCAATGCAGCGATAGACGGCCCAATACCGAGAAAAGATAAAGCAGACTTAATCAAGGTAGTAATAAATTCATTTCAAGATGAAGATGATGTCAATGAGGCTGAGAACATACACATACATAGAATGTTAGAAATAGGAGTATCTAGTGGTGAGGGGAAGAAAATACATTTTTATTGAAAGTCCCGAAGATCCTTAAAACAACTTCTGACCAGGACTCTGAGGCTACACACACTAGGATGGCTGCTGGAACGGACAGCGGAGCACTTATGGGAATGCCCCACGTGCCGTGAAGCTAGTTTCTAATCAAGAATCAAGCTAATGGAATTATTTCATCATCATCATGTGTTACGCGCTACCTGCACACATCTAATGGAATTATTTCATTATCATCAGCACCACACACTGTATATCCTTATAGAAAACGGAATGAATAACAAGAATTAAACTCAAACCATCTCAAAAGTTTAAACTGAATTTGAATGTTCACAAACCAACGCGTTTAACGAATATACTGTATAATGCTTATTAATAAATCCGTGAAGTAGATTGCATTCGCCATTTGTAATGCAAGGAAGGATTGAAAGAGGAACTGTGAAAACTGATCTTCTTCGTCAGCGTTCATTCTCAAACTCCCGGTGGATCTCCCTTGTAGCAGAACCATAGTCCTAGAATTCCAGGAGGATGTAGTCCAGAGAATGGAAATGCGTTGTGTCGCAGTTTTCTTTGCACCAATGTCCCGAAACATCCACCTTCGGCGGGGGAAAACTGGTCAGAGCTCAGGTCCTTAAAAGATGCCCAGACTAAGCCTTATATGTTATCTATATGTCAACCTCCGCATGTAACAACGCAAGATAATTTAAGATCTAAGAATTACCTTTCCCATGCATTTTCGGAGAAATTAGATTTTCTTTTCAGGTAGGTAAGCCAATCGTATCGCTGGGTTATTGTTAAACCTGGTAGTGGTTATTTTCTAACTGTCACGTGATGAGATTCATACATGAATAAGATTTCCTTGAGATGACACCTTCAATGATATGTTTTTCAAGTAAGTATGAGTGTATGAGAATAGTGGAGTTATATCATTTATATTGGAGACTTATATAAGTGTGACTGTATGGGAATAGTGGAATTTTACCATTTATATAGGGGTGGTAGCTTAACCTATCGTTCCAAGGCCGGATGTGTTGCCGTTGTTACATTTAGTTCATGTTTGTTCAAGGGTCTCTTGATGTTTTCTATCCATCGTTTCTTTGATCTGCATTTGGCCTTATGCCCGGATATTCTTGTATTATATGCTCTTATTGGTATTTGGTTTGGCTTCATTCTCATAAGGTGACCGAACCATTTTACTTGCTGTCTCTCAATATGTTCGATACATGATATTATACCAACTCTTTTCCTAATTTCTTCATTTCTTATTTTATCTAGTTTGATAACCATTGCAGCTTTTCTCAGACACATGTAACGATTTTTCTTTGCTGCGAAGCTGCTAAAGACCATGTTTGACATTGGTAGCACAGTGTTGGTATAAATATTGCAGATATATCTTTGTTTAAAATTTTGATCTTTCGGCGATGAAGTAATGTTGAAATTAGTAGGTCACTGTGTTTGCTTTCTGACATCTTGTTTATATTTCTCTGTCTAGTCAACCATCTTCGGAAAAAATGCTGCCTAGATATTTAAATTCTTTGGCTTGTTTTATGTTTGTGTTATCTATTATTATATACGTTGGTGTTGCTGACTTGCTAATGTTTCCCAACTTCTGTTTTTTTGTACATTAATTTTCATGTTGTACTTCTGACATGCTAACAACAATGCATTGATGTGCTTTTGCAAAGTTTCCTCATCTTTGTTTATTAAACTTTGATCAACAGCAAATAATAGTTATTTGATTTCATTATCAAGTTCTTCATCAGGTTTATTTACAATGTTTTCCTCTTTGTTGATATGAGCTTCTTTTATTATTCTGTCCATGTATATGTTGAAAAGTATGAGTGAAAGTCCGCTCTTACTCCAGATCTTGTTTCAAAAGATTCAATCATCCCATCTGTTGGTCGGACTGAGCTTTGGCATTTTTGATATATCGCTTTTATGTTATCTAACAGTTGTCCTCTGATGTTATACATTCCTAAGGTTTCCCATATAATGTTTCTATCTACTCTGTCGAATGCCTTTTCCTGGTCTACAAATACTGCGTTTAAATCTTGATTGTATTCGATCGTTTTTTCACTCAGTTGTCTCATTTTCACAATGAAGATTTAGTAACCCCAGAAAAGATCATGGTGAGATGAGACAGAGGATGAGAAAGAGAGAAATGTCTAGATGGGTTGCCACTGTGGCAGAAAACAAGATGTCAACAACTGAATGTATTAACAACACTAAAGACAGAGTTCTGGAGAAACATGATCGTCTGCGCCACTCGATATAGAAAATGATCGATTAATTGATGTGTGAAGTCGGAACAATGTAACTAGTAGCTTGTATGTGATACAATTGATGTGTGAAGTCGGAACAATGTAACTGGTAGCTTGTATGTGATACAATTGATGTGTGAAGTCGGAACAATGTAACTGGTAGCTTGTATGTGATACAATTGATGTGTGAAGGCTGAACAATGTAACTGGTAGCTTGTATGTGATACAATTGATGTGTGAAGTCGGAACAATGTAACTGGTAGCTTGTATGTGATACAATTGATGTGTGAAGGCTGAACAATGTAACTGGTAGCTTGTATGTGATACAATTGATGTGTGAAGGCTGAACAATGTAACTGGTAGCTTGTATGTGATACAATTGATGTGTGAAGGCGGAACAATGTAATTGGTAGCTTGTATGTGATACAATTGATGTGTGAAGGCTGAACAATGTAACTGGTAGCTTGTATGTGATACAATTGATGTGTGAAGGCGAAACAATGTAACTGGTAGCATGTTTGTCATACAATTGATGTGTGAAGGAGGAACAATGTAACTGGTAGCTTGTTTGTCATACAATTGATGTGTGAAGGCGGAACAATGTAACTGGTAGCTTGTTTGTCATACAATTGATGTGTGAAGGCGGAACAATGTAACTGGTAGCTTGTTTGTCATACAATTGATTTAAAAACAATTTTATATTTAAAAGAGTGATACTGATGCTGAAATAATCACTAATTTTGAGCAGGTAGCTCTTGACACATGATAATGATGAACGATTTTTATAAAACGAGATTTTACAAACGATGTGAAATATGTCTAGAGGACAGAATAGAACACAAGCAAAGTGATTTATTTCTAGAGGACAGACTAGAACACACGCGATGTGATTTATTTCTAGAGGACAGACTAGAACACAAGCGAAGTGATTTATTTCTAGAGGACAGACTAGAACACAAGCGAAGTGAGTTATTTCTAGAGGACAGACTAGAACAAAAACAATACACACGAACAGCAAATGTCATCGCAGCTTTTTGTGACTAATTCATTCTTCAAAAAGCTCTACCTAAATACCCCAACTTGTTAAATAAACCCCAACCTGTTAAATAAACCCCAACCTGTTAAATAAACCCCAACCTGTTAAATAAACCCCAACCTGTTAAATAAACCGTAACCTGTTAAATAAACCCCAACCTGTTAAATAAACCCCAACCTGCTAAATAAACCAGCTAAAGAACGAAACAAAAACCATACAATTTCTCAACAGAATGAGTGAGAATTTGGACCCCAATAACGACCCACCTTGCACTTCCCGCAAAGTATCTACCGCGTTAAATGACAGTAATCTTCAGAGAAGAGATTAAGACTTAATCTAGTTTGATTAAAATCGAGTACAAACATCCGTATGACTAAAATATCAATTACAATAGAATTATCTTATGCAAATTTAAAAATTATTTTGTTAGTGTTATTTAAACAGAATTTTCATTGGATAAATTTGTACAATTAATCTCTGACCCTGCATCATTTATTATATAATTATAATTCCCGTATATAGTGAAGATGCAGGTACAGTTGGGAGTTGAAATGTCAGTTTTACAGTTATAAACGAAATATTTATTTGATGCTCACGCGAGTGTAACATCTGATTGGGAATTTCTTCTTCTTCATTATCGTTCATTCTCAAACTCCCGCTGGATCTATTTTGTAGCAGAGTAATGATCCTACTAGATTTCCAGCAGGATTTAGTCTAGTGAATGGAAATGTTTAGTGAATGGATATGTCTAGTGAATGGATGTCTTGTGAATAGAGATGTCAAGTGAATGAAGATGTTTCAGTGAATAGAAATGTGTTGTGAATTTGAGTCTGTATACTTTTGGATGGAAGCTGGAACAGAGACCATCACGTATTAAGAAATTTCATGTGGTATGTTGATGGTTTCTAATCAAGAATCAAGAACATCCCGTATGGTATGTTGATGGTTTCTAATCAAGAATCAAGAACATCCCGTGTGGTATGTTGATGGTTTGTAATCAAGAATCAAGAACATCCCGTGTGGTATGTTGATGGTCTCTAATCAAGAATCAAGAATAATGAGTGTTATTGGGTCACATAGGGAATGTTGTGTCTGAGAGATTGAGACGCCGTTTCATTCAGAAAGTCTTCATGAGAAACAAATATATGATTTGGTCTATTTATTAGGTTACTTAAAACATCAACACACAGCGCAGCCTAGTTGAGGTTAGACTAATTTAATTATTGATTTGTTTTCTTGTCACCATTTTCCTTGTTTGTGTTTACTTATTTGTTTTACTTCTGAATGATTGTGGACTTTTTTTACACAAAATAATGCTTTCTATGGACAAGATGCTTCTATTTGTTCATTTAATGATGTTTCATATTGAAGACATTGCTTTGTTTGTTAATTAAGGGACTTGTTTTCTTGTTCCGAGATATCCTCATTTCAACATGGGATGGTTGTCCGTCTTGGCTATATCAAGGCGTAAAGATTTTGTATAAATACACGTAAAGTATATCTATCCACTAATTAAGTTTTGTCACGCAGACATGCTAAATTGGCGTGTTGCATGATGTCATGGTTGTTCTCCGGCTGATATATCCGACTTCAGTAACTATGCTTGCTTGGACAGAACTATGGCTCTGCTCGGTATTGAGGATGGCCTGCCAAATCTTAGTTTCCAGCGTCTGCTGGCTACTATTCACTGGCTACGTTTCCAGCCTACTACTCTCCACTTCAAGGAAGCTGTTTGCTAGACTAGTACTCTTCACTTCAAGGAAGTTGTTAGCTGGACTAGTACTCTTCACTTCAAGGAAGTTGTTAGCTGGACTATTACTCTTCACTTCAAGGAAGCTGTTTGCTAGACTAGTACTCTCCACTTCAGGAAGTTGTTAGCTGGACTATTACTCTTCACTTCAAGGAAGCTGTTTGCTAGACTAGTACTCTTCACTTCAAGGAAGTTGTTAGCTGGACTATTACTCTTCACTTCAAGGAAGCTGTTTGCTAGACTAGTACTCTTCACTTCAAGGAAGTTGTTAGCTGGACTATTACTCTTCACTTCAAGGAAGCTGCTGGACTAGTACTCTTCACTTCAAGGAAGCTGCTGGACTAGTACTCTTCACTTCAAGGAAGCTGCTGGACTAGTACTCTTCACTTCAAGGAAGTTGTTAGCTGGACTAGTACTCTTCACTTCAAGGAAGCTGCTGGACTAGTACTCTTCACTTCAAGGAAACTGTTGACTGGACTAGTACTCTTCACTTCAAGGAAGCTGTTTGCTAGACTAGTACTCTTCACTTCAAGGAAGTTGTTAGCTGGACTATTACTCTTCACTTCAAGGAAGCTGCTGGACTAGTACTCTTCACTTCAAGGAAGCTGCTGGACTAGTACTCTTCACTTCAAGGAAGCTGCTGGACTAGTACTCTTCACTTCAAGGAAGTTGTTAGCTGGACTAGTACTCTTCACTTCAAGGAAGCTGCTGGACTAGTACTCTTCACTTCAAGGAAACTGTTGACTGGACTAGTACTCTTCACTTCAAGGAAACTGTTGACTGGACTAGTACTCTTCACTTCAAGGAAACTGTTGACTGGACTAGTACTCTTCACATCAAGGAAGTTGTTAGCTGGACTAGTACTCTTCACTTCAAGGAAGCTGCTGGACTAGTACTCTTCACTTCAAGGAAACTGTTGACTGGACTAGTACTCTTCACTTCAAGGAAACTGCTGACTGGACTAGTACTCTTCACTTCAAGGAAGTTGTTAGCTGGACTAGTACTCTTCACTTCAAGGAAGCTGCTGGACTAGTACTCTTCACTTCAAGGAAGCTGCTGGACTAGTACTCTTCACTTCAAGGAAGTTGTTAGCTGGACTAGTACTCTTCACTTCAAGGAAGCTGCTGGACTAGTACTCTTCACTTCAAGGAAACTGTTGACTGGACTAGTACTCTTCACTTCAAGGAAGTTGTTAGCTGGACTAGTACTCTTCACTTCAAGGAAGTTGTTAGCTGGACTAGTACTCTTCACTTCAAGGAAGTTGTTAGCTGGACTAGTACTCTTCACTTCAATTAACTCTCCTCGATGGGATACTAAGCAGTTATAATTGCATAAGCTTTCCATATTAACACCAATACTTCATGGAAGAAACACTGTATAGGGGTGTTAAGTGTGGAAACAAATCGCTTCTGTTTTTATTCTCACGTCACTGATGTGACAAAATTACCTATCGACACTCGCACCAGTAATATATTAACAAATTTATATGTACCTACAATTCGCTTTATTTGACACCCTTCTAAAAGGTCACATCCTTATAGTACGGATATTAAGCGTAGAAAACACATATTTACCATATTTCTAAAACGCATTTCTAAAACGTTTTCTAAACTGTTTCTGAATTTAATTTGTAAAAATATTTATATAAACAATATTTCAGATACACAATTATAAAATAGTTTTCTAAAACATTTCTGAACGTTATTTCTTTATCATATTTTTGAAATGTTATTCCATAAACATAATTCCAAATCACTGCTTTCGAAAAAATAATTATTAAACGTATTTGTAAATGTTGATGTAAAGCTTATTTTAAAAAAATTATTCTTGCTTATCGTTGCATTATAGATATCTTATAGATATGTCTTGTCTGGAATGTAGAAATTTTTGTTCCGCATAACAATCATTCTTTTGTCAGACACCAGGTAACGTGCAACAGTATCCTCAATGTATTGTCTAATAATAGATACAAGAATATGCCAAACTAGTTCATATACTCGGCAATGTACCCGGATCACATTCGGAAAAAATGACAAACCTTATATATATATATATATATATATATATATATATATATATATATATATATATATATATATATATATATATATATATATATATATATATATATATATATATATATATATATATATATATATATATATATATATATATACATATGCGGATTTGCACGGGGGTTTTTGGTCTAAAGGGGCGAGTCCCTACAGAAATTTCCCATTGCCTAGCGGGCTAATTCATGCATAACCTTCTACAGTGTAAGACCTACTGGATATTAGAAAACCACGCCGTCTTTATGATTCCTGTGACTATTTCCTGTAATTATCATTGATAGCTGAGTATAGCTTACGTGACAGTCCCAATGTCATTGATAACTATAAGTATAGCTTACGTGACAGTCCCAATGTCATTGATAACTATAAGTTTAGCTTCAGTGACAACCCCAATGTCATTGATAACTATAAGTATAGCTTACGTGACAGCCCCAATGTCATTGATAACTATAAGTATAGCTTACGTGACAGCCCAATGAAAGACAAGGGAATTATGAAATAGTCATTTTCGAAGGTTTAATTTCTTATTAACCATCAGGTATTATATTTTATAACGTCAAGGTTCAGGAGTGTCTTAGGTTGTGTGAGTAAACCCCTACAAATATCCGGAGGGGAAGACACTGAGGAAACGGATAATGTATTAAAATATCGTCTGACATCTCTTGCAGTTCCGCTTGTTTCCATGCGTATTGGCGCTCCCTATCCATTGGCGGAACTGATCAACACAGCAGAGGCGGAGTTAATGTAAACTTTTATGACACTTTCTCTATGAAACCTGCCTGGATAAGCAATCGTGTATAGCCTATATGAAATAAACGACCCTTTGTCTCGGCAACTTATGTATTATATATACCTGGTATACTCGGCGTTGCCCGGGTGGAAATAAGTAAAATAGAGTGCTGTTATAAATGCGTTCAACCATGATCTTTCAAGAATAGAAGAGTTGTTGAATACTGGAGAACTGACGGTGTAGTTTGTGTGATTTTTTCAAAGAATAGCCATCAAATTTCATCACTACTTTAACAAATTAAATAAAAAATGAAATTGGCAATATTTGATATCTGTCATGAATTTCAAGCCGATGTACTGTCAGATATCTGCCATGTACATCTCTGATGTACTGTCATATCTGATATCTGTCATGAATGTAGACGAGAAATATTTGCCAATAAATTTGCGTTGCTACTCATATAATACATGTATAATAATAGTAACCTCTTAATTTACTTTGTGCTGGTGCAGGTATTTAGAACAAACACAGTTTCATAGGAGCTCTTGTTCACAAACTTGAGCACATATTTCATTGTTTTCACATAGTTACATGTTGAAGTAAATTGATAACAACTAAAATGTTAATTTTTATCATCATACATTTTAGTTCTCATGTTAGTTTCTCATTTGAAGGCAACAATATGGTTGGATATATATCATTGTTTGAAACGTGTTTTAATCTCATCAGCTTTAGTTCCCTGTGGTATTACTAGCAGATTGTTGCGAAAATCTGCAGAAAGGACATAATTATAACTCCCATAATAGCTTTGCTACCTCTTAAATCTTGTAGAGTCTTGTTAAGTGATTACAATACTCTTTTGTTGGCCATTGTACAATAATTTCATATTATAAGAACACATCTTCTAAAGACATCTGCCATTACATAATTTTTGTTGATTTTTCATACATTATCATCATTTGTTGCTAAATCTAGTTGTAGTTTGAATATCGGATGAGCTGTACATACCGCCATGTAACAATGTTGCCACTATACTAGACGACAATGTACCATCGCCATGTAACAATGTTGCCGCTATGCCAGACGAAGATCTAAGCTATCTTAATTTTTTGCTGCTTGCGAACATATACCAATAATTAATTAGTGACAAATATTTTCCTAGTACCACCAGGTACGACCAAATAATGAAAACGCCACCAGCGATCTGTTATTGCAGTGTAAGTAATGTCTTTATCTTGCAGCAATTTCGGATCATTCTCTTGCATATATATTGCTAAGTTGCTCATCTTGCACATATCATTTGAACTTGAATGACAACAAATAATGTGTTTATGTGCTGCGTGAGACTATTATATTAGTGTTGTAACATTATTTTTACTTCTTTGTACACAACATTGTTTGTTTTCCCAGTAGGAGTGTATACATAGGTGACGTTTCCCAGTATGAGTGTATACATAGGCCAGTAGGAGTGTATACATAGATGATGTTTGCAAGGCCATCACGTGAGCACCAAATGCACAATTGGGCATGGACAAAACGGTCCTCTAATTGTAGACCAACTACTTGCATTGTTTATGCCTGTTATTTATCAATGAACATGGCAAAACTAGGCGTAACAGAAAATTGTAAACGTTTAAACTGGAATGGCAATTTTAAAGTTATTAATCGTGTACTTGCGGAATGAAAATACCTTCACCTTTTCCACATCCCGTTTATATTTATGCTCCAATAAAATTGGGATGAAAGACTTTCACAGTCAATCTGGCCCCATTACAGAGCTTTGGTGGATCTAAATTCGGTAACAATATTACAGGTACTCGGATCTTCAAATGTAACTAGTGAGGTGGAAGTCCTGGAACATGTAATGAATGTAAACATTCTGTTGGATAGTTAACGACTTCGTTGTCGTGTGTAACTGTGTCAATTGATTTGTAGACATATGGATTGCCAGGAATATAATCTAGATCAGGGGTTGGAACCTTTTTGTCTGAGAGAGCAATGGACACCACATATTTTGAAAAATAATTATATGAGATCCATAAATTATGTTTACAACTAAAAATTCAAGTAAATGTGTACATTTTGTGTAATATCAACACTAAAAGTACAATAATTATGTCTGAATAACATTGTTATGCTGCTGCTAATCAATGAGTATTTCTTATGAGTTATTTCCCTTTAATTACAATGAATGCAATGTTGCTATTTTTCTGTCTTTTAAGTCAGCGGAGTTTATCTCCTTTACCACTTCTGATGCTGAGCTGCAGTAAAACTTTAGCTCATTTGTAGAATGAAATATTGATATGCAATTAATATGTAGATCAAAGGAGTCTAAAGAATCATTTTTTTTAATAATCGAACATTTGTCTGCGAGCCAGATGCAGCCATCAATAGAGCCACATCTTGCTCACGAGCCATGGGTTCCCGACCCCTGATCTAGAAGCTGTTTGTTAATAGATTTAGTGTAATATTTTTTTTGACGCCAATATTGCCCTTTCGCACTGCCAAAATACGTGGGTGTAATACTAAAGAGTTATTTTGCAGAGAAATATCTTGTTGTTTCAATACAATTCTACTATAATATTGTTTTGTATTTATCCATACAGAATGTCCACATTGATCACACCCTTACTTGAGGCTACATCCAAGGCATTGCATTTTATATGAGGCCTTACAGGACTAATGTTCACAGAGGGGAGACTCTTCCCTAAAACTAAAGATTCAATCTTCACATAAGGAAAAACATCACGTCTATAATACTAAACATTAGATCTTCAATGAAAGATAATAGAGCGCCACGTCTATAATACTAAACATTAGATCTTCACAAAAGTAATACACAACTGCGCATCCTATACTTATTTAAAATTTTAAAAACTTATCTTTCGTAAAATGAATATAGAGTTTATAGAGCTTACAGTTCTATGACTCGAGATCTGATTTTCACTTAGAGAATATCGATTTATAGAGATTCATATGTTTTATAGCTACAAACCTAACACGATCTGGTCGTGTCGTAAAGTCTACAGATTCTAAATAAACAAAGTCTGGTCTCGTCGTAAAGTCTACAGATTCGAAATATGAAATATCTGATCTTGTTGTAAAGTCTACAGATTCCTAACATGAAAGATCTGGTCTTGTCGTAACGTCTACAGATTCGAAATATGAAATATATGATCTTGTCGTAAAGTCTACAGATCCTAAACATGAAAGATCTGGTCTTGTCGTAAAGTCTACAGATTCTAAACATGAAAGATCGTAATCTTAAGGAAAGCAAAAAGATCGTAAAACCACCTACATCTTGTAAATCGTAATGGTCTGATAATGTAACAAATAAATCGAAACTACATAAGATTGTCAACTCTGAATTTTAGAAAAATTTGATCATCAAGAGAATACGAAGAGAATCAACAACATCATCAGATGCAGTTCTACATGACCGTAGTTAGATGCATGATCTTTAGAGACGAAAACAAGATCTGTTTTGTACTATAGTTTTGCGCTATAGTTTTCTGCTATAGTTGTGTGATAAAGTTATAGAACTAAGCTCCATACACAATGCAAAATCAGGCCCTAAACAACTCAATGTCGTCTGCTCCATTGCACAAGGATGTGTTGCATGATGCAACAAAACCTAAGCTGGTTAGGCATCTGAGTACAGGAACCGACCTGTACATCTCAGCTGGGTATGATTATGTGATGAAGATAATCTTATTGGGAGATCAGGGAGTTGGAAAGACATCCTTCATGAAGGCGCTGAAAGTCCATCCAGATGTTGTTAAAGTGAAGTGTAGCTGCAGAGTGACCCCTTCACCGGACCATCTGGAGTTGGAGATTGTGACGAACCAGGGAAAGGCTGCTTTTATTCGTTTGTATGATACAGGAGGTAGGTACATTCTGGGAGGAATATGTTTGTATGATACAGGAGGTAGGTACATTCTGGGAGGAAGATGTGTGCTAGAGTACAAGGAGTGAGGTGGATTATGAACGAGAGGGAAGGAAGTAATGAATGTGTATATAGGGACATAGAGAGACAGAGAGAGAGAGAGGCAAATATGTTTGTTTGAGAACCCCAGGAATTGCGAGTGATTAGCTCTTACTTCCTATGCGCAATAGGGTGGTTTTTCTGAGCTTTCTTTCATACCCAGGAGACTTCAGCTTTCGGATTAGTGCAATGTCTATTAAATGAGCCTTCTTCTCAGAGGGGGTCTATAATTGTATAGATGACATGCTACAAAGCGTATAATTGTATAGATGATATGCTACAAAGCGTATAATTGTATAGATGACATGCTACAAAGCGTATAATTGTATAGATGACATGCTACAAAGCGTATAATTGTATAGATGACATGCTACAAAGCGTATAATTGTATAGATGACATGCTACAAAGCGACTTTGGCTTCGTCACTGTCATCACGTCCATCGTCATACTACTAGTGGTTGTATAGAAAGTAACACTATCTTCTATAATATCATCATACTACTAGTGGTTGTATAGAAAGCACCACTTTCTTCTCTTGCCAAACAACATACCCATCAGTGTAGACAGTAATATTCGTATCTGAGGAATTCTCACTGATTAGAGCCCGGATTTCGGAATCTATATGCACTGAAATGTCGTTGTCACATTTCCTGGAAACTGTGATGAACACTTCAATAGAAGCTGTAAACTTGATAGACTTCTTTTCCCACTGTTCTCCAGGTTCTATGTCCTCTAATGTATATACCCGCTTAATAACATCATCCGACGTCCCAAACCATGACTTTTTCTTCTTTTCTGCTAACTTTGACGTTGTGGTTCATGTTTGGTAAGCGGACCCATCTTTTTTTGCGAAAGGCGAAGCGAAATACATAAGAAGTTTTTCAGAGATTATTTACCTTAGCTGTAATTACCCATTAATAGATGAAGGTGGGATATTTATTTATGAGAGTTATATGGGTGGAGCTCCAAGTATCGCCCGCATATCTTTGCATCCTTCAGCAGTCCCCGCGACTGTAACAAACGTACTTCATGTTTATCGGTCGCTGGGTAAGCTAACGCACTTAGGATTACGTTAACCATTTTGTATCATCAGGCAGTCAGTGACTTCATAGAATTACACACAAATTTGTGATCAGCACAGATTTGTATACAAAGTTGGAAGATATATCCATTGACCAAACATGACACGATGTATTCAATATCATCATCTAGTGGGTGGTTCTTGTCAAGAAACGCATTGCCACTACTGTATCTCTGGGGTATCCGTGAATGATACGCATCGCTTAATTCTGTATCCTGACAAGTCTATAAATTTGCATTGGTCAGGATATTCAAGAAATATTCTACAACACACTGGACTACACATGATTGTGATTACCGGGTCTAAATCATGGCGACATAAAGAAGTGTTTACAAATCTAGCACGCGTTTCTGTAACGGAGATTGAAATTTAATTCCAGGATGTGGAAAATATTGACAAACAATATATCGAATAGTTCATTCTTGAAGATACTTTGCAGGTGCTACGGAGTCCGTGCATCTGTGCTGAAGTTTTATTGAGTGATTATAGTATGTATGGATGTAACGGAAGGAAAGTGTAATTTTATATTTTCATGAGTGTATAATTGTTTCGATCCCCAGAATTTACGAACAATATTTCTCTTGCATCCTTTAATATGATTATGGAACTCAACAACATATATAAACTAAACACAATGCCAGCACATCGCTCAATTTAGATATCAGTTTCTGCCACTACGTATTCGCCGCTGTAGAACATAGAGATAATTGTGTACAATTGGAAGGTTTCTCCTGAAATTTGGTGTTTTTATTTTTAAAATTCAGAAAGTCCTTAACTCTCAGCCGTGTTCTGAGAGGTATGAAATAGCCATCTTCCCACCTAAAAGCCCCTTAGTTGCCTCATGTGCTGTTTATCCTTCACAAGTGATAATGGACATTTGTTACATCCAATTTGGAAAATTCAGTTAGAATTGTGTCATTTGAAATGAGTTCGTAAATGGATTATGACCATATTTTGACCTCAAATTCCCTTGGACAGCTTGGACAAGGAATGACCTCTTTAGACGGTTTTGTTGGTCTACCAATGGCTTTCTATCAACTCTCCGCTGCTGATCCACTGCACGTCTCCTCTTTTCACAAGATTCTGCGCTTTTTAAGACTTTGAATCGCAATGTAGCTCTATTTTGTACAAATTCTTTCCATGTATCTTGGTCTATTTCAACGCTTTCGTTGAGGTTAATGGATGTGAAACATGACTTGCACTGATGATTTTAATTTCAGTGAGGACGAGTTATGCAATGTCACCTCCTACACTATTCATGACATGTCAGAGTGCTGCTATGACACTGTGTCATTCCTGTTTTGTTAGACCTCACTGATGCCTGATTCATATTTTTTTGGGGGTTTAGGTCAAGAGAGATACCGCAGCTTAACGTCATCATACTACAGAGGTGCTCATGGAGTTCTCTTGATGTTCGATCTGACCAACAAAATATCCATGGATAATATTGAAACATGGTTAGTAATTTTTGTTTTAAAACCTTTCACAGCCTACTCCAGAATATAAGACCTGCGGCCAACGTCACTCATCTTGGCCGATACAAGAGATCCGAAACTTTCACTGGTCACTTTTGGTATACTTCTTAGCGCCAATGAAAAGTTCGGACACGTGAGATGAGTAAAAATGAGTGATGCAGACTTCAGGGCACCTCATTTGAAGTAGGCTCTGTTTCGTTTTTTGGTGTTGATTTCATAAGTATGGATACTGAGGGATGTCATCTTGCTATGGAATATTTTATCGTTGATGGCCTGAGCTTGACTATGGTCAGAGTTTGACCAACGGCCACTTGCTAAACAATTATTGCAGTGGGAACTCTCACAGGGTGCAAGAAAAAGAGGACGACCAAAGTTGTGGTGCAAAGATCTATGCAAATCACCAATGACTGCTTTTGTCATGACTTCTGACAATTAAAGATCTATGCAAGTCACCAATGACTACTTTTTGTCATGACTTCTGACAATTAAAGATCTATGCAAGTCACCAATGACTACTTTTGTCATGACTTCTGACAATTAAAGATCTATGCAAGTCACCAATGACTACTTTTGTCATGACTTCTGACAATTAAAGATCTATGCAAGTCACCAATGACTATTTTTTGTCATGACTTCTGACAATTAAAGATCTATGCAAGTCCCCAATGACTACTTTTTGTCATGACTTCTGACAATTAAAGATCTATGCAAGTCACCAATGACTACTTTTGTCATGACTTCTGACAATTAAAGATCTGCAAGTCACCAATGACTACTTTTTGTCATGACTTCTGACAATTAAAGATCTATGCAAGTCACCAATGACTACTTTTTGTCATGACTTCTGACAATTAAAGATCTATGCAAGTCACCAATGACTACTTTTTGTCATGACTTCTGACAATTAAAGATCTA
The DNA here is from genome assembly GCA_034231615.1 of Meghimatium bilineatum. Lineage (NCBI taxonomy): Eukaryota > Metazoa > Mollusca > Gastropoda > Stylommatophora > Philomycidae > Meghimatium > Meghimatium bilineatum. Next base: position 1,693,819 of record CM067304.1, read on the forward strand.
TGCAAGTCACCAATGTCTACTTTTTGTCATGACTTCTGACAATTAAAGATCTATGCAAGTCACCAATGACTACTTTTGTCATGACTTCTGACAATTAAAGGTCTAAGCAAGTCACCAATGACTACTTTTGTTATCGCTTCCGACAATTGGAAAGAACTGGCAAAAGATTGAACAATATAAATAGCAAGTTTTTTGTAGAGTTGCTAGGACATTTGAAAACTCATTCTTGTGCAGACGAGAAGAACCAAAGTTCGAACGCAAGGTGTAACAGTCCAGAAACGGGAAATGTTACTAATCCCACTATGTTATGTTACTAATCCCACTATGTTATGTTACTAATCCCACTATGAGAAGACGACATCATAGTAAGCAAAATAACGGAAAAGCTAGAACCAAAACACTTTGCTAGCAGAAATAGAAAGTACCATACAAACAGCTCCATCAAACAAAGACCCAGAACCCAATGACATGCAAGTCGAATTAATCAGAACAGCAGCAGATGTAGGGATAAAATAGTTTCATATGCTGTTTAATATAATATGGAATATACAAAATACACCAATGCTTGAAAAAAACCTCTGTAATATTACATATTTGGAAGGGGAAAATCGGCAGCAAAAGAGATTGTATAAAGTACAGAGGTATTTTAATTCTAAGCCACACTAGACAAATTGTCAACAGCATTCTAGAAAGAAGAATACAAGCATTAATAGAATCACAGTTTAGCAACTTAAATGTGTTCCGTAAGAACAAGAACTGTACAGATGCCATTTTTTACACTCAGAGACAACTGACATAGGGAAACCTAAATAACCTAATGGGTGAACTTGCAGAAGATCAAGCAATAATATCAACATCAGAAGAACAACTAAAACCACATATACATAGACTGCACACAACATGTAGGGACTTTAACATGAAGATAATCACAGAACTAAAACTGAGGTAATGTCAATTACAAAAATCAGTAAGAAACACCACTATTCCAATCAATGATCAACAGCTTAAACAGGTGAAAGAAATCACTTATCCTGGAAGCATCACATCATCGAATGGGGAAGAAACCAAAGAAATCCAACATAGATGCAACATAGCATACCGGATCTTGGGGCAGACGTCTCCTTTTTTTCAAAAACAAATATGTGAACATGAACACCAAATCTGCACTATATAACATGTTCATCACACTATCACTATGCAACTGATGCCAAACGTGGACACTAACAACAGAAAACAAAAGAAACCTTTTCACAACAGAATTGACTTGTCTACGTAGAATCCTCGGAGTAACAATAAGAGATATACTCAGAACCGAAAACATCAGAAGACTAACAAAATATGCTAATCCTGGATTACATCAGAAGACAACAGATCAAGTCATTTTCACTTGCTTCCATACTACCACCAGCCAAAAAAACGACAACCATCTACAGAGAACACCTCTACCCTGACAATGCAAAACACAAAGGGGGTATAAAGTGAAAAGAAAGACCATCTTCATTTTCCAGTACGTTTATAGAACATGTTTTCCAAATAAGTAGATAAGATGAGTGCTCGAGATTGTAGAACTCAAAACATGAAACTTATAAAAAGTTATGTAATGTAATGTGTCTCTTTTTATCTATCAGGCCGAGATAAGGTTTGCGACCTTATCACAGATTTGTCACTTCAATTTGTGACACTCATTTCAAGAATGACTTTGAATGCATTTTATGGTACTTATCCAAAAAATATCTGGCAGTCATTGCTCTAGTTATGACGTCTGTGATACCAGAATGGCGTGGTCCACTTATGATCATAATGGCGTATGTATGGGACGATGTTCTAACAAATAGGACAATGTTCGCACTCATACATTCTTGTTTTTATCAAGTTTAAATATTTGTTTAAATCTCGGTCATTATTATATTTACAGGATAAGAAAGAATGAAATAATATTTTCAATGACTGATCTTCGAAGACTAAAATGGATGGACACACTCAAGTCAGAGTAGTGCTTCTATGAAAATTACGTCAACGATATTTTGACGTTTTAACCCTACTTGTCAACAATTTATTAATCATAACAAAATGGTTGTCTCCCACGTCCTAAATAAATATTAGCAGAAACAATACGGAAAAACTACCCGACGTATCAATTTTGTAGAAAAAATGTTTAAAATTCAAACAATTAACTGAATTAGAAAATATAATATTATTTACGTCAATACTTTTCAAATCCTGCCCCTTTTTCAAACTCATCCCACTCTCCAATAGTTGAATTATTAGGTACTATGTAGCTATTAGATACGTTGATTATCTTCTTTGCAATCCGGACGAGGTACGCAGATCTCCGCTTCAGTAAATCTCTCAGGGTACGACGGCTGATGGTTCCAGTTCTATGTTAGTTCACTGCTCTATTTAAAATCTTATTTAGGTGTACTTTACGGGCCACATATATCCTCAATACCAAATCGGGCATTCTCGATATTGACTGATGCTCATTTATCTCAAAATCCTCTTATGGTGCCAACTCACGAAGAGCATTGAGGTATGTGTGCTCGGCCCTAGTTCTGAAAATCTGCTATTGTGGAGAGGCTAGATAATTTGTCGGTCCGTTCTTTTCCCTTGACACCCGCGTGTACAGGGACAAATATAATGTTAGCTCTCTCTAATAACTCCATCCCTTACGTACATCACCTGTTTTGAAGTTGTGGACAAGGTATCACTCATGGGGAAGAATGGATATCTAATTCTCTGATCTTTAAGTAGACATTCCTTGATGTTATCAATCCATGATTTTCTTTTCGCTACCACTTCTTCTACCCTCCACTGTTTCGTTGCAGGTTTAGTTTTAGGAAGACATGCTTTTTTGGATTGAATATTTATTTTAAATACTGATAAATTTATTCGTGGCTCAAATGTGTTTTATAGGATCACACGGTTAACGGGCGAGTGATTTAGATCAAGTCCTTCTCCGGATTTAGTCATTCGAACTGATCCAAAACAGCCACACGTATCTTAAATGAGGTGTTTGTTTTTTTTGGGTCAATTTTCGTATACTTTGTCTCACTAGCCAATGGAATGCACGGAATAACTCGAATCAGCCAGGATAAGTGACGTTTTTTGGTGTCAGCAGGTGGAATATTCTGGTAAAGAGTTTGCTTTATGTAGTACAGTTTGTGCTCTACATTTTCGCCAACAACAGATTTAGGAAGGTAATAGATCAATTAGGGAATTACTAGACCATGAGTTGCTGAATCCCGAATGATGATCAAACAATAGCAAAACTGATTACTTTCTATGCATGTGGTAAAATGAGACTACGGTGCTATGGGGTAAAGTTAACTGTCTCATGCCATATATAGTCAAAGTGACGCATAAGCTATGCTGAAGTCGTATGTGTCCGAATGAACGCCTCAGATATTGCAGCACAGATGTAATGCGTTACATAACGGATTCCGTTCGCTGGACTACATTCTGTTAATCTGAAACAACTCACGTCTGAAACTGTTGCCACTATCACCTGCGATGGAGGGCTACTAATGTCTCCGATACCTACTAATCTGCGGACACAGGTCATCTATAAATCAATCTATTAATTTCAAGATATGCATGGGATCACAGATTAGTGGTGCTGGTTGCATACTTGACAGAAGAATTCAAGCGCCTGAGAAGAAATTCTGTAGATGTGTGTTTGGTGTCTGTTACCAAGACCACAAGGCTAATGTATTTGTGTGTTTCATGTGACGTATTATTTCCAGAACGTATCCTTCCATATGAATTTTCTGAAGTCCCGCGGTATCTGGCAAGTTGTTCCGCTTCCTCTAGCGACATGTGAGTGCTATCCGGAATATCTCCTTCAAACTACGTCTTGGTCGGACTCTACCTCTACTGGGTATTTGTTAGCGAGACCACAAGGCCAATGTGTTTGTGCATGATAAAATTAATGTAGTAACGGGTCAACAAGCACCACTGTTAACATTCGCGAATCATCGTAAACTCTGGTGGCACGGTCACAGGATAATCAATTCCTCGAGGACAAGAGAATGTTTTCAAGGTACACGGTGTAGGGTGGAAGAAGAGAAGGTGGTCAGAAGAAAACAAGGTTGTAAAATATCAAGGACTGAGCAGAGTTTAAGGCTTACAAACTCATCAGGATGGTAGAGAATAGACGTGGGTAAAGATCTGGAGATATTTCTGCAGCAAATGTCTCAACCACCACTACCACCCTGCAGAGTTATGGATTTTATAATTATTCGTAAATTAATAAATTGTCAGGCCATTGGCGCAAATAAAACGGAGACACAGCGCATTTCCATTCTCTAGACTACATCCTGCTGGAAATCTAGTATGACAATAGTCCTGTTACAAGAGAGTACCTGCGGGAGTTTGAGAATGAACGCTAAAGTAGAAAAGAAGAAGACATTTATAAATGATAAATAGTTATAAATTATGGTTATACATTCTATATGTTATAAATCATACATTTTAATGATTTATTATGCATCTCTTTATTTTCCAGGCTTTCAGACTTGGACACCTTCTCCTCAGCATCATCATGTGTCCGTGTGGTGCTTGGATCCAAGTGTATGGCAAAGAACCGAGAAATCCCATCACAAATTGCTCGAAAATACACAGAAAGCCGATCATTGCCGTATCTAGAGTTCGATACTAGTCAGTCTTACAACATCATTGAAAGTCTTCGTCTTATAGTGGACAGGGTCGCCATGGAAGTGACCATATCACCGTTTCACTCATCAATCATAAAACCCAGCCTTGTATCTCAGGAGGACACAAAAGTTTCCGAGAGGAAACAGTTTTCCTGTGTATGCTAATTAACTCTTTATATTTTATTTCATGGCATGGTCATCGTTCAACATGGCGTGGTCATCGTTCAACATTGGCATGGTCATCGTTCAACATTGGCATGGTCATCGTTCAACATTGGCATGGTCATCGTTCAACATGGCGTGGTCATCGTTCAACATTGGCATGGTCATCGTTCAACATGGCGTGGTCATCGTTCAACATTGCGTGGTCCTCGTTCAACATGGCGTGGTCATCGTTCAACCTGAAATGGTCATCGTTCAACATGGCTTGTTAATCGTTCAACATGACATGGTCATCGTTCAACATAGCATAGTCATTGTTCAACAGTACAGAACAAAATTCACCAATATTGTAACAAGCGATATAGATGTGAAAAGTCTGTTAGAAGTATGTAAAAAATGGAATCTTTGCATCGGTCAATATTGTTAATATCCTGCACAAGATGTAACAACCATCACAGACTTTCGTAGCTGCTGCTGATTGTGAGCCAACCTTCCTGTTTCTGTGTCATGTTCGGGTGAATTTTGATATCTTGCGTCCATCTTCGTCTTGATAGATTAAAACTCATTGCAGGACAAATAGGTCTCCAAATCAATTCATCCAAAAACAAAAATTATGAACTTCACCAATTCACCTAACGAAATTAGACAACAACTTGAAAAAGTACAGAAATTCTCCTATCTAGGAATCAAATTAACACTCGACGGTGATGTCATGACAGAAATTACAACACGCATTGCCCTAGCATCAAGTGCATTTAACAGACTGTCTAATATCTGGAAGTCAAAGTCAATCAGCACACGCACGAAAATACGCTTATTTAATTCCTGCGTTATTCCGGTGCTATCATATGGATGTGAGAGCTGGAAAAGCTCTTTATCTTCAGAAAAGAAATTACTGAGTTTCGAGAACAAATGTCTTCGTAGGATAACTAACACCCATTGGAGTGAATTCAAATCGAATGATAAAATCAGAGAAGAGACACATCAAAATTTCATCACAGATGTTATCAGAAAACGCCGTTGGTCCTACACCGGGCATGTCCTACGCGCAGACACCAACAGAATACACCACCGATCTCTTGAATGGATACCTACAGACAAAAGAGCAAGGGGTAGACCAAAAGAAACACTCAGAAGAACAATACTTAGAGAAAGTAAAACAACCAATATTCATACTATTCAAGAACTTCACAGAATAGCGTTGAACAGACAGAATTGGAGAGATCTGACCTCTGCCCTATGCGCTAACTTCAGCGCAAAAGGAAAATGAATGAAATGAATGAATCTTCTTCTTGGTCTACCTCTTGTTTGGCATTATCCCATCCATTCTGTTATTGTCTAAGCTGGTGTATTGTTTTATATGACCAATTACTTATCTAGTCAGAACCTTACTGCTTAACCAAATTTCTTTTTTATTCATTTCTCTTAAGATGATACGACCCTATTGTTGATCCACGTTATTCTGAGGATTATTCTGGTAAATTGTGTTTCAGATATTGAAATTGTGTTTCAGATATTGAAATTGTGTTTCAGATATTGAAATTGTGTTTCAGATATTGAAATTGTGTTTCAGATATTGAAATTGTGTTTCAGATATTGAAATTGTGTTTCAGATATTGAAATTGTGTTTCAGATATTGAAATTGTGTTTCAGATATTGAAATTGTGTTTCTCAATTTATTGGTAATTGTCCACGATTCACATTCATATATTGCTCTGTGAATATGCCTGCTTTAAGGAAACTTAATTATTTTCCTGCTAGTCATATCTTCTTCTTCTTCTTCTTCTTTAGCGTTTATTCTCAAACTTCCGCTGTATCTATCTTGTAGAAGGACGATGGTCTTGTTAGATTTCCAGCAGGATGTAGTCCAGAGAATGGAAATGCGTTGTGTCGCCGTTTTATTTGTACCAATGGCCCGACACATCCGTCTTCGGCTGTGCTAGTCATATGAATTTATACAAGTTTAAAACATCATGAATTTTTGATAGAAATACAATTGCCAACGCATACATCATCTCAAAAATAATCTGTATTGCCATAGCCTTTGTCTCTCTCCAACACAGGCAATCTCAAGCACTAAAACAGAAAGTGAAATATTTTGGGATCACAATATACCTGTAGAGGAATTGTACGAAGAGGGTAGCCAGAAAGACATGTTCCGAGCAGTAAATACTACAAAGAGTAAAACATACAAAACAAGTACCAGAGTCATCAAAGGCAAGGCTGGAAACATCCCGACAGAATGAAATGATGTTATGACATGGTAGAGAGAGTATTTCAAACAATTAAATACACAGCCATCTCAAAATAATTTAGCGGATCAACCAAATATAGAAAGAAACACACAGGAACCCTTACAAACAGGAGAAGAAATAAGGACAGAAATTGACAGCTTGAAGAAGGGGAAAGCAACAGGCTGCGAGGAAATATCAAGCAGAAATGATTCAGGCTAGAGGCGAGGATAGTAATAATATACATTGTCAGTTACACACCACGATCTGGAAAACAGAAACTTGTTCAAGCGATTGGAAAAGATCCTTATAATATACCTATATAAAAAAGCGGAGATCTGAAATTATGCTCCAACTATAGAACAATCACACTAATCTCAATAGGTGACGCGATCCCAACCTCAATAGGTGATGCGATCCCAACCTCAATAGGTGATGTGATCCCAACCTCAATAGGTGATGCGATCCCAACCTCAATAGGTGATGTGATCCCCATCTCAATAAATTTACCAAAGTGTAACGACTGAATTCCAGTTGGAAATCTATTTATTAGTATGTTTGTTTATCTATTATGTTTCTCTTTCCCGCTGTTTCGATCCTTACACCAACTTCAGGAGTTTTTAGAATTATCATGTTTTAGACATTTAAAAATCTTCTACGCGGACAAGGTCCCATTAGCCTTGTCAGATTGTTCCATTAAAATGATTGTGTTTGTGCTCTCCAGTGTGTCGGCTCGTTCATTACTCCAAACACACATGTTCTGGTACGAATATAAAAGTAATTTTTCTGGGTCATAGATTGTCAATTACTTCACCCATACAAATAATACTTCACTCACAAAGTATTCTATCACCATACAAATAATACTTCACTCACAAAGTATTCTGTCACCATACAAATAATACTTCACTCACAAAGTATTCTGTCAATCTGAAATGATCATGTTTCAAATTATAAAATGTATCACACTTCATTGAACCTTTATTGGCCAGCAGCAAGAGCATACAACATGAAAATGGATACATATAGATGCAGAGGAAGCCAAAGTAGAAGGACTTACCAACATTCTGAGATGTTACTATATTACTGCATATCAAGTAAACTAACGTGCAATTGCCCGAAAACTGATCGTTAATCACTTCTGCGACTTCTTACAGCAAAAGCATAGAAAAGACAGTAGATAGATGGTTAAGTAGTTAGTTGAATAGATAGATAGATGGATGGAGGGATAGAAAGATACATAGATAGATAGTTGAATAGATAGATAGATGGATGGATGAATGGATGGATAGATAGATAAATAGATGGATAGATAGATAGATAGATAGATAGATAGATAGATAGATAGATAGATAGACAGACAGACAGACAGATAGATAGATAGATAGATAGATAGATAGATAGATAGATAGATAGATAGATAGACAGATAGATAGATAGATAGATAGATAGATAGATAGATAGATAGATAGATAGATAGATAGATAGATAGATAGATCACCATTCATTCACATCACAATGTTGTTTGTAAGACCCGTCATCTCATATTTCATTTTGCGAAAGAATGTCATCTCATCTCACGGTGATCAATTTCCCAAAATGTAACACATCAGCTTTCATGTTTGAAAGTGTTTTACGTCTCGAAATATGAAATTGTCATGTACATATTGATGGAAATACAATTTTAACAAACATAACTCCATTTCCACGACTATTCTGTAGAGCACAGTAAGAACAATGTAGAACACATAAAGTAAGAACAATGTAGAACACAGTAACAACAATGTAGAACACAGTACGGATAGAACACTAGAGCAGAGGAAATTGTGGATTAAAAATACAAAAAAACTGGACAGGATTAAGTTTCTCCAAACTCAAACAAGGAACTAAGAACAGAGACTCATATCATGATTTCTGCTTGTAAGTGAGGAGTGATACGAACTAGAGGTTTATGGGTTTGATGATGATGTTGATGATGATGATGTTGATGATGATGATGTTGATGATGGTGGTGGTGGTGATGATGTTGATGATGGTGGTGGTGGTGATGATGATGTTGATGAGAGATGTTGATGATGCTAGTGGTTGTGATGATGTTGATGATGGTGGTGGTGATGATGTTGATGATGGTGGTGGTGGTGATGTTGATGATGGTGGTGGTGATGATGTTGATGATGGTGGTGGTGATGATGTTGATGATGGTGGTGGTGATGATGTTGATGGTGGTGGTGGTGATGTTGATGATGGTGGTGGTGATGATGTTGATGGTGGTGGTGGTGATGTTGATGATGGTGGTGGTGGTGATGTTGATGATGGTGGTGGTGATGATGTTGATGGTGGTGGTGGTGATGTTGATGATGGTGGTGGTGATGATGTTGATGATGATGTTGATGATGATGGTGGTGGTGATGATGTTGATGGTGGTGGTGGGGATGTTGATGATGGTGGTGGTGGTGATGTTGGTGATGGTGGTAGTGATGTTGATGATGGTGGTGGTGATGTTGATGATGGTGGTGGTGATGATGATGTTGATGGTGGTGGTGGTGGTGATGTTGATGATGGTGGTGGTGATGTTGATGATGGTGGTGGTGATGATGATGTTGATGGTGGTGGTGGTGGTGATGTTGATGATGGTGGTGATGATGTTGATGATGGTGGTGATGTTGATGATGGTGGTGATGATGATAATGAGACATATGATAAATGAAATGGGTAAACAAAATGTCCAGCTTTGTGGCGATAAGATCCAGTGCGTGTCTGTTGCGGTCATGGTACTTGGTTCGAATTCCACAGCAGGCCATTGTTCAACCGGACCTTTTCGTAAGCAATGGTAAACTACTGAAATAGTTATATTGCCCAGAAAATAAGTACAACCTTAAGAGGGTGTCAAAAATACTGGGCTGATGTCTATGTCCTGAATGAGATATGCTTGAAATTTTTAAATTTCTAATAGTGATTCCTGATATTTAAATCAGAAAATAGCAGGCGAGATTTGAACAGCAACACAGTCCTTTCAGATTAAACAAATTCAACCCAAGTTAAATCAATTTATTTTCCAAATTCAAACAATCACAAGTCTTAAAAAAAGATGAGAATTTATTCCAGACTTCTAAAGGACTACTACGAATACTGCTATAAATACTACTAGAAATACTGCTATAAATACTACTATAAATACTACTAGAAAAACTACAACAAATAACACTATAAATACTACTATAAATAACACTATAAATAACTATAAATACAACTAGAAATAACACTATAAATACTACTATAAATACTACTATTATTACTACTATAAATAACACTATAAACAACACTATAAACAACACTATAAATAACAATGTAAATAAAAATATAAATACTACAATAAATATTACAATAAATACAAGTAAATACTGCTAAAAATACTGCTATAAATACTGCTATAAATACTACTATAAATACAACCATAAATACAACTATAAATACTACAATAAATACTACAATAAATACTACTATAAATAACACTATAAATACCACTATAAATACTACTGTAAATACTACTATAAATACTTTATAAATCTACTATAAATACTACTATAAATAACAATATAAATACTACTATAAATACTACTTTAAATAACACTATAAATACTACTATAAATAACACTATAAATACTACTATAAACACTACTATAAATACTACTATAAATACAACTATAAATACCACTATAAATACTACTGTAAATACTACTATAAATACTTAATAAATAACACTATAAATACCACTATAAATACTACTGTAAAAACTACTATAAATACTACTATAAATAACACTATAAATACTACTATAAATAACAATATAAATACTACTATAAATAACACTATAAATACCAATATAAATAATACTTTAATACTACTATAAATACTACTATAAATTCTACTATAAATTCTACTATAAATAACACTATAAATACTACTATAAATACTACTATAAATACTACTATAAATACTACTATAAATAACAATATAAATACTACTATAAATAACACTATAAATACCAATATAAATAATACTTTAATACTACTATAAATACTACTATAAATTCTACTATAAATTCTACTATAAATTCTACTATAAATAACACTATAAATACTACTATAAATACTACTATAAATTCTACTATAAATTCTACTATAAATTCTACTATAAATAACACTATAAATACTACTATAAATACTACTATAAATACTACTATAAATACTACTATAAATACTACTATAAATAACACTATAAATACTACTATAAATAACACTATGAATACTACTATAAATACTACTAGAAACACTACTATAAATACTATTATAAATTACTATAAATGCTACTATAAATACTACTATAAATACTACTATAAATAACAATATAAATACTATAAACAACACTATAAATACTACTATAAATGCTACTAGAAACACTACTATAAATACTACTATAAATTCTACTATAAATACTAAATACTACTATAAATAACACTATAAATACTACTATAAATACTACTATGATTGCTACTATGAATTCGGCTACTATGAATATAAATTATTCTAAAGACACACAACAGGGACACACATTACACAGGTGTGTACATTACTTGAGAGTCACATTCAGTGAACTTTCTACTACACATTACACAGGTGTGTACATTACTTGAGAGTCACATTCAGTGAACTTTCTACTACACATTAACGGTTTTCCATGATAATAATATGATTACTAGAGATTTGAAATGCATTAGGTTCATGTATGTATGAAAGATATAAAAAAATGTGAAAATCGTTGTATATTCATGTTTTTATGGGCGTGTTACACTTTTGTCTAAATTATAATTTTTGCAGGGAATGGAGTATATATTTTACAAAAACTGATTACAGAAGTAAACTCAAGTTGTATGAATACAGAAGTAAACTCAAGTTGTATCAATACAGAATATTTCATTTTATAGAACTAACTAAATGCAAACTAAATAAGAAATATATACCTTGTAAAAACAATTCCCAATTTTTAAAAAAAGTACACATGTATTGGAGCAAAAAATGATTTTACAAATTCGAATACAAACAGAATATCATACACATCTTGAATCATCTTCAGAGTTTCTAGGATTCACCGAGAAACATCTGATTTTAAAGGGAAATAACCGTTAAAAAGTGTGAACACAAAAAGAGTCGAAGATATTTGAGTCGAATTAGTTGGTTTAAGTGCACCGTGAACTATACGGTTAGCACAAGTACGTACTATTAGAAATGAGTACTACACGGACCGCTATACCTTCTTCGGACATATATTACACTTCTACAGAATCAATGATGCTTTATATGTATCATCAGTAAAACAGTAATAGAATTAGGAAGCGTCGTGAAAATAGGGGAAAATTCCGAAGATACGAGACGAGATTTGATCTAAATCCTCTCATCTGAAACCGAATATGTCATGTAACTATGTTCAACACGTTTTCCAAGATCGACTACGCTGCATTTCCAGGGAAAAACCTGAACAATAGTAAACAATTCCCAACCTTTAATACTTCAAAATATGTTTTTGCCTTAGCTTTAATCAGTGTTACCATTTGTTACATAAGTTTAGAATCTTCTACCAGAATCTTGGACTGTGGTCTAGAAAATAGGTAGGGTAATGTTTCTGAAAGTTCTAGAGACGTGGTCCCAAATTCGGACATTCTGTCTACCGGGTGTGGTGAAGTATTTGAAATCTCGTTATCAAGAATGGGATTAACGTAAGTGTATGGATTACCATTTCTCCTTGCTGAAGCTGCCTGTTGGAGCATAGAAGCAGAACCAACTGAATCGGCAGATCCCATGATTTCTATATCCATCCGACTTCTACTTTTGTACAGTTCTAAATCTTCTTCCTCTCTCATTCTTTCTATTTCCTTGTCTCTACGTGCTAGTCCGTACTGTACGTGTGTATAGTACAGAACAAAATTGCTCACTATGATCGGAACTGTGAAGGCGATCATGAGAAGCCCCGCAACAGCACAACACGATCCAATAAAAAACCCAGCTGGCGATTGTGGATACATATCACCGTAGCCAACAGTTGTCATGGTAACGACGCTCCACCAAAATCCTACAGGGATGTTGTTGAATATCCCATCTGGCTCAACGAAGTGAACCAAACTTGCAAAAACAACCATTCCTATCAGTAAAAAAACACACATCAATAACAACTCATTAAAGCTAGCCCTAAGTGTATACAACAAGATCCATAATCCTGGAACATGGCGAATAAGTCTAAAAATCCTGAACAGTCTAAGAATTCTTAAAATAAATAACATTTCCATAATTGCTACTCCACTTTCTGTCTGATGCTGATCGCTAACTAAGAAAATAAGTTCTACATAATCTGGAGCAAACGCCAAAAAATCAACAATATTTTGATGAGCTCTTAAGAAGTTGAGTTTACTAGGAGAACACATTAAACGTGTAAGGTACTCAAGAGTGAAGAAGATGAGGCAGATAAGGTCCATAATGATGAGCGCTGGATGAGGTAGTTCTTCATCTCCCCAATCTTTGCTTTTGTTGTTGTTATCGTTGTAATCAAATGTTAAACTGTTATCGCAATTGTGACCATACGTATACCTGGTTATAGCTCTTTTAATTCTGTTGTTAGTTCTGTTGTTAGTTCTGTTGTTAGTTCTGTTGTTAGTTCTATACACGATTTCCTTAAAAAGAACATCAGCCACAGTTGATGCAGAACTACTGTTAGTTCGCGGTGTTGGATGATGCAGATGTTCTGTTGAGTTCTGAGTTGAGTTCTGAGTTGAGTTCTGAGTTGAGTTCTGAGTTGAGTTGGAAACAATCTTTGTCCATTGAATCGATTGTAAGCTGAAGAGATTGTAGAAGGTTGCAAAATCTGTCATCTCCTTAGCCTTGACTTTGAAGGTTGGGTGCGTCTCCGCACAAAATGAAAATATGGAAATGAAGACAAATATTATTGACACCCAGGCGTATATCTGGAAAAAAATAATAATAATATGTAGGTTACATATGTGTAACATTTGTTGGTTGGTTGCTGATCAAGCGGTCATTTGGGGGCATTCCTTTTGACCGTATTTTTAAAAAAAAATATTTGTAACATTTAAAAAAAAAATCTATAGATTAAAGTGGCGCAGAATCTGTAAAACAAATACATGTATGGGATTTTTTGTTAGAGCTTTTGTATCTCCACGGTGTCTGTTTTTTTTTCGTTTTTGTTAGAGCTTTTGTAGCTTCACGGTGTCTGTTTTTTTTTTTTTTTTCGTTTTTGTTAGAGCTTTTGTAGCTCCACCGTGTCTGTTTTTGTTAGAGCTTTTGTAGCTCCACGGTGTCTGTTTTTTTTCGTTTTTGTTAGAGCTTTTGTATCTCCACGGTGTCTGTTTTTTTTTCGTTTTTGTTAGAGCTTTTGTATCTCCAGGGTGTCTGTTTTTTCCGTTTTTATTAGAGCTTTTGTATCTCCACGGTGTCTGTTTTTTCAGTTTTTGTTAGAGCTTTTGTATCTCCACGGTGTCTGTTTTTTTTGTTTTTGTTAGAGCTTTTGTATCTCCACGGTGTCTGCTTTTTCCGTTTTTGTTAGAGCTTTTGTATCTCTACGGTGTCTGTCTTTTCCTTTTTTGTTAGAGCTTTTGTATCTCCACGGTGTGTTTTTTCAGTTTTTGTTAGAGCTTTTGTATCTCCACGGTGTCTGTCTTTTCCTTTTTTGTTAGAGCTTTTGTATCTCCACGGTGTCTGTTTTTTCAGTTTTTGTTAGAGCTTTTGTATCTCCACGGTGTCTGTTTTTTCAGTTTTTGTTAGAGCTTTTGTATCTCCACGGTGTCTGTTTTTTTGGTTTTTGTTAGAGCTTTTGTATCTCCACGGTGTCTGCTTTTTCCGTTTTTGTTAGAGCTTTTGTATCTCCACGGTGTCTGTCTTTTCCTTTTTTGTTAGAGCTTTTGTATCTCCACGGTGTGTTTTTTCCTTTTTTGTTAGAGCTTTTGTATCTCCACGGTGTCTGTTTTTTCCTTTTTTGTTAGAGCTTTTGTATCTCCACGGTGTCTGTTTTTTCCGTTTTTGTTAGAGCTTTTGTAGCTCCACGGTGTCTGTTTTTTCCGTTTTTGTTAGAGCTTTTGTAGGTCCTCGGTGTCTGTTTTTTCCGTTTTTGTTAGAGCTTTTGTAGGTCCTCGGTGTCTGTTTTTTCCGTTTTTTTTCAATTAATAATATTCATATTCATAACCCGTCAGGGTTGTAGGTGTGCCACACTGGAGACATCAGGGTTATAGGTTTGCCACACTGGAGACATAAGCACAAAAATCTCTATAAACAACGGTTTCCTCAACAATTTGGAAGAGTGTAGAAAAATCGTGCAAAGACTATTCCTTGATGTTATCAATCCAGTATTTTCTCTAACCTCTTCTTTTCCTTCTACCCCAAAGCATGCCTATCTCGTTATATGTCCAAAACAAACACACACGTTTACTTCGTTTCTCCACTTCCTAAAGTTATTCTTGACAATCTGCTAGTTTGTTTATTTGCTGCCTGACATATATATTTCTCTTATGTTCTATAATATATATTTCTCTTATGTTCTATAATATATATTTCTCTTATGTTCTATAATATATATTTCTCTTATGTTCTATAATATTGCTCATTATATTTTTAGGACAGAGAAAATCTTGGATCTCTTTAATTAAAGTCACCTGGACTAATGGAGAATCATTCCTCTAAAGTAATGTAAACTATATTCTGTTACACAACAGCAGTTTGTTAACCAGCAGGAGCTTAATAATATTAACCAACAAGAGTTTAAGAATGTTAACCAACAGGAGTTGAGAATTATAACAAATAGGAATAGGTGAATGTTAACCAACAGGAGTTTGTTTAAGAATGTTAACCAACAGGAGTTTGAGAATGTTAAGCAACATAATTTTGTGAATGTTAACCAACAGAAGTTTATTAAACAACAGTATTTTGTGAATGTTAACCAACAGAAGTTTATTAACCAACAGTATTTTGTGAATGTTAACCAACAGAAGTTTATTAACCAACAGTATTTTGTGAATGTTAACCAACAGGAGTTTATTAACCAACAGTATTTTGTCAATGTTAACCAACAGGAGTTTATTAACCAATAGTATTTTGTGAATGTTAACCAACAGGAGTTTATTAACCAACAGTATTTTGTGAATGTTAACCAACAGAAGTTTATTAACCAACAGTATTTTGTGAATGTTAACCAACAGGAGTTTATTAACCAACAGGAGTATGAGAATGAACACAAAAGAATAGGCGCAAGTATCGAGTATATCAACTCAAGAAGAATATATCCTCTTTCGTATCTATGGCTGGGAGTCAAGCGTGGTGATGCAAGAAACCAACGGAATTTATCAATCAAAGGAAGAGTTATCAAGCAACACAGAACCACTCGTCAGTTACCACATGCAGAAGGACATACTAAATATAAGATCGGAACATTCAGTTACCACATGTGGAAGTAAATATACTGAAATATAAGATCGGAACATTCAGTTACCACATGTGGAAGTAAATATACTAAATATGAGATTGTAGCACGTATAAATTTGTCCGGAGTGTCATGATGATGATCTGACGACTAAATAACTAAAGAATAACTTTGATAAAAACAGACTGACCTTGGCAACTCTTGATGAACTTGGGTCTTGTAACAGTGTCCAGATTTTTAACTGGTATCCCTTCCATCGTGTGCCTTCACTATTTTCCAGTTTTGTCTGTGAGGAACGAACATCCAACTTAATATTATTCTTATGAATTGTAAGAAAAAAAAACCCAGTATCAATGAATAGCTCGTATTTACCTATATCTTCCAAAACGAGGTATATTTATTAGAGATATTTATTGAGATGAAGTTAAGACTCTAGATGGCGATGATTGTCAAGGCAAGACTGAATGTGATATGGACAAGCAAGATCAGTATTACAGTAAAGATCAATCTATTCAAATCGCTAGAGCTAAGTATCACTTTTATATGGATGTGAAAGTTGGACACTCAATGCAGACACAGAAAGAAGGATTCAAGTTTTTGAAAACAATTGTTACAGACTTTTGTTAAGAATTAGTTATATAGACCACAAGTAAAATATATATATATTTGTGAATATATTCGTGCGACAGCAAATAAACACACTTTCAGAATATCAGGAACCTCTTTTGGGCCGTGGTGAAATGATGTAAACTTGTTTGGTTTGAACATGTAACAAGACACAACTGTCTAAAACTATTTTGCAAGGAACAGTCGAGGGTGGAAGGATGAGAGGAGGAAAAATGATCCTTGATTGATAACATCAAGTAATGGTCTGGGCGTGATTTTTCTACACTCATCCGAATGTCTGAGAATGGAGATGTTTGAAGAGTTTCTTGTGCTGATGTACCAAGTGTGACACCCCTACGACACTGACAGGTTATGCTGATGTACCCAGTGTGACACCCCTACGACACTGACAGGTTATGCTGATATACCCAGTGTGACACCCCTAGGATTCTGGCAAGTTATGGGTCGTATTATTTATTTATCAGAAATGAACAACTTTTATGTCGACGAGTCAAGTACACAATTGGTTCTGTGAGTTTGGGCAAGAAAACGTTTTTAAACGTTCTTTGAAATTTTTTAAAACTATTCTATTGTTAATTCTCTCATACTTTCGAAAATATTCTTAATATTTGTGAGAAGGCTGTGTTTAAAGTCACATATTATGTTGTGATGATGATTCAATCCCTTTCGCTGTGAGCAGGAAGCTCTTGGCAGCCCATAGTATTATTTTGTTAACGGACATTTTTCTTTGCCTTTTTCTTCTGTCTTTCGCTTATTGCTTTTGTGCGTGACATACTGATTGTTGTGCGTGACATACTGATTGTTGTGCGTGACATACTGATTGTTGTGCGTGACATACTGATTGTTGTGCTGCGCCTGCTGGTTGGTTGTCACTTTCTACAGCACCTTCACTTCCTAGGCAGACAGTTGTTGTGCTGGATTATAGGAGGGCTTGGCCAGTCATAGCTTTCACTTTCTACAGCACCTTCACTTCCTAGGCAGACAGTTGTTGTGCTGGATTATAGGAGGGCTTGGCCAGTCATAGCTTTCACTTTCTACAGCACCTTCACTTCCTAGGCAGACAGTTGTTGTGCTGGATTATAGGAGGGCTTGGCCAGTCATAGCTTTCACTTTCTACAGCACCTTCACTTCCTAGGCAGACAGTTGTTGTGCTGGATTATAGGAGGGCTTGGCCAGTAATAGCTTTCACTTTCAGTTGGATGAACTAAGCGCCATGCTTCGTTGACAGAATTTTGAATCGATAGAATCACAGAGATAAATGGCCAGTGATAGAAATTACCCAATCTCTTGTCGTTTCCAAAGTCTAACATGAAAAGTGTGCACCATATCCTGGATTTGCTACAACTGAGATGACACCTCGGGATATCCAAGAGTTACCACACCTGAGGTCATACCATGGGATATCCGGGATTTACTACAACTGAGATAATACCATGGGATAGCATCCTTAGTCGCGTCCTATGACATATATGGCAGATGTAAATGTTATTGTTATTGCTCCCATTTAGAGTTCCTGTATTACACCTGTAATTTAGACTGAAGAAGATTGAGATGAAGGTCTGTTGAAGATAGTTTTCTGTTTCTCTTCTGGGATCGTTCTCTCACTCCCGTTGGCTTGCAGGATGTAATCCAGAGAACAGAATGTATTTTTATTGTTTGCAGTTTGACTGTGATAGCTGCGACATACATCCGACTTCAGCTTGAATTTTATGTAACTTTTATCAATTAGATGATACAACCGCATTTACCCTAGCACTAACCTATATTTGCAGTGTGCACTTCACAGAACATTGTCATCACTGCCACTATGTAAGCCTCTCGGTTCTCTGCAAGATGCCAAGCCTCTTTCAGTTTTATGTTCAGAAGCTCTTCGATATACTGTTCCTATCGTAGTCTTGGTCTGCCTCTTGTTCTCTTTCCAGGAACTTTTCCCTCCATGATTAATCTTTCTAAACCCTATCACTTTCCAGGAATTTTTATCTCCATGATTAATCTTTCTAAACCCTAGCACTGTCGAGGAACCTTTTCCTCCATGATTAATCTTTTTAAACCCTAGCACTGTCGAGGAACCTTTTCCTCCATGATTAATCTTTCTAAACCCTAGCACTGTCGAGGAACCTTTTCCTCCATGATTAATCTTTCTAAACCCTAGCACTGTCCAGGAACTTTTCTCTCCATGATTAATCTTTGTAAACCCTAGCACTTTCCAGGAACTTTTCTCTCCATGATTAATCTTTCTAAACCATAGAGCTTACAGAGAAGGTATAAACGGTTGTTAACCTACCCTATTGAACATGTAGACACATCAATCTATCTTTATTTTTTTCACTATAGTGATTTTCGTGGCAGTATTTACGTGTATCAATTTGCCATTGCTGTCTGAACTGTCTGTAGCACAATTGCCTTGTGTAGGAGTTGAACGTTGAACCTGGCCACCGCAGAGCTTAAAAATGGTTGGTAACATAATCTATTCAGAACATAGCGATCAGTTGTGACCATCGATGGTCTTCTGTAGTTAGCTGTCTGATCATTATCATGTCACTCCGGACAAGTCCATGTGTGCTCTCATCTCACATTCAGCAAGTCCTTGTACGGCATGTGATAAGACCTCTCGAAAGAAAATAATCATAACCAAGAATTGTATGTCATTACTTAGTTCATGTTCTTATTATGTCCGTGCAATTCGTTGGTAGATCTTGACGTTATTTTGGTAGGCGACTCCAAGTATATAAATAGTGACCAATTAGAATCACGACAACAATCATACGTCACGAATAAATGTTTGTTTACGTTCTGTTAAGATGTCTATATTGGAGCACGGACATGGATCAGTCCAGTATTTTAGGAATCAATCTTCTCGGTGATTGTTTATGATCAGTAGGTTACCCTTACTTTCTGAACGGTCCAGAATGCACAGTTGCCTGTGGTTTAAATTTAACATGTCATTATGACTGTCCGAGACATCTAATACATCTTTCCTCCACATACAATGGTAAACATGAGATTTAGGGTGACATTCCGCCACATACCCTGGTAGACAAGAGGTTTAAGTGACATCTCTCCTCCACATAGGCTGGTAGACATGAGGTTTAAGTGACATATCTCCTCCACATAGCCTGGTAGACATAAGATTTAAGTGACATCTCTCCTCCACATAGCCTGGTAGACATAAGATTTAAGTGACATCTCTCCTCCACATAGCCTGGTAGACAGGAGGTTTAAGTGACATCTCTCCTCCACATAGCCTGGTAGACAATCGGTTTACGTGACATGTTTCCGCCACATAGCCTGGTAGACACGAGGTTTACGTGACATCTCTCCTCCACAAAGCCTGGTAGACAAGATGTTTAAGTGACACTAAAGTCACGCTAATGTAAGATGTTTAAGTGACACTAAAGTCACGCTAATGTAAGATGTTTAAGTGACACTAAAGTCACGCTAATGTAAGATGTTTAAGTGACACTAAAGTCACGCTAATGTAAGATGTTTAAGTGACACTAAAGTCACGCTAATGTAAGATGTGTATGACCAAATGGCACATATATAACAGCTATCAAACAGTAAAATCCATTCTTCGGATGACGTGGAACATATTTGCAGGGATTTGAGATGGAACTAAAGAAAACAGAGATTTTTGGACATATTAGAAGACGTGACACCGTGTTGAGGACCTTATTTGAGGGTAGAGTCAAGGGAAGACCAGCAAGAGGTATGCAGAGATACATCTGGGAGCCAAATACCACACGATGAACAGGTTACCATTTAGCAATGTGCACCACCAAGGTAAGAGACAGAAGATGTTAAGACTGATGGCAGCCAACTTTCATTGCGGAGACAGAATTTGATGCAGATGATAGTAATGAACTCAGTAAAGAAACAGAGGAAGCAGTACAGTGAACAGGAAAGCAGGATGTTAAGAAGCCATCTTGCCTGTTGTGTTGTTGAAAACTTCCTGTCATGTTCCAGTTTTTCCAGGGATCGACATTGTGTCTTCCAAGTGTTATACTGTGTCCAGCAGCACCTGGCTATGTCCATTTCTTCAATGCCCCAGAAGTCCAGCTCATTCTACAACCACAGGAGAGATAGCAAGTTTTAAAAAATGAATTTTATTTGATAAATTAATTCTGTCAATCTCATGGGAAGGAACTGCCAGAGTAGCATCTTTCGAGTTTCGTACACATGTACAACTTAACAATTACATGAGAAAAATACCAAAATAATACACTCTGGTCTGCTAGCTGTGCACTCATCAATAACATAATATGGGCTGCTAGCTGTGTACAACGATAAAACAACCTGGGCTGCTAGCTGTGTACAACGATAAAACAACCTGGGCAGCTAGATGTGTACAACGATAAAACAACCTGGGCAGCTAGATGTGTACAACGATAAAACAATATGGGCAGCTAGATGTGTACAACGATAAAACAACCTGGGCAGCTAGATGTGTACAACGATAAAACAACCTGGGCAGCTAGATGTGTACAACGATGAAACAACCTGGGCTACTAGCTGTGTACAACGATAAAACAACCTGGGCAGCTAGATGTGTACAACGATAAAACAACCTGGGCAGCTAGATGTGTACAACGATAAAACAACCTGGGCAGCTAGATGTGTACACCGATAAAACAACCTGGGCTACTAGCTGTGTACAACGATAAAACAACCTGGGCAGCTAGATGTGTACAACGATAAAACAACCTGGGCTGCTAGCTGTGTACAACGATAAAACAACCTGGGCAGCTAGATGTGTACAACGATAAAACAACCTGGGCTGCTAGATGTGTACAACGATAAAACAACCTGGGCAGCTAGATGTGTACAGCGATAAAATAATCTGGGCTGCTAGCTGTGTACAACGATAAAATAATCTGGGCTGCTAGATGTGTACAACGATAAAATAATCTGGGCTGCTAGATGTGTACAACGATAAAATAATCTGGGCTGCTAGATGTGTACAACGATAAAATAATCTGGGCTGCTAGATGTGTACAACGATAAAATAATCTGGGCTGCTAGCTGTGTACAACGATAAAACAACCTGGGCAGCTAGATGTGTACAACGATAAAACAACCTGGGCAGCTAGATGTGTACAACGATAAAACAACCTGGGCTACTAGCTGTGTACAACGATAAAACAACCTGGGCAGCTAGATGTGTACAACGATAAAACAACCTGGGCTGCTAGCTGTGTACAACGATAAAACAACCTGGGCAGCTAGATGTGTACAACGATAAAACAACCTAGGCTGCTAGATGTGTACAACGATAAAACAACCTGGGCAGCTAGATGTGTACAGCGATAAAATAATCTGGGCTGCTAGCTGTGTACAACGATAAAATAATCTGGGCTGCTAGATGTGTACAACGATAAAATAATCTGGGCTGCTAGATGTGTACAACGATAAAATAATCTGGGCTGCTAGATGTGTACAACGATAAAATAATCTGGGCTGCTAGATGTGTACAACGATAAAATCATCTGGGCTGCTAGCTGTGTACAACGATAAAATAATCTGGGCTGCTAGCTGTGTACTCATTCTTACGAAACGTTTTAAAAATGTCCCTCACTGGATTAAGACCGTATTTAGTAAATACCTTTGTGCAGGAAGTAAACATTCGTAACATTTTTGATTATTATGGTGATTTTCTTTGGTCACTATTTATTTACTCTGAGTAGCATGTCACAAGAGCCAATACCTCATGAAACGAAATGTAAGGAAATGCTCATAAATCAGCCTTTCAGGTGATATTTACGTTTTATACAGTAAAAGATTTTACTGGAGTCTGGTCACTGCTGGATGGTGTAAGACACATGATCCTCTCTCCAAGGTATTTTATATATATTATAA
This sequence comes from Meghimatium bilineatum, assembly GCA_034231615.1. NCBI lineage: Eukaryota > Metazoa > Mollusca > Gastropoda > Stylommatophora > Philomycidae > Meghimatium > Meghimatium bilineatum. Next base: position 1,716,824 of record CM067304.1, read on the forward strand.
CAAAACCTGTGTGGAACAAAACAATAGCCCACAAACACAAGCATATATCACACAAACTAATGCATATATCACACAAACTAATGCATATATCACACAAACTAATGCATATATCACACACAGGCAATGTCAATGGGTATGAGTTCATGGACCATTGGATCAGCAAACAACCAATAATAAATTAATGCTGCATTTAAAAAAAAGAATTATGAAAATACATGAACTATCATCTAATTTATAGCACAGTAATGTGAAAAGATTTGACTGACATTAAATTTACTTAATTGTATTCCGGTTACACCATATGTACTCCATCGCTCTAAACGAAGTGGCACGATGTCTTCTAAGAGAACCACTAATATCACGTAACTCCATAGATTCAACCGATAATCCCAAGGTGGATGCTAAGCTGCAGGAATGTGAGAATGAATAAATATAGACTAGATAATTCCAAGGGGGATTCAGAAAATAATATATCAATTTTCTAAACAGGTCATGAAGTGTAGTAATCGAACCAGAGACCTTTTGAGGATAAAAAGAACGGGTTAGCACTACACTAGATAGATCCCCTAAAGGGTTGGTAAAAGTGTGTCTGCTCTAGATTTGCTGCAGCGTCAAAAAGATGATTCTGAACGCTTATGTATACAGAATGACAGCCATAGAAGTGCAACCAGGGTTGAAGGGAGAATATGTGCCTCGTCTTGAATTATAAGATCACATAACCAGCATCTGACTGAGACTTAGAGCCTGCATAGTTTGACAATAGAGTATGATAGGTAGTTAGTTATACTCTGTTCACTCTAAGAATAAAGTGGGCCATTGCCTCTAATTTGTTGTTGCAAGCAGAACGTATTAATGGATTGTTAAGTTCCCAATAATATTGTTTTTAAATTTCGTTTTCAAATATTTTTTAAATATTGTTTTTAATTATTTTTAAATGTTTTAAATAATATTGTTTCTACGCGACATTAACTGTTTAAAAATTGCTTGTTACCGCGGAGAAAAGTGTGAGGGGGGGGGGGGGGTATGTGTTTAGACCAACTTCATTCTTAAAGTGAACAGAGTTTGGTCAGTCGATGGATAATCATCACTGCATACAGGACACACACATAGGTGACTCTGCCTGAGTATATGCACAATAGCACGACGACTGACAGCTCTAGTTATCTACTTGTTCACAAATATTCTTTGTTGGTCTGTAATAATGTTCAATTATTATCATTCGATATTTATTTCAACTGCTGTTCCTTTATTATGTTCCTTTATTCTGTTCCTTTATTCTGGGCATGGGCAAGAAATCACCTTCATTAATTTTGTTTTATCATGAAATTGTGTCAGCGCAATACATTGCCCTGTCATTCGATACATTGCCCTGTCATTCGATACATTCGCAGATCCTGCCAGCCTATCAGCTCTCTCATTACCTTGAACACCTCAGTGCCTAGAACACACACGCAGTTGCTGCTGTGGGCTACAAATTTGCATGATGTACTGTACGACACACGAACTTTCTGCTCTGAGCCACAAACGTACCTGATGTGTTGTACCACACACGTACTTGATGCTCTGGGCCACAGTCTTACCTGATGTACTGTACCACACATTTACCTGATGTACTGTACCACACATTTACCTGATGTACTGTACCACACATTTACCTGATGTACTGTACCACACATTTACCTGATGTACTGTACCATACACATACTTGCTGCTCTGGACTACAAACTCACCTGATGCACTGTACCACACATTTACCTGCTGTTCTGAATCACACACTTACCTGCAGAGCTGGACCACACACTTACCTGCAGAGCTGGACCACACATGTTCGTGGGTATATGAAGATCCCCGGTCCTGAGAAAGTTTAGAATTGAACCAAAAGCGGCTGGATCCCTGTCAAAGAAATAATCCCCTCTGGATTTTCGATAGTACATCTCCAATTTATCTCTCGCGTGGAAGACTGGAGTCCGCAGTCGTCTCAATGTAGATCTGTATGTCTCAAAGATCTGACCACCGACGTTAATAATAATAGTATCTCGTGGGTACTTATGTCTCTTTTTGTGTCTCTTACTTCCATGTCCGTATTCATGGTTTGGATTAGGCTGTTTATAGCTACATTCTGTTTGTATTTGTCCACATTCGTTAGATTTTTCAAACTGATTCTTTTTTCTATCGCAAGAGCTATGTATACCGTCACACTGCTTATATGTGCCTCCACACTGGTTATGTATACCTCCACACTGGTTATGTATGCCTCCACACTGGTTATGTTTACCGTTTCCCACAGGCTCATTGATAACACACTGGTTATGTTTACCGTTTCCCACAGGCTCATTGATAACACACTGGTTATGTTTACCGTTTCCCACAGGCTCATTGATAACACACTGGTTATGTTTACCGTTTCCCACAGGCTCATTGATAACACACTGGTTATGTTTACCGTTTCCCACAGGCTCATTGATAACACACTGATTGAAATTGACTTCGTGCTGGCTCTGTTCTTCAACAAAATAGTTTATTTTACGCTGGTACTTGTAATGTTTACCGTCACACATAATACGTTTTTCGTCACACTGGGTATGTTGTCCGTTACACTGGTTGTGTTGTCTGTTACACTGCTGACAATTCCCGGTACGTGGGTCATTTCCCCCGTCATACTCGTTATGTATTTCGTGACATTCTCTATTTACCTGGCACTGACTACATTTACCGTCTGAAATATTATTTTCATTAAAGCAGGGGGCATATTTACATTCAATGTTTATCTCTTGACCGTCACGTGAATTGTGTATACATTCATAAGAAATATTTTCACAGTCAGACGCGTTATGTTGACTTTCAATTTGATTATTTATGCAGTCATATGAAAAGTCATTTTTGCAGTCACTTGCAATGTGGTGACTGGTTTGCGCGTTATGTTTGTGTTTCTCACAATGCGCATTAATATCGTTATTGTTATTGTTGCATTTGTATAACTCTGAAACTGGTGAGTTCCGTGAAGAATTTATGCCGATGCCTGAAGACGGATAATTCTGAGAGCTAAAAACTGATGTTTGTTTATTGTATAAATTCTGATTGGAAGTGTATATTTCATTCTCAGCTTCATCTATTTCGTCATCATCATCTGACTGTAGAAGGGAACATCGAAGTCTGTTATGGTAATATAAATGTTCTCTCAATTCATCATCATCATCTTGTTCCTCGTCGCTTTCAGCAAGTAAACATAGAGAGACTGTTTTTCTCTTGAGGTAATGGCTTCTATGTTCACTCAGAGTTTTATGTACACTCAAGTCCAGAGCATTTTGATTAAAGGATTGCCGACGCTGTAGAATAGTGAAAATAATATATTTAGAGGATGATTAATAAATTACGTCTACAATTCGGAGGGAGAGGGGGATCTGAAAGAGTGATGTTTATTAAAAAGGTGGGGGTTGACAGAAATTGACGTCAACAATGCTGTTTTTACTGAAGCGGAGATCTAGCCACCTATAAACATGTTCGGTGTCCTAAGACAATGACCAAAACCAACCTATAGTGGTCATCCCATGCCCGAGATGTACAATGATATGTGCAGCTGAACATGGCTTATTAGCCATCGACGAGTTCGTAGTCAAGGACATAGTTCTAACTGAATTTAAAAATTGTATGTAACAAACAGACATCAATTACCTATGTCTGATGTGTCGGGCTATTGATGCAAATAAAGCGGTAAAACAACGCATTTCCATTCTCTAGACTACACCTTGCTGGTAATCATCTAGTACTATTGTCCTGCTACAAGAGAGATCCAGCGGGAGTTTGAGAATGTCCTGCTACAAGAGAGATCCAGCGGGAGTTTGAGAATGTCCTGCTACAAGAGAGATTCAGCGGGAGTTTGAGAATGTCCTGCTACAAGAGAGATTCAGCGGGAGTTTGATAATATCTTGCCACAAGAGAGATCCAGCGGGAGTTTGAGAATGTCCTGATACAAGAGAGATCCAGCGGGAGTTTGATAATATCTTGCTACAAGAGAGATCCAGCAGGAGTTTGAGAATGTCCTGATACAAGAGAGATCCAGCGGGAGTTTGATAATATTTTGCTACAAGAGAGATCCAGCGGGAGTTTGATAATGTCCTGATACAAGAGAGAGATCCAGCGGGAGTTTGATAATATCTTGCTACAAGAGAGATCCAGCGGGAGTTTGATAATGTCCTGCTACAAGAGAGATCCAGCGGGAGTTTGATAATATCTTGCTACAAGAGAGATCCAGCGGGAGTTTGATAATGTCTTGCTACAAGAGAAATCCAGCGGGAGTTTGATAATGTCCTACTACAAGAGAGATCCAGCGGGAGTTTGAGAATGTCCTGCTACAAGAGAGATCCAGCGGGAGTTTGAGAATGTCCTGCTACAAGAGAGATCCAGCGGGAGTTTGAGAATGTCCTGCTACAAGAGAGATCCAGCGGGAGTTTGAGAATGTCTTGCTACAAGAGAGATCCAGCGAGAGATTGAGAATGTACGCTGAAGAAAAAGAAGAAATGGACATCATCATCATGTGATGGACAAACAACAGACATATGTAGGTGTAATTGTCCTCTCCGACCCACACCTCCTTCAAATTCCTTTACCATAAAATTACTGTCAACATTGTTGTATGAAACCCCAAGAATTATGACCGATTAGCACTTTCTTCCCAATATGTAAGTACATATTGTTGTTTCTTCATACGCAAAATAATAACTCTTAGCGGTGCACATGATTTTCAGAAGATACCTCATACTCGTAGGGGATACAACTACTGTCAATACCATCTTATTTCCTCAATATAAACTTCACTAGAATAAAGTGAACAGATTGTGTATGTTTAGTAACTACCACGCCGGCAAAGTTGCATGTGGGTCCCGTCCATGTTACCAGTGTAATTGGAATCGGCTCATAAAATAGAAAATACCGCTTAGATGTGTTTAGTTATAATCGGTAACTAAACGTGACTTTGAAACAACTCACTTCAAACTAGGTGCATGTGTATGTTGTTACAAAATACGTGAGATTGATTATGTGAATAAATTAACAGTTATTACGTAGTTAAAGAGTAATTAGTTTACTGAGAGAAATATATGTTGGGGGACAACCATACGCTATGCGTACGGGAAAGCTGGGGCATGACCGTCTTAGTTACAAGTCCTACTGGCAAATAAGATATCATGCATTCTTAATGACACATTTGTTTTTCCCCGTAATTTTCATTGGTAAGTATGATTGTACCTTGTGTGACAGCCAATGAAAATCAAGGGAATTGTGAAATGAGTCATTTTAGATGGCCAGATCACTCATGTGATGCCGGGACCCGAAAGGGAACCCAGAATAGTAACACTGTTACCAGCCATGTATGTCGTAAGAGGTGACTAAGGATTTTTTAGGAGTGGAGTTCTCAAACTAGATTTTGCAAATCTGCAAAAATAACTAACAATCAATAACTAACAATCATTAACTAACAATCAATAACTAACAATCAATAACTAACAATCAATAACTAACAATCAATAACTACTATATTGATTATGCCAAAATATGACTAGATTTTCTGCAACTTACCTTAAATATCGATCGTCCATCAGCTTTGTTGTATGAGACCGCGGACGGGGAAGCAGATACAAACATATTTCTTTGGTGATTCTTCGCCCTTTCTGTACTTCAATTCTTAAATGAAGTGAGTTATTAGTTCCTGATTTATCTGAATTTTTTAACACTGAAACCACAAATGTTGTTCTACCAGGATATATTATTGAATTGTATCTTTATGTACAGCGTCTCCACTAAATAAATGCCAGTTGACTCTTTCTATTTGGCCAACTCTTCGAAGAAATATCTCTTTTCTTGTTAAAATTGTAACGAAAAACAAGTCTATGTATGAGTTCAGATTATTCATTGTCTTCGAAATATAGTTCACATAATGTTATACATTTTTACGTAGAATTGGCGAATTTAGATAATATTTATTCAATCATTTTTATTCGGTTTCTAATCCACACGTAATTATTGATCTATAATCTATCAATCCGTAACCTGCGAGGGTAGTAATGATACCACACTGCTCTCATCAAGACACAGATTCCTGCAGCGATTTCTGTCTTTAACAATGTGGAAGGTGAGGAAAAATATTGTATTGTTAGGCCCTTGATGTTTAATATACGTGCTTTAATTTGGACATCTTTGCTTCTTCTACCCGCGAATGTTCCCTACAGTTCTGTTTTTGACAAGCAATCATGTCACATCACAACACACCCAAGTCATGCAAGTTTTTTTTGGAGAAAATTATACAGTCATATGTATGTATTAAAACCCGTAGATAAAGAAAAAAGGGGGGGGGTGGTTATTCAACACCTTCCACATATGATTTGAGAACATCACTTTGTGACCAGGAATTTATCCAAAAAGCTGGTAAAAACTCCACTCCATTTCACGATGTTGCAAACAAGGGTCACTACAAGAAAATGAAGGAATTACGCATGCAAAAGTGAACATTAGCGTAATATCCTGCCCCTACAGAGCGAGTCATATGACGGCCAAGGTAATGAGTTCGATCTCCACCACAGGCAATTGTGCATCCCGACCGTTCAGAAATCAATGGCAAACTACTGAACTATTTATATTGCCTAGAAGCAAATCACTACCGCTAAAAAACTGTTGTAATGATGGCTACCTCCTGAATAGGGATACACTACCAAAAACTGTTGTAATGATGGCTACCTCCTGAATAGGGGTACACTACCAAAAACTGCTGTAATGATGGCTACCTCCTGAATAGGGGTACACTACCAAAAACTGCTGCAATGATGGCTACCTCCTGAATAGGGGTACACTACCAAAAACTGCTGTAATGATTGCTACCTCCTGAATAGGGATACACTACCAAAAACTGCTTTGAAGTGAAGACTATCTACGACCTTTGAACTCATCGTGTATTTACTTTCTATGTTTCACTTATTCTACGATTGTCAGTGAATGTCGGCACAAAGTGCACACAAAGTTGCCAATGAAATCCATGGAAAAAGTCAAATGCGTCGCTTTAGAAGGAATATTCCCAGTGAACCAACTAGTCTTACATTGCCGATAACCTCTATCAATAAGGGAGGTAAAAGCATTTTTTAAGACGTAAAGCGTTCCAATGGACTTAAAAGAAGCGAAATAATTTTAGCCGTGTACTAAACACAAAAATACTAATTCAATCCTGCTTGCCGACCTAATAACTTTCTTGTCTTCACTGTAGAAAGACTCACCAACTAAGGACATATGGTATAAAGCACATAGCAAGGAGGTTATCCTGACAATTTTCAAAATGTTACATGCACACACAAAAACAACCTGATTTAACGCAGTATAAATATACCGTGTTGTATTACACAGCAACCATCGACAAATATTATACCTGTTAGCTCATTGAGATTCACCCTACTAAATTGAAACGTTTCAATTTGTTTCGCAATTTTCATTGGTCACTTTGTGTATATCGTGTGTCAACTAAAAATGACAATCGGGGGAAAAACAATTAAGTCAGTTCTGAAGGATGATTCCCAATGAGTCAGCAGGTCTTATATGTGACCATAGTCACGATTACACTCTATAGGCATCGCAATATACATTTCCCTGATACTCCATATGTTGGAGTAAAACTAACCTCAATTATTACAATATGGAGGTTGCGGCGAATGGACTACCAGAACTGTCGCCTCCACTATTTTCTGATGTTGTAAAGCTCTGAAATAACCTAATGGACCATCTTCCGTGGTTGAATGGAGCGTACCTCATCATGGGAGGTTACTGGCCAATCAATGTTACAGTATAAAACAGTTATCTTTTCCTCGCTTTTCTCTATCTCGATATGCTCGCTCAGTTTCAACGTCTGCGCCCGTGCCAAGATATGTGCTCGGTTCCTTCACTTTTCCTTGTAAGACGGTTTTGCAATGTGTAATTTAATCTGAATTTTCTTTGTTCTTTAATTTGTCTTTATCTTCTAGCGTGTTTTCATGTCTATATATTGTAATTTGTTTAAATCGCTAAGATTGGTGGGGGATGGTTGCATGGTTGGGGGTTTAATTTGACGTACATTCTGGCCAAATTCCTAGTATTAAAATTCGTGTAATGATGTGCTAAGTTGGGGGGTTTCATCCTCCAATCCCTCTCTTATATACGGGCTTGATGGCTATTCTGTGTGACTGCCCAAGACGGCTATCTGTGGTCCAATCTGATTTATTTGTTTTCACCCTGCAAACTCAGTGGCCCAAGTGGCAACATAGCGTTTAGCAACATAGCGTTTAACAACATAACGTTTAGCAACATAGCGTTTAGCAACATAACGTTTAGCAACATAGCGTTTAGCAACATAGCGTTTAGCAACATAACGTTTAGCAACATTACGTTTAGCAACATTACGTTTAGCAACACAGCGTTTAGCAACATAGCGTTTAGCAACATAACGTGTAGCAACATAACGTTTAGCAACATAACGTGTAGCAACATAACGTTTAGCAACATAACGTACTCTATTTGGATCATATGACTTCTCTGGAAGCAATATCATTATCCTAGAGAGTGTAAGGGGTTCACACAAAAATTCTAAATTGTGGGTTTGGAGTGCACGGATCCATCTGGTTGGGGGTGGGGTGGGGGAGAAATAAATGAATCTTTTTGGGAGATTGTATAATGTCATATTTAGAAATAAGGATGAACAAAGAAACCGCCAAGTACTTTAACTATCTAATATATATGTAGATTTTTTGTCCTAAAATGTGAGACTAGACAGAGAAATAGAAACACGGTGCCAGTAAGCAAACACAGGGACCTACCAACTTTCACCTTTGCTTCTTCATCCAAATATCAAGATAAAAATCAAAAGACATAATATCTACAATTTTTATACCAACATTCTGCTACCAATTTCAAACATGGTCTTTAACTGTATCGCAGCAGAGGAAAATCATTACATGTGAAACGGAGTGTGAAAAGAGCTGCAATGGTTACTAAACTAGATAAAAAAAGAAATGATGAAATTAAGAAAAGAGTTGGTATAATATCATGTATTGAACATATCGAAAGACAGCAAGTAAAACGTTTCGGTCAACTTATGAGAATGAACCCAAACAAAATACCAACAATAACATCACAAAATAATATATCTTCGGATGTAGAGCTGAGAGTAGACCAAGTAAACAGTGGATAGAAAACATTAAGATAAGATTGAACAAATAAGGACTCAACGCATCAAAGGGCATACATAAAGCTTTGAAAATATAGTTGAGGTTCCAACCTCTAATCTTAACGAGAATTGTGGATACTATCAAACACCATTCACCTGGGGAAAAACAATAGACAATAGACACTGTTCAATAGACAATATTCAATTCACAATAGAAACTATTCAATATATACTATTCAATAGACAATATTAATCGATAATATTCAATAGATAATATTCAATAGACAATATTAATCGATAATATTCAATAGATAATATTCAATAGATAATATTCAATAGATAATATTCAATAGATAATATTCAATATATAATATTCAATAGATAATATTCAATAGACAAAATTTAATAGACAATATTAAATAGATAATATTCAATAGATAATATTCAATAGACACTACAATAATATTCAATATTCAATAGACAATATTAATAGATAATATTCAATAGATAATATTAAATAGACAAAATTCAATAGACATTTTTCAATAGATAATATTCGATAGATAATATTCAATATACAATATTCAATAGACAATAGTCAATATTCAATAGACAATATTCAATAGACAATATTCAATAGACAATATTAAATAGACAATATTCAATAGATAATATTCAATAGATAATATTCAATATACAATATTCAATAGACAATATTAAATAGACAATATTCAATAGATAATATTCAATAGACAATATTCAATAGACAATATTAAATAGACATTAGACAATATTCAATAGATAATATTCAATAGACACTATGATAATATTCAATAGACAATATTAAATAGACAATATTAAATAGACAATATTCAATAGACAATATTCAATAGACAATATTCAATGGACAATATTCAATAGACAATATTCAATAAACAATAATCAATAGACAATATTCAATAGATAATATTCAATAGAAAATATTCAATAGATAATATTCAATAGACATTAGACAATATTCAATAGAGAATGCACAATGTTCAAAAGGCACAATATTCATTAGACAATAGACAGTAACAATAAGGAGAGTTGACAAATTGATCTCGTTGGCAAGTTAAGGTAATCAATAAATGTTTGTACCGTATCGGGACAATGGAAGAAAAGATTGAGAACTACTAATTTAAATGGCAGTCTTGCTATTATTAGTCTGTGTGCCTGCTGGTTATCAGGGTATTGAATGAACATAAACCTGCTGGTTAATAGGGTTTTAATCTATAGAAGGACCATATACCTGCTGGTTAATAGGGTTTTAATCTATAGAAGGACCATATACCTGCTGGTTAATAGGGTTTTAATCTATAGAAGGACCATATACCTGCTGGTTAATAGGGTTTTAATCTATAGAAGGACCATATACCTGCTGGTTAATAGGGTTTTAATCTATAGAAGGACCATAAACCTGATGGTTAATAGGGTTTTAATCTATAGAAGGACCATAAACCTGATGGTTAGGGTTTTAATCTATAGAAGGCATATAAACCTGCTAGTTAATAGTGTTTTAATCTATAGAAGGACCATAAACCTGATGGTTAATAGTGTTTTAATCTATAGAAGGACCATAAACCTGCTGGTTAATAGGGTAATTATCTATAGAAGGACCATAAACCTGCAAGTTTAAGTCTATAGAAAAAACATAAACCTGCAGGTTAGCAGAGTTTTAAGCTATAGAAGGTACATAAACTTGTAGGTTAACATGGTCTTAGTCAATAAAAGGAACATAAACCTGCAGGTAGCAGGTTTTAAGCTATAGAAGGAACATAAACCTGCGTTAGCAGAGTTTTTTTGAGCTATAGAAGGAATATAAACCTGCAGGTTAGCAGGGTTTAGTCTATAGGAGGACCTAATACGCAAGCTCAATCAATAAAGTGTTCAATTTTTTTCTCTGGAACCTCGAGAAACCAATGTTGCAAATGTCGGTGACTTGAATGTTACATGTACCAAGTCATCGAATGGATCACAGTTTTACTGCAAACCATCCCACCATGTTTTATAGTATCAAGTATCGACATGCATACCTTAAAATATTTGCTGGACTAGCCTGAGAACCTATTCGTCTAATGATAGTACTATGACACCCAATGACTAACTAGGACGGAAAAACACATATGGAGTTGAACCAACACGCCAAGTGTCTTCAGATACGCATCTAAATAACTCAACCATCTGTTCATCGAAGACGGATTGTGAAACAAAATATTGGCACCAATGAGCATCAACGCACATACTGATGGCTGGTAACTAGAAACAAACCCGATGCACCTGTTTACTGATGTCTGGTGTTCATTGGATTTTCTGGTGATAAGTGTTAGTCTTGGCAATCATTTAGTTTGTAGTTTTTAATACGCATAGCTGATAATTGAATAGAGAACACTACTGCCACTCGTTTAATATTTTAGCGTCAATGTTTTTGAAACGCTTGGAGTAAACAACCTAGCTTTTTACTGAACTGTGTTTGCAGCCATTAAGTAAAAGAAGAACCTTCTTTTAACATGATATATAACTTTACTGTTTTTCAAAGGTTCAAACGTTATTATATCGATTTAATGAACTCACTGTAGCAGAATTGAACTCCAACACGGCGGAGCTTAGAACAGGGTAATGAAGTTTTACTCTCTATCTATTGTCCTTTCTCTGCTCTTTCTGTGAGGCTTCGCAGGAATTAATGATGATCCGTTTTCGGGCACGTTTGACACGTATGACACGTTTGGTCGCTTGATAGGAAGTAATACTGTGCCTAGTCAGAATGTTGGTAACTCCTTCAATTCGCCTTATTTTTGGTCTTCCTCCGTATCTTGCTTTTCCTATTATCATGTCGAATGCTCTTGTCGCTCCATTGACCAATAAGGGTCATTATTTTCTCATTAAGGGAAAATAATTAGAGAACTTAAAATAAAGAGAACTTAATTCTCATTAAATTTCTGAACCATTTCAGTCTGTTTTTCAAAATATTTTACCACTGATGTTGTTCCAACAGTTCTTGTAATCTCTTCATTCCTCACATGATCTTTTCTGGTTCTGTTTTCTGCGACATTTCATTTCACACGTAGTAAGATTTCTCTAATTCTTCATTGGTTCAGAGGTGCTGTGAGAAACTCTCACTGCATACATGGACAGAGGGGTGTTGTGAGAGTTAGACACTCACTGCAGACATGGACAGAGGGGTGTTGTGAGAGTTAGACACTCACTGCAGACATGGACAACGGCTATAAAGTCAGAGACAGAACATGTAAATGATTGATCGCAGAAATAAAAAAAAGCCACAGGAACAAGATTACAAACAGCACACAGGAAGGTCATCTCCAGAGAACTCTTCTACCCTGATACTGCAAGGCAAACAAGGGATACAGTGTATAGATAGATAGATATACAACTAAAGTAAATTAATTAATATAATTGACATCTACAAACATACAACGACAGTAAACTAGTTAGCAGAGTTGTCATCTACACAATACAACTTGTTTACATGTACCACTCACTGCACTTGTTTACATGTACCACTCACTGCATTTGTTTACATGAACCACTCACTGCACTTGTTTACATGAACCACTCACTGCACTTGTTTACATGAACCACTCACTGCACTTGTTTACATGAACCACTCACTGCACTTGTTTACATGAACCACTCACTGCACTTGTTTACATGAACCACTCACTGCACTTGTTTACATGAACCACTCACTGCACTTGTTTACATGAACCACTCACTGCACTTGTTTACATGAACCACTCACTGCACTTGTTTACATGAACCACTCAGTGCACATGTTTACATGAACCACTCACTTCACTTGTTTACATGAACCACTCACTGCACTTGTTTACATGAACCACTCACTGCACTTGTTTACATGAACCACTCACTGCACTTGTTTACATGAACCACTCACTGCACTTGTTTACATGAACCACTCACTGCACTTGTTTACATGAACCACTCACTGCACTTGTTTACATGAACCACTCAGTGCACTTGTTTACATGAACCACTCACTGCACTTGTTTACATGAACCACTCACTGCACTTGTTTACATGAACCACTCAGTGCACTTGTTTACATGAACCACTCACTGCACTTGTTCACATGTACCACTCACTGCACTTGTTCACATGTACCACTCACTGCACTTGTTCACATGTACCACTCACTGCACTTGTTTACATGAACCACTCACTGCACTTGTTTACATGAACCACTCACTGCACTTGTTTACATGAACCACTCAGTGCACTTGTTTACATGAACCACTCACTGCACTTGTTTACATGAACCACTCAGTGCACTTGTTTACATGAACCACTCACTGCACTTGTTCACATGTACCACTCACTGCACTTGTTCACATGTACCACTCACTGCACTTGTTCACATGTACCACTCACTGCACTTGTTTACATGAACCACTCACTGCACTTGTTTACATGAACCACTCACTGCACTTGTTTACATGAACCACTCACTGCACTTGTTTACATGAACCACTCACTGCACTTGTTTACATGAACCACTCAGTGCACTTGTTTACATGAACCACTCACTGCACTTGTTTACATGAACCACTCACTGCACTTGTTTACATGAACCACTCACTGCACTTGTTTACATGAACCACTCACTGCACTTGTTTACATGAACCACTCAGTGCACTTGTTTACATGAACCACTCACTGCACTTGTTTACATGAACCACTCACTGCACTTGTTTACATGAACCACTCAGTGCACTTGTTTACATGAACCACTCACTGCACTTGTTTACATGAACCACTCACTGCACTTGTTTACATGAACCACTCACTGCACTTGTTTACATGAACCACTCACTGCACTTGTTTACATGAACCACTCAGTGCACTTGTTTACATGAACCACTCACTGCACTTGTTTACATGAACCACTCACTGCACTTGTTTACATGAACCACTCACTGCACTTGTTTACATGAACCACTCACTGCACTTGTTTACATGAACCACTCACTGCACTTGTTTACATGAACCACTCACTGCACTTGTTTACATGAACCACTCACTGCACTTGTTTACATGAACCACTCAGTGCACTTGTTTACATGAACCACTCACTGCACTTGTTTACATGAACCACTCACTGCACTTGTTTACATGAACCACTCACTGCACTTGTTTACATGAACCACTCACTGCACTTGTTTACATGAACCACTCACTGCACTTGTTTACATGAACCACTCACTGCACTTGTTTACATGAACCACTCACTGCACTTGTTGAATTAGAATTAGCTGAAACTATAATTTGTGTTTACATTTATGAGCCATGTTCTGAATCAAATATGTAGTCTTTTAAGAAATACAATCTTAGCCTCTGAATATATTGTTGGGCTCAAGCTAGTCTGTTGGTTATATGACGTTTAATAAGTCAAGTCAGTCTGTTGGTCATGTGGCAGTCTGTTGGTTATGTGGCGTCTAATAAGGATATGACCAGTGCCGGATTTACCTATAAGCTAAACAAGCTATATCTTAGGGCCCCCCAAATGTTTAAAAAAATATTTAACTATCTATATATTATTAATCGTTAAAGGTCCCCATATCTCAAATAGCTTAGTGCCCTATCAAGTCTACATCCGGCCCTGGATATGACTTATTATATGACTAATTTTTGCAAGCAAGAGGAGTGAAGTCTCTTTCACACAATGTTTGCGATATCAAGCCCAATGTATGACTTGCTGTCTGAGTTGTGTGTGGACGCGATTGTGCAGATGCATCAGTGCAATATGGCGATCGTGAACTAGTATTTACTCATGGTTGACCAGGTCTGACACAGTTATCGGTGGTACCTGTCGCTAGGAATAGTTGGTGCAGCCCTAAAATAGTGAACTGGTCATAATTGAAATGATTGGTCATTTCTCTGGTCGCCATTCCACTGAGCAGTACACGAGCTGATTGCTACTGCTCTCCTAACGTTAGTCTAAACATGAACAAGAAAAGAGTTACATACCTTCTTTCTGTAAAAACCAGATAATATCTTTACTCGCCTAAACTTCATTAACGCTTGTGGCAAATTTCAAACAGTTTTGACTTTTAACAGTCAAAATATGTTTAAATTCTGTTTTTAACGTAAAATAAGATAAATGCGAAAGAAACACCACATCAGCAAAGTAATGGGATCGCACGAACTTTATAACTTGCACGCGTTCTGTGTTGAAGAATGACTCACGTACATGAAGTATTTTAGCGTGACAGCACATCAAGTTTCCAATGTTTGTTTAATGGTTCCCATGTTATTAATTGTGCATCTACAAACAATCTAATCGGACCTCTACTTTATAGTATCTCAGATTGCATTACTTAATGGCAACATATATCAAATGTAGATTATAGTTCAGACTCCACATCCACGGCTGTACCAGATATAAACTTACCTGTTATCACACAAACTGTATATACAATTATTAAAATAGAAAGGTATAATGCTCTAAATTAACACAAACTGCATCCAAAATTAAGCAAATTGGAAGAGAATATAGTAATCTTCTGTCTTTCACGAAATGATTCCTGGTATTGTGAAGAATGTGGTTTTCGAGAGCAGTGAAGCACAACGCTACCTGAAGTAACATGTCTGATGTAACTGTGTTTATGAATACACTTACTGCTCACTGCAATTCTTCCCTGCGCTTAACCTTCACTGCGATTCTACGCATGTTATGTCATATAATAACACACATGTCTTGTCTCATTAAGTAAAATATATGCATTATTTTAGTCCACAGGTTTTCAAACTTTTGGTCGTACTTCACCTGGATTCACCAAGGGTTTTCTGTGGAGTCGCTGGTTGAAGCAGTAAACCAAAGAAATATTGATTCTAAAGAACTTTTGATTATAATAAGTGTTTATTGTATGAATAAGTGGTCATTGTTTAAATAAGTGTTTAATGTTTGAATAAGTGTTTATTGTTTGAATAAGTTTTTATTGTTTGAATAAGTGTTTATTGTTTCTATATGAATAAGTGTTTATTGTTTGAATAAGTGTAAAATGTTTGAATAAATGTTTGAGTAAATGTTTGAATAAATATTTGAATAAATGTTTGAAGTGCTTGATATTTGAATAAGACAGTCATAATCTATGCTTCACACACTTCCAGACTACCAACAGACAGCATACCACAGTTGGCCATGACACATAGACATACTGGCTATAAAGCCAGAGGCAAACAATGTAAAAGATGGATCACATAAATTAAAGAAGCCACAGGAAGAAATTTACAAACAGCACACAAGTAAATTTAAGTAGGAAGCCAGAGGACAATTAAAAAAAATTCTTGAGACTAACGGGAATTGAACCAGTCCGTTCTACGGCACCAAGTCGCCTAGCAACAATTGCACACGCGTTTTTCAGTACTTGACTAACCGCATCTCCAAAAAAAGATGCGATTTCATCAAGCCATTCAAATCGTGCACACAAAGTCACCCGAACGGACCAATCGAGACAAGGACTATTACAACAACAACAAACATCCCGTACAGGTATTGAAATATCCTCAGTAACAACAAACACATAACATAATATCCGTATTAGGTGCCGTAGAACGGACTGGTTCAATTCCCGTTAGTCTCAAGAATTTTTAAAACAGCACACACTAGGGCCATCTCCAGAGAACTCTTCTCCACTGACGCAGCAAGGCAAACAAGGGATACAACGTATAGATAGATAGAAACTCTATGATAACAACTTGGTCCGGATACGCAAAATTATTCATGTTCTTGAGGTCATTCCAATAATTAAATACTGGACAACCTGATATTATGAGTAATCCTTGTAGGAAGAATGAGGAATTGAGAAGTGACATGATACTCGGATACGCATTCATTTCTACTTGTGGTTTTTTATGTTTGTATGTTATGTCCATATCTTGAAAAAGGCCTATTGGTCCGAAACGTCGACTTTGTCCTGTGTATTGTCATTTGTATGATTATATTCTGTGTTTTGTTTTGTTGTATGTACCATATTTACATCCGTTAGTGATAGTATGTAGTGTTTTAGTCGTCATTCAGTAGGACTTCATTACCTGTCTTCACGTATTATTTTCTATTATGTTCTACTAGCAGTACCACCTTTCTATTGATTGACATTGCCACAGGATAATTTGAAGATTGAGATGCAGGACCAAAGAACAGGGCCGGCCCTAACAATTGGGGGGCCCAATGCGGCCGCATAGGTTGCAATGGCCTAAGACCGACCCAGCCAAAAAACATCAAAGAGGGAATAGGGGAAGTAACGTAACGCACTCCTATGCTCTCAATGGCACCTGAAGTAGATAAGAAGGGTTCAAGTGAGAAAGACAATAATTAGTGGATGAGTTATTCTCGCTTGATAACTTCTGATGTCAACGAAACAAATCTGAGGACACCTTCGTTCAAATAAAATAACTTCAAACGCTCGTATACTTTAATGGTGCCTGTTCGCAGAAGGAAAAATAACAGGACATCAAAGAGGACATCATACAGCCGACTTTAATGGTGCATATATTGAACATATTAGATAATATGTATCAATATTCCCAAGATTCGAATTTGGTTTGTCGAGGTACAAAGCCTTTGCATTACTAGAGCCCTATAGAGACAACAAGAACAAAGGGTACAACAAAGGATAAAGGGGAGATAAAGAATAGTATAGGAGTAAAGTAAGATAATTATAATTAGTGTAAGTAATTAGAAATACAAGAATATGCATGATGTAAAATTGTTTTCTTGATGCAAAAGTAAAGGTGTTTCATGTATTGAAATATTGAATTGTGTAACAGAATATTTCATAGTAGTTAAGACAACTTTTATTCCAGAAAATGACAGCAAATAGAGAACAAGAACCTGGAAACTTAATGTTGAATATAATTGATGGAATAAACAAGATTCTAATTAGTGTGGAGCAATAGTTCATATATCAATCGATAAGCACAGAGGTACACACATATTCAGGAGAACCCACACGTTTTATGAGATGTATCAGATATATAGAACAATATGCATATCTGAATGGACTATCCGACCCAGAAAAGAAAAAGCTAGTAAATCAGACATCTACAGGATTGATCAGTGATTACATACAAAAAAAGATTGGAAGAATATAAGGATGAGAACGAATGAAAAACGTTGAAAATTGTATTTGTTCTGTGTGACACTCAAACTTGTGATACCAGTTGAGTAATCCAGGTTGCAACTCAAACGTGTTTTTCTCAATTGAGTAATCCAGGTTGCAACTCAAACGTGTTTTTCTCAATTGAGTAATCCAGGTTGCAACTCAAACGTGTTTTTCTCAATTGAGTAATCCAGGTTGCAACTCAAACGTGTGTTTCTCAATTGAGTAATCCAGGTTGCAACTCAAACGTGTGTTTCTCAATTGAGTAATCCAGGTTGCAACTCAAACGTGTTTTTCTCAATTGAGTAATCCAGGTTGCAACTCAAACGTGTGTTTCTCAATTGAGTAATCCAGGTTGCAACTCAAACGTGTTTTTCTCAATTGAGTAATCCAGGTTGCAACTCAAACGTGTGTTTCTCAATTGAGTAATCCAGGTTGCAACTCAAACGTGTTTTTCTCAATTGAGTAATCCAGGTTGCAACTCAAACGTGTTTTTCTCAATTGAGTAATCCAGGTTGCAACTCAAACGTGTTTTTCTCAATTGAGTAATCCAGGTTGCAACTCAAACGTGTGTTTCTCAATTGAGTAATCCAGGTTGCAACTCAAACGTGTGTTTCTCAATTGAGTAATCCAGGTTGCAACTCAAACGTGTGTTTCCCAATTGAGTAATCGAGGTTGCAATCAAACGTGGTTTTCTCAATTGAGTAATCCAGGTTGCAAATCAAACATATGATACTCAGTTGAATAGTTGAGGGGATATTGCAACGAAAATTAATCAAGGTGAGACTCAAACACATACGGTATACTTTCACAGAGGCATGCTTATGTTAAATGAGTATATTAATGCATGTTTGACACCGAATGTAGGTAATATCGAATGTGACAGTATCACAGTATCATCACGTCCTGCCAGGAGTGTAACATATACGTCTGTGTCAACTGTCTCATCACGTCCTGCCAGGAGTGTAGTGTATACGTCTGTGTCAACTGTCTCATCATTCTTCCGTCACAACTGTTGACACATCGGCAGTGATGTCACACCTAGCATGCACCGTGATCTTGTATTCTGTCAGAAAAAAAGAGATACAATGTTCACTTCCCCGCATTTCTCCGTCATTCATGGAACTATTTAACTTGTAGTTTCTGCGGCTTAGCACATGAAGAGTTATCTTCATCCCTAACGGCAGGTTTTTGCCATGGGGCATACCTTTATTTTTGCCTGTTCTGAGATAAATTTGCTCTAGTTTTCTTTACATTAACTTTTATCCAAATATATTTAGCGACAGTCAAGATAAAAATATTCTGGTACATAAGTGAATTTTGTTTTAATGTGTCTTTGTCAATATGTGATAGAAACTTGACAGACTTTTCCCATAATTTTAAAGTACTCAAATAATTTCCGCCAAAGATGGATGTGTCGGGCGCAGAAACAATGGTGACAGAATGCATTTCCATTCTCTGGATTACATCCTGCTGGAAATCTAGTATGATCATGGTCCTGCCTCAAGAGAGATCCAGGAATAGTTTGTGAATGAACGCAGATGAAGAAGACATAGATTTAGTAATGACACAATTATACTGTAGAATACAACATAACAATAATAAAATATCATCATGCTGCTTGCAGGTTTAGCTGGCATTTATAAGAACGTTATATCGAAATATTGACGTGTGTGTGTGTGTGTGTGTGTGTGTGTGTGTGGGTGGGTGGGGGGTATACTGCTGTTACACAATCAGAGTTATATGACATTAGAACTACAAATATTTATCTTAACTGACCAGATTTTATACGTGCGTTTCATTGGCTGGGGATAAGAAGTATACAAAGAGTGGCCAATGGAAAACATTAATAAGTCGTATCATTGAAAATGAATGATGCAGTTCGTAAGTTATAATATGTTGACTTGTAGCTGGTAGGACGTATCATAACGTTATATGGGATGTTATCATGGGATGATACCTATATATGGGGGGTATCATAACGTTTGATGGTAAGTATGCACGTATAGATTCTTCCATATAACGTTATATGGGATGTTTGAACGTAAGTATGCACGTATAGATTCTTCCATATAACGTTATATGGGATGTTTGATGGTAAGTATGCACGTATAGATTCTTCTATATACCGTTATATGGGATGTTTGAACGTAAGTATGCACGTATAGATTCTTCCATATAACGTTATATAGGATGTTTGATGGTAAGTATGCACGTATAGATTCTTCTATATACCGTTATATGGGATGTTTGAACGTAAGTATGCACGTATAGATTCTTCCATATAACGTTATATGGGATGTTTGATGGTAAGTATGTACGTATAGATTCTTCCATATAACGTTATATGGGATGTTTGATGGTAAGTATGTACGTATAGATTCTTCCATATAACGTTATATGGGATGTTTGATGGTACGTATGCACGTATAGATTCTTCCATATAACGTTATATGGGATGTTTGATGGTAAGTATTCACGTATAGATTCTTCCATATAACGTTATATGGGATGTTTGATGGTAAGTATTCACGTATAGATTCTTCCATATAACGTTATATGGGATGTTTAATGGTAAGTATTCACGTATAGATTCTTCCATATAACGTTATATGGGATGTTTGATGGTAAGTATTCACGTATAGATTCTTCCATATAACGTTATATGGGATGTTTGATGGTAAGTATGCACGTATAGATTCTTCCATATAACGTTATATGGGATGTTTGATGGTAAGTATGTACGTATAGATTCTTCCATATAACGTTATATGGGAAGTTTGATGGTAAGTATGCACGTATAGATTCTTCCATATAACGTTATATGGGATGTTTGATGGTAAGTATGTACGTATAGATTCTTCCATATAACGTTATATTGAATGTTTGATGGTAAGTATGCACGTATAGATTCTTCCATATAACGTTATGTGGGATGTTTGATGGTAAGTATGTACGTATAGATTCTTCCATATAACGTTATATTGGATGTTTGATGGTAAGTATGTACGTATAGATTCTTCCATATAACGTTATATGGGATGTTTGATGGTAAGTATTCACGTATATATTCTTCCATATAACGTTATATGGGATGTTTGATGGTAAGTATTCACGTATAGATTCTTCCATATAACGTTATATGGGATGATTGAACGTAAGTATTCACGTATAGATTCTTCCATATAACGTTATATGGGATGTTTGATGGTAAGTATGTACGTATAGATTCTTCCATATAACGTTATATGGGATGTTTGATGGTAAGTATTCACGTATAGATTCTTCCATATAACGTTATATGGGATGTTTGATGGTAAGTATTCACGTATAGATTCTTCCATATAACGTTATATGGGATGTTTGATGGTAAGTATTCACGTATAGATTCTTCCATATAACGTTATATGCGATGTTTGAACGTAAGTATTCGCTTATAGATTCTTCCATATAACGTTATATGGGATGTTTGATGGTAAGTATTCACGTATAGATTCTTCCATATAACGTTATATGGGATGTTTGAACGTATGTATTCACGTATAGATTCTTCCATATAACGTTATATGGGATGTTTGAACGTAAGTATTCACGTATAGATTCTTCCATATAACGTTATATGGGATGTTTGATTGTAAGTATTCACGTATAGATTCTTCCATATAACGTTATATGGGATGTTTGAACGTAAGTATTCACGTATAGATTCTTCCATATAACGTTATATGGGATGTTTGAACGTAAGTATTCACGTATAGATTCTTCCATATAACGTTATATGGGATGTTTGAACGTAAGTATGCACGTATAGATTCTTCCATATAACGTTATAAGGGATGTTTGAACGTAAGTATGCACGTATAGATTCTTCCATATAACGTTATATGGGATGTTTGAACGTAAGTATTCACGTATAGATTCTTCCATATAACGTTATATGGGATGTTTGAACGTAAGTATTGACGTATAGATTCTTCCATATAACGTTATATAGGATGTTTGAACGTAAGTATTCACGTATAGATTCTTCCATATAACGTTATATGGGATGTTTGAACGTAAGTATGCACGTATAGATTCTTCCATATAACGTTATATGGGATGTTTGAACGTAAGTATGCACGTATATATTCTTCCATATAACGTTATATATGATGTTTGAACGTAAGTATGCACGTATAGATTCTTCCATATAACGTTATATGGGATGTTTGATGGTAAGTATGCACGTATAGATTCTTCCATATAACGTTATATGGAATGTTTGATGGTAAGTATGTACGTATAGATTCTTCCATATAACGTTATATGGATGTTTGATGGTAAGTATGCACGTATAGATTCTTCCATATAACGTTATATGGGATGTTTGATAGTAAGTATGTACGTATATATTCTTCCATATAACGTTATATGGGATGTTTTATGGTAAGTATGTACGTATAGATTCTTCCATATAACGTTATATGCGATGTTTGATGGTAAGTATGTACGTATAGATTCTTCCATATAACGTTATATGGGATGTTTGATGGTAAGTATTCACGTATAGATTCTTCCATATAACGTTATATGGGATGTTTGATGGTAAGTATTCACGTATAGATTCTTCCATATAACGTTATATGGGATGTTTGATGGTAAGTATTCACGTATAGATTCTTCCATATAACGTTATATGGGATGTTTGAACGTATGTATTCACGTATAGATTCTTCCATATAACGTTATATGGGATGTTTGAATGTAAGTATTCACGTATAGATTCTTCCATATAACGTTATATGGGATGTTTGATGGTAAGTATGTACGTGTAGATTCTTCCATATAACGTTATATGGGATGTTTGATGGTAAGTATGCACGTATAGATTCTTCCATATAACGTTATATGGGATGTTTGAACGTATGGCGATATCTTGACAATTCTTCGAATGATTCAAAACAACGAGCTAGTGTCTATAAATAACGTCTACAAGTGTTTTGCCAAATTTTGATACCTGTCCATCTTGTCAAGATTTCAGGGTTCAAGCGCACCCCTCCACCCCCGCCAATCCTGCTTAATTATGTAACACAACAATGTACGCACATCACGCTTGTACATAACGACATTTAGCTTATAACATACGAACACAACTAAAGGTTGTTTTCTCATATTTTGAATAAATTTATTGATTCTGTTTATAAAAAAAAGTATTGTTGACATGAACGTGTTCGAAACCATCCACTTCCCATTGTCATTAACTGTCAAAAGTTTTTGGTGACGTAATATATGGACAGACCCACCTCCGTAAAATACATTAAAAAACACATCATAAACATACATTAGTTTGTCAACAAAGCAAAAACACAAAGTGATGGAGACCAACAGTAGACAATGTTTGTAAGAAGGAGAAGGTCAATTGTCTGATACGATTACACAATATAGAGTCACGTGCAAGAATAAGTACAAAACAAAACTGTGCATTTACAACTGAAGTTTATTTTTATTTCAAATACAGAAAGTGAAAAATGACAGCTGGAAAAAAGAAACGAGAAAGTTGCTGAATGAGTGAAATACAAAATGTGTATTACGTACTTATCTAGAGTAAGAGACCGTCTTAATTGTTTTGCCACGTTATGAGAAAGTAAGGTTTGGGGAACATTATTACCACAGAGAGACTGTGGTCGAAACGTCAACCGTTTTTCCACATTATTTTATTATATTTGTTATTATCATAATTTTTTAAAATATTTTACATTGTCTACTGTCTGTCCCCAGGTGAATGATGGTTGATAGTATCCACACTTGCCGTTATGGCCTGGAGTGGAAGCGTTAGCTGTCGTTCCAAGGCCAGATGTATCGCATTGGATGCATTAAGTCCAAGTTTGTTGAAGGTTATCTTGACGTATTCTATCTATCGTTTTCTTGGTCTACCTTTGACATTATGTTCTGAAATGCTGTTGTTATATGCTCTTACTTGTATTTGGTTCGTCTTCATTCTCATAAGTTGACCGAACCTTTTTACTTGTTGTCTTTCAACATGTTCAATACATGATATTATACCAACTCTTTTTCTAATCTCTTCATTTCTTATTTTATTTAGTTTAGTAACCATTGCAGCTTTTCTCAGACACTTCCTTTCACATGTAACGATTTTCCTCTGCTGCGAGATTGTTAAAGACCATATTTGACATTGGTAGTAGAACGTGGCATAAACATTGTAGCTATTATTTTTGGGTGGAAAAATAATGTTGAAAGTTGGTAAGTCACAGTGGCTGCGCTCGGACACTTTGTATTTCCCTGTCTAGCCTGTAATTTTCGGAAAAAAATTCTGCCTAGATATTTAAGTTATTTGGATTGTTTCACTTTGGTGTTGTCTATTGTTATTTCCATTGGTGTTGCAGAATTGCTAATTTTTAGATCTTCTGTTTGTTTGTGTACGTTAATTTTCATGTTGTACTTCTTACATATTAATAACAATACATTAATGTGATTTGTCAAATTTTCCTCATCTTCAAATATTAGACTTTGATCGTCGGCAAACAGTAGTTCGTTAATTTCATTATTAACTTCCTCATCAGGTTTATTTGCAATGTTTTTCTCTTTGTTGATTCAATTTTAAACAATTTTTCTGCCATATGTTGTAAAATAAAGATGAAAGTACATAACTTTGTCTTACTCCCGATCTTGTTTCAAACAATTCATTCATTCCATCTTTTCTTCTGTCTGTGCTTTGGTATTTTTGGTATAATGCTTTTATATTATCTAACAGCTGTCCTCTGATCTTATATTATCTAACAACTGTACTCTGATCTTATATTATCTAACAACTGTACTCTGATCTTATATTATCTAACAACTGTCCTCTGAACTTATATTATCTAACAACTGTCCTCTGAACTTATATTATCTAACAACTGTCCTCTGAACTTATATTATCTAACAACTGTCCTCTGAACTTATATTATCTAACAGCTGTCCTCTGATGTTATATTATCTAACAACTGTCCTCTGATCTTATATTATCTAACAACTGTCCTCTGATCTTATATTATCTAACAACTGTCCTCTGATCTTATATTATCCAACAGCTGACCTCTGATGTTATATTATCTAACAGCTGACCTCTGATGTTATATTATCTAACAGTTGTCATCTGATGTTATATTATCTAACAGTTGTCCTCATGTTATATTATCTAACAGTTGTCCTCTGATCTTATATTATCTAACAGTTGTCCTTTGATGTTATATTATCTAACAGATGTCCTCATGTTATATTATCTAACAGCTGTACTCTGATGTTATATTATCTAACAGATGTCCTCATGTTATATTATCTAACAGCTGTACTCTGATGTTATATTATCTAACAGATGTCCTCATGTTATATTATCTAAAAGATGTCCTCATGTTATATTATCTAACAGCTGACCTCTGATGTTATATTATCTAACAGTTGTCCTCTGATCTTATATTATCTAACAGTTGTCCTTTGATGTTATATTATCTAACAGTTGTTCTCTGATGTTATATTATCTAACAGTTGTTCTCTGATGTTATATTATCTAACAGTTGTTCTCTGATGTTATATTATCTAACAGTTGTTCTCTGATGTTATATTATCTAACAGTTGTTCTCTGATGTTATATTATCTAACAGTTGTTCTCTGATGTTATATTATCTAACAACTGTTCTCTGATGTTATATTATCTAACAACTGTACTCTGATGTTATATTATCTAACAGTTGTTCTCTGATGTTATATTATCTAACAGTTGTCATCTGATCTTATATTATCTAACAGTTGTCCTCTGATCTTATATTATCTAACAGTTGTCCTTTGATGTTATATTATCTAACAGTTGTTCTCTGATGTTATATTATCTAACAGTTGTCATCTGATGTTATATTATCTAACAGTTGTTCTCTGATGTTATATTATCTAACAGCTGTACTCTGATGTTATATTATCTAACAGTTGTCCTCTGATGTTATATTATCTAACAGCTGTACTCTGATGTTATATTATCTAACAGTTGTCCTCTGATGTTATATTATCTAACAGTTGTTCTCTGATGTTATATTATCTAACAGCTGTTCTCTGATGTTATATTATCTAACAGTTGTTCTCTGATGTTATATTATCTAACAGCTGTACTCTGATGTTATATTATCTAACAGTTGTCCTCTGATGTTATATTATCTAACAGTTGTCCTCTGATGTTATATTATCTAACAGTTGTTCTCTGATGTTATATTATCTAACAGTTGTCATCTGATCTTATGTTATCTAACAGTTGTCCTCTGATGTTATATTATCTAACAGTTGTCCTCTGATGTTATATTATCTAACAGTTGTCCTCTGATGTTATATTATCTAACAGATGTCCTCATGTTATATTATCTAACAGTTGTCCTCTGATGTTATATTATCTAACAGTTGTCCTCTGATGTTATATTATCTAACAGTTGTCCTCTGATGTTATATTATCTAACAGTTGTTCTCTGATGTTATATTATCTAACAGTTGTTCTCTGATGTTATATTATCTAACAGCTGTACTCTGATGTTATATTATCTAACAGTTGTCCTCTGATGTTATATTATCTAACAGTTGTCATCTGATCTTATATTATCTAACAGTTGTCCTCTGATGTTATATTATCTAACAACTGTTCTCTGATGTTATATTATCTAACAGTTGTCCTCTGATGTTATATTATCTAACAGTTGTCCTCATGTTATATTATCTAACAGCTGTACTCTGATGTTATATTATCTAACAACTGTTCTCTGATGTTATATTATCTAACAACTGTACTCTGTTGTTATATTATCTAACAACTGTACTCTGTTGTTATATTATCTAACAACTGTTCTCTGATGTTATATTATCTAACAACTGTTCTCTGATGTTATATTATCTAACAACTGTACTCTGATGTTATATTATCTAACAACTGTTCTCTGATGTTATATTATCTAACAACTGTACTCTGATGTTATATTATCTAACAGTTGACATCTGATGTTATATTATCTAACAACTGTTCTCTGATGTTGTATTATCTAACAGTTGTCCTCTGATGTTATATTATCTAACAACTGTTCTCTGATGTTATATTATCTAACAGTTGACATCTGATGTTATATTATCTAACAACTGTTCTCTGATGTTATATTATCTAACAGTTGTCCTCTGATGTTATATTATCAAACAGTTGACATCTGATGTTATATTATCTAACAACTGTTCTCTGATGTTATATTATCTAACAACTGTTCTCTGATGTTATATTATCTAACAACTGTTCTCTGATGTTATATTATCTAACAACTGTTCTCTGATGTTATATTATCTAACAACTGTTCTCTGATGTTATATTATCTAACAGTTGACATCTGATGTTATATTATCTAACAACTGTTCTCTGATGTTATATTATCTAACAGTTGTCCTCTGATGTTATATTATCTAACAGTTGTTCTCTGATGTTATATTATCTAACAACTGTTCTCTGATGTTATATTATCTAACAGTTGTCCTCTGATGTTATATTATCTAACAACTGTTCTCTGATGTTATATTATCTAACAACTGTTCTCTGATGTTATATTATCTAACAACTGTACTCTGATGTTATATTATCTAACAGATGTTCTCTGATGTTATATTATCTAACAACTGTTCTCTGATGTTATATTATCTAACAGTTGTCCTCTGATGTTATATTATCTAACAGTTGTCATCTGATGTTATATTATCTAACAGCTGTCCTCTGATGTTATATTATCTAACAGTTGTCCTCTGATGTTATATTATCTAACAGTTGTCCTCTGATGTTATATTATCTAACAGTTGTCATCTGATGTTATATTATCTAACAACTGTCCTCTGATGTTATATTATCTAACAACTGTTCTCTGATGTTATATTATCTAACAACTGTTCTCTGATGTTATATTATCTAACAACTGTTCTCTGATGTTATATTATCTAACAACTGTTCTCTGATGTTATATTATCTAACAGTTGTCATCTGATGTTATATTATCTAACAGTTGTCCTCTGATGTTATATTATCTAACAGTTGTCCTCTGATGTTATATTATCTAACAACTGTTCTCTGATGTTATATTATCTAACTACTGTTCTCTGATGTTATAATTATTAATTTCAGTATTTGTGAAATATGTTTACTTTTGCGCTGTTATTGTTATAGTTACAACAGGAAAGCTTGAAAGCAAAGGAGGCATAGAACAGAAAATCTTAATTAGTTTAACATCGTGACCTGGCAAGAATGCAATAACGCTCCCGATACAAGTTGTTAGAGATAGATCTGTGATGACCTAAGCCGGCAGTCAAGGCACGTGATGATGTTGATTGAAAGTACTATAATATTTTAAAATTGTATTTAAAAATTTAGCGTTTTTGTGTGTGTGTGTGTTTTATATCATGATTGTGGTGTGCTGTGTGTGTCATGACTGTGCTGCATTATGTGTGTCGTGATTGTGTTGTGTGTTGTGTGTCATGATTGTGTTGTGTGCTGTGAGTAATAATTGTGTTGTGTTTTGTGTGTCATGATTCTGTTGTGTGCTGTGAGTCATGATTGTGTTGGGTGCTGTGTATCATGATTGTGGTGTGTGATGTGTGTCAAGTGTTATGACATGATAGTGTTGTGTTATGATTGTGTTGTGTTCTTTGTGTAATGATTGTGTTGTGTGCTGTATGTCATGACTGTGTCAAGTTCTCTATCATGATTATGATGTATCATGTGTGTCAAGTGGCGTGGCATGATTGTGTTGTCTTCTGTGTGACATGATTGTGGTGTATCCTGTGTGTCGTGCTTGTATTGTGAATTATATCATTATTTGTTGGTCTTGATGTTGCAGTTTGTATTGTTCATGTTTTAAACATATCTCATCTTGACTTGATTTATCATTTTTCATCATCATCATCATCATCATCATCATCATCATCATCATCATCAGGATTACGCGTCTTGTCTTCCTCTGCAGTCTTGTTATAATAAAGTTCATATCTATGTCTAAAAATGTTTGTGGTCACCTTTTTAGCTTTGCTATAATCATATGTGTCTGTGGATTAAAAAAAAACATGTACTACTTATTTTGTTATTCAAGAACTTTCTTATCACATTGTGCATGTATGAAAAAATATCTGGGCTACAGTTTTAAGTAGGAAATACTCTTCTGTTCTGGCTCTCATCTTATAGGTCACAGTTTAACACCCCTGTAATGGGTAGAAGAACACAATAGCTTGTGATCTGGCTGTTACTTTGTATACAACAGTTTAATACCCCTGTAATGTTTAGAAGTACGAAGCAATCTTCTGTTCTGGCTCTGACTTTCGCTTTTCTATGCCCCAGTTTACCCATGTGAAGGACAGGTACACTTAGGATATTCATCACATGTGACAGATGTTGTGTCACCACTTTATCTCACAAATATCAGGTTGACACAACAGCCTTATGTACCTGTGTCACTAGCAATGTGACAGCCGAGCACTTGTTGAATATATTACTAACGTTGGATGTAGAACGGTGAAATAGTGGCATGAGTATTACCTTTTAGAAGTAATAGTTGTTGTTGTAGTAGATGTAGTAGTTGTAGCAGTAGTTGTAGTAGTATTTGTAATAGTAGTTGTTGTAGTCATAGTTGTAGCAGTAGTTGTAGTCATAGTTGTAGCAGTAGTTGTAGTCATAGTTGTAACAGTAGTTGTAGTAGTATTTGTAGTAGTAGATGTAGTAGTAGTTGTAGTAGTAGTAGTAGTAGTAGTAGTTGTAGTTGTAGTAGTAGTAGTAGTTGTAGTTGTAGTAGTAGTAGTAGTTGTAGTTGTAGTAGTAGTAGTAGTTGTAGTTGTAGTAGTAGTAGTAGTCATAGTTGTAGTAGTAGTAGTAGTAGTTGTAGTAGTAGTTGTAGTAGTAGTTGTAGTAATAGTAGTATTTGTAGTAGTAGATGTAGTAGTAGTTGTAGTCATATTTGTAGTAGTAGTAGTAGTTGTTGTTGTTGTAGTCATAGTTGTAGCAGTAGTTGTAGTAGTAGAAGTAGTTGTAGTCATAGTTGTATGTAGTAGTAGTAACATTAATAGCATTAGTAGTGATAGTAGTAGTGGTAGTATTAGTGGTGCTATTATTTTTAAAAGCAGTGTTAATAATATTATTAGTAGTATTAATAGCAGTAGTAATAATATTAGTACTAAAATTAGTAGTAGTATTACAAGTAGTAGTGGTATTATTAGTAATAGTATTAGTAGTAGTCATAGAAGTAATATTAATAGTAGTAGTGGTAGTATTACCAGTAGTATTATAGTTTCTGTACATCTGTGTTATAGTACGTAAAACTGAAATAATGATTCACATGATGGTGTGAGATAACGAATGAAAGAGTGAATGAATAATATATTCTCACCTTCTTATGTGTCTATCTTCAAACTCTTGCAGGCTAGCAGGATGTAATACAGAGACCCGAATACGCTGTCAATCATGATTTACCGTGTATCTGCGATATC
Organism: Meghimatium bilineatum; assembly: GCA_034231615.1. NCBI lineage: Eukaryota > Metazoa > Mollusca > Gastropoda > Stylommatophora > Philomycidae > Meghimatium > Meghimatium bilineatum. Next base: position 1,747,691 of record CM067304.1, read on the forward strand.
TGCAACTTCTCAGTTCGACACATCCCAATTAGTTATGGCGTGAGAATCACTTTGATCCATCATGGATGGGACAACAAATTCCATTTCATGAGCTTTCATTCTTACTCACCTCATACAACGTGCCTGGATGATAACAATATCAATATTGGTTGTACCTCTGTTGGAGTCGGTAACAATATCAATATTGGTTGTACCTCTGTTGGACTAGGTAACAATATCAATATTCGTTGCACCTCTGTTGGTTTCGGTAACAATATCAATATTGGTTGCACCTCTGTTGGACTCGGTAACAATATCAATATTGGTTGTACCTCTGTTGGACTCGGTAACAATATCAATATTGGTTGTATCTCTGTTGGTCTCGGTAACAAAAAGGTGAATGTTTTATCTATTTGTAATGATAGACATCAAGGGGAAACTTTGAAACGTGATCAAAAGAGCATAAAATTGACATGCAAGAAAACAGATTTTAAACATCTCACTTACCATTCAGATCAACCAAATTTACGAAAGTCTTTTGAGGACATTGGTGGTAGATGATCGGATAATCCCGCTTAAGGTTGTCAATCTCATCAAGTGTAAATGGTTGAGATATGCCATCCATGTTGAAAGAACAGTTGTTGTACGAAATACGTGAACCCTTGTGAATATTCAAACATTTTTTTGTTTTTAAAATGCAAACATACCATTTGTAATTTACTTTTTTTTAAAGTTTCTATTACAAAATTTATATACTTTCCATAAAATTACATCTTTGTCCACGTGTGACAGTCTTATAATAGGAATAGAATGTATATCATCGCGGCAGGTGGAAGAAAGCTGAGCTAGTTCAACCAGAGGAATGTATGCTATGTGTTGAAAATAGAAAAGAAAAAGATCCCGGCTTCAGAGACCACACATTGAGCGAACAGTTTCTGCTGGAAGAGTACTTGTAGGAGGAAACAAGATTTGATTCTCGGATGAGGAAATGGAACCTAAAACTAAATGTCGTTGCAGGGAAGACCAGACCCTTAGACGTGGATAGCAGCTGGTCTAGCCTGTGAGCACCGAAAGGTGGACAATTAAAGCACAGTCCAGGTTTGGAGAATATAGTCACAACAGGCAAAATTGAATTGAAGGCAACAGAGACAGAGGGTGACAACGTGAGAAAATATTAGACAGTTTGACAACCTGACACGGCAGGGAAACAACAACGATCTTGATACATAATACTGTGAACAGAGAGCTGTGGAGAGCCATGACAGTCTATGCCAGCCGACATGGCACCTGATGATGATCATCACCTATCTATATCTATCTATTCCCTAAACCCTTTGTTGTATTTTTTTCAACCGTAGGGGTAGAAATGTATTCTGGAGATGACCCTCTATTCTGGAGATGACCCTCTTGTGGGTGCTAAATATATTGTGGAGTTTGTCATCTCTTTTATTACGATGGTCTATCGTTTTCGTGGTCGGCCTCTAGGTCTGCCTTCACTGTATCTGTGTAGCATAGCATGCTGTGGTATGCTGTCTGTGTAGTCTGCTGATGTTTGCAAACCATTTGATCTGTTGGCTCTTAATATATTTCAAGATTGAGGCGGTGCCGGTTCTTTGTTTAATATCTTCATTTCTCACTCTGTCTCTTAGCGATATTCCTAGGATTCTGCGCAAGCATGCCATTTCAGCTGTCACAAGTTTACGTTTATCTTGTGCTGTCGTTGTCCATGTTTGGCAGGGGTAATACAGCTTATGTATAATAATTGTTTTGAATAGCGTATTTTGGTGTTTAAATCTATATTGTTATTTCTGAAGATTGGTGTCATTTATCATAGGGCTTGGTATCTTTACTACATCTATTTTGTATTTCTATACTGCTCCTGCCGTCTTTTGTTATATTGATTCCTAGGTATGTGAATTCTGTTACCTGGTTAAGTCTGTTGTTTTCAATATCTGTATATACATATATATTGGTGTTTCTTTCTGTTCTTCCTATCTCCATTACATTGTCTTGTCTATATTTATCTTCATGTTAAAAGTTTGACATGTTTGATGTAATCTGTCTATTTGTTGTTGTTGCTCTTCTGATGATTCTACTAGTACTTAGTCGTCTGAAAATAGCAATTCGTTTAAGCTATCCTTCAAATTGTTTTCTTCCGTTGTCTTTGCTTCTTTGCAGATGTGATCTATGTATGTTATAAACAGTACACATCCCTGTCTCACTCCAGAGTGAATGTGGAAATTATCGGATGTGCCTGTGCTCGTTCTTACTGTGCATTGACTCTTGACGTATATGCTCTGACATAGGCGTGCCAGATGTTGGGGAACTCCGTTTTTCTGTAGTTGTATACATAGTTGTGTTCTATCCACTCTGTCAAAAGTTTTCTCATGGTCCACGAAAGCCACATATAAGTCTTGGTTATGCTCTGGTGCCCTTTCTGAAATTTGTTTGTGTCTGTACAGCTTTTATTTTTCCAAAAGCCTAATTGTTTGTTGTTGAGCCGTGGTTCTATATATGCTCGTAACTTTCTCTCTAGTACTTGCTAAAGATTGTTCATATGTGGCCTAAGAGTGATATGACTTTGTGCAGTCCCTCTTACTGGCTTTTTTTTTCCAGATGGGAACAATCACTGCTGTATTCCATTCCTGTGGTGTCTTTTGTATCTTTCATACCACATTGAACAGCATGTGTAGCCACTTTATACCTGTCCCTGTTAGAATTTTTATTAGATCTATAGGTATGCAGTCTATTCCTGGTGCTTTGTTATTTGGTGCATGTTTAACTGCGTCTTCAATTTCGGATTTCAGGATGTATGGTTCTAGGTCTTCTTCTATTGTTTTTACTGTTGTAATGACTTCTCCTTCCTTTAGGTTTATCAGTTGATTGAAGTAGTTTTTTCCATCTTTTCGTGATTTCTTGAGGCCTATACAGTATGTTGCAGTGATTATTTCTATTGGTTCGTGTTTTTTTACTTCTCATATTTTGTACTTTCGTGTAGAACATCTGTGGTGCGTTTTGTCTATCCTTGCTAAGCATTTCTCCAGATTGTTGCCATGACTTAGGTTTTGCAGATGTGATACTTTTCTTGGTATTAAACTTTGCAGTCTTGTAATCTTGTAATCAGCTAAGTAATCTTCATGCGTATTGGTTGTTTCCCATTTCTTGCATTCGTTTGTTCTTTCCTTGCTTTCCTTACCTCTTCTGTCCACCAAGCTGTTAGTTTTGTGTTCGTGCCTTTATTGTTTTCATATCCGCATATGTATCCTGCTGTTTATATGCTGACATTTATTAAATATTTCAATTCTTCTTCTATGTGCTGGGTATTTTCTGGAAACCTTGCGAATTATTTTTTAACTTCCTGGATATAATTTTCGCGAATGTTTACTTCTTCCAATTTCTGTAAATAGTTAGTTGTCATTTGTGCTTTCTACTTATCTTGTGCTTGTTATTTTTCTCTCTGCGTGTTTTGACTGTTATTATTACTGCTTAATGGTCAGTACCTGCACAAAATATTGTGTACAATTGTGTATATTGTAACGGAAGTTATATTGTGTACAATTGAATAATAATAATGATGATAGTTGTGATGATTATATTGTGATACCGATGATAGTGCTGATGATGATGTTTATGAAAGTGGTGATGATAGTGTTAATGATGATAGTGTTAATGATGATGAAAGTGGTGAAGATGTTAATAGTGATGACGTTGGTGATGATAACGGCAATGAATTGTTACTTACATTTAGATTTTTGAGTGTTGAAATCAGAAAATAACTGAATTGTTGATCGCGAGAAATCAAACATGGAACAAACGGCTTGTGAATGATGACAGCTAGAATCTTAAATGTATAGAAAAAAATATTGCAGAAAAAATAGTAATTCTATTTCAAATGTTACACTCAATTTACTCAAAAGGAAAAATGATTAACTGTATATCAGGTGCATTTTCCAGGGATCCGAAACAAATTAATTCACAGAGATAGCTGGAATAAAATATCTATAGTAAATAATGTTCAAAACATAATGTATCCACACAAAATGTATCCACACAAAAGTATCCACACAAAATGTATCCACACAAAATGTATCCACACAAATTATCTACATATAAAATATAGCTATACAAAATATCTCCAGACAAAATATTTCCGGACATAACAGATCTACTAAATATCCATAGAGAAATTGTTTCCAGATAAAAATACAATATCTACAGACATATTTCTTCAATAAAAACATTTCCGGACATACTATTTCAATATCAAACATCTCCAGGTGAACTATTTAAATAAAAAACATCTCAAGGTGAACTATTTCAATAACAAACATCTCTGGATGAACTATTTCAATAACAAACATCTCCAGGTGAACTATTTAAATAAAAAACATCTCAAGGTGAACTATTTCAATAACAAACATCTCCAGGTGAACTATTTAAATAAAAAACATCACAAGGTGAACTATTTCAATAACAAACATCTCTGGATGAACTATTTCAATAACAAACATCTCCAGGTGAACTATTTAAATAAAAAACATCTCAAGGTGAACTATTTCAATAACAAACATCTCTGGATGAACTATTTCAATAACAAACATCTCCAGGTGAACTATTTAAATAAAATACATCTCAAGGTGAACTATTTCAATAACAAACATCTCCGGATGAACTATTTCAATAAAACATATCTCCAGGTGAACTATTTCAATAACAAACATCTCAAGGTGAACTATTTCAATAACAAACATCTCTGGATGAACTATTTCAATAACAAACATCTCCAGGTGAACTATTTCAATAACAAACATCTCAAGGTGAACTATTTCAATAACAAACATCTCTGGATGAACTATTTCAATAACAAACATCTCAAGGTGAACTATTTCAATAACAAACATCTCTGGATGAACTATTTCAATAACAAACATCTCCAGGTGAACTATTTCAATAACAAACATCTCAAGGTGAACTATTTCAATAACAAACATCTCAAGGTGAACTATTTCAATAACAAACATCTCTGGATGAACTATTTCAATAACAAACATCTCAAGGTGAACTATTTCAATAACAAACATCTCCAGGTGAACTATTTCAATAAAAAACATCTCTGGATGAACTATTTCAATAACAAACATCTCAAGGTGAACTATTTCAATAACAAATATCTCAAGGTGAACTATTTCAATAACAAACATCTCTGGATGAACTATTTCAATAACAAACATCTCCAGGTGAACTATTTCAATAACAAACATCTCCAGGTGAACTATTTCAATAACAAACATCTCTGGATGAACTATTTCAATAACAAACATCTCCAGGTGAACTATTTCAATAACAAACATCTCAAGGTAAACTATTTCAATAACAAACATCTCTGGATGAACTATTTCAATAACAAACATCTCAAGGTGAACTATTTCAATAACAAACATCTCCAGGTGAACTATTTCAATAACAAACATCTCCAGGTGAACTATTTCAATAACAAACATCTCCAGGTGAACTATTTCAATAACAAACATCTCTGGATGAACTATTTCAATAACAAACATCTCCAGGTGAACTATTTCAATAACAAACATCTCAAGATGAACTATTTCAATAACAAACATCTCTGGATGAACTATTTCAATAACAAACATCTCAAGGTGAACTATTTCAATAACAAACATCTCAAGGTGAACTATTTCAATAACAAACATCTCTGGATGAACTATTTCAATAACAAACATCTCCAGGTGAACTATTTCAATAACAAACATCTCAAGGTGAACTATTTCAATAACAAACATCTCAAGGTGAACTATTTCAATAACAAACATCTCCAGGTGAACTATTTCAATAACAAAAATCTCTGGATGAACTATTTCAATAACAAACATCTCCAGGTGAACTATTTCAATAACAAACATCTCAAGGTAAACTATTTCAATAACAAATATCTCTGGATGAACTATTTCAATAACAAACATCTCAAGGTGAACTATTTCAATAACAAACATCTCAAGGTGAACTATTTCAATAACAAACATCTCTGGATGAACTATTTCAATAACAAACATCTCCAGGTGAACTATTTCAATAACAAACATCTCAAGGTGAACTATTTCAATAACAAACATCTCAAGGTGAACTATTTCAATAACAAACATCTCTGGATGAACTATTTCAATAACAAACATCTCAAGGTGAACTATTTCAATAACAAACATCTCAAGATGAACTATTTCAATAACACACATCTCCAGGTGAAATATTTCAATAACAAACATCTCAAGGTGAACTATTTCAATAACAAACATCTCTGGATGAACTATTTCAATAACAAACATCTCAAGGTGAACTATTTCAATAACAAACATCTCAAGGTGAACTATTTCAATAACAAACATCTCCGGATGAACTATTTTAATAAAACATATCTCCAGGTGAACTATTTCAATAACAAACATCTCAAGGTGAACTATTTCAATAACAAACATCTCTGGATGAATTATTTCAATAACAAACATCTCCAGGTGAACTATTTCAATAACAAACATCTCAAGGTGAACTATTTCAATAACAAACATCTCTGGATGAACTATTTCAATAACAAACATCTCAAGGTGAACTATTTCAATAACAAACATCTCTGGATGAACTATTTCAATAACAAACATCTCCAGGTGAACTATTTCAATAACAAACATCTCAAGGTGAACTATTTCAATAACAAACATCTCTGGATGAACTATTTCAATAACAAACATCTCAAGGTGAACTATTTCAATAACAAACATCTCAAGGTGAACTATTTCAATAACAAACATCTCCAGGTGAACTATTTCAATAACAAACATCTCCAGGTGAACTATTTCAATAACAAACATCTCAAGGTGAACTATTTCAATAACAAACATCTCTGGATGAACTATTTCAATAACAAACATCTCCAGATGAACTATTTCAATAACAAACATCTCCAGGTGAACTATTTCAATAACAAACATTTCAAGGTGAACTATTTCAATAACAAACATCTCTGGATGAACTATTTCAATAACAAACATCTCAAGGTGAATTATTTCAATAACAAACATCTCAAGTTGAACTATTTCAATAACAAACATCTCTGGATGAACTATTTCAATAACAAACATCTCCATGTGAACTATTTCAATAACAAACATCTCAAGGTGAACTATTTCAATAACAAACATCTCTGGATGATCTATTTCAATAACAAACATCTCCAGGTGAACTATTTCAATAACAAACATCTCATGGTGAACTATTTCAATAACAAACATCTATGGATGAACTATTTCAATAACAAACATCTCCAGGTGAACTATTTCAATAACAAACATCTCAAGGTGAACTATTTCAATAACAAACATCTCCAGGTGAACTATTTCCATAACAAACATCTCCAGGTGAACTATTTCAATAACAAAGATCTCTGGATGAACTATTTCAATAACAAACATCTCCAGGTGAACTATTTCAATAACAAACATCTCAAGGTGAACTATTTCAATAACAAACATCTCCAGGTGAACTATTTCAATAACAAACATCTCCAGGTGAACTATTTCAATAACAAATATCTCCAGGTGAACTATTTCAATAACAAACATCTCCAGGTGAACTATTTCAATAACAAACATCTCAAGGTGAACTATTTCAATAACAAACATCTCTGGATGAACTATTTCAATAACAAACATCTCTGGATGAACTATTTCAATAACAAACATCTCAAGGTGAACTATTTCAATAACAAACATCTCTGGATGAACTATTTCAATAACAAACATCTCTGGATGAACTATTTCAATAACAAACATCTCAAGGTGAACTATTTCAATAACAAACATCTCTGGATGAACTATTTCAATAACAAACATCTCAAGGTGAACTATTTCAATAACAAACATCTCATGGTGAACTATTTCAATAACAAACATCTCTGGATGAACTATTTCAATAACAAACATCTCCAGGTGAACTATTTTAATAACAAACATCTCAAGGTGAACTATTTCAATAACAAACATCTCTGGATGAACTATTTCAATAACAAACATCTCTGGATGAACTATTTCAATAACAAACATCTCCAGGTGAACTATTTCAATAACAAACATCTCAAGGTGAACTATTTCAATAACAAACATCTCAAGGTGAACTATTTCAATAACAAACATCTCTGGATGAACTATTTCAATAACAAACATCTCAAGGTGAACTATTTCAATAACAAACATCTCCAGGTGAACTATTTCAATAAAAAACATCTCTGGATGAACTATTTCAATAACAAACATCTCAAGGTGAACTATTTCAATAACAAATATCTCAAGGTGAACTATTTCAATAACAAACATCTCTGGATGAACTATTTCAATAACAAACATCTCCAGGTGAACTATTTCAATAACAAACATCTCCAGGTGAACTATTTCAATAACAAACATCTCTGGATGAACTATTTCAATAACAAACATCTCCAGGTGAACTATTTCAATAACAAACATCTCAAGGTGAACTATTTCAATAACAAACATCTCCAGGTGAACTATTTCAATAACAAAAATCTCTGGATGAACTATTTCAATAACAAACATCTCCAGGTGAACTATTTCAATAACAAACATCTCAAGGTAAACTATTTCAATAACAAACATCTCTGGATGAACTATTTCAATAACAAACATCTCAAGGTGAACTATTTCAATAACAAACATCTCAAGGTGAACTATTTCAATAACAAACATCTCTGGATGAACTATTTCAATAACAAACATCTCCAGGTGAACTATTTCAATAACAAACATCTCAAGGTGAACTATTTCAATAACAAACATCTCAAGGTGAACTATTTCAATAACAAACATCTCTGGATGAACTATTTCAATAACAAACATCTCAAGGTGAACTATTTCAATAACAAACATCTCAAGATGAACTATTTCAATAACACACATCTCCAGGTGAAATATTTCAATAACAAACATCTCAAGGTGAACTATTTCAATAACAAACATCTCTGGATGAACTATTTCAATAACAAACATCTCAAGGTGAACTATTTCAATAACAAACATCTCAAGGTGAACTATTTCAATAACAAACATCTCCGGATGAACTATTTTAATAAAACATATCTCCAGGTGAACTATTTCAATAACAAACATCTCAAGGTGAACTATTTCAATAACAAACATCTCTGGATGAATTATTTCAATAACAAACATCTCCAGGTGAACTATTTCAATAACAAACATCTCAAGGTGAACTATTTCAATAACAAACATCTCTGGATGAACTATTTCAATAACAAACATCTCAAGGTGAACTATTTCAATAACAAACATCTCTGGATGAACTATTTCAATAACAAACATCTCCAGGTGAACTATTTCAATAACAAACATCTCAAGGTGAACTATTTCAATAACAAACATCTCTGGATGAACTATTTCAATAACAAACATCTCAAGGTGAACTATTTCAATAACAAACATCTCAAGGTGAACTATTTCAATAACAAACATCTCCAGGTGAACTATTTCAATAACAAACATCTCCAGGTGAACTATTTCAATAACAAACATCTCAAGGTGAACTATTTCAATAACAAACATCTCTGGATGAACTATTTCAATAACAAACATCTCCAGATGAACTATTTCAATAACAAACATCTCCAGGTGAACTATTTCAATAACAAACATTTCAAGGTGAACTATTTCAATAACAAACATCTCTGGATGAACTATTTCAATAACAAACATCTCAAGGTGAATTATTTCAATAACAAACATCTCAAGTTGAACTATTTCAATAACAAACATCTCTGGATGAACTATTTCAATAACAAACATCTCCATGTGAACTATTTCAATAACAAACATCTCAAGGTGAACTATTTCAATAACAAACATCTCTGGATGATCTATTTCAATAACAAACATCTCCAGGTGAACTATTTCAATAACAAACATCTCATGGTGAACTATTTCAATAACAAACATCTCTGGATGAACTATTTCAATAACAAACATCTCCAGGTGAACTATTTCAATAACAAACATCTCAAGGTGAACTATTTCAATAACAAACATCTCCAGGTGAACTATTTCCATAACAAACATCTCCAGGTGAACTATTTCAATAACAAAGATCTCTGGATGAACTATTTCAATAACAAACATCTCCAGGTGAACTATTTCAATAACAAACATCTCAAGGTGAACTATTTCAATAACAAACATCTCCAGGTGAACTATTTCAATAACAAACATCTCCAGGTGAACTATTTCAATAACAAATATCTCCAGGTGAACTATTTCAATAACAAACATCTCCAGGTGAACTATTTCAATAACAAACATCTCAAGGTGAACTATTTCAATAACAAACATCTCTGGATGAACTATTTCAATAACAAACATCTCTGGATGAACTATTTCAATAACAAACATCTCAAGGTGAACTATTTCAATAACAAACATCTCTGGATGAACTATTTCAATAACAAACATCTCTGGATGAACTATTTCAATAACAAACATCTCAAGGTGAACTATTTCAATAACAAACATCTCTGGATGAACTATTTCAATAACAAACATCTCAAGGTGAACTATTTCAATAACAAACATCTCATGGTGAACTATTTCAATAACAAACATCTCTGGATGAACTATTTCAATAACAAACATCTCCAGGTGAACTATTTTAATAACAAACATCTCAAGGTGAACTATTTCAATAACAAACATCTCTGGATGAACTATTTCAATAACAAACATCTCTGGATGAACTATTTCAATAACAAACATCTCCAGGTGAACTATTTCAATAACAAACATCTCAAGGTGAACTATTTCAATAACAAACATCTCAAGGTGAACTATTTCAATAACAAACATCTCTGGATGAACTATTTCAATAACAAACATCTCAAGGTGAACTATTTCAATAACAAACATCTCCAGGTGAACTATTTCAATAAAAAACATCTCTGGATGAACTATTTCAATAACAAACATCTCAAGGTGAACTATTTCAATAACAAATATCTCAAGGTGAACTATTTCAATAACAAACATCTCTGGATGAACTATTTCAATAACAAACATCTCCAGGTGAACTATTTCAATAACAAACATCTCCAGGTGAACTATTTCAATAACAAACATCTCTGGATGAACTATTTCAATAACAAACATCTCCAGGTGAATTATTTCAATAACAAACATCTCAAGGTAAACTATTTCAATAACAAACATCTCTGGATGAACTATTTCAATAACAAACATCTCAAGGTGAACTATTTCAATAACAAACATCTCCAGGTGAACTATTTCAATAATAAACATCTCCAGGTGAACTATTTCAATAACAAACATCTCCAGGTGAACTATTTCAATAACAAACATCTCTGGATGAACTATTTCAATAACAAACATCTCAAGGTGAACTATTTCAATAACAAACATCTCAAGGTGAACTATTTCAATAACAAACATCTCTGGATGAACTATTTCAATAACAAACATCTCAAGGTGAACTATTTCAATAACAAACATCTCAAGCTGAACTATTTCAATAACAAACATCTCTGGATGAACTATTTCAATAACAAACATCTCAAGGTGAACTATTTCAATAACAAACATCTCTGGATGAACTATTTCAATAACAAACATCTCAAGGTGAACTATTTCAATAACAAACATCTCATGGTGAACTATTTCAATAACAAACATCTCTGGATGAACTATTTCAATAACAAACATCTCCAGGTGAACTATTTTAATAACAAACATCTCAAGGTGAACTATTTCAATAACAAACATCTCTGGATGAACTATTTCAATAACAAACATCTCCAGGTGAACTATTTCAATAACAAACATCTCAAGGTGAACTATTTCAATAACAAACATCTCTGGATGAACTATTTCAATAACAAACATCTCCAGGTGAACTATTTCAATAACAAACATCTCCAGGTGAACTATTTCAATAACAAACATCTCCAGGTGAACTATTTCAATAACAAACATCTCAAGGTGAACTATTTCAATAACAAACATTTTAACAGATAAACCCTTTCAATAAAAAAACAAACATTTTCTTGGCCTTGATCGGTCTATACATGACAGTCGGGAATCTGAGAAGCTTATTTCTTAGTACTTGGATAAAAAAAACATAATGAAACATGAGATAGGAAAATAATAGTGAAACATGAGATTGGAAAATAATAGTGAAACATGAGATAGGAAAATAATAGGGAAACATGAGATATGCTGTTTCCTTTTCCCAAATTCACATCTACCTTTTTTACATGTGCTTTACTCATCACTTTCTCTCTCATCTCCATCTCTTCCTTCCATTATCTCAATACCACATTTCTGACTACGTGTAGTTTGTGTGCTGAATTTTGTCCACATGAAGACTTTCTATCCGAAACGCTGTCTGACTTTATGTCGTGTTTCCAGTTTGTACTATTATTATTGGTAACAATTATATCCATTCCTATTTACAGTTATCTTTTTTGCCTTGTATTGCCACAGCTCTCGCGATTCCAGTGCGTCGGGTTGTTTCCTAATACTGGTGATTTACTTCTGATATAAAAACTTACCGTATTTCTAAACCCCGTGTGTGTATGTGTTCAACTATCATGATCAAAGATTACACGTTGATATTTACTATTTATCACCGTATACCGTTGTAATTTTTTCATTGGTTGCGATAGCGTATGATGTCATATTTTCTAGTACATGGACAAATGCATGTTACTTATCCCTCACATGATGATGATGACCATTTTTTTACATCCACTTTTGTAATTCATTTAAAGCTATGTCCTTGACAAAGTGTTCATAGATGGCTAATAAAACATATTCTGGAACACATGTTCTTGGACATTTCGGTCGTGAAATGACCACTATAGATGGTCTTTAATCTACCTGTAACTTTCCAACTACTTTTTGCTGTTGTGATGCTGCATTTCTCCACTTTTCACGAGATGACGTAACTGTTTAATCTGTAGAGTGTCTCGTAGTTCTATTTTGTGCTTGTTCTTTCAACGTATCTTGGTATATTTCATAATCCTTCAGTGAGGTCTTTCACGAGTCATTGCAGCACCTCTATTTCCCACTCTGAGAGTGTATTTCCTTCTATAACTCATAATCACGCATGTGGTTGCGTCTGTGGGTCTCACCAATGGCCCACTAGACATACCAACAATACAACAGAAAACCTTAGTGGATGACATGCCGTTATATTGAGGTTACCTTCTTATAGAAGCTTCATGGCACATCATCTATACAGTTATGATTTTGTTTTGTTGTTGAAATGTTTTACATGTTTTCCAGAATATATATGTATGCACCCTGTGTGGTTGGGAGGGAGCCAGAGATGTACAGTGCAGCACTGAGGAGGAGGAAACTGACATCACTGTTTTTCCTATGGCTGAGGCCCATCATAGAGGCACAGTGACTCAGGACGTGACAATCCTTTTGACTTGAACATTTGGTTGCATGCCTGGAGCAATAGAGAAGTTCGGCATAACCAGTAGTCAACTGGTGGCGGGGAATAAGCACAGTGAACCCTATCTTGGCTACAGTGGCTAGGAGCAGTGCATAGGTTTAAACCTACCTTCCTGGAGGTGTGATAGTTATTCTCTGGCTCTGTCCCGGGGTGGGCCGAAAATCCACAGACTTCCCAGGAATATAATGCCATCTATTGGCATTAGGTCAAAGGGCATGAGCCCATGGACCACTGGATCAGCAACCAACCAACCAACCAACCAACCAGAACTCATAATTGAGACGTATCTTTCACATGGGATGAACTGGCATACCTACCATATGACCTGCCCAACGAATCTGAGCTTGAATCAGAATAGTAGCAATGCTAGAAATAATAAATTTGTCAAGGACAGTCGTACTTATACTTTGTAAACTTTCAGATTAGTCTGTAGTTTAATGTCATTTCTACGTCAATCATGTGCGTACAATCTGCCGAAAGTGTTGCTTCCTTAAAGATCCTGGTCTACATTTCATCTCATGTAAACATGACCTGTACTGGAGATTTAGATTTCTGTGAGGAAGAGTTGTATAAAGTTTTGACCTCACTCTCTTGTCGGATCTCATTTGAAACCAGAGGCAATACTAGTCGAGACGACTGGAAATGAAGTGGATCCACATAATAAGTTTAAATCACCTTTACGTGTTAGTATAAATGATTTGAGATTTCTTGTTTGAAATTTTCGTCGTGTTTTATGCCGTTCTAGAGCAAACTAAAGACACACAGAGAGACAAAATGGATACAACAAAACATATCAGATTCTAGGACAGGATGACACGTGTTTTTAAGAACAAAAAATGTAAACATAGACACTAAAGCTACATTATACAAGTCTAGAATTGTGCTACCTGTGTCAAACTTGGACAATGACAAACAAAAATAGTGCCATCATAAATGACATGTGTACGAAAGCAGGAGATAGAATTAGAAACGATAACACGAGACAGATAACCAAAACATAACCAGTATTGGAACACATCAAGAGACAACAGATTAAGTGGTTTTCACACACTTTCAGACGACCAACAGACAACATGGCACATATGGATATGGCACATAGATATCAAGACTATGGACAGACTATGAGTATGACTAAAGACAGTGGCTGACAATGTAAAAGACTGATCACAGAAATCAAAGACGACAAAGGAACTGGTTTGCAAACAGAACTCAGGAATCTCCTGGAGGGAACCTAACCCTTACGCCGTAAGGAAAATAAGGACAACAGCATATATAATATATATATATATATATATATATATATATATATATATATTTATATATATATATATATAGGTAGGTAGATAGATAGATATATAAATAGATAGATAGATAGATAGATAGATAGCTAGGCAGGTAGATAGATAGATAGATATATAGGTAGATAGATATAGATAGATAGATATATAGATAAATAGATAGATAGATAGATAGATAGATAGATAGATAGATAGATAGATAGATAGATATATAGATAGATAGATAGATAGATAGATAGATAGATAGATAGATAGATAGATAGATAGATAGATAGATAGATAGATAGCTAGGCAGGTAGATAGATAGATAGATATATAGGTAGATAGATAGATAGATAGATAGATAGATAGATAGATAGATAGATAGATAGATAGATAGATAGATAGATAGATAGATAGATAGATAGATAGATAGATAGATAGATAGATAGATAGATAGATAGATAGCTTAAGTTCAGTCGGTGACATCTTTTTGTGCCACAGTGTCAACCGAACAAGAAATTTCTGTTTATCTTCCTCTGTCTCTTGTCCCCTTGATATTTCCGGTGGTTACTAAAATTTCAAATTTTATTTTTCTTATCACATGCCCTAAAAATCTGAATTGTGTTTTTCTAATGTTCTTGAAGCATTATTTTCGGAACATTACTCATGTAGTTTGCCATTGCTTTCAGGAGGAAATCCGTTTAACGAATAGCACACAAAGTCAACACATTCATTTCCTACGCCATTTTCTCCGGAAGTACTTCATATATTTCTTTAATCATGTCTTTAATCCGTTAATCTCTCTAACATAGTTTCCTGCTTCCAGTCTTATTCAATCATTCATTCAGTCTGTTAATTTCTTAAATAGTTCTTTATTCTTACAGTCATTAGGAAATATTTTTTCTAAAATAATGGCTTCAATCTGTCAACTTTTCTAACATTTCTTCAATCATGCTTTCAATCTGTTTGTATCAACCATTTCTTCAATCATTCCTCGATCTGTTATTCGCTGAATTATTAAGATCTGTCAATCATTCAAACATTTCTTCATTCTTGTTTTCAATATGTCAATCTTTCAAACATTTCTTTTATCTGTCAATCTTTAGAACACTTTTTCAATCTGTCACTTATTGAAACACATCGTCAATGTGTCAATCTTTAGAACAATCCTTCAATCTGTCACTTATTGAAACACATCGTCAATGTGTCAATCATTAGAAAACCTCTTCAATCATGTTTTAAATATGTTAATAAGTTAAACATTTTATATTTTGTCAATCTTTCAACATTTACTCCATTATGTCTTCAACACATCAGTCTTCCAAACATTTCCTCAATGTCTTAAATCTGCCAATCTCTCAAACATTTCTTTAATCCTGCAATGGTTCAAACATTCTTAAATCATGTCTTCAATCTGTTAATAACTGAAACATTACTTCAATCCTTCAATTTGTTAATCTTTCAATCATTTCGTCACTCGCGCCTTCAAACTGTTAAATGTTCAATCATGTCTTCAATCTGTTAATCTCTCAATCATTTATTCAGTCTATAAGTCTTTCACTTTAAACAAGACAATATCCAAAACAATAAATTCATTTGAAATGAAGTGCTACGGAAAGATCCTACGAATATCATGGACAAAGAAACAGAGGAACATTGAAAGTTTGAAATTGTTGAAACTAAATGAAGAATGGGTTCCACAGACCATCATAGAAAGAAGCTACAGTATTTCGGCACTTAAAGCGACATGATGGTATGGACAGGCTTAGTCTGGAGGGGAGATTGTCAGGAGAGAAAAGAAAAGGAAGACCTAGTTGTCAATGAATCAGCGTCATTGAAGAAAGTATGCACTTGTTTTTGGGCCTATGCAGACCTGATATCCAGGGACAGAAAGGCGTTTAGAGTATCCACGATTTAAATAGCTTTGTGGATATAATGTCACGTGATACATGTTTTTCCAACATTTCTTTGATCATGTCTTTAATCCCTCAAACATTTCTCTAATCTTGTAACTCTCCCAAACACACATTTTTCTATTATCTATTAATCCCTCAAACATATCTCTAATCTTGTAACTCTCACAAACACACATTTTACTATTATCTATTCAATCAACTTAACATTTCTGCAATCACCAGTTCAATCATTCAAATAAAGTATCAATTATCTGTACAATCTCTCAAACATTCCTTCATACATCTGCATAATCTCCAAAACAGTTCCTTAATTATTTGCTTAATGATTCAATAAAGTATGCAATAATTCATACAATCTCAAATAATACTTTAATTGTACATTCTCTCAAGCATTTTTTCAATCCTCTGTACACTTTTTCAAACATTTATTCAAACATCAGTCGATCTATAAAATATTACTTCAATCGTTTGTCCAAACATTTAAGTATTGATTGACACATTCAGTTATCAGAACTTACTGATGTTTCATTATTGATGAACTCAATGATGATTGTCGAATCGGTGACATTTGTTTCACTCAAAGAATGATTCGTATAGATCGCCACATAATTTTGTTTGCTGTAGAAGTGAATTTGCAAAAATTTAAAGTGAATTTCTAGATTTTCAACTATCTCAATAAACAGCATATTTTGACATGAGGACACAGGTTCTACAGTATTCAAGTATTTCAGAACTGACGTGTTTGTACTGTGAGCGGAAACAGATTCTACAGTATTCAAGTATTTCAGAACTGACGTGTTTGTACTGTGAGCGGACACAGGTTCTACAGTGTTCAAGTATTTCAGAGCTGACGTGTTTGTACTGTGAGCGGACACAGATTCTACAGTATTCAAGTATTTCAGAACTGACGTGTTTGTACTGTGAGCGGACACAGGTTCTACAGTGTTCAAGTATTTAAGAACTGACGTGTTTGTACTGTGGACAGATCTGTGATCAGTTTCCTTTCGAAGCTGGTGATACGTAAGTCGTTATATCGTGTTCATTGCGCACACATTTTTCTTGCGCCTATGGGAGTCGGATCTCTTTCTTCTCTACTTGTCCCACGCTTGATCCCACTTTCCTTCATTCTGTGTAATGCTGTATCATCCAGTGAATATTTCCATGGTATTGATCTACTCTCCAGATGTTGGAACGCGTGAAAATGAGCGAGCTGACACACTGGCTACAAGAGCGTATGTGGTGGGCATTTTGAATATAGGCACAGATGAGATCTTGACATTAATGCCGGATCGACTACTGGAGAACTAATCTGCGGATGTTGAAAGTAGATCAATACCATGGACTGTATGAGAATCTTCTTAATTTTTGGCCACGTTATGAGACAGTTTAACAACCTGGCACGGCAGTGAACAAACAACGATCCTGATACATAATACTGAAGATAGAGAGCGATGTAGAGCCATAATTGTCTATAACAGCCGAAATGGCACCTGATGGTGATGAATTATTGGATACATATATAATGTCACACACAACAATCGAAGTTTCGACCAAAAGGTCTTTACCAAGGCAACATCAAGGCAACAACAGAAAACGACAGGTAATAATAACACTAAATACATTCACATGACCTAGTTTACTGTTTTTGTCACGTCTGTATACAACCAGAGAGTTGGGGGGGGGGGTAACATAATACATTCAGCGTCTTGAGATCCGACTGGAGAAGAGGAAGGTGTCTGAGTAGGAGATGACAAATAGCAGCGCTGGTGGGGGTGGAAAGTAAGATTCAGTTTGACAATATCCATAGAGGAAGAACTCTGAGCGTTCACGAGGGTGTCCTGGTGGGAAAGGCTGCGCATTCGAAAATTTACAGACCTGGGGACTCTGTGGGGCTATATGTGGCAGCGGAAGAAATTCATCATCTCTTGAGCTTCCTTCAGAAAACACTTCTTACCACTACCCAGACGCTGGAGGAGAAGTTGAGGGTATAGAATTTGAGGGTATAGAACCCTGATAGGTAGGGGGATTAGAGGAGGTGTATAGGAGAAAGCAATGGTCATCCGCCCGTTTGTCATCTACCAATCTGCTGAGACAGGAGTGTTGGATAAATGTGACAAATTGTACAGACATTTGAAGAAATGTATTCGAGATTGTATAGACATTTCAAGAAATGTATTCGATATTGTACAGACATTTGAAGAAATGTATTCGAGATTGTACAGACATTTGAAGAAATGTACTCGTGATTGTACAGACATTTGAAGAAATGTATTCGTGATTGTACAGCCATTTGAAGAAACATTTGACAGGTCGTACATATAATGAAAGAAATAATAGACAGTTGTACAAGCATTGGAAGAAATAGTTGACTGTACATATCCCCAGCGAGGTCAGCACCGTAAATTGGTGATGAGGCTTCATTCATCAATCTAGGGCTGGAAACTAAGACTGGTCGGGCAGTCCCACTCGAGTGAGACCACATTTCTGCCCAAGTAAGCAATGTGCTGAAAACGGAGGAAACCAGCCAAAAGGTGCACCATTAAACCATATGCCAAGCACAAAACAGAATGGGAACATGGCTATATCTAATAATATTTATGGTGTCTGCCCTGTGGCGGATTTTCAGACAGGGACAATGTCAGGCCATATACTTTGAAAATGCCCAAACTAAAATTCTGGAAGTCCTTCTCAATTGTCCCGAGGAACCAGGAGGCAAGGGAATAGAGCTACTGGTCAAACATAAATACGACTAATACAAATAATGCACTGGAATGATGAGGGTGTCAACAGCAACATATATGGATACAGTAAAAAAATTGGAGCTTGTAAATATCTTGTGTGAAGAACAAGTTAATGTATGTTGTAAACAAGAAACACACCTCAACAGCGATATTGTCTTTATAATCAGAGACTACCAGTGCTTCCGATCACACCAAAACGGCAGACGAAAGTGTGGAATTCTGACACTTGTTAAATACAATATCAGTACATGTCAACTGGAAGTGTATATGGAGAGGGCAGAATAGCAGATGCTCCACCTAAAAACAGACAGAACAGAATTCCATCTCTGAACTACTACTCCCCAAATGACAGACCATAGGCACTAGACACAATTTAGGAAAAAGAGATACTTACGGTGTTTGGTGACTTCAACAGCCACTCTCAGAGTTGGGGCTATGATCACGTGGACAAGAGATGTGAGGAACGTGAGAGCTGGCAGGATGAAACTAATCTTATATTTATCAACAAGCCAGCAGACTGACCAACCTTCTACTCGAGAGCATAAAACACCACCTTTACACCAGACCTGGCTGACCTAACTAGGTGGAACTATAATAGTGCAGACTGGAAATGTACCAGCATTTAACCCGTGTTCAAGTTAAGGACATGAGCATCGACAAAGATATCAATAGAGCAGTGAGTGAAATGTGATAGATGCATATTACATGCTGCTAGTAAAACCATACCCAGTGAGGGGGGGGGAGCCAAAACTACAAACCCTATTGGAATTATGAACTGGAGAAGCTGGAACATGAGAGGGAGACTTCTAGACAGCAGGCAGAGAATAGACCTAGCCAAGAACATCACAACATATATCAGGAAACTAAGGCTAAATGTCAAAGAGCCAAGTTACAAGCCAGGCGGAGCTGATGGAAAGAAAAGAACAGTCTTTGATCCCTGAAAGAGACTCTAGGAAATTATTGAAACTGGTAAAACTAAAGGATGAAGGTACAAGGAGAAATACAAGGGTCAAATTTTACAAAAATCTAAACATTTTAACAGGTAAACATGCAGCTGATTACTTTGCAGATATTTTTACAGAAACAATAACGTCAAAGTTAGCCCATAAAAACTTCAGGAGGTTCAAGAGAACCAGCGAAACATTGGACAAGGCGAGCCTATGCCTGAAGCATGGAGGCAGCAATCACAGTGAAAGAACTGGAGCACGCAATTTCCAAATTGAAAATGAAAATGATCCTAGGAGCTGATGGAGTGGCCAATGAAATGATTAAAACCCTGGGAACTGCAGCAAGAACAAAGCTACTGCAGATCTTCAATACAAGCTGGACCACAGGTAATATTCCACAGGCATGGGGGAAGCAATAATGATACCATTCCTCAAATCAGGAAAGGTTGGCAATACAGTCTCCAATTACAGGTTCATCAGCCTCACAAGCTGTCTAAGCAAAACAGTCGAACTCATTATCAATCTTAGGATGCAGTGGTACCTTGAAAGTGAAAACCTTCTGGTATCGCAGCAAGCAGGTATCAGACAGTGCTACTATACTGAAGATCAGGTAACCTACCTCTCCCAAGAGATTATGGACGCCTTCCAAGATACGAAACTGACACTAGCAGCATGTATAGACCTCAGGAAAGCATTTGACAAGGTGTGGAAAGAAGGACTCTTAAAGAAATTGCGAAATTGCAGGGTTAACTCAAGAGTGTACAAATGGGTAAAATCATACCTGCATAATAGAAGAGCCAGGGTACAATTAGATCATCGCAAGAGCAAGAAAATCCTACTGCGTCATGGAGTTACCCATGGAGGAGTCATGTCACCCACACTTTTCTTGGATTACATTAAAGACCTAGTTGCCGAACTGCCACACGGGATCCAAGTGGCAATGTCTGCTGACGACCTCGTGATCCAGTGCACGAAGAACATGCGACAGTCGCCACTAAACAAATACACGGAGCTATTGATGCTTTAACCCTTTGGACAAATAGATGGTGACTCTGTGTTAACACAGATAAGTGCAGCACTACACTCTTTACCCTCTCACCAAAACAAAAAGCCGGTGTTATCAAGATAGACGAAGAGCTCTTGAAAGAAGACAAACAACCCACATACCTCGGAGTTACTTTTGATGAAAGCTGACATGGAAACAGCACATAAAGAAAGCAACAACAAAAGCCAGGAGGAAGTTAGCTATCCTGACAAAACTAAGTGGAACCACATGGGGAGCCAGTGGAAATATACTCCGTAAAGTGTACCAGCAAGGCATAAGACCACACCTGGAATATGGCTAAGTTGCGTGGTGTCCTGAATCAAACATAATATTACACAATCTAGATAAAGTGAAAAACTAGGCGATTAGGATAATGCGGGGAACAATGAAATAAACACCCATAGTAGATATGCGTTAACACAACCATCGATATAATATTTACACGTTAACACAACCAACACTATAATACTTACACGTTAACACAATCTACACTATAATACGTACACGTAAACACAATCTACACTATAATACTTACACGTTAACACAATCTACACTATAATACTTACACGTTAACACAACCAACACTATAATACTTACACGTTAACACAACCAACACTATAATACTTACACGTTAACACAATCTACACTATAATACTTACACGTTAACACAATCTACACTATAATAGTTACACGTTAACACAACCTACACTATAATACTTACACGTTAACACAAGCTACACTATAATAGTTACACGTTAACACAACCTACACTATAATACTTACACGTTAACACAATCTACACTATAATACTTACACGTTAACACAACCAACACTATAATACTTACACGTTAACACAACCAACACTATAATACTTACACGTTAACACAATCTACACTATAATACTTACACGTTAACACAATCTACACTATAATAGTTACACGTTAACACAACCTACACTATAATACTTACACGTTAACACAATCTACACTATAATAGTTACACGTTAACACAACCTACACTATAATACTTACACGTTAACACAATCTACACTATAATACTTACACGTTAACACAACCAACACTATAATACTTACACGTTAACACAACCAACACTATAATACTTACACGTTAACACAATCTACACTATAATAGTTACACGTTAACACAACCTACACTATAATACTTACACGTTAACACAATCTACACTATAATAGTTACACGTTAACACAACCTACACTATAATACTTACACGTTAACACAACCTACACTATAATAGTTACACGTTAACACAACCTACACTATAACTATAATACTTACACGCCAACGATCCCTCTTTCTGTAACAGTGGTATTATCATCCTCCGAGCTAGATCGGTACAAAATGTACTTATCACCAGAAATAATTTTAGGAATGTGGGAAGTTTTCCCTCCATGTCCGTGTCCTCTTCTACTGGCACAATCCCTTGAACTCTATATTCAGAGAAAACAGCGCAGCATGTGAAGTTATATTTCTATTGTGAATATTAGAGAGGCACACACACACGGAGACAGACAGATAGCTAGTCAGGCTAGCATGTTAGGTAGTTATGTAGGTAGACAGATATTTAGATAGATCTATTGTTTTTACTTTATCCTTATAGTTACTTGTCAGATTATTACCAAAGTTCGACTGATACATTGTTTGACTATTTGTTTCTGTGTTCACATTTTGGTCTAGTGTATTAACAAGGTTGAATTATCTATCTGCGATTGTCCTATATATCCTATGTTATCTGCTGATGGTCCAAGATTCACCATGTTCGCTCGATTAACTTTATAGTCTAAGAACTACATTACAATAATTTAAAAACAAATACAGGACAAATTTATGATTTACCTCGTCACTTTCAGAGCTTGTTTCATTAGATGATGTTTCTGATGAGCTGTCAGAGCTTGTTTCACTAGATGATTGTGATGAGCTGTCAGAGCTTGTTTCACTAGATGATGATTGTGATGAGCTGTCAGAACTTGTTTCACTAGATGATGTTTCTGATGAGCTGTCAGAACTTGTTTCACTAGATGATGTTTCTGATGAGCTGTCAGAGCTTGTTTCACTAGATGATTGTGATGAGCTGTCAGAGCTTGTTTCACTAGATGATTGTGATGAGCTGTCAGAGCTTGTTTCACTAGATGATTGTGATGAGCTGTCAGAGCTTGTTTCACTAGATGATTGTGATGAGCTGTCAGAACTTGTTTCACTAGATGATGTTTCTGATGAGCTGTCAGAGCTTGTTTCACTAGATGATTGTGATGAGCTGTCAGAGCTTGTTTCACTAGATGATGATTGTGATGAGCCGTCAGAGATTCTTACATTACAATTGTATTGTACTGAGCTGCTAGATCTGGTTTCGTTAATTCCCTGTTTTTAGAATCATGGCATAATCAGAACAAATGCAGCGCTAAATACAGAATTAGGTAAACTTTAATATTAAATAAAATACAGACCTTATTGAATATTTCAGTTCTATCTATAATTCAGTCAGTTGAGTACAATAATATTTTAATTATGAGTTTCTGTGTTCACGTAGGACAGACTCAAAAAGCATCAAGCAGATAGATCAAAAACAATACTTAAGTATCACATTTTAGATGTATTACCAAATATATTTATTATGATGGTCAATGGTCCAGTCTACAGTTTAAGATCAAATCGAAATGGGCAAAGAAATAACTTCTTAATAATGAATGTGGCAGTAGTCTAGTTGATAGTAAGGTTGGTTAGTATCACGGATTACAGAAACTCAGGTTCGAAAAAACTTATTATTTCTTTCCTCTTTAGTACTTCTTTATGTCGTGCAGCGTCAGGAGTAGAAGAATTCTATGGAGATGAACTTGTTGTGTGTCTCATATATTTATTTTTTGTGTGGATTATTTTATTTCTGTAATCAATATTTTGCATGGTCTGCCCCTGACAAAATCTTTTAAAGTTTTATCGAAGTAGTTTTTGCAGTAGGCAATGTTGGAAGGAACTCTTCATTTGTTTGTTCGTACTCGATCGGGTTTATGACCACCATCACCAACACCATTATCACCTCAATCAACATCAACGTCTTTATCATACTCCTCCTCATCATCGTCATAAATCTCATCACCATTATTATCATCATCATAATAAATATCGCCATCATCATCCTCATATTCATCATCATCATATTGACTATCATGTGAATGGAAAACTATCATATGTCTATTGATGTATCGTGTATCATGTGAAGGGAAAACTATTATAAGGCTATTGATGTATCGTGTATCATGTGAAGGGAAAACTATTATAAGGCTATTGATGTATCGTGTATCATGTGAAGGGAAAACTATTATAAGGCTATTGATGTATCTTGTATCATGTGAAGGGAAAACTATTATAAGGCTATTGATGTATCTTGTATCATGTGAAGGGAAAACTATTATAAGGCTATTGATGTATCGTGTATCATGTGAAGGTAAAACTATTATAAGGCTATTGATGTATCGTGTATCATGTGAAGGGAAAACTATTATAAGGCTATTGATGTATCGTGTATCATGTGAAGGGAAAACTATTATAAGGCTATTGATGTATCTTGTATCATGTGAAGGGAAAACTATTATAAGGCTATTGATGTATCTTGTATCATGTGAAGGGAAAACTATTATAAGGCTATTGATGTATTTTATGAATAAACACAAGAAACACGACAGCATAAACTACAGACATTTGTGAATAAACACAAGAAACACGACAGCATAAACTACAGACATTTGTGAATAAACACAAGAAACACTACAGCATAAACTACAGACATTTGTGAATAAACACAAGAAACACTACATCATAAACTACAGACATTTGTGAATAAACACAAGAAACACTACATCATAAACTACAGACATTTGTGAATAAACACAAGAAACACTACAGCATATACTACAGACATTTGTGAATAAACACAAGAAACACTACAGCATAAACTACAGACATTTGTGAATAAACACAAGAAACACTACATCATAAACTACAGCATAAACTACAGACATTTGTGAATAAATACAAGAAACACTACAGCATATACTACAGACATTTGTGAATAAACACAAGAAACACTACAGCATAAACTACAGACATTTGTGAATAAACACAAGAAACACTACATCATAAACTACAGCATAAACTACAGACATTTGTGAATAAACACAAGAAACACTACAGCATAAACTACAGACATTTGTGAATAAACACAAGAAACACTACAGCATAAACTACAGACATTTGTGAATAAACACAAGAAACACTACATCATAAACTACAGCATAAACTACAGACATTTGTGAATAAACACAAGAAACACTACATCATAAACTACAGCATAAACTACAGACATTTGTGAATAAACACAAGAAATACTACAGCATAAACTACAGACATTTGTGAATAAACACAAGAAACACTACATCATAAACTACAGCATAAACTACAGACATTTGTGAATAAACACAAGAAACTCGGAGTAATTTTAGGAGACAGGTATTAAAGAAGAAGGAAACAGAATTAATGGTTGTCTCAAAGAGACATACACCACCAAGATGCAACATAATAATTAATGACAAAAAAATAGCAAATGTTGAAAAAGTGACATATCTTGGCACCCTGTTAACATCAGAAGGTAGATTCTCAGCTGAGATAAAGAGTTAAACAGAAAAAGCCAAATCAGTATTTTTAAAAAAAAAAAAAGAGAACTATTGTGCACAATAGAAGAATATCAATGCAGGTCTGAATTATTGTTGTTCGTCCATCACAAGTGATGATGACCATTTGTTACATCCACTTTTGAAAATTCAATTTTAGTTATGTCCTTGATTATGAGTTTGTAGATCGCTAATGAGCCTTATTCGAGCTGTAAATGTCCGTGGACAGTTTGGACATGGAATAACGACTGTAGACGGATCTTGGTCTATCCGTGACTTTCTAGCTGCTCTCCGCTGATGAGCTGCTGCATTTCTCTTCTTTTCACAAGATGATGCGCTCTTTTTTATTTTAGAACGCCATGTAGATCTATTTTGTGCAAGTTCTTCCCATTTATCGTGGTCTATTTCAAAGGCTTTCAGTGAGTTCTTAACGAGTCCTTGTAGCGCTTCCTTTGGCCACCTTGAGATCGTATATCATTCTCTAGCTCACCATAGAGAAGTATCTTTGGCAGACGATGGTCTGGCATACGCACCAAATGACCTGCACAACGAATCTGTGTCTGCATCAGGATCGTATCAATGCTTGGGATACCAGCTCTATCAAGGACAGTGGTATCTGGAATCTTGTCTTGCCATCTGATGTTCATAACTTTTCTGAGACAATTTGTATGAAATGATTGAGTTTTTTCACATGACGTCTATACAAAGTCCATGTTTCACTAGCGTATAGCAGCACTGGAAGTACCACTGCTCTGTAAACTTTCAGCTTAGTCTGTAGGTTAATGCCATTTCTACGCCAAATATTTGCGTACAATCTGCCGAAAGTACTGCTTGCTTTGGCGATCCTTGTATACACTTCATCATCAACGTTGACATGTTGTGATAATGTACTGCCTAGATATGTGAATCTATTCACAACTTTCAGTGCTACACCATTTACCTTTATGCAGGGCTCGAGATAGCTTTTGTCAAGTGCTGGTTGTAACATGACTTCTATTTTCTCTGTGTTAATGGTAAGCCCAAAGTTGGTACAGGCTTTGGAGTATCTGTCTATAATACATTGTAGATCAGCCTCAGAGTTGGCATTTAGGGCACAGTCATCAGCAAATAGAAAATCCCTGATTGTGTGTAATTTAATTTTGGTTTTTGCTCGAAGCCGCCGGTCTGAATTAGAGTGCTGGGATGTTATATCAAACCAATTCTTTTTTATGGATGTGAAGCATGGACTGTACACAAACAAATTCAAAGCGAATTAGAGGCTACAGAAATGTGTTTTCTGAGAAGAATGATGAAAATACCATGGATAGCCAAGAAAATTAAGACAGAGGCTCTCATTGCTGCTGGCGTAAAAAAAAATCAATCATATCAACCATTAGGGGCAGACAGTCAATGTTTCTAGGGCATGTGTTGAGAAGAACATAGCGTGAACACTTAATAACCACTGGAAAGATTAAGGGGAGAGGAGATAGGGAACAACAAAGAGAAAAGTTACTAGATAGACTTGTATTGTGGCATGATAGAAGCTCACCAACCGAGCTTATTGACAACACAAGAGACAGAGAGTCGTGGAGATACCTGACCGCCTACGCCATTCGGCATGGCAATTGATTGATGTTTTGTGTGATAGTGTCATTATGTTTACTGTTTATTTTCTGAATGTATTTCCTTGATAAAGACCTAATGGTTGAAACTGCCTTGTATACTAGTATTTATATTTTATATACTCATACTCGATAGTCTGATCGCTCATTGTCAAGTTGAACCAGCATGTGTTATACATAAGTTCTATTGTTATACGGTTTTACAGCAGTCTCACTTTTCATTATTATGTATTATATAAATGGTAAACTAATAGATGTAAAGATTTCTTGAAAATACCAGAAATCAATATTCTCAATTGATTAGTACGATTTAAATAGAATATGCTACCATACACATTGGTAATACATAACAAACATTTACACATTCGACAAAATCACTTACAGATGAAGGCCCATTTGCGCGGACTGATATCAGCGAAGCAGCCACTGCAATAACCACCAACACAATGGGAATGTACATTTTCTTTCTCAGAGTTGTCAATTTACTTTCAATATAAACTTGCTGAATTATTAACACTTCATTCGATGAACTTCTTCTGCCAGTCATTTTGTGACACTCTTCTGACTGTATATATATATCATTAAACCGTGGGTCAACCACCAATCAGATATCAGAGTTTGGAAATAATTAATGCATGGTATAAGAAATTAACAGCTCAATTTTTTGAAATATTACTTATTCTGATACTATTCATAGATTGCCTTATAGATCATGTGTCACACATAATAAATGTAATCTGTAAAAACAAAAATGTTGGCAAAAGTCAGCAGAAATGTTATTGCATAGAATTTAGAAAAGATTTAAGACTTGTTAAATTGTATAAAATTGATATTCCTGCATTCACAACAAAGGTAATGTGTCACGTGGTTATGTATATATGGAAAAATATGTCCTTGAACGTGTAGATACAGCAAATATTCATACCAGTTTTAGAATTGAAATTTAATGCAATATAATCTTGTGTGCATCGACAACAATACATTAAATAAAGTAATTTTTGAAAGGGCATTAATGGTGGCGATAAAGTAATCTCTTTAGCTGTGAGTAGGCTGCTTTGATGCACGACGATCATGAAGTAATCCCTTTAGCTGTGAGCAGGTAACGCTTGACATTTCATAACATATTTATGTAAAAACACATATCCACATCGGGTGATTCACCGAGGTAACAGCTGAACTCGCATACGTTTTGTTATCTCAAAGATATAGTTATGATAAAAATATATATGGATTTATGTTTAGTAAACGAATTGAATGCTGTCCAGTTTGGCAGTATCTCCGGATCATCTCATCCTGCCCGGACCGTGTCATACACTTCTGATCCAACCAGTTCATAATTCTTCTGTCAGATCTGTTGACCCATCTCTGTAATTATACACATCTTAGACAACCAGTTCATCAATCTTCTGTCAGATCTGTTGACCCATCTCTGTAATTATACACATCTGAGACAACCAGTTCATCATTCTTCTGTCAGATCTGTTGACCAATCAGTAGCACTATGGCATAGGGCAAGGAAACGTATTGCGTCTCAGACCATGGAAGTCGCACAATGGAAACGGAAGAAAGATATCTTAGTCCAAACATTCAAAGAAATTGCGAAGGCAGCAAAGGCATCACAATGGGACGAGTTTTCCACGAGATCACAAGTGAAAGGTCACAAAAATTGTTCTCGCGTTTGCACAAATCTATGAATGTGACATGACGCGTGACTATTGCCTATTTCCAGAGCAACGATACGGTCTGGCGCGGCGTTGTTGGCACACTAAACCGCACAAATTGGTCAGAGAAATGTGGAGGCATATCAAGAATTCAGGAAAATGAATACAGGCACGTGTAAGAACTTGAGCATGGAAAAACATATGATAATCACAGTTGAAGAAATCAATAAGGCGCTGAAAAGTAGAACAACGAAAAAACAAAAAAACACAGCACCAGAACCAGATGGTATTAGATACGATGACATTAGTCGGAGAACGGATGAGGAGATGGGAAAGTTAGCGGACATGTTCAATAATAGCCATCTAAAGGGCACAGTGAAAGAAGACTGGTTGCACAGCTATTTAGTTCCACTACCCAAACCTGGGAAGGACCACACCAGGATACAAGGCTACAGAATAATAACAATGCAGAATACGATTGGCAAGGTGTTGGGGGAAAATGTGGTATCGTGTTATCTTGAAAGAAGTGTTTGTCAACATTGTTAGGAGGGTATCGCCCAGGAAAGTAGACATGGCAGAATGCAGCCATATTTGCGCATGATATTTTTGAGGGGTTCAAATCGCGCATGGAGACATGTGCGGCCGCAATAAATCTTGAGCATGCATACAATAGGGTGTATTTGATTATCTTGATGGACCAGCTGTTAAATCTTGTAGTAAATCCTTTTGTCGTACTGTGGGTTGGTGCCGCACTGATGCCCAGGATAGTAGTTCTTAAGAGTGGTAACTGGATATCGGCACCAACGGTTATAAGCCAAGAGACAGGAATTGTCTGTACTTTTTAATGTATACACAGTAGATTTCGCTGGCAATAAAATCACAGGTGTTGGCAGAATGATGCCATATGCCGATGATATCCTGGTGTATAGACAGGGCAGAAATTGAGAAGAGTGCGTCGTGGAACCACAGAAGGAGCTGGTCAAATTGACAAATTGGTGTCGAGAAACGGGAGCAGTGGTTAGTCCTTCTAAGGCATTCGTGTCGTGATTTTCCTTGAACAATCACATGGTAAAGACATCCATGTCACAAGGTTCGTTTTCCAGGAAAGGTTTAGAAAGAACCAGCACAATGGTATATCTGGGTGTGTTTTTTGACAGAAGTGTGTGTTTCAGGGAACATGTTGACCACGTTATCATAAGGGCAGCCAAGGCTTAGCAGCGTAATGCATGCGTAATGGGACGTGCTGAAGATGTCATACAAAGCGTGTACAGAGTGTAGGGTGTGGTAGCAGGTGCGGAATTGATAAATCTACCAACAGATTTCGAAATTTGTTTGAGAGTATAGTAATATAACTTAGCAGGGAATGCACAGTATTGTATCCCACAGCTGTCGAGAAAGAAGTGGAGGCTTTTGTCAGTGACAATACAAACAGAGGGATGAGATTATATACTCTATTGGGTCTGTGATTAGACATGTTCGCAGTGCTTGGGCCTTCACAGCTCAGTGCACAGGTAAAACGAGCAGGAAGGATAGTGGTGCCTTTGCCGTCACTACGAGTAGTATGACCATGGAGACTATGGCGGTGACCATGGAATTTGAGTTGGTATGCCCACAGAAAGTAATGCAGGTCTGTATCTTGCGTGACTCTATGGGTGTGATTAGGAAGGTACAAGTTGGTCTCGTTCGCGAACAGTGGATTGATGCCTTGAGAAAGATGAGGCTGAAAGTGGTTACATATATTTTCGTACCGGGACATTTGGGTGTTGGATGCAAGGAAAGAGCAGATCGATTGGCGTCATGCGCGATTGTGGCTTCTTAATAGATATAATACACGACAGTGAAAATAATGAGGATACTGATTCTTTTTCAATGTCCAGGATTAAAGATCAGGATTTGAAATGTGATTCTGCTAGAATTGAACTTTGTGTAGGTGGGAGAAGAATGATGATCAACCAGCATAGGAAGGTACTGTCAGCAGAAGTATAATGGCGGATACACTCAAGGAGAGATTGGAGCAACTATGAACGTGTCCAGTTTGCAGTGATGATGACCCGACGAATAACTAATCTTCATCGGGACAAGAGATAACAGAAAAACAACACATTTAAAATAGAAACACGCATATGAAAAAGTATAGAAATAGCAAATATCTCCTCCATACAAGGAAGAAGAGGTAAGTAGTTTGAATAGTTATTTCAATGAGAGTTAAAGAAAACGGGATGAAAAAGTGTAGGAGAAATACGAGGAGATTAGTAGCTTACAGCTTGGCAGTTAAAAAGAAGATTGATCTATAGCAGTATTAAAAAACTAATTGTATACATGATGTCTGCGTCATCAGTATTGCTATAATTTCCATACGTGCCCAGGGAAGTTCATGTGCGATTAAAATTAAACCTGCCCGGTTAACATTCCCTCTTCAAAATAATGCAATAAAATTAAAGGATTTATATTGTTTCATTTATGATATGAATTGTGCGGATAAAATAGATGAATAATGTGCTGTCATACTCTGAATGTGATAAAATAGATGGGAGATGTGCTACCATACTCTGAATGTGATAAAATAGATGGGAGATGTGCTACCATACTCTGAATGTGATAAAATAGATGGGAGATGTGCTACCATACTCTGAATATGATAGGTAGAACAAGGTTTTTGACGTGGGTGATATCCCCCTGGAGAGTCTTGAGAGAACCGAGGGATGGCTGTGGGGGTCAAGAGTACAGCAGGAAGGGACGATTAATGGTCAGGTAGATGTCCATTGAGCTTTAGAAAAAACATTTAAAAAATAAAGAATTCTCCTCGAGGCCGCCTCAAGCGAGACCATCGACAGTAAATACCTATGTACAGAAAGTAAACAAGACTCTTTTCGTTACATTTGTAAATGATTTGCGTGATTTTCCATGATCACTATTTATATACTTGGAGACCAACGAAATTCACGAAAGTAACTCAATATCTGCCTTTTATTTTCATATCATGTTTATGTTCTGTACACAGGTCTTTACCGGAACCCGGCCATGCCACAAGATGGACCACGTTTCAATGTGACAACATACACCGGGGATACTGAATGCTTAATAGAAGATTGCAAAACTAGACCGTCACCGTCACATTGGTTTACATAATCTATACGTCACCGCCACATTGGTTTGTAGAGTGTATACGTCACAGCCACATTGGTTTATAGAATATATACGCCACCGTCATATTGGTTTACTGAATATATACGTCCCTCTAACATTGGTTTGCAGAATAGGTACTTTACCGCCACATTGGTCTGCAGAATCTATACGATAGGTTGCGATGTCAGCAACGAATTTGAGAATCACCTAGAACACCGTGAAACTATTCGGAGACTCAAAACAACTCTGCAGTAAATTGGTCTCGACTGTTTGGAAGCTTAAAATCGATATTTGAAAGTGACAAACATACTAACAGTGACCATTCTGTGACGGAAAAACGGACATTGGGTCAGAGCTAGCAAACTGAGAGTGGAGAAAGAAAAGGCTCATAGAAAAATAAATGATGATGCTGATGGTATTCATAATGAGGATGATGATGGTGAGGTTGTTGAGATGATGGTGATGACTCTTCTAGTGATGATTCTGATGATGATACTAAAGCTGATGATTTCTGATGATGTTAATGATGCTGATGATGTTAATGATTTCTGATGATGTTAATGATTTCTGATGATGTTAATGATTTCTGATGTTGTTAATGATTTCTGATGATGTTAATGATTTCTGATGATGTTAATGATGCTAATGATGTTAATGATGCTGATGATGTTAATCATGATGTTAATGGTGATGATAAGAATCAGGATGATAATGTTGCTGACAGTAATGATGTTGACGGTAATGATGCTGATTGGTATTATATTCATGATATACTTTGCGTACTAGTCTGTCAACCTAGTTTCCTATGCCTGGTGGTAGAGTTTTACTTGATGTATATCTGTAATTTTTTTATTTTGCAATGAAGGAGTTGTCCGGAACTTTATCACATGCCAAATGTGACAGCAGTATTTATCACATGCCAAATGTGACAGCAGGATTTATCACATCCCAAATGTGACAGCAGGGCTTTGTGTGAAGCTGGACATTCATCTACTAATGTGATGGAAGGTATATTTTGATGTGACTATATACCAATGTGACTATATTTCTATTCTATCATATGGATGCGAATGTTGGAAAGCCACAAAAGTCACAGATAAGAGACTAGACACATTTGAAAACAAATGCCTACGTACCATTCTGAATGTTAAGTGGAGTGACTTTAAATCTAACACTACTATAAGAGAGGAAAGCAAACAAACCTATATATCTTCCTTCATTAGACAAACCCGTAGGACTTACATCGGCCATGTTCTCAGAATGAACAGCCTAAGAATTCCCCAGCAGTCACTATATTGGGTGCCACCTGGAGTAAGAAGAAGAGGGAGACCTAGAGAAACTCTACGAAGAACCATTAATAGAGAAGGCATGTCAATAAACCTAAACAACTCGCAACAATTGAAAGAACTGGCAACACAAAGACAGAAATGGAAAGCTATGGTTTCTGCCCAATGCGCCGCCTATGGCCTTGGAGGAACATAACATAACATAACATATCCCAATGACCAGGCATTCTCTAGCTAAACGGTTAATAATACCTTCTATCATGTCAAATACTAGTCTACTTCATACTTATTCATGGCAAAGAGTATAAATAAAATCAAACTGCACAACACTCTCAACCTCCTTAGTGGCTGCTTGTGATATATGTGAAACACTGCAATGCTGCTGTTCTCATGTTATCTCCATTAACATATAAACGGGAAAAATATTTTCAGTAATTTATAAATGTTTCGCTGTCAGTTCTAAAATCTGTGCCGAGACGTTCATCCAACGATCGACTTGGCGGTACATTCTGAAACGTTCATCCTATCGATCTCCCTGACGGTACATTCTGAAACGTTCATCCAACGATCGACTTGGCGGTACATTCTGAAACAATCATCCTAAAGATTATCTTTTCGGTACATTATGAGACGTTCATCCAACTATCATCTTTACGATACATTCTGAGAAAGTATTATTGATAAATTATGATATTACACTATATTACTGTCAGGTACTTGTTACAATTTTTCAATTTGTGATATTCGCTGAGCCTGCACATTCACAGTAACAATATGTGGTATGCTATACACTGAGCCTGCACATTCACAGTAACAATATGTGGTATGCTATACACTGAGCCTGCACATTCACAGTGACAATATGTGGTATGCTATACACTGAGCCTGCACATTCACAGTGACAATATGTGGTATGCAATACACTGAGCCTGCACATTCACAGTAACAATATGTGGTATGCTATACACTGAGCCTGCACATTCACAGTAACAATATGTGGTATGCTATACACTGAGCCTGCACATTCACAGTAACAATATGTGGTATGCTATACGCTGAGCCTGCACATTCACAGTAACAATATGTGGTATGCTATACACTGAGCCTGCACATTCACAGTAACAATATGTGGTATGCTATACACTGAGCCTGCACATTCACAGTGACAATATGTGGTATGCTATACACTGAGCCTGCACATTCACAGTAACAATATGTGGTATGCTATACACTGAGCCTGCACATTCACAGTAACAATATGTGGTATGCTATACACTGAGCCTGCACATTCACAGTAACAATATGTGGTATGCTATACACTGAGCCTGCACATTCACAGTAACAATATGTGGTATGCTATACGCTGAGCCTGCACATTCACAGTAACAATATGTGGTATGCTATACACTGAGCCTGCACATTCACAGTAACAATATGTGGTATGCTATACACTGAGCCTGCACATTCACAGTGACAATATGTGGTATGCTATACACTGAGCCTGCACATTCACAGTGACAATATGTGGTATGCTATACACTGAGCCTGCACATTCACAGTAACAATATGTGGTATGCTATACAATAAGCCTGCACATTCACAGTGACAATATGTGGTATGCTATACACTGAGCCTGCACATTCACAGTGACAATATGTGGTATGCTATACACTGAGCCTGCACATTCACAGTAACAATATGTGGTATGCTATACAATGAGCCTGCACATTCACAGTAACAATATGTGGTATGCTATACACTGAGCCTGCACATTCACAGTGACAATATGTGGTATGCTATACAATGAGCCTGCACATTCACAGTGACAATATGTGGTATGCTATACACTGAGCCTGCACATTCACAGTGACAATATGTGGTATGCTATACACTGAGCCTGCACATTCACAGTAACAATATGTGGTATGCTATACAATGAGCCTGCACATTCACAGTAACAATATGTGGTATGCTATACAATGAGCCTGCACATTCACAGTAACAATATGTGGTATGCTATACACTGAGCCTGCACATTCACAGTGACAATATGTGGTATGCTATACACTGAGCCTGCACATTCACAGTGACAATATGTGGTATGCTATACACTGAGCCTGCACATTCACAGTGACAATATGTGGTATGCTATACACTGAGCCTGCACATTCACAGTAACAATATGTGGTATGCTATACAATAAGCCTGCACATTCACAGTGACAATATGTGGTATGCTATACACTGAGCCTGCACATTCACAGTGACAATATGTGGTATGCTATACACTGAGCCTGCACATTCACAGTAACAATATGTGGTATGCTATACAATGAGCCTGCACATTCACAGTAACAATATGTGGTATGCTATACAATGAGCCTGCACATTCACAGTAACAATATATGGTATGCTACACACTGAGCCTGCACATTCACAGTGACAATATGTGGTATGCATCTGTAAAAATCATAAATAAAGTGAATAAATAAGAGTGTTATTCTACATGTGTACGGATCTCCGCACGGTTATGTATTTAATCACTGCTGTTCACTGACTACAGTATTGACTAAACTACACCGCGTCTCAGCACTGTTACGTATCGCAGTACTTTTATGTATCTCAATACTGTTGTGTATCTCAATACTGTTGTGTATTTCAATACTGTTGTGTATCTCAATACTGTTGTGTATCTCAATACTGTTGTGTATCTCAATACTGTTGTGTATCTCAATACTGTTGTGTATCTCAATACTGTTGTGTATCTCAATACTGTTGTGTATCTCAATACTGTTGTGTATCTCAATACTGTTGTGTATCTCAATACTGTTGTGTATCTCAATACTGTTGTGTATCCCAATACTGTTGTGTATCTCAATACTGTTGTGTATCTCAATACTGTTGTGTATCTCAATACTGTTGTGTATCCCAATACTGTTGTGTATCTCAATACTGTTGTGTATCTCAATACTGGTGTGTATCTCAATACTGTTGTGTATCCCAATACAGTTGTGTATCTCAATATAGTTGTGTATCTCAATACTGTTGTGTATCCCAATACTGGTGTGTATCTCAATACTGTTGTGTATCTCAATACTGTTGTGTATCCCAATACTGTTGTGTATCTCAATACTGTTGTGTATCTCAATACTGTTGTGTATCTCAATACTGTTGTGTATCCCAATACAGTTGTGTATCTCAATATAGTTGTGTATCTCAATACTGTTGTGTATCCCAATACTGTTGTGTATCCCAATACTGTTGTGTATCCCAATACTGTTGTGTATCTCAATACTGTTGTGTATCCCAATACTGTTGTGTATCTCAATACTGTTGTGTATCCCAATACTGTTGTGTATCCCAATACTGTTGTGTATCTCAATACTGTTGTGTATCCCAATACTGCTGTGTATCCTAATTGTGTGTATTTCAGGAGTACAATTATCTGACTAATATCATAACTAAAATTCACCTTATCTCTCCACATTGTTATACAAACTATTGTTATTCTGAAAATTTTTTTTTAAATTTACGATATTCATATCTAGCAGATGTTTGCTGAAGCTATCCTACTTGATGTTATTGCACTTAATACTGATTTAACACTAACTGTGAACATTGAGTGACTATAACTTCTCGACAGCTGTTCATTTCTCTTTGATCTCACCATCATTTATCCTTCCAATATTTTTTAAATGTAAAATCTACACTCCATTTCATAAATTAGCAATTATGAATGATTTATCTTATCGTCATGAAAGTATCGCACGCACATCACTGAATAGCTTCTATTTTTTTTTAAAAGCCTAGTGACAAACTATTTTGAATTGTTTAGTGACATTTTTCTCTCCGAGCAATGTGTTAGTTTCAACATCTACAATAAAACATGAGAATTATATCACTCCACAAAACGAGTACATCAGTAATACATTACCAGCATGCGGTGATCAAAAATATACGTTAATTTGTAATGTTAACATTTAGAGTTAATTCGTGAAACTTTAAACAAAATTGCTAAACTTGAGGACATTTCTTCTATCGGTATGGATTTTACATTTTTATATTTACAATAATTTGTGCATAACTATCTAATAATAATAATAATAATAATAATAATAATAATAATAATAATATTAGTAAAAAAAACCATAATCCGTCAGCGTCGTAGTGGTGACATAGTGGAGACATCAGAACCAAAAGCACTCCTGTCATGCTGGAGATATGTAACAGTGCTGGGATACATCCCTATTCTCAAACATTCAGAGAAGTGTATATGTGCGGAGAGTTGTGCGGACGTTAAATAGTTCCATGGATGACGGAGAGATGTGCACAAGTTAAATAGTTCCATGGATACCGGAGAGATGTGCACAAGTTATATAGTTCCATGGATACCGGAGAGATGTGCACAAGTTATATAGTTCCATGGATGACGGAGAGATGTGCACAAGTTAAATAGTTCCATGGATAACGGAGAGATGTGCACAAGTTATATAGTTCCATGGATGACGGAGAGATGTGCACAAGTTAAATAGTTCCATGGATAACGGAGAGATGTGCACAAGTTAAATAGTTCCATGGATGACGGAGAGATGTGCACAAGTTAAATAGTTCCATGGATGACGGAGAGATGTGCACAAGTTAAATAGTTCCATGGATAACGGAGAGATGTGCACAAGTTAAATAGTTCCATGAATAACGCTGAGTTGCGTGCAAGTTAAATAGTTCCATGGATGACGGAGAGATGTGCGCAAGTTAAATAGTTCCATGGATGACGGAGAGATGCGGAAAGTGAAGATTGTATCTTTATCCTTTCGTGACAGATTCCAAGATCACGGAAGATTCTGGATGTACAACCACTGCAGATGTCAAGGTCATGGTGCATTCTATGTGTGGCATCACTGCAGATGTGTCAAACGATGTGATGGAAGAATGATAAGACAGTTGACACAGACGTATACACTACACTCCTGGCAGGATGTGACGAGATAGTTGACACAGACGTATACACTACACTCCTTGCAGGACGTGATGAGATAGTTGACACAGACGTATACACTACACTCCTTGCAGGACGTGATGAGATAGTTGACACAGACGTATACACTACACTCCTGGCAGGACGTGATAATACTGTGATACTGTCACATTCGATATTACCTTTATTCGGTGTCAAACATGCATTCATAAACTCACCTAACACAAGCTTGCCTCTAAGAATGTAAACCTTATGCGTGTGAGTATCACCTCTTGTATGCCATCACTGATAGAGACAAAATTCTCAAAAACTTGGCTGAACATTTTGAAAATGTATTAAACTACTGCTCCATCATCAACGAATAATCGAATGCGCACATCACGCAAATACCAATCAATTATTCATTATCTCAGTCCCCTTGCCTTGAGGAGGTGGAGAAAATAATCTCAGATTTGTCCGTAGGAAAAGCGCCAGGTCCAGACTCCATTCCAGTCGAAGTTTACGCCGTCAGTGGCCCTGTTATAATTGTTCAACTCACAGAACTCTTTCAGACAATGTGGAACCTGGAGGTGATACCACAAGCCTTTAAGAATGCTTTATTATACATCTATACAAGAGGAAATGAATCGCCTAGCTTGATACAACCACAGAGGCATATTCCTGCTCTCTATAGCAGGCAAGATCCTGGCTAAGGTCCTGTTAAACAGACTGCAAGCCCATCTTGAGACAGATCTTCTCCCAGAGAACTAATGTAGCTTCCGACATGGCAGAGATACTGTTGATATGATTTTCACTGCCAGACAACTACAGGAAAAGTGTCGTGAACAGAACATTGGTCTCTACACCACATCTGTCGACCCTAGGCATTCGGCACTGTAAATCCTGAAGGACTATGGAAGAACATGGCCAAATTTGATTGTCTCGGAAAATGAAACCAACATGGTATTCAATTTCAATGATGAAATGACAGCGTGTGTTGCACGATGAAGGCGCACACTCAAACCTACTTCCAATAACTAACGGTGTCAAACAGGGTTGAGTCCTGGCTCCGACACTCTGCAGCACGGTGTTCTCTGCCGTGTTAAATGATGTCTTCCGGAATAACAATGCAGGAATGTGCTTTCTCTATCGAGAGCTGAAGGAGGGCTATTCAATCTTAGTAGATTTAAGGCTAAGACTAAAACTAAAACGGACATTGTTTGCCGACGATTGTGCACTAAACGCTACCAGTCTGACAGTTATGCAGTACAGCATGGGTCTCTTTTCTTTGGCTTGTGATGCGTTCGGTCTCACCATCAGAACCTTGAAGACATTAGTAATGTATCAACCAGCGCAACGTGTCCCCTACCCAGAAACAGTAATCACAGTAAAGGGAAACAATCTTAATCCTGGCAATAACTGGGTATATCTCGGCAGCACTCTATCCCAAACTGCGACAATTGACGACGATGTTGCCCTATGTATTGTTCGCGACAGTGCGGCAGTCAGGAGCCTTCGTGTCATGTTTAACAACTAAGTTAGACGTGTCCTCGAAGTGATTCTACCAACACTGCTTTATGCTGCGTCATCCTGGACTGTCTATGCGAGACATGCTCGACAGCTGAACTCTTTCCACCTTTGGTACCCAAGAAACCTCATGTGAGTACAGTTTTCGCTTGTGTCTCACCGCCTGGTGACCTATATTCTGTGCTTAGTTTCTCTATCCACCTGGATTCTTTTTTTTTGTCACTGATTTCATGTTTTCCTTATCGCTTCATCCTCATTCTGTATTCCTTTTATCCTCTTCTTCTTCCATCATGTCGTCCTTACAACCAATTAACAACTTTATTCGATGCTACGCCATCGTCTCGTTCAGCTTCTTGCCAACTGACATTCGCCTTACGACTATGCCCTTACTACTTTCCTAAAAAAACTTAATATTTTTCTCACAGACGTGTCATCACTACATGCCATCGCCTTCATCTTATTCCTGAGGTCGTTATCTCCAACTTTCGCCTTCTGCAGGTAAGATATTTCCTCACGAGAAACCTTATGCTGCAACGAGTGGACACTAAATGTACATCTCGTCGTATGCATGTTGTCACCTTTAACTACTCCCGCCTTATATCTGAACTTGACACATCCACATTGGAACTTTTCAATCGTTTACAGTAGCTTACCACGGGCAACTCTCTTCTCTTCTCCCTTATCCGCATGATAATGTATAGTCTTAACCGACAACTAGATGCCTTCATGCACGCCCGGGACAACCATAAACTATATGTCTTCATGCACGCCCGGCACAACCATAAACTGTATGCCTTCATGCACGCCCGGCACAACCATAAACTGTATGTCTTCATGCACGCCCGGCACAACCATAAACTGTATGTCTTCATGCACGCCCGGCACAACCATAAACTGTATGTCTTCATGCACGCCCGGCACAACCATAAACTGTATGTCTTCATGCACGCCCGGCACAACCATAAACTGTATGTCTTCATGCACGCCCGGCACAACCATAAACTGCATGTCTTCATGCACGCCCGGCACAACCATAAACTGTATGCCTTCATGCACGCCCGGCACAACCATAAAATGTATGTCTCTATGCACGCCTGGCACAACCATAAACTATATGTCTTCATGCACGCCCGGCACAACCATAAACTTAACCTGCTCCGCCCTTCTCCACATGCTGACTCTGTACCTAAGTCTCACCCCACTTCTCTGGTTGTTCGCATCCCTCCTGACCTGGATATTTCTGACAGTGAGATCTCTATACTCAGCAAGGGGCTTCAGCTTTTATCCCTCCATTCGTTTATGATCGCAACACTCGTATGTGGGATGTTCATCAGTTCAATCGTCGACTGCGCCAACGGTTCCATTTCTCGTGTAGTGAACTCTATGGACTGTCCTCTGATTCGGAGGATCTATTCTCCCTGTATGTTTCCCGTAAGCATGATTGGACCCCTAAGGAGGGTGAATCCCGGACCCTAGACCGGTACATTGAGGACACCCAGCGTGACATTGAACGCCTCCGCTTCACCGGCCTTGTTCGTACCAACATCTTATCAGCCGAGTTCAGTTCTCTCACGAATCTTCGCAGCTGGGACGATATCAAGCCTGCAGACAAGGGTGACACGGTTTGCGTCTAGCGCAATGACCTATACCGCCAAGAGTGCCACGCACAGCTGTCTAACTCCGTGTTCTACAGAGCCAACACATGCAAGAAAAAGAAAGGCCCTATTGTTTGACATAATGACACAGTTTAATCTACCATCAAGGGGTTGATCGCTGACAACCAACTCCCTGCCTCTGCGACCACTCTTTGTATCAAGGTGAGCAGCAGTGGTAGACCGGCATTATATATGCTACCTAACATTCACAAGCCTTCTAACCCTGACAGACCTATTGTCTCCGCGTGTTCCTGCCCCACAGTAGTCGTCTCTGACTTCTTGGACAGTGTCTTTCAGCCGCAAGTGGAACAACTTCCTACATTTATTAAAAATTCTTGAGTCTAACGGGAATTGAACCAGTCCGTTCAACGGCACTAAATAGCCTAACATCATCATCATCACATCTTTTTCTCAACTGAGCAGCCCTCGTGTATTATGTTCGAATATATTATATTATATTCACATAGATTGAGTCATGACTCAATTATATTCACATAGATTGAGTCATGACTCAATTATATTCACATAGATTGAATCATTACTCAATTATTGTATAGAATACAATATCATCATGTTGCTTCCATGTTTAGCTATAATTTATAAGAACGTTCAGTGCGAAATATTCACGTCTGTGTTCCTGTGTTTGTGTGTGTGTGTGTGTGTGGGGGGGGGGGGTATCTGCAGGTACACAATCAGATTGAAGTATGTGATTTTAGAATTACAAATATTCATCTTAACTGAGCCGACTTTATCGTGAATTTCATTGGCTGGGGATAAGTAGTATACAACGAGTGACTAATGACTAGCATTTTTAAGTCTTATCATGCAAAATTAATGATGCAGTACGCAGGTCATAATATATAAAGTTGGGTTGTAGCTGGTAGGTCGTATCTAAGTTATACCGTTATATGGGATGTTTGATGGTAAGCATGAACGGATATATTCTTACATATTACGTTATATGGGATGTTTGATGGTAAGTATGAACGGATATATTCTTACATATTACGTTATATGGGATGTTTGATTTTCATGTGATTGGATCATTACATACAAAATGTTGGAAAGAGGCCATCTTCTTCTTACAAGTTCGCTCTCAAATTCTTGCAGGTCAGTTGGATGTAGACCAGATAGAAGAATGCTTTATATCGTGGTTTACAATTTGACTGCGATGTTTTTGCATTTCGTGGATATTCCACCTATCGTGAATCGCCAATTCTACCTCAACCCTTCTTAGTCGCCTCTTAAAACATGAATAACTGTTAACATTATTGCTATTATCACTTGCCTTATGGGCCTCGGCAACACAGGCGTCATGGCCTGTAAAAAACGTAAATATTCGCTTTTGAGTAGGAAGCTTCTTCTCAAAGCATTGCATACCCTGAGAGGTGGAGTACTCTGGTTGAGAAAGAAAGAAAGTCGAAACGTCTGCAGTGCTCCTAACCTTTACTCCCTGTCCTGGATCATATAGCACACAGGAATGAAAAGATTGCGATATCTTGACCATGTTTCCAATGATTCAAAACAACGTGCTCTTGTCTATAGGCATGTCTATAAATAACTTCTAAACATTTTTTGTCTATTTTTGACACCGTGGCACACCTTGTCAAGTATTCAGGGACTAAACCCCCTTGCTTAATTATGTAACACAACAGTGTACGTCCACTAAGCTTGGACATAAACATATTTAACTGAAAATATACGAATAAACTAAAGCATATTTTCCTCATATTTAGAAAACAATCTCCAGATTCAAATAATATAATTTATTCTTATAAAAAAAAGTATTGTTGAAGTGAACGTTTGTGAAACCTTCACCTTTCCCTTGTCAATAACTGTCAAAGGTTTTTGGTTACGTAATTTACGGGCAGACCAATCTTAGTAAAATACATTCAAAATACACATAAACACACATTAGCTTGACAACAAAGCAAAAACAGAATGTAGTGAAGTACAACAGTACACAATGTTCGTAACTAGGAGAAGGTCAATTGTCTGAGTCGATTACACAATATAGAGGCACGTGCAAGAATAAGTACAAAACAAACTGTTAATTTACAACCTAAGTTTATTTTAATTTCAAATACAGAAAGTGAAAAATGACAGCTGGAAAAGAAACGAGAAAGTTGGTGAACGAGTGAAATACACAAATGTGTATTACGTACTTATCTTGAGAAAGAGACCGTCTTAATTGTTTTGCCATGTTGTGAGAGAGTCAGGTTTGGGGACATAGTTACAACAGGGATACTTTGGTCGAAACGTCAACCGTTTTCCACATTATTTTATTACATTTGTTATCATCTTCTTATTATCATTTTAATCATATGGTATATTGTCTATTGTCTGTAACTAGGTGAATGATGATTGATAGTATCCACACTTGCCGTTAAGTCTTGGGGTGGGAGCTTCAGCTGTCATTCCAAGTCCAGATGTGTCGCATTTGGTGAATTAAGACCATGTTAGCTCAAAATTATCTTGACGTTTTCTA
This sequence comes from Meghimatium bilineatum, assembly GCA_034231615.1. NCBI lineage: Eukaryota > Metazoa > Mollusca > Gastropoda > Stylommatophora > Philomycidae > Meghimatium > Meghimatium bilineatum. Next base: position 1,792,155 of record CM067304.1, read on the forward strand.
TCCACTGATTTCTTGGTCTACCTTTGGCTTTGAGTCCCGAAACTCTTTTGTTATATACTCTTACTGGTATTTGGTTTGGGTTCATTCTCATAAGGTGATCGAACAATTTTACTTTCTGTCTTTTGATATGTTCAATACATGATATTATACCAGCTCTCCTGGGGGGGGGGGCTACCGATCCCTACCAGGCGCATCCACAGATGGCGGATGGTGGAGGGCACTCCATATATGTCCATTGCTTGCTGCAATTAGGCAGCCGCGGACCACACCGGTGTTGCTGCCTACCAGGACGGGGCGGGATATCAGTCGGTGCTGATATCCCCACTGAAAACCCCCTGTGTCCAGTGACGGGCAGCTTCAAGCGTGTATGAGCCGCTATAAGCTCATGCTGCTGGCATGGAGTTATTAACTCCAAGTCAGGAGCGTGCTAGTCGAGGGTTGTTTTTTTAAAAATTGCAGCCTTGCTATCACCATCGGGAGATGGAAAGGCTAGGGGAGACAACCCAGTCTGACAAATCACAACCCAGCCTGCCGAAGACGGTATGTGTTAGCCAGCGATGGCGCAGATACTGGGATAAATTAGGGCACACACGCTTTTAAAGAAATATGGTCATTCGATAATCAACCCTGTCATCATGGCGTCACTCCTATCAGCGAATACCAACTATTTTTCTAATCTCATCATTTCTTATTTTATCTAATTTGATAACTTTTCTCAGACACTTCATTTTACATGTAACAACTTTTCTCTGCTGTTAACGACCATGTTTGAAAGTGGTAGCAGAGTGCTGTATAAAAATTGTAGATTTTATCTGTTTTTTTTTAAATTTTTATTCTGATCTTTGTGTGTAGAAGTAATGGTGAAAATTGGTAAGTCACTGTGTTTGCTTTCTGACACTGTTTCTATTTCTCTGTCTAGTCTTCCATTTAGGGAAATAAATTCTGCATAGATACTTAAATTCTTTGGCTTGTTTCACTTTTTGTCTATTGTTATATCCATTGGTGCTGTTTTATTGTTATATCCATTGGTGTTGTCTATTGTTATATCCATTGGTGTTGTCTATTGTTATATCCATTGGTGTTGTTTTATTGTTATATCCATTGGTGTTGTCTATTGTTATATCCAGTGGTGTTGTTTTATTGTTATATCCATTGGTGTTGTCTATTGTTATATCCATTGTTGTTGTCTATTGTTATATATCCATTGGTGCTGTCTACTGTTATATCCATTGGTGTTGTCTATTGTTATATATCCATTGGTGTTGTCTATTGTTATATCCATTGGTGTTGCCTATTGTTATATATCCATTGGTGTTGTCTATTATTATATCCATTGGTGGTGTCTATTGTTATATCCATTGGTGGTGTCTATTGTTATATCCATTGGTGTTTTTTTATTGTTATATCAATTGGTGTTGTCTATTGTTATATCCATTGGTGTTGTTTTATTGTTATATCAATTGGTGTTGTCTATTGTTATATCCATTGGTGTTGTCTATTGTTATATATCCATTGGTGTTGTCTATTTTTATATATCCATTGGTGTTGTCTATTTTTATATATCCATTGGTGTTTTGTATTGTTATATCAATTGGTGTTGTCTATTGTTATATCCATTGGTGTTGTCTATTGTTATATCCATTGGTGTTGTTTATTGTTATATACATTGGTGTTGTCTATTGTTATATATCCATTGGTGTTGTCTATTTTTATATATCCATTGGTGTTGTCTATTTTTATATATCCATTGGTGTTGTCTATTGTTATATCCATTGGTGTTGTCTATTATTATATCCATTGGTGGAGTCTATTGTTATATCCATTGGTGTTGTCTATTATTATATCCATTGGTGGAGTCTATTGTTATATCCATTGGTGTTGTCTATTATTATATCCATTGGTGGAGTCTATTGTTATATCTATTGGTGGTGTCTATTGTTATATCCATTGGTGTTTTTTTATTGTTATATCAATTGGTGTTGTCTATTGTTATATCCATTGGTGTTGTTTTATTGTTATATCCATTGGTGTTGTCTATTGTTATATCCATTGGTGTTGTCTATTGTTATATCCATTGGTGTTGTTTATTGATATATCCATTGGTGTTGTCTATTGTTATATATCCATTGGCATTGTCTATTGTTATATCCATTGGTGGTGTCTATTGTTATATCCATTGGTGTTTTTTTATTGTTATATTCATTGGTGTTGTCTATTGTTATATCCATTGGTGTTGTTTTATTGTTATATCCATTGGTGTTGTTTATTGTTATATCCATTGGTGTTGTCTATTGTTATATCCATTGGTGTTGTTTATTGATATGTCCATTTGTGTTGTCTATTGTTATATACCCATTGGTATTGCAGAATTGTTAATTTTCATGTTGTACTTCTACATATTAATAGCAATGTATTAATGTGATTATTTATTAATGTGTATCAAATTTTCCTCATCTTCATATATTAGACTTTGATCGTCGGAAAATACTAGTTCGTTAATTTCATTATTCAGTTATTCATCAGGTTAATTTGTAATGTTTTACTCTTTGTTGATATAATTTTTTTTAATTTATTCTTTCCATGCACAGGCATATGTTGAAAAATAAGGTGAAAATACACATCCTTGTCTTACTCACCATCTTTTTTCAAATGATTTAGTCATACCAACTTTTCTTCTTTCTGAGCTCTGGTATTTTGATCTAACGCTTTAGAGGACAACTGTCCTCTGATGTTATATTATCTAAAAACTGTCCTCTGATGTTATATTATCTAACAACTGTCCTCTGATGTTATATTATCTAACAACTGTCCTCTGATGTTATATTATATAACAACTGTCCTCTGATGTTATATTATCTAACAGCTGTCCTCTGATGTTATATTATCTAACAGCTGTCCTCTGATGTTATATTATCTAACAACTGTCCTCTGATGGTATATTATCTAACAGCTGTCCTCTGATGTTATATTATCTAACAGCTGTCCTCTGATGTTATATTATCTAACAGCTGTCCTCTGATGTTATATTATCTAACAGCTGTCCTCTGATGTTATATTATCTAACAGCTGTCCTCTGATGTTATATTATCTAACAGCTGTCCTCTGATGTTATATTATCTAACAGCTGTCCTCTGATGTTATCTTATCTAACAGCTGTACTCTGATGTTATAATTATTAAGTTCGGTATTTGTGAAACATGTTGACTTATGCGCTGTTATTGTTATAGTTACAACAGGAAAGCTTGAAAGCAAAGGAGGCATAGAACAGACAATTTTAATTAGTTTAACATCGTGACCTGGCAAGAATGCAATAACGCTCCAGATACAAGTTGTTAGAGATAGATCTGTGATGGTTTAAGCCGGCAGTCAAGGCACGTGATGATGTTGATTGAAATTATTATAATATTTTAAAATTGTATTTACAAATTTAGCGTTTTTGTGTTTGTGTTTTATATCATGATTGTGGTGTGCTGTGTGTCAAGTGGCGTGGCATGATTGTGTTGTCTTCTGTGTGACATGATTGTGGTGTATACTGTGTGTCGTGCTTGTGTTGTGAATTATAGCATTATTTGTTGGTCTTGATGTTGCAGTTTGTATTGTTCATGTTTTAAACATATCTCATCTTGACTTGATTTATCATTTTCCATCATCATCATCAGGATTCAGCGTCTTGTCTTGCACTGCAGTCTTGTTATAATAAAATTCATATCTATTTAAGAATATGTTTGTGGTCACCGTGTCAGCTTTGCTATAATCATATGTTTCTGTGGATTAAAAAAAACATGTACTACTTATTTTGTTATTCAAGAACTTTCTTATCCCATTGTGCATGTATGAAAACATATCTGGGCTACAGTTTTAAATAGGAAATAATCTTCTGTTCTGGCTCTCACTTTATAGGTCACAGTTTAACACCCCTGTAATGGGTAGAAGTATGAAACCTTCTGTTCTGGCTCTGACTTTCGCTTTGTTATGTCCCAGCTTACCCATGTGAAGTGCAGGTACACTTAGGAACGGCAGCATATGTGACAGATGTTCTGTCACCACTTATCTCACAAATATCAGGTTGACACAACAGACTTATGTACCTGTGTCACTAGCAATGTGACAGCCGAGCACTTGTTGAACACATTTCGAACGTTGGATGTAGAACGGTGAAATAGTGGTATGAGTATTACCTTTTAGTAGTAGTAGTTGTAGCAGTAGTTGTAGTGATATTATTACTAACAGCAGTATTAGTATAGTTTCTGTACATCTGTGCTATAGTAGTAGTTGTAGTAGTAGTTGCAGTAGTAGTTGTAGTCATAGTTGTAGTAGTAGTAGTAGTAGTAGTTGTAGTTATAGTTGTAGTTGTAGTAGTAGTTGTAGTAGTAGTAGTAGTAGTCATCATAGTAGTAGTTGTAGTAGTAGTTGTAACATTAATAGCATTAGTAGTTATAGGAGTATTGGTAGTATTAGTGGTGATATTATTTTTAAAAGCAGTGTTAATAATAGTATTAGTAGTAGTCTTAGAAGTAGCTTTAGCAGTAGTAATAATAGTAGTAGTGGTAGTATTAGTAATAGTATTAGTAGTAGTCTTAGAAGTAGTATTAATAGTAGTAGTGGTAGTATTACCAGTAGTATTATAGTTTCTGTACATCTGTGTTATAGTACGTAAAACTGAAATAATGATTGACATGATGGTGTGTGATACGAATGAAAGAGTGAATGAATAATATATTCTCACCTTCTTATGTGTCTATCTTCAAACTCTTGCAGGCTAGCAGGATGTAATACATAGACCCGAATACGCTGTCAATCATGATTTACCGTGTATCTGCGATATCTGCAACTTCTCAGTCCGACATATCCCAATTAGTTATGGCGTGGGAGTCACTTTGACCCTCCATGGATGGGACAACAAATTCCATCTCATAAGCTTTCATTCTTACTCACCTCATACAACGTGCCTGGATGGTAACAATATCAATATTGGTTGTACCTCTGTGAGCTAGGTAACAATATACATATTGGTTGTACCTCTGTTGGACTCGGTAACAATATCAATATTGGTTGCACCTCTGTTGGACTCGGTAACAATATCAATATTGGTTGCACCTCTGTTGGACTCGGTAACAATATCAATATTCGTTGCATCTCTGTTGGTTTCGGTAACAATATCAATATTGGTTGCACCTCTGTTGGTTTCGGTAACAATATCAATATTGGATGTACCTCTGTTGGACTCGGTAACAATATCAATATTGGTTGTATCTCTGTTGGACTCGGTAACAATATCAGTATTGGTTGTATCTCTGTTGGTCTCGATAACAAAAAGGTGAATGTTTTATCTATTTGTAATGATAGACATCAAGGGGAAACTTTGAAACGTGATCAAAAGAGCTTAAAATTGACATGGAAGTAAACAGATTTTAAACATCTCACTTACCATTAAGATCAACCAAATTTATGAAAGTCTTTTGACGACATTGGTTGTAGATGAATTGATAATCCCGCTTAAGGTTGTCAATTTCCTCAAGTGTAAATGGTTGAGATATGCCATCCATGTTGAAAGAACAGTTGTTGTACGAAATACGTGAACCCTTGTGAATATTCAAACATTTTTTTTGTTTTTAAAATGAATACATACCATTTGTAATTTACCTTTTTTTTTAAAGTCACTATTACAAAATCTATATACTTTCCATAAAATTACAGCTTTGTCCACGTGTGACAGTCTTATAATAGGAAGAGAATGTATATCATCACGGCAGGTGGAAGAAATCTGAGATAGTTCAACCAGAGGAATGTATGCTATGTGTTGAAAATAGAAAAGAAAAAGATCCCGGCTTCAGAGACCACATATTGAGCGAACAGTTTCTGCTGGAAGAGTACTTGTAGGAGGAAACAAGATTTGATTCTCGGATGAGGAAATGGAACCTAAAACTAAATGTCGTTGCAGGGAAGACCAGACCCTTAGACGTGGATAGCAGCTGGTCTAGCCTGTGAGCACCGAAAGGTGGACAAATAAAGCACAGTTCAGGTTTGGAGAATATAGTCACAACAGGCAAAATTGAATTGAAGGCAACAGAGAGAGGGTGACAACGTGAGAAAATAGTAGACAGTTTGACAACCTGACACGGCAGGGAAACAACAACGATCTTGATACATAATACTGTGAACAGAGAGCTGTGGAGAGCCATGACCGCCTATGCCAGCCGACATGGCACCTGATGATGATCATCACCTATCTATTCCCTAAACCCTTTTTTGGTTTTTTTTCAACCGTAGGGGTAGAAAAGTATTCAGGAGATGACCCTCATGTGTGTGTACTGAATATATTGTGGAGTTTGTCATCTCTTTTATTTCGGTGGTCTATCGTTTTCGTAGTCGGCCTCTAGGTCTGCCTTCACTGAATCTGTGTAGCATAGCTTGCTGTGGTATGCTGTCTGATGGTAGTCTGCTGATGTTTGCAAACCATTTGATCTGTTGGCTCTTAATATATTTCAAGATTGAGGCGGTGCCGGTTCTTTGTTTAATATCTTCATTTCTCACTCTGTCTCTTAACGATATTCCTAGGATTCTTAGCAAGCATGCCATTTCAGCTGTCACAAGTTTACGTTTATCTTGTACTGTCGTTGTCCATGTTTGGCAGGGGTAATACAGCATATGTATAATAATTGTTTTGAATAGCGTTATTTTGGTGTTTAAATCTATATTGTTATTTCTGAAGATTGGTGTCATTTATCATAGGGCTTGGTATGCTTTACTAAATCTATTTTGTATTTCTATACTGCTCCTGCCGTCTGTTGTTATATTGATTCCTAGGTATGTGAATTATGTTACCTGGTTAAGTCTGTTGTTTTCAATATCTGTATATATATATATATATATATTGGTGTTTCTTTCTGTTCTTCCTATCTCCATTACATTGTCTTGTCTATGTTTATCTTCATGTTAAAGGTTTGACATATTTGATGTAATTTGTCTATTTGTTGTTGTTGCTCTTCTGATGATTCTACTAGTACTTGGTCGTCTGAAAATAGCAATTCGTTTAAGCTATCCTTCAAATTGTTTTCTTCCGTTGTCTTTGCTTCTTTGCAGATGTGATATATGTATGTTATAAACAGTACATATCCCTGTCTCACTCCAGATTGAATGTAGAAATTATCGGATGTGCCTGTGCTCGTTCTTACTGTGCAATGACTCTGGACGTATATGCTCTGACATAGGCTTGCCAGATGTAGGGGAACTCCGTTTTTCTGTAGTTGTATACATAGTTGTGCTCTATCCACTCTGTCAAAAGTTTTCTCATGATCCACGAAAGCCACATATAAGTCTTGGTTATGCTCTGGTGCCCTTTCTGAAATTTGTTTGTGTCTGTACAGCCTTTATTTTTCCAAAAGCCTAATTGTTTGTTGTTGAGCCGTGGTTCTATATATGCTCGTATCGTTCTCTCTAGTACTTGCTAAAGATTGTTCCTATGTGGCCTAAGAGTGATATGACTTTGTGCAGTCCCTCTTACTGCCTTTTTTCTTCCAGATGGGAACAATCACTGCTGTATTCCATTCCTGTGGTGTCTTTTGTATCTTTCATACCACATTGAACAGCATGTGTAGCCACTTTATACCTGTCCCTGTTAGCATTTTTATTAGTTCTATAGGTGTGCAGTCTATTCTTGGTGCTTTGTTATTTGGTGCATGTTTAACTGCGTCTTCAATTTCGGATTTCAGGATGTATGGTTCTAGGTCTTCTTCTATTGTATTTATTGTTGTAATCACTTCTCCTTCCTTTAGGTTTATCAGTTTATTGAAGTAGTTTTTTTCCATCTTTTCGTGATGTCTTTAGGCCTAAGTAGTGTGTTGCAGTGATTATTTCTATTTGTTCGTGTTTTTTTACTTCTCATATTTTGTAATTTCTTGTAGAACATCTTTGGTGCGTTTTGTCTATCCTTGTTAAGCATTTCTCCAGATTGTTGCCATGACTTAGGTTTTGCAGATTTGATACTTTTCTTGGTATTAAACTTTGCAGTCTTGTAATCTTGTAATCAGCTAAGCAATCTTCATGCGTATTGGTTGTTTCCCATTTCTTGCATTCGTTTGTTCTTTCCTTGCTTTCCTTACCTCTTCTGTCCACCAAGCTGTTAGTTTTGTGTTCGTGTCTTTATTGTTTTCATATCCGCATATGTATCCTGCTGTTTTTATGCTGGCATTTTTGAAATATTTCAATTCTTCTTCTATGTGCTGGGTATTTTCTGGAAACCTTGCGAATTATTTTTTAACTTCCTGGATATAATTTTCGCGAATATTTACTTCTTCCAATTTCTGTAAATAGTTGGTTGTCATTGCTGCTTTCTACTTATATTTTGCTTGTTATTTTTCTCTCTGCGTGCTTTGAATGTTATTATTACTGCTTAATGGTCAGTATCTGCACAAAATATTATGTACAATTGTGTATATTGAAATAGAAGTTATATTGTGTACAATTGAATAATAATGATGATATTTGTGATGATTATATTGTGATACCGATGATAGTGCTGATGAGGATGTTTATGAAAGTGGTGATGATAGTGTTAATGATGATAGTGTTAACGATGATGATAGTGTTAATGATGATAGTGTTAACGATGATAGTGTTAATGATGATAGTGTTAATGATGATAGTGTTAATGATGATAGTGTTAATGATGATAGTGTTAACGATGATAGTGTTAATGATGATAGTGTTAATGATGATAGTGTTAATGATGATGATAGTGTTAATGATGATAGTGTTAATGATGATAGTGTTAATGATGATAGTGTTAATGATGATAGTGTTAACGATGATAGTGTTAATGATGATAGTGTTAATGATGATAGTGTTAATGATGATGATAGTGTTAATGATGATAGTGTTAATGATGATAGTGTTAACGATGATAGTGTTAATGATGATAGTGTTAATGATGATAGTGTTAATGATGATAGTGTTAATGATGATAGTGTTAATGATGATAGTGTTAATGATGATGATAGGGGGATATAATGATGATGAAAGTGGTGAAGATGTTAATAGTGATGATGTTGGTGATGATAATGGCAATGAATTGTTACTTACATTTAGGTTTTTGAGTGTTGAAATCACAAAATAACTGAATTGTTGATCGCGAGAAATCAAACATGGAATAAACGGCTTGTTAATGATGACAGCTAGAATCTTAAATGTATAGAAAAAATATTGCAGAAAAAATAGTAATTCTATTTCAAATGTTACACTCAATTTACTCAAAAGGAAAAATGATTAACTGTATATCAGGCGCATTTTCCAGGGATCCGAAACAAATTAATTCACAGACATAGCTGGAATAAAATATCTCTAGTAAATAATGTTCAAAACATAATGTATCCACACAAAATGTATCCACACAAATTATCTACATATAAAATAAATCTATACAAAATATCTCCAGACAAAATATTTCAGGAAATAATAGATCTACTAATTAACCATAGAGAAATTGTTTCCAGATAAATACACAATATCTACAGACATATTTCTTCAATAAAAACAAACATATACAGACAAACTATTTCAATAAAAACATTTCCGGACATACTATTTCAATAACAAACATCTCCAGGTGAACTATTTCAATAACAAACATCTAAGGTGAACTATTTATATAACAAACATCTCCAGGTGAACTATTTCAATAACAAACATCTCAAGTTGAACTATTTCAATCACAAACATCTCCGGATGAACTATTTCAATAACAAACATCTCAAGTTGAACTATTTCAATAACAAACATCTCCGGATGAACTATTTCAATAACAAACATCTCCGGATGAACTATTTCAATAACAAACATCTCCGGATGAACTATTTCAATAACAAACATCTCAAGTTGAACTATTTCAATAACAAACATTTTACCAGATAAACCCTTTCAATAAAAAAAAAAACATTTTCTTGGCCTTGATCCGTCTATACATGACAGTCGGGAATCTGAGAAGCTTATTTCTTAGTACTTGGATGAAAAAAAATAGTGAAACATGAGATAGGAAAATAATAGTGAAACATGAGATAGGAAAAATAATAGTGAAATATGAGATAGGAAAATAATAGTGAAATATGAGATAGGAAAATAATAGTGAAATATGAGATAGGAAAAATAATAGTGAAATATGAGATAGGAAAATAATAGTGAAATATGAGATAGGAAAATAATAGTGAAACATGAGATAGGAAAAATAATAGTGAAATATGAGATAGGAAAAATAATAGTGAAATATGAGATAGGAAAATAATAGTGAAATATGAGATAGGAAAATAATAGTGAAATATGAGATAGGAAAAATAATAGTGAAACATGAGATAGGAAAATAATAGTGAAATATGAGATAGGAAAAATAATAGTGAAATATGAGATAGGAAAATAATAGTGAAATATGAGATAGGAAAAATAATAGTGAAACATGAGATAGGCTGTTTCTTTTCCCAATTTCAAATATACGTTTTTTACATGTGCTTTACTCATCACTTTCTCATCTCCATTTCTTCCTTCCAGCATCGCAATACCACATGTCTGTCTACGTGTAGTTTGTGTGCAGGCTTTCGTCCAAATGAAGACTTTCTATCCGAAACGCTGTCTGACTTTATGTCGTGTTTCCAGTTTGTACTATTATTATTGGTAACAATTATATCCATTCCTATTTACAGCTATCTTTTTTGCCTTGTGTTGCAACAGCTCTCGCGATACAAGTGTGTCGAGTTGTTTCCTAATACTAGTGATTTACTTCTGATATAAAACTTGCCGTATTTCTAAACCCCGTGTGTGTGTGTTCAACTATCATGATCAAAGATTACACGTTGATATTTACTTTTTATCACCGTATACCGTTGTAGTTTTTTTCCCATTAGTTGCGATAGCGTATGATTTCATATTTTTCTAGTACATGGACAATAGCGTGTTACTTATCCCTCACATGATGATGATGACCATTTTTTTACATCCACTTTTGTAATTCATTTAAAGCTATGTCCTTGACAAAGTGTTCATAGATGGCTAATAAACCATATTCTGGACCACATGTACTTGGACATTTCGGTCGTGAGATGACCGCTATAGATGGTTTTTAATCTACCTATGACTTTCTAACTACATTTTGCTGTTGTGATGCTGCATTTCTCCACTTTTCACGAGATGACGTAACTGTTTAATCTGTAGAGTGTCTCGTAGTTCTATTTTGTGCTTGTTCTTTCAACGTATCTTGGTTTAGTTCATAGTCCTTCAGTGAGGTCTTTCACGAGTCATTGCAGCACCTCTTTTTCCCACTCTGAGAGTGTATGTCCTTCTAGAACTCATAATCACGCATGTAGTTGTGGGTCTCACCAATGGCCCACTAGACATACCATCCATGCAACAGAAAACCTTAGTGGATGACATGCCGTTGTATTGAGGTTATCTTCTTATAGAAGCTTCATGGCACGTCATCTATACAATTATGATTTTGTTTTGTTGTTGAAATGTTTTACATGTTTGCCAGAATATATATGTATGCACCCTCTGTGGTTGGGAGGGAGCCAGAGATGTACTGTGCAGCACTGAGGAGGAGGAGGAAACTGACGTCACTGTTTTTCCTATGGCTGAGGTCCATCATAGAGGCACAGTGACTCAGGACGTGACAATCCTTTTGACTTGAACATTTGGTTGCATGCCTGGAGCAATAGAGAAGTTCGGCATAACCAGTAGTCAATTGGTGGCGGGGAATAAGCACAGTGAACCCTATCTTGGCTACAGTGGCTAGGAGCAGTGCATAGGTTTAAACCTACCTTCCTGGAGGTGTGATAGTTATTCTCTGGCTCTGTCCCGCGGTGGGCCGAAAATCCACAGACTTCCCAGCAATATAATGCCATCTAATGGCATTAGGTCAAAGGGCATGAGCCCATGGACCGCTGGATCAGCAACCAACCAACCAACCAACCAACCAACCAGAACTCATAATAGAGACGTATCTTTCACATGGGATGAACTGGCATACCTACCATATGACCTGCCCAACGAATCTGAGTTTGAATCAGAATATTAGCAATGCTAGAAATAATAAATTTGTCAAGGACAGTCGTACTTATACTTTGTAAACTTTCAGCTTAGTCTGTAGTTTAATGTTATTTCTACGTCAATCATGTGCGTACAATCTGCCGAAAGTGTTGCTTCCTTAAAGATCCTGGTCTACATTTCATCTCATGTAAACATGACCTGTACTGGATATTTAGATTTCTGTGAGGAAGAGTTGTGTAAATTGTTGACCTCACTCTCTTGTCGGATCTCATTTGAAACCAGAGGCAATACTAGTCGAGACGACTGGAAATGAAGTAGATCCACATAATAAGTTTAAATCACCTTTACGTGTTAGTATAAATGATGTGAGATCTCTTGTTTGAAATTTTCGTCGTGTTTTATGCCGTTCTAGAGCAAAATAAAGATACACAGAGAGACAAAATGGATACAACAAAACATATCAGATTCTAGGACAGGATGACACGTGTTTTTAAGAACAAAAATTGTAAACATAGACAATAAAGCTACATTATACAAGTCTAGTATTGTGCTACCTGTGTCAAACTTGGACAATGACAAACAAAAAATGGAAACATAGACACTAAAGCTACATTATACAAGTCTAGTATTGTGCTACCTGTGTCAAACTTGGACAATGACAAACAAAAAATAGTGCCATCATAAATGACATGTGTACGAAAGCAGGAGATAGAATTAGAAATGATAACACGAGACAGATAACCAAACCATAACCAGTATTGGACCACATCAAGAGACAACAGATTAAGTGGTTTTCGCACACTTTCAGACGACCAACAGACAACATGGTACATATGGATATGGAACATAGATATCAAGACTATGGACAGACTATGAGTATGACTAAAGACAGAGACTGACAATGACAAAGACTGATCACAGAAATCAAAGACGACAAAGGAACTGGCTTGCAAACAGAACTCAGGAATCTCCTGGAGGGAACCTAACCCTTATGCCGTAAGGAAAATAAGGAAAACAGCATATATAATATATATATATAGTTAGATAGGTAGGTAGATAGATAGATAGATATATAGATATATAGATAGATAGATAGATAGATAGATAGATAGATAGATAGATAGATAGATAGATAGATAGATAGATAGATAGATAGATAGATAGATAGATAGATAGATAGATAGATAGATAGATAGATCGATAGATAGATAGATAGATAGATAGATAGATAGATAGATAGATAGATAGATAGATAGATAGATAGATAGATAGATAGATAGATAGATAGATAGCGTAAGTTTAGTAGGTGACATCTTTTTGTGCCACAGTGACAACCGAACCAGAAATTTCTGTTTCTCTTCCTCTGTCTCTTCTCCCCTTGATATTTCCGGTGGTTACTAAAATTTCAAATTTTATTTTTCTCATCACATGCCCTAAAAAAATGAATTGTGTTTTTCTAATGTTCTTGAAGCATTATTTTCGGAACATTACTCATGTAGTTTGCCATTGCTTTCAGGAGGAAATCCGTTTAACGAATAGCACACAAAGTCAACACATTCATTTCCTACGCCATTTTGCTCCGGAAGTACTTCATATATTTCTTTAATCATGTCTTTAATCCATTAATCTCTCTAACATAGTTTCCTGCTTCCAGTCTTATTCAATCATTCATTCAATCTGTTAATTTCTTAAATAGTTCTTTATTCTTACAGTCATTAGGAAATATTTTCTTTAAAATAATGGCTTCAATCTGTCAACTTTTCTAACATTTCTTCAATCATGCTTTCAATCTGTTTGTATCAACCATTTCTTCAATCATTCCTCGATCTGTTAGTCGCTGAATTATTAAGATCTGTCAATCATTCAAACATTTCTTCATTCTTGTTTTCAATATGTCAATATTTCAAACATTTCTTTCATCTGTCAATCTTTAGAACACTCTTTCAATCTGTCACTTATTGAAACACATCGTCAATTTGTCAATCTTTAGAAAACCTCTTCAATCATGTTTTAAATATGTTAATAAGTTAAACATTTTATATTTTGTCAATCTTTCAACATTTACTCCAATATGTCTTCAACACATCAGTCTTCCAAACATTTCCTCAATGTCTTAAATCTGCCAATCTCTCAAACATTTCTTTAATCCTGCAATGGTTCAAACATTCTTAAATCATGTCTTCAATCTGTTAATAACTGAAACATTACTTCAATCCTTCAATCTGTTAATCTTTCAATCATTTCGTCACTCGCGCCTTCAATCTGTTAAATGTTCAATTATGTCTTCAATCTGTTAATCTCTCGATCATTTATTCAGTCTATAAGTCTTTCACTTTAAACAAGACAATATCCAAAACAATAAATTCATTTGAAATGAAGTGCTACAGAAAGATCCTACGAATATCATGGACAAAGAAAAAGAGGAACATTGAAAGTTTGAAATTGTTGAAACTAAATGAAGAATGGATTCCACAGACCATCATAGAAGGAAGCTACAGTATTTCGGCACTTAAAGCGACATGATGGTATCGACAGGCTTAGTCTGGAGGGGAGATTGTCAGGAGAGAAAAGAAAAGGAAGACCTAGTTGTCAATGAATCAGCGTCATTGAAGAAAGTATGCACTTGTTTTTGGGCCTATGCAGACCTGATATCCAGGGACAGAAAGGCGTTTAGAGTATCCACAATTTAAATAACTTTGTGGATAGAATGTCACGTGATACATGTTTTTCCAACATTTCTTTGATCATGTCTTTATTCCCTCAAACATTTCTCTAATCTTGTAACTCTCACAAACACACATTTTTCTATTATCTATTAATCCCTCAAACATTTCTCTAATCTTGTAACTTCCCAAACACACATTTTTCTATTATCTATTAATCCCTCAAACATTTCTCTAATCTTGTAACTCTCACAAACACACATATTTCTATTATCTATTAATCCCTCAAACATTTCTCTAATCTTGTAACTCTCACATACACACATTTTTCTATTATCTATTAATCCCTCAAACATTTCTCTAATCTTGTAACTCTCACATACACACATATTTCTATTATTTATTAATCCCTCAAACATTTCTCTAATCTTGTAACTCTCACATACACACATTTTTCTATTATCTATTAATCCCTCAAACATTTCTCTAATCTTGTAATTCTCACATACACACATATTTCTATTATCTATTAATCCCTCAAACATTTCTCTAATCTTGTAACTCTCACATACACACATTTTTCTATTATCTATTAATCCCTCAAACATTTCTCTAATCTTGTAACTCTCACATACACACATTTTTCTATTATCTATTAATCCCTCAAACATTTCTCTAATCTTGTAACTCTCACATACACACATATTTCTATTATCTATTAATCCCTCAAACATTTCTCTAATCTTGTAACTCTCACATACACACATTTTTCTATTATCTATTAATCCCTCAAACATTTCTCTAATCTTGTAATTCTCACATACACACATATTTCTATTATCTATTAATCCCTCAAACATTTCTCTAATCTTGTAACTCTCACATACACACATTTTTCTATTATCTATTAATCCCTCAAACATTTCTCTAATCTTGTAATTCTCACATACACACATATTTCTATTATCTATTAATCCCTCAAACATTTCTCTAATCTTGTAACTCTCACAAACACACATTTTTCTATTATCTATTCAATCAGCTTAACAATTCTGCAATCACCAGTTCAATCATTCACATTAAGGTATCAATTATCTGTACAATCTCTCAAACATTCCTTCATACATCTACATAATCTCCAACACAGTTCCTTAATTTTTTGCTTAATCATTCAATAAAGTATCCAATAATTCATGCAATCTCAAATAGTACTTTAATTGTACAATCTCTCAAGCATTTCTTCAATCCTCTGTACACTTTTTCAAACATTTATTCAACCATCTGTCGATATATAAAATATTACTTCAATCATTTGTCCATACATTTAAGCATTGATTGACACATTCAGTTATCAGAACTTACTGATGTTTTATTAGTGCTGAACTCAATGATGATTGTCGAATCGGTGACATTTGTTTCACTCAAAGAATGATTCGTATAGATCGCCACATAATTTGATTCGCTGTAGAAGTGAATTTGCAGAAATTAAAAGTGAATTTGCAGAAATTAAAAGTGAATTTGCAGAAATTAAAAGTGAATTTCTAGATTTTCAACTATCTCAATAAACAGCATATTTTGACATGAGGACACAGGTTCTAGAGTATTCAAGTATTTCAGAACTGACGTGTTTGTACTGTGAGCGGACACAGGTTCTAGAGTATTCAAGTATTTCAGAACTGACGTGTTTGTACTGTGGACATATCTGTGATCAGTCTCCTTTCGAAGCTGGTGATACGTATGTCGTTATATCGTGTTAATTGCACACATATATTTCTTGCGCCTATGGGAGCCGGATCTCTGTAAAATGCTGTATCATCCAGTGAATATTTCCATGGTATTGATCTACTCTCCAGATCTTGGAACGCTTGAAAATGAGCGAGCTGACACACTGGCTACAAGAGCACATGTGGTGGGCACTTTGAATATAGGCACTGATGAGATCTGGAAATTAATGCCGGATCGACTACTGGAGAACTAATCTGCGGATGTTGAAAGTAGATCAATATCATGGACTATCGGGAGAACTAATATGGAGGTGTTCAATTAGCCAAATACGAGACCGAGCTTAATCAATAAGATAAGAAATATGAGAATCTTCTTAATTTGTGGCCACACTGTGAGACAGTTTAACAACCTGGCACGGCAGAGAAAAAAAACACGATACTGATACATAATACTGAAGATAGAGAGCGATGTAGAGCCATAATTGTCTATACCAGCCGAAATTGCACCTGATGGTGATGAATTATTGGATACATATATAATGTCACACACAACAATTGACGTTTTGAACAAAAGGCTTTTACCTAGGCAACATCAAGGCAACTACAGAAAACGACAGGTATGAATAACACTATATACATTCACATGGCCTAGTTAACTGTTTTTGTCACGTCTGTATACAACCAGAGAGTGGGGGGGGGGGGGGTAACAATACATTCAGCGTCTTGAGATCCGACTGGAGAAGAGGAAGGTGTCTGAGTAGGAGATGACAAATAGCAGCGCTGGTGGGGGTGGAAAATAAGATTCAGTTTGACAATGTCCATAGAGGAAGAACTCTGAGCGTTCACCAGGGTGTCCTTTTACAGACCTTTTACAGACCTGGGGACTCTGTGGGGCTATATGTGGCAGCGGAAGAAATTCATCATCTCTTGAGCTTCCTTCAGAAAACATTTCTTACCACTACCCAGACGCTGGAGGTGAAGTTGAGAGTATATAATGTAACCCTGATAGGTAGGGGGAGATTAGAGGAGGTGTATAGGAGAAAGCAATGGTCATCCGACCGTTTGTCATCTACCAATCTGCTGAGACAGGAGTGTTGGATAAATGTGACAGATTGTACAGACATTTGAAGAAATGTATTCGAGATTGTACAGACATTTGAAGAAATGTATTCGAGATTGTACAGACATTTGAAGAAATGTATTCGAGATTGTACAGACATTTGAAGAAATGTATTCGAGATTGTACAGACATTTGAAGAAATGTATTCGTGATTGTACAGACATTTGAAGAAATGTATTCGAGATTGTACAGACATTTGAAGAAATGTATTCGAGATTGTACAGACATTTGAAGAAATGTATTCGTGATTGTACAGACATTTGAAGAAATGTATTCGAGATTGTACAGACATTTGAAGAAATGTATTCGTGATTGTACAGACATTTGAAGAAATGTATTCGAGATTGTACAGACATTTGAAGAAATGTATTCGAGATTGTACAGACATTTGAAGAAATGTATTCGAGATTGTACAGACATTTGAAGAAATGTATTCGAGATTGTACAGACATTTGAAGAAATGTATTCGTGATTGTACAGACATTTGAAGAAATGTATTCGAGATTGTACAGACATTTGAAGAAATGTATTCGTGATTGTATAGATATTTGAAGAAATGTATTCATGATTGTACAGACATTTGAAGAAATGTATTCGTGATTGTACAGACATTTGAAGAAATGTATTCGTGATTGTACAGACATTTGAAGAAATGTATTCGAGATTGTACAGACATTTGAAGAAATGTATTCGAGATTGTACAGACATTTGAAGAAATGTATTCGAGATTGTACAGACATTTGAAGAAATGTATTCAAGATTGTACAGACATTTGAAGAAATGTATTCGTGATTGTACAGATATTTGAAGGAATGTATTCGTGATTGTATAGATATTTGAAGAAATGTATTCGTGATTGTACAGACATTTGAAGAAATGTATTCGTGATTGTACAGACATTTGAAGAAATGTATTCGTGATTGTACAGATATTTGAAGAAATGTATTCGTGATTGTACAGACATTTGAAGAAATGTATTCGTGATTGTATAGATATTTGAAGAAATGTATTCGTGATTGTACAGACATTTGAAGAAATGTATTCGTGATTGTACAGACATTTGAAGAAATGTATTCGTAATTGAACAGACATTTGAAGAAATGTATTCGTGATTGTACAGACATTTGAAGAAATGTATTCGAGATTGTATAGACATTTAAAAGAATGTATTCGAGATTGTACAGACTTTTGAAGAAATGTATTCGTGATTGTACAGACATTTGAAGAAATGTATTCGTGATTGTACAGACATTTGAAGAAATGTATTCGTGATTGTACAGACATTTGAAGAAATGTATTCGAGATTGTACAGACATTTGAAGAAATGTATTCGAGATTGTACAGACATTTGAAGAAATGTATTCGAGATTGTACAGACATTTGAAGAAATGTATTCGTGATTGTACAGACATTTGAAGAAATGTATTCGAGATTGTACAGACATTTGAAGAAACATTTAACAGATCGTACATATAATGAAAGAAATAATAGACAGTTGTACAAACATTGGAAGAAATAGTTGACTGTACATATCCCCAGCGAGGTCAGCACCGTAAATTGGTGATGAGGCTTCATTCATCAATCTAGGGCTGGAAACTAAGACTAGTCGGGCAATCCCACTCGAGTAGGACCACATTTCTGCCCAAGTAAGCAATGTGCTAAAGACGGAGGAAACCAGCCAAAAGGTGCACCATTAAATCATATACCAAGCACAAAACAGAATGGGAACATGGCTATATCTAATAATAGTTATGGTGTCTGCCTGTGGTGGATTTTCAGGCAGGGACAATGTCGGGCCCTATACTTTGAAAATACCCACACTCAAATTCTGGAAGTCCTTCTCAATTGTCCCGAGGAACCAGGAGGGAAGGGAATAGAGCTACTGGTCAAACATAAATACGACTAATACAAATAATGCACTGGAATGATGAGGGTGTCAACAGCAACAGAGATGGATACAGTAAAACAATTGGAGCTTGTAAATATCTTGTGTGAAGAACAAGTTAATGTATGTTGTAAACAAGAAACACACCTCAGCAGCGATATTGCACCAAAACGACAGACGAAAGTGTGGAATTCTGACACTTGTTAAAAACAATATCAGTACATGTCAACTGGAAGTGTATATGGAGAGGGCAGAATAGCAGATGCTCCACCTAAAAACAGACAGTACAGAATTCCATCTCTGAACTACTGATGATGATGTTCGTCCGTCGTGATCGACGATGACCAAAAACTCAACCATAATAATAATAACAATAAATAATAAAATAATAAAGTTAATAGTGCGTTTTTAAATGACTAGCAAGTCCAATGCGCGCACAAAATGTTCTTTTACAGAATTGACAACAATAGAATGTATCTGTGTGAGGTTGAGATGTTTTTTCTTTTCTACGTGTCCGCTTCTGTCTTGCAGTTTCTTGTCTGAATTCTTCTGCCGCTAGTGCTCCCGTTCTAATGCTGTAACGCCAAGCCGTTCTATCCTGAGCGAGGCTCTCCCAAGCACCTACGTCAATGTTAAGATGTTTCAAGGATGACTTGAGCGTGTCTTTGAAACGCTTTTTCTGTCCACCAGCTTTTCGAAATCCTGCCTTGAGTTCTCCATAATATATTTGTTTTGGCAATCGCGAGTTCTCCATGCGCACAAGATGGCCTGCCCAGCGTGCCTGCGCCTTCATAAGTATTGTGTGGATGCTGATTGAGGTTGAATTTTCCAAGACCTCGTAGTCTGGTACTTTGTTCCACCAATGGATGTTTAGTAATTTACGTAGGCAGGTAAGATGGAAATGATTTAACTTTCTTGCATGTCTAGCATACACTGTCCACGTTTCGCAGGCGTATAGTAAGGTTGGTATAACAGCAGCATGATATACTTGTAGTTTGGTGGTTGTTCTTATACCTCTTCTGTCCCATACATTTTTGCGTAATCCGCCAAATACAGCACTAGCTTTTGCCAGTCTCTTGTTAACTTCCACATCAATGTTGACATCGCGAGAGAG
The DNA here is from genome assembly GCA_034231615.1 of Meghimatium bilineatum. Lineage (NCBI taxonomy): Eukaryota > Metazoa > Mollusca > Gastropoda > Stylommatophora > Philomycidae > Meghimatium > Meghimatium bilineatum. Next base: position 1,812,691 of record CM067304.1, read on the forward strand.
AGTGCTTCCAAGGTAAGTAAAATTGTCGACTACCTGCAGTTTTTCCTTATTGACGATGATGGAAGTAGCAGTATGTTGGCTATTTGATGTTGCTTGGTGCATGACTTCTGTTTTTTTGGTGTTAATAGTGAGACCAAAGTTGTTGCAGGCCTTTGAGAAGCGGTCTATGGTGCTCTGCATGTTTACGACAGAGTCAGCATACAATGCACAGTCGTCAGCATAAAGTAATTCTCTAACAGTACTAGATTTAGTTTTCGTGTTTGCTTTTAGACGACGTAAATTGAAAAGACCACCATCCGTTCTGTAATTGATCATTATGCCTGCTGTTTCATTACTATGGTGTGTTTCCGTTAACATGGCTGTAAATAACAGGCTGAAAAGAGTAGGGGCCAGCACACATCCCTGCTTTACACCATTTGTGACAGGGAATGCAGGAGATACTCCTCCGTCGCAGATAACACTAGCCATCATACCGTCATGAAATTGTCGTATCACAGTGACAAGTTTTGGGGGGGCATCCGAACTTTGTAAGCACCTTCCACAGTCCTTCTCTGTTAACGGTATCGAATGCTTTAGTTAAGTCCACAAATGTTGCTAAGAGTTCACTATGTTGCTCTTGTGACTTTTCCTGAATTTGTCGTGCAGAGAATATCATATCAACTGTACCACGACCTGCACGAAAACCGCACTGACTCTCTGGGAGTAGCTCGTTTAGTAGAGAATTATTTAATCTGTTGAGTATGACACGAGCGAGAATTTTACCAGCTATAGACAAAAGTGATATGCCCCTATGATTATCGCAAGACTGTTTGGTACCTTTGCCTTTATATAGGTGCACTATAGAAGCATCTTTTAGATCTTGAGGCAATGTACCTGAGTTCCAGAAAATACCAAAAATGTCAGTTAGTTTTTTAATCAGCAGTGGTCCGCCATTTTTATAAATTTCAGCAGGTAAGGCATCCAAACCTGGAGCTTTATCATTTGACATTTGTTTAATCGCTATAATAACCTCTTGACTGCTTGGAGGTATATCGAGTTCTTCTCTTATCCTAAGTTGTGGTATTCTGTTTATGACTTCTTCATTTATTACTGATGGTTTGTTTAGGATTTCTTCAAAATGTTCAGCCCAACGATTTAAGATGTCATTTTTATCAGTGAGAAGCTTCGACGAATCGGCATTTAATAGAGGTGGTGATCCCGATGAGTGTGGACCATAGATAGTTCTTAAAGCCTCATAGAATCGCTTATAGTCCTTTCTGTCTGCAAACATTTGAATTTCTTCAGCTTTTCGACTTAGCCATTTATCCTTCATCTCTCTAAGCTTCTTTTGACAAGTGTTACGGATCTTGTTATAGGCTACTTTCTTGGACGGTGAAGATGCTGCCCCTTGTAGTTTCTTGAAAGCTTTGTGTTTCTCTTCTAACAAGGATGTTATCTCAAAATTATTATCATCAAACCAGTCTTGGTGTCTATGTACCTTCACTCCCAAATGTTCCTTCGCTTTGGCGTAAATAATTCCTTTAAACGAAGCCCAGCTATCTTCAGATGTGGTATTAAGAAGATCTAAGTCTCCCAAGGCTACGTCGAGATCCTTGGAGAGATTATTTTTTATATCGTGGTTACTCAACCGATCAGTGTTTAGGCGTTTTTCTATCTTTTGTCCCTGTGGACGTCTTTTTCTTGCAATGGTGAAATTTAGTTTGGATACTATAAGCCGGTGATCAGTCCAGCATTCAGCTCCACACATTGCTTTTGTGACACGAACATCCTTGATGTCCCTTTTTCTGGTTATGATATAGTCTATAAGATGCCACTGCTTGGAGCGTGGATGCATCCAAGAGGTCTTTTTGCGCGTTGGCAAACGAAACATAGTGTTGGTGATAGTGAGTTCGTGCACAGAACATAGCTTTAAAAGAAGGGAACCATTGCTGTTACATTTACCGATCCCATGACGTCCAAGAACACCTTGCCATGTCTGGGAGTCTTTGCCAACTCGGGCATTGAAATCACCCAGGATAATGAGTTTATCAGTTCTCGGTGTACCAGATATAGCGGCATCTAACTCTTCATAGAATTTATCCTTTTCCTCATCAGGATTTGTCATTGTCGGCGCATATGCAGAAAGTAATGTGGCAAAGTTATTTTTGCTCACTTGCAATCGCAACGACATCAAGCGATCGCTAATTCCTCGAGGCAGACCTGGAAGTTTCTGCACCAGAGATGATTTTATAGCAAAACCAACACCTGATTCACGCCTCTCTGTGTTTTTACGTCCTATCCAGAAGAATGTATACCCTCCACCTCTCTCTGTCAACTGACCCTCATCTGCAAACCGCGTTTCACTAAGCGCAACAATATCCAGATTATAACGGGCCAATTCTTTAGCAATTAGTGCTGTTCTTCTTTCTGGTCTGTTTACATCTGAGATATCCGTAAGTGTCCGAACATTCCATGAACCAACTAGGATTGATTCACACTTTGTTCTCTTCATATTTAATTAATAAAGATAAATAAATAAATGGGTTGAGAAATGACTAGCGCTGAAGTTGGTTTATAGTGTGGAAGAGTTGCGCTAATCGTCAACCACACTCTCTCTCCTGAGTTTTATCTTGGTCCAGTGGCAAGACAAAGTCGAGACAACTGGGAGAAAATCAGGTGCAGTGGATGGCCAGAGCGTACTATGTGTCTGACTGTGCCCTATGCTGTCCACACAGCTCTGCTGTTAGCGCCTATGTACCCGTTGAGTTACCTGCCAACTTCTTCCGAGTATTTCGCCGCAAACAGACTTTTTAAGCCTAGGTAGACAAAGCCTTTGTTAACAATGCTAGGTTGGCTTATTTCTTAGCACTGTGAGTGTCCATAGTAGCTACAGTGTGTCGCCAAATATCACATCGACTGTAACAGGTTGACACCGTGTAAAAATAGGGCAGACCATTTTGACACGGTCAGTTAACCCGCCCCAGCGGCGAGAATAGGTCACCAAATGAGATGTTTGTATCCGACTGACAGAACTACTACTGCCCAAATGACAAACCATAGGCACTAGACACAATTTCGGAAAATGAGATACTTACGGTGTGTGGTGACTTCAACAGCCACTCTCAGAGTTGGGGCTATGATCACGTGGACAAGAGATGTGAGGAACTTGAAAGCTGGCAGGATGAAACTAATCGTATACTTATCAACAAGCCAGCAGACTGACCAACCTTCTACTCGAGAGCATAAAACACCACCTTTACACCAGACCTGGCTGACCTCACTAGGTGGAACTATAATAGTGCAGACTGGAAAATGTATCAGCATTTAACCCGTGTTCAAGTTAAGGACATGAACATCGACAAAGATATCAATAGAGCAGTGAGTGAAATGTAATAGATGCATATTACATGCTGCTAGTAAAACCATACCCAGTGAGGGGGGGGGGGGGTAGCAAAAACTACAAACCCTACTGGAATTATCAACTGGAGAATCTGTAACATGAGATGGAAACATCTAGACAGCAGGCAGAGAACAGGTAGAAGAGCCAGGGTACAATTAGATCGTCGCAAGAGCAAGAAAATCCTACTGCGTCATGGAGTTCCCCAGGGAGGAGTCATGTCACCCACACTTTTCTTGGATTACATCAAAGACCTAGTTGCCGAACTGCCACACGGGATCCAAGTGGCAATGTCTGCTGACGACCTAGTGATCCAGTGCACGAAGAACATGCGACAATCGCCACTAAACAAATACAAGGAGCTATTGATGCTTTAACCTTATGGACAAATAGATGGTGACTCGGTGTTAACACAGGTAAGTGCAGCACTGCACTCTTTACCCTCTCACCAAAACAAAAAGCCGGTGTTATCAAGATAGACGAATAGCTCTTGAAAGAAGACAAACAACCCACATACCTCGGAGTTACTTTTGATGAAAGCTGACATGGAAGCAGCACATAAAGAAAGCAACAACAAAAGCCAGGAGGAAGTTAGCTATCCTGACAAAACTAAGTGGAACCACATGGGGAGCCAGTGGGAATGTACTCCGTAAAGTGTACCAGCAAGGCATAAGACCACACCAGGAATATAGTTCAGTTGCGTGGTGTCCTAAATCAAACATCATATTACACAATCTAGATAAAGTGAAAAACCAGGCGATTAGGATAATGCTGGGAACAATGAAATAAACACCCATAGTAGATATGCGTTAACACAACCATCGATATAATATTTACACGTTAACACAACCAACACTATAATAATTACTCGTTAACACAATACAATCTACACTATAATAATTACTCGTTAACACAACCTACACTATAATACTTACACGTTAACACAATCTACACTATAATACTTACACGTTAACACAATCTACACTATAATACTTACACGTTAACACAGCCTACACTATAATACTTACACGTTAACGATCCCTATTTCTTTAACAGTGGTATTATCATCCTCCGAGCTAGATCGGTACCAAATGTACTTATCATCAGAAAGAATTTTAGGAATGTGTGAAGTTTTGCCTCCATGTCCGTGTCCTCTTCTACTGGCACAATCCCTTGAACTCTATATTCAGAGAAAACAGCGCACCGTGTGAAGTTATATTTCTATTGTGAATATTAGAGAGGCACACACACACACGGAGACAGACAGATAGCTAGTCAGGCTAGCATGTTAGGCAGTTATGTAGGTAGACAGATATTTAGATAGATAGATAGATCTATTGTTTTTACTTTATCCTTAGAGTTACTTGTTAGATTATTACCAAAGTTCGACTTATACATTGTTTGACTATTTGTTTCTGTGTTCACCTTTTCGTCTAGTGTATTAACAAGGTTGAATTATTTATCTACGATTGTCCTATGTATCCTATGTTATCTGCTGATGGTCCATGATTCACCATGTTCGCTCGATTAACTTTATAGTCTAAGAACTACATTACAATAATTTAAAAACAAATACAGGACAAATTTATGATTTACCTCGTCACTTTCAGAGCTTGTTCTACTAGATGATGATTCTGATGAGCTGTCAGAGCTTGTTTCACTAGATGATGATTCTGATGAGCTGTCAGAGCTTGTTTCACTAGATGATTGTGATGAGCTGTCAGAGCTTGTTTCACTAGATGATGATTCTGATGAGCTGTCAGAGCTTGTTTCACTAGATGATTGTGATGAGCTGTCAGAGCTTGTTTCACTAGATGATTGTGATGAGCTGTCAGAGCGTGTTTCACTAGATGATGATTCTGATGAGCTGTCAGAGCTTGTTTCACTAGATGATGATTGTGATGAGCTGTCAGAGCTTGTTTCACTAGATGATTGTGATGAGCTGTCAGAGCTTGTTTCACTAGATGATGATTCTGATGAGCTGTCAGAGCTTGTTTCACTAGATGATGATTCTGATGAGCTGTCAGAGCTTGTTTCACTAGATGATTGTGATGAGCTGTCAGAGCTTGTTTCACTAGATGATGATTCTGATGAGCTATCAGAGCTTGTTCCACTAGATGATGATTGTGATGAGCTGTCAGAGATTCTTACATTACAATTGTATTGTACTGAGCTGCCAGATCTGGTTTCGTTAATTCCCTGTTTTTAGAATCATCGCATAATCAGAACAAATGCAGTGTTAAATACAGAATTAGGTAAACTTTAATATTAAATAAAATACAGACCTTATTGAATATTTCAGTTCTATCTATAATTCAGTCAGTTGAGGACAATAATATTTTAATTATGAGTTTCTGTGTTCAAGTAGGACAGACTCAAAAAGCATCAAGCAGATAGATCAAAAACAATACTTAAGTATCACATTTTGGATGTATTACCAAATATATTTATTATGATGGTCAATGGTCCAGTCTACAGTATAAGATCAAATCGAAATGGGGAAAGAAATAACTTCTTAATAATGAATGTGGCAGTAGTCTAGTTGATAGTAAGTTTGGTTAGTATCACGGATTACAGAAACTCAGGTTCGAAAAAACTTATTATTTCTTTCCGCTTTAGTACTTCTTTATGTCTTGCAGCGTCAGGAGTAGAAGAATTCTATGGAGATGAACTTGTTGTGTGTCTGGTATATTTGGGTTTTTTGTGTGGATTATTTTATTTCTGTAATCAATATTTTGCATGGACTGCCCCTGACAAAATATTTTAGAGTTTTATCGAAGTAGTTTTTGTAGTAGGCAATGTTGGAAGGAACTCTTTATTTGTTTGTTCGTAATCGATCGGGTTTGTGACCACCATCACCAACACCATTATCACCTCAATCAACATCAACGTCTTTATCATACTCCTCATCATCATCGTCATAAATCTCATCACCATTATTATCATCATCATCATAAATCTCATCATCGCCATCATCATCCTCATATTCATCATCAACATATTGATGTATCATGTGAATGGAAAACTATCATATGACTATTGATGTATCGTGTATCATGTGAAGGGAAAACTATTATAAGACTATTGATATATTTTATGAATATACACAAGAAATACTACAGCATAAACTACATACATTTGTGAATAAACAGAAGAAACACTACAGAATAAACTACATACATTTGTGAATAAACACAAGAAATACTACAGCATAAACTTCAGACATTTGTGAATAATCACACGAAACACTACAGCATAAACTACAGACGTTTGTGAATAAACACAAGAAACACTACAGCATAAACTACACACATTGTGAATAAACATAAGGAACACTACAGCATAAACTACAGACATTTGTGAATAAACACAAGACATACTACAGCATAAACTACAGACATTTGTGAACAAAAACAAGAAATACTACAGCATAAACTACAGACATTTGTGAATAAACACAAGAAATACTACAGCATAAACTACAGCATAAACTACAGACATTTGTGAATAATCACAAGAAACACTACAGCATAAACTACAGCATAAACTACAGACATTTGTGAATAAACACAAGAAATACTACAGCATAAACTACATACATTTGTGAATAAACACAAGAAACACTACATCATAAACTACAGACATTTGTGAACAAAAACAAGAAACACTACATCAAAATCTACAGACGTTTGTGAATAAACACAAGAAATACTACAGCATAAACTACAGACATTTGTGAATAAACACAATAAACACTACAGCATAAACTACATACATTTGTGAACAAAAACAAGAAACACTACAGCATAAACTCCAGACATTTGTGAATAAACACAAGAAACTCGGAGTAATTTTAGGAGACATGTATTAAACAAGAAGGAAACAGAATTAATGGTTGTCTCAAAGAGACATACACAACCAAGATGCAACATAATAATTAATGACAAAAAAATAGCAAATGTTGAAAAAGTGACATATCTTGGCACCCTGTTAACATCAGAAGGTAGATTCTCAGCTGAGATAAAGAGTTAAACAGAAAAAGCCAAATCAGTATTTCAAAAAAAAAAAAGAGAACCATTGTGTACAATAGAAGAATATCAATGCAGGTCTGAATTATTGTTGTTCGTCCATCACAAGTGATGATGATCATTTGTTACATCCACTTTTGAAAATTCAATTTTAGTTATGTCCTTGATTATGAGTTTGTAGATCGCTAATGAGCCCTATTCGAGCTGTAAATGTCCTTGGACAGTTTGGACATGGAATGACGACTGTAGACGGATCTGGGTCTATCCGTGACTTTCTAGCTGCTCTCCGCTGATGAGCTGCTGCATTTCTTTTCTTTTCACAAGATGATGCGCTCTCTTTTATTTTAGAACGCCATGTAGATCTATTTTGTGCAAGTTCTTCCCATGTATCGTGGTCTATTTCAAAGGCTTTCAGTGAGTTCTTAACGAGTCCTTGTAGCGCTTCCTTTGGCCACCTTGAGATCGCATATCATTCTCTAGCTCACAATAGAGAAGTATCGTTGGCAGACGATGGTCTGGCATATGCATCAGGATCGTATCACTGCTTGGGATACCAGCTCTATCGAAGACAGTGGTATCTGGAATCTTGTCTTGCCATCTGATGTTCATAACATTTCTGAGACAATTTGTATGAAAATGATTGAGTTTTTTCACATGACGTCTATACACAGTCCATGTTTCACTAGCGTATAACAGCACTGGAAGTACCACTGCTCTGTAAACTTTCAGCTTAGTCTGTAGGTTAATGCCTTTTCTACGCCAAACATTTGCGTACAATCTGCCGAAAGTACTGCTTTCTTTGGCGATCCTTGTATACACTTCATCATCAACGTTGACATGTTGTGATAACGTACTGCCTAGATATGTGAATCTTTTCACAACTTTCAGTGCTACACCATTTACCTTTATGCAGGGCTCGAGATAGCTTTTGTCAAGTGCTGGTTGTAACATAACTTCTATTTTCTCTGTGTTAATGGTAAGCCCAAAGTTGGTACAGGCTTTGGAGAATCTGTATATAATACATTGTAGATCAGCCTCAGAGTTGGCATTTAGGGCACAGTCATCAGCAAATAGAAAATCCCTGATTGTTTGTAATTTAATTTTGGTTTCTGCTCGAAGCCGCCGGTCTGAATTAGAGTGCTGGGATGTTATATCAAACCAATTCTTTTTTATGGATGTGAAGCATGGACTGTAAACAAATAAATTCAAAGCGAATTAGAGGCTACAGAAATGTGTTTTCTGAGAAGAATGATGAAAATACCATGGATAGCCAAGAAAACTAAGACAGGGGCTCTCATTGATGCTGGCCAAAAAAAAATCAATCATATCAACCATTAGGGGCAGACAGTCAATGTTTCTAGGGCATGTGTTGAGAAGAACATAGCGTGAACACTTAATAACCACTGGAAAGATTAAGTGGAGAGAAGATAGGGGACGACAAAGAGAAAAGTTACTAGATAGACTTGTATTGTGGCATGATAGAAGTTCACCAACCGAGCTTATTGACAACACAAGAGACAGAGAGTCGTGGAGATACCTGACCGCCTACGTCATTCGGCTTGGCAATTGATTGATGTTTTGTGAGATAGTGGCATTATGTTTACTGTTTATTTTCTGAATGTATTTCCTTGATAAAGACCTAATGGTAGAAACTGCCTTGTATACTAGAATTTGTATTTTATATACTCATACTCGATAGTCTGATCGCTCATTGTCAAGTTGAACCAGCTTGTGGTAGACATAAGTTCTATTGTTATACGGTTTTACAGCAGTCTCACTTTTCATTATTATGTATTATAGAAATGGTAAACTAATAGATGTAAAGATTTCTTGAAAATACCAGAAATCAATATTCTCAATTGATTAGTACGTTTTAAATAGAATATGCTACCATACAAATTGGTAATACATAACAAACATTTACACATTCGACAAAATCACTTACAGATGAAGGCCCATTTGCGCGGACTGATATCAGCGAAGCAGCCACTGCAATAACCACCAACACAATGGGAATGTACATTTTCTTTCAGAGTTGTCAATTTACTTTCAATATAAACTTGCTGAATTATTAACACTTCATTCGATGAACTTCTTCTGCCAGTCGTTTTGTGACACTCTTCTGACTGTATATATATATCATTAAACCGTGGGTCAACCACCAATCAGATATCAGAGTTTGGAAATAATTAATGCATGGTATAAGAAATTAACAGCTCAATTTTTTGAAATATTACTTATTCTGATACTATTCATAGATTGCCTTATAGATCATGTGTCACACATAATAAATGTAATCTGTAAAAACAAAAATGTTGGCAAAAGTCAGCAGAAATGTTATTGCATAGAATTTAGAAAAGATTTAAGACTTGTTAAATTGTATAAAATTGATATTCCTGCATTCACAACAAAGGTAATGTGTCACGTGGTTATGTATATATGGAAAAATATGTCCTTGAACGTGTAGATACAGCAAATATTCATACCAGTTTTAGAATTGAAATTTAATGCAATATAATCTTGTGTGCATCGACAACAATACATTAAATAAAGTAATTTTTGAAAGGGCATTAATGGTGGCGATAAAGTAATCTCTTTAGCTGTGAGTAGGCTGCTTTGATGCACGACGATCATGAAGTAATCCCTTTAGCTGTGAGCAGGTAACGCTTGACATTTCATAACATATTTATGTAAAAACACATATCCACATCGGGTGATTCACCGAGGTAACAGCTGAACTCGCATACGTTTTGTTATCTCAAAGATATAGTTATGATAAAAATATATATGGATTTATGTTTAGTAAACGAATTGAATGCTGTCCAGTTTGGCAGTATCTCCGGATCATCTCATCCTGCCCGGACCGTGTCATACACTTCTGATCCAACCAGTTCATAATTCTTCTGTCAGATCTGTTGACCCATCTCTGTAATTATACACATCTTAGACAACCAGTTCATCATTCTTCTGTCAGATCTGTTGACCCATCTCTGTAATTATACACATCTGAGACAACCAGTTCATCATTCTTCTGTCAGATCTGTTGACCAATCAGTAGCACTATGGCATAGGGCAAGGAAACGTATTGCGTCTCAGACCATGGAAGTCGCACAATGGAAACGGAAGAAAGATATCTTAGTCCAAACATTCAAAGAAATTGCGAAGGCAGCAAAGGCATCACAATGGGACGAGTTTTCCACGAGATCACAAGTGAAAGGTCACAAAAATTGTTCTCGCGTTTGCACAAATCTATGAATGTGACATGACGCGTGACTATTGCCTATTTCCAGAGCAACGATACGGTCTGGCGCGGCGTTGTTGGCACACTAAACCGCACAAATTGGTCAGAGAAATGTGGAGGCATATCAAGAATTCAGGAAAATGAATACAGGCACGTGTAAGAACTTGAGCATGGAAAAACATATGATAATCACAGTTGAAGAAATCAATAAGGCGCTGAAAAGTAGAACAACGAAAAAACAAAAAAACACAGCACCAGAACCAGATGGTATTAGATACGATGACATTAGTCGGAGAACGGATGAGGAGATGGGAGAGTTAGCGGACATGTTCAATAACAGCCTTCTAAAGGGCACAGTGAAAGAAGACTGGTTGTACAGCTATTTAGTTCCACTACCCAAACCTGGGAAGGACCACACCAGGATACAAGGCTACAGAATAATAACAATGCAGAATACGAGTGGCAAGGTGTTGGGGGAAAATGTGGTATCGTGTTATCTTGAAAGAAGTGTTTGTCAACATTGTTAGGAGGGTATCGCCCAGGAAAGTAGACATGGCAGAATGCAGCCATATTTGCGCATGATATTTTTGAGGGGTTCAAATCGCGCATGGAGACATGTGCGGCCGCAATAAATCTTGAGCATGCATACAATAGGTGTATTTGATTATCTTGATGGACCAGCTGTTAAATCTTGTAGTAAATCCTTTTGTCGTACTGTGGGTTGGTGCCGCACTGATGCCCAGGATAGTAGTTCTTAAGAGTGGTAACTGGATATCGGCACCAACGGTTATAAGCCAAGAGACAGGAATTGTCTGTACTTTTTAATGTATACACAGTAGATTTCGCTGGCAATAAAATCACAGGTGTTGGCAGAATGATGCCATATGCCGATGATATCCTGGTGTATAGACAGGGCAGAAATCGAGAAGAGTGCGTCGTGGAACCACAGAAGGAGCTGGTCAAATTGACAAATTGGTGTCGAGAAACGGGAGCAGTGGTTAGTCCTTCTAAGGCATTCGTGTCGTGATTTTCCTTGAACAATCACACGGTAAAGACATCCATGTCACAAGGTTCGTTTTCCAGGAAAGGTTTAGAAAGAACCAGCACAATGGTATATCTGGGTGTGTTTTTTGACAGAAGTGTGTGTTTCAGGGAACATGTTGACCACGTTATCATAAGGGCAGCCAAGGCTTAGCAGCGTAATGCATGCGTAATGGGACGTGCTGAAGATGTCATACAAAGCGTGTACAGAGTGTAGGGTGTGGTAGCAGGTGCGGAATTGATAAATCTACCAACAGATTTCGAAATTTGTTTGAGAGTATAGTAATATAACTTAGCAGGGAATGCACAGTATTGTATCCCACAGCTGTCGAGAAAGAAGTGGAGGCTTTTGTCAGTGACAATACAAACAGAGGGATGAGATTATATACACTATTGGGTCTGTGATTAGACATGTTCGCAGTGCTTGGGCCTTCACAGCTCAGTGCACAGGTAAAACGAGCAGGAAGGATAGTGGTGCCTTTGCCGTCACTACGAGTAGTATGACCATGGAGACTATGGCGGTGACCATGGAATTTGAGTTGGTATGCCCACAGAAAGTAATGCAGGTCTGTATCTTGCGTGACTCTATGGGTGTGATTAGGAAGGTACAAGTTGGTCTCGTTCGCGAACAGTGGATTGATGCCTTGAGAAAGATGAGGCTGAAAGTGGTTACATATATTTTCGTACCGGGACATTTGGGTGTTGGATGCAAGGAAAGAGCAGATCGATTGGCGTCATGCGCGATTGTGGCTTCTTAATAGATATAATACACGACAGTGAAAATAATGAGGATACTGATTCTTTTTCAATGTCCAGGATTAAAGATCAGGATTTGAAATGTGATTCTGCTAGAATTGAACTTTGTGTAGGTGGGAGAAGAATGATGATCAACCAGCATAGGAAGGTACTGTCAGCAGAAGTATAATGGCGGATACACTCAAGGAGAGATTGGAGCAACTATGAACGTGTCCAGTTTGCAGTGATGATGACCCGACGAATAACTAATCTTCATCGGGACAAGAGATAACAGAAAAACAACACATTTAAAATAGAAACACGCATATGAAAAAGTATAGAAATAGCAAATATCTCCTCCATACAAGGAAGAAGAGGTAAGTAGTTTGAATAGTTATTTCAATGAGAGTTAAAGAAAACGGGATGAAAAAGTGTAGGAGAAATACGAGGAGATTAGTAGCTTACAGCTTGGCAGTTAAAAAGAAGATTGATCTATAGCAGTATTAAAAAACTAATTGTATACATGATGTCTGCGTCATCAGTATTGCTATAATTTCCATACGTGCCCAGGGAAGTTCATGTGCGATTAAAATTAAACCTGCCCGGTTAACATTCCCTCTTCAAAATAATGCAATAAAATTAAAGGATTTATATTGTTTCATTTATGATATGAATTGTGCGGATAAAATAGATGAATAATGTGCTGTCATACTCTGAATGTGATAAAATAGATGGGAGATGTGCTACCATATTCTGAATGTGATAAAATAGATGGGAGATGTGCTACCATACTCTGAATATGATAGGTAGAACAAGGTTTTTAACGTGGGTGATATCCCCCTGGAGAGTCTTGAGAGAACCGAGGGATGGCTGTGGGGGTCAAGAGTACAGCAGGAAGGGACGATTAATGGTCAGGTAGATGTCCATTGAGCTTTAGAAAAAACATTTAAAAAATAAAGAATTCTCCTCGAGGCCGCCTCAAGCGAGACCATCGACAGTAAATACCTATGTACAGAAAGTAAACAAGACTCTTTTCGTTACATTTGTAAATGATTTGCGTGATTTTCCATGATCACTATTTATATACTTGGAGACCAACGAAATTCACGAAAGTAACTCAATATCTGCCTTTTATTTTCATATCATGTTTATGTTCTGTACACAGGTCTTTACCGGAACCCGGCCATGCCACAAGATGGACCACGTTTCAATGTGGCAACATACACCGGGGATACTGAATGCTTAATAGAAGATTGCAATACTAGACCGTCACCACCACATTGGTTTACATAATCTATACGTCACCGCCACATTGGTTTGTAGAGTGTATACGTCACAGCCACATTGGTTTATAGAATATATACGCCACCGTCATATTGGTTTACTGAATATATACGTCCCTCTAACATTGGTTTGCAGAATAGGTACTTTACCGCCACATTGGTCTGCAGAATCTATACGATAGGTTGCGATGTCAGCAACGAATTTGAGAATCACCTAGAACACCGTGAAACTATTCGGAGACTCAAAACAACTCTGCAGTAAATTGGTCTCGACTGTTTGGAAGCTTAAAATCGATATTTGAAAGTGACAAACATACTAACAGTGACCATTCTGTGACGGAAAAACGGACATTGGGTCAGAGCTAGCAAACTGAGAGTGGAGAAAGAAAAGGCTCATAGAAAAATAAATGATGATGCTGATGGTATTCATAATGAGGATGATGATGGTGAGGTTGTTGAGATGATGGTGATGACTCTTCTAGTGATGATTCTGATGATGATACTAAAGCTGATGATTTCTGATGATGTTAATGATGCTGATGATGTTAATGATTTCTGATGATGTTAATGATTTCTGATGATGTTAATGATTTCTGATGTTGTTAATGATTTCTGATGATGTTAATGATTTCTGATGATGTTAATGATGCTGATGATGTTAATGATGCTAATGATGTTAATGATGCTGATGATGTTAATCATGATGTTAATGGTGATGATAAGAATCAGGATGATAATGTTGCTGACAATAATGATGTTGACGGTAATGATGCTGATTGGTATTATATTCATGATACACTTTGCGTACTAGTCTGTCAACCTAGTTTCCTATGCCTGGTGGTAGAGTTTTACTTGATGTATATCTGTAATTTTTTTATTTTGCAATGAAGGAGTTGTCCGGAACTTTATCACATGCCAAATGTGACAGCAGTATTTATCACATGCCAAATGTGACAGCAGGATTTATCACATCCCAAATGTGACAGCAGGGCTTTGTGTGAAGCTGGACATTCATCTACTAATGTGATGGAAGGTATATTTTGATGTGACTATATACCAATGTGACTATATTTCTATTCTATCATATGGATGCGAATGTTGGAAAGCCACAAAAGTCACAGATAAGAGACTAGACACATTTGAAAACAAATGCCTACGTACCATTCTGAATGTTAAGTGGAGTGACTTTAAATCTAACACTACTATAAGAGAGGAAAGCAAACAAACCTATATATCTTCCTTCATTAGACAAACCCGTAGGACTTACATCGGCCATGTTCTCAGAATGAACAGCCTAAGAATTCCCCAGCAGTCACTATATTGGGTGCCACCTGGAGTAAGAAGAAGAGGGAGACCTAGAGAAACTCTACGAAGAACCATTAATAGAGAAGGCATGTCAATAAACCTAAACAACTCGCAACAATTGAAAGAACTGGCAACACAAAGACAGAAATGGAAAGCTATGGTTTCTGCCCAATGCGCCGCCTATGGCCTTGGAGGAACATAACATAACATAACATATCCCAATGACCAGGCATTCTCTAGCTAAACGGTTAATAATACCTTCTATCATGTCAAATACTAGTCTACTTCATACTTATTCATGGCAAAGAGTATAAATAAAATCAAACTGCACAACACTCTCAACCTCCTTAGTGGCTGCTTGTGATATATGTGAAACACTGCAATGCTGCTGTTCTCATGTTATCTCCATTAACATATAAACGGGAAAAATATTTTCAGTAATTTATAAATGTTTCGCTGTCAGTTCTAAAATCTGTGCCGAGACGTTCATCCAACGATCGACTTGGCGGTACATTCTGAAACGTTCATCCTATCGATCTCCCTGACGGTACATTCTGAAACGTTCATCCAACGATCGACTTGGCGGTACATTCTGAAACAATCATCCTAAAGATTATCTTTTCGGTACATTATGAGACGTTCATCCAACTATCATCTTTACGATACATTCTGAGAAAGTATTATTGATAAATTATGATATTACACTATATTACTGTCAGGTACTTGTTACAATTTTTCAATTTGTGATATTCGCTGAGCCTGCACATTCACAGTAACAATATGTGGTATGCTATACACTGAGCCTGCACATTCACAGTAACAATATGTGGTATGCTATACACTGAGCCTGCACATTCACAGTGACAATATGTGGTATGCTATACACTGAGCCTGCACATTCACAGTGACAATATGTGGTATGCAATACACTGAGCCTGCACATTCACAGTAACAATATGTGGTATGCTATACACTGAGCCTGCACATTCACAGTAACAATATGTGGTATGCTATACACTGAGCCTGCACATTCACAGTAACAATATGTGGTATGCTATACGCTGAGCCTGCACATTCACAGTAACAATATGTGGTATGCTATACACTGAGCCTGCACATTCACAGTAACAATATGTGGTATGCTATAAACTGAGCCTGCACATTCACAGTGACAATATGTGGTATGCTATACACTGAGCCTGCACATTCACAGTAACAATATGTGGTATGCTATACACTGAGCCTGCACATTCACAGTAACAATATGTGGTATGCTATACACTGAGCCTGCACATTCACAGTAACAATATGTGGTATGCTATACACTGAGCCTGCACATTCACAGTAACAATATGTGGTATGCTATACGCTGAGCCTGCACATTCACAGTAACAATATGTGGTATGCTATACACTGAGCCTGCACATTCACAGTAACAATATGTGGTATGCTATACACTGAGCCTGCACATTCACAGTGACAATATGTGGTATGCTATACACTGAGCCTGCACATTCACAGTGACAATATGTGGTATGCTATACACTGAGCCTGCACATTCACAGTAACAATATGTGGTATGCTATACACTGAGCCGACACATTCACAGTAACAATATGTGGTATGCTATACACTGAGCCTGCACATTCACAGTAACAATATGTGGTATGCTATACACTGAGCCTGCACATTCACAGTAACAATATGTGGTATGCTATACATTGAGCCTGCACATTCACAGTAACAATATGTGGTATGCTATACACTGAGCCTGCACATTCACAGTGACAATATGTGGTATGCTATACAATGAGCCTGCACATTCACAGTGACAATATGTGGTATGATATACACTGAGCCTGCACATTCACAGTGACAATATGTGGTATGCTATACACTGAGCCTGCACATTCACAGTAACAATATGTGGTATGCTATACAATGAGCCTGCACATTCACAGTAACAATATGTGGTATGCTATACAATGAGCCTGCACATTCACAGTAACAATATGTGGTATGCTATACACTGAGCCTGCACATTCACAGTGACAATATGTGGTATGCTATACACTGAGCCTGCACATTCACAGTGACAATATGTGGTATGCTATACACTGAGCCTGCACATTCACAGTGACAATATGTGGTATGCTATACACTGAGCCTGCACATTCACAGTAACAATATGTGGTATGCTATACAATAAGCCTGCACATTCACAGTGACAATATGTGGTATGCTATACACTGAGCCTGCACATTCACAGTGACAATATGTGGTATGCTATACACTGAGCCTGCACATTCACAGTAACAATATGTGGTATGCTATACAATGAACCTGCACATTCACAGTAACAATATGTGGTATGCTATACAATGAGCCTGCACATTCACAGTAACAATATATGGTATGCTACACACTGAGCCTGCACATTCACAGTGACAATATGTGGTATGCATCTGTAAAAATCATAAATAAAGTGAATAAATAAGAGTGTTATTCTACATGTGTACGGATCTCCGCACGGTTATGTATTTAATCACTGCTGTTCACTGACTACAGTATTGACTAAACTACACTGCGTCTCAGCACTGTTACGTATCGCAGTACTTTTATGTATCTCAATACTGGTGTGTATCTCAATACTGTTGTGTATTTCAATACTGTTGTGTATCTCAATACTGTTGTGTATCTCAATACTGTTGTGTATCTCAATACTGTTGTGTATCTCAATACTGTTGTGTATCTCAATACTGTTGTGTATCCCAATACAGTTGTGTATCTCAATATAGTTGTGTATCTCAATACTGTTGTGTATCCCAATACTGGTGTGTATCTCAATACTGTTGTGTATCTCAATACTGTTGTGTATCCCAATACTGTTGTGTATCTCAATACTGTTGTGTATCTCAATACTGTTGTGTATCTCAATACTGTTGTGTATCCCAATACAGTTGTGTATCTCAATATAGTTGTGTATCTCAATACTGTTGTGTATCCCAATACTGTTGTGTATCCCAATACTGTTGTGTATCCCAATACTGTTGTGTATCTCAATACTGTTGTGTATCCCAATACTGTTGTGTATCTCAATACTGTTGTGTATCCCAATACTGTTGTGTATCCCAATACTGTTGTGTATCTCAATACTGTTGTGTATCCCAATACTGCTGTGTATCCTAATTGTGTGTATTTCAGGAGTACAATTATCTGACTAATATCATAACTAAAATTCACCTTATCTCTCCACATTGTTATACAAACTATTGTTATTCTGAAAATTTTTTTTTAACTTTACGATATTCATATCTAGCAGATGTTTGCTGAAGCTATCCTACTTGATGTTATTGCACTTAATACTGATTTAACACTAACTGTGAACATTGAGTGACTATAACTTCTCGACAGCTGTTCATTTCTCTTTGATCTCACCATCATTTATCCTTCCAATATTTTTTAAATGTAAAATCTACACTCCATTTCATAAATTAGCAATTATGAATGATTTATCTTATCGTCATGAAAGTATCGCACGCACATCACTGAATAGCTTCTATTTTTTTTTAAAAGCCTAGTGACAAACTATTTTGAATTGTTTAGTGACATTTTTCTCTCCGAGCAATGTGTTAGTTTCAACATCTACAATAAAACATGAGAATTATATCACTCCACAAAACGAGTACATCAGTAATACATTACCAGCATGCGGTGATCAAAAATATACGTTAATTTGTAATGTTAACATTTAGAGTTAATTCGTGAAACTTTAAACAAAATTGCTAAACTTGAGGACATTTCTTCTATCGGTATGGATTTTACATTTTTATATTTACAATAATTTGTGCATAACTATCTAATAATAATAATAATAATAATAATAATAATAATAATAATATTAGTAAAAAAAACCATAATCCGTCAGCGTCGTAGTGGTGACATAGTGGAGACATCAGAACCAAAAGCACTCCTGTCATGCTGGAGATATGTAACAGTGCTGGGATACATCCCTATTCTCAAACATTCAGAGAAGTGTATATGTGCGGAGAGTTGTGCGGACGTTAAATAGTTCCATGGATGACGGAGAGATGTGCACAAGTTAAATAGTTCCATGGATAACGGAGAGATGTGCACACGATAAATAGTTCCATGGATAACGGAGAGATGTGCACAAGTTAAATAGTTCCATGGATAACGGAGAGATGTGCACACGATAAATAGTTCCATGGATAACGGAGAGATGTGCACAAGTTAAATAGTTCCATGGATAACGGAGAGATGTGCACAAGTTAAATAGTTCCATGGATAACGGAGAGATGTGCACACGATAAATAGTTCCATGGATGACGGAGAGATGTGCACAAGTTAAATAGTTCCATGGATAACGGAGAGATGTGCACAAGTTAAATAGTTCCATGCATGACGGAGAGATATTCACAAGTTAAATAGTTCCATGGATAACGGAGAGATGTGCACAAGTTAAATAGTTCCATGGATAACGGAGAGATGTGCACACGATAAATAGTTCCATGGATACCGGAGAGATGTGCACAAGTTATATAGTTCCATGGATGACGGAGAGATGTGCACAAGTTAAATAGTTCCATGGATAACGGAGAGATGTGCACACGATAAATAGTTCCATGGATACCGGAGAGATGTGCACAAGGTAAATAGTTCCATGGATAACGGAGAGATGTGCACAAGGTAAATAGTTCCATGGATGACGGAGAGATGCGGAAAGTGAAGATTGTATCTTTATCCTTTCGTGACAGATTCCAAGATCACGGAAGATTCTGGATGTACAACCACTGCAGATGTCAAGGTCATGGTGCATTCTATGTGTGGCATCACTGCAGATGTGTCAAACGATGTGATGGAAGAATGATAAGACAGTTGACACAGACGTATACACTACACTCCTGGCAGGATGTGACGAGATAGTTGACACAGACGTATACACTACACTCCTTGCAGGACGTGATGAGATAGTTGACACAGACGTATACACTACACTCCTTGCAGGACGTGATGAGATAGTTGACACAGACGTATACACTACACTCCTGGCAGGACGTGATAATACTGTGATACTGTCACATTCGATATTACCTTTATTCGGTGTCAAACATGCATTCATAAACTCACCTAACACAAGCTTGCCTCTAAGAATGTAAACCTTATGCGTGTGAGTATCACCTCTTGTATGCCATCACTGATAGAGACAAAATTCTCAAAAACTTGGCTGAACATTTTGAAAATGTATTAAACTACTGCTCCATCATCAACGAATAATCGAATGCGCACATCACGCAAATACCAATCAATTATTCATTATCTCAGTCCCCTTGCCTTGAGGAGGTGGAGAAAATAATCTCAGATTTGTCCGTAGGAAAAGCGCCAGGTCCAGACTCCATTCCAGTCGAAGTTTACGCCGTCAGTGGCCCTGTTATAATTGTTCAACTCACAGAACTCTTTCAGACAATGTGGAACCTGGAGGTGATACCACAAGCCTTTAAGAATGCTTTATTATACATCTATACAAGAGGAAATGAATCGCCTAGCTTGATACAACCACAGAGGCATATTCCTGCTCTCTATAGCAGGCAAGATCCTGGCTAAGGTCCTGTTAAACAGACTGCAAGCCCATCTTGAGACAGATCTTCTCCCAGAGAACTAATGTAGCTTCCGACATGGCAGAGATACTGTTGATATGATTTTCACTGCCAGACAACTACAGGAAAAGTGTCGTGAACAGAACATTGGTCTCTACACCACATCTGTCGACCCTAGGCATTCGGCACTGTAAATCCTGAAGGACTATGGAAGAACATGGCCAAATTTGATTGTCTCGGAAAATGAAACCAACATGGTATTCAATTTCAATGATGAAATGACAGCGTGTGTTGCACGATGAAGGCGCACACTCAAACCTACTTCCAATAACTAACGGTGTCAAACAGGGTTGAGTCCTGGCTCCGACACTCTGCAGCACGGTGTTCTCTGCCGTGTTAAATGATGTCTTCCGGAATAACAATGCAGGAATGTGCTTTCTCTATCGAGAGCTGAAGGAGGGCTATTCAATCTTAGTAGATTTAAGGCTAAGACTAAAACTAAAACGGACATTGTTTGCCGACGATTGTGCACTAAACGCTACCAGTCTGACAGTTATGCAGTACAGCATGGGCCTCTTTTCTTTGGCTTGTGATGCGTTCGGTCTCACCATCAGAACCTTGAAGACATTAGTAATGTATCAACCAGCGCAACGTGTCCCCTACCCAGAAACAGTAATCACAGTAAAGGGAAACAATCTTAATCCTGGCAATAACTGGGTATATCTCGGCAGCACTCTATCCCAAACTGCGACAATTGACGACGATGTTGCCCTATGTATTGTTCGCGACAGTGCGGCAGTCAGGAGCCTTCGTGTCATGTTTAACAACTAAGTTAGACGTGTCCTCGAAGTGATTCTACCAACACTGCTTTATGCTGCGTCATCCTGGACTGTCTATGCGAGACATGCTCGACAGCTGAACTCTTTCCACCTTTGGTGCCAAAGAAACCTCATGTGAGTTAAGTTTTCGCTTGTGTCTCACCGCCTGGTGACCTATATTATGTGCTTAGTTTCTTTATCCAATTGGATTCTTTATTTTTGTAACTGATTTCATGTTTTCCTTATCGCTTCATCCTCATTCTGTATTCCTTTTATCCTCTTCTTCTTCCATCATGTCGTCCTTACAACCAATTAACAACTTTATTCGATGCTACGCCATCGTCTCGTTCAGCTTCTTGCCAACTGACATTCGCCTTACGACTATGCCCTTACTACTTTCCTAAAAAAACTTAATATTTTTCTCACAGACGTGTCATCACTACATGCCATCGCCTTCATCTTATTCCTGAGGTCGTTATCTCCAACTTTCGCCTTCTGCAGGTAAGATATTTCCTCACGAGAAACCTTATGCTGCAACGAGTGGACACTAAATGTACATCTCGTCGTATGCATGTTGTCACCTTTAACTACTCCCGCCTTATATCTGAACTTGACACATCCACATTGGAACTTTTCAATCGTTTACAGTAGCTTACCACGGGCAACTCTCTTCTCTTCTCCCTTATCCGCATGATAATGTATAGTCTTAACCGACAACTAGATGCCTTCATGCACGCCCGGGACAACCATAAACTATATGTCTTCATGCACGCCCGGCACAACCATAAACTGTATGCCTTCATGCACGCCCGGCACAACCATAAACTGTATGTCTTCATGCACGCCCGGCACAACCATAAACTGTATGTCTTCATGCACGCCCGGCACAACCATAAACTGTATGTCTTCATGCACGCCCGGCACAACCATAAACTGTATGTCTTCATGCACGCCCGGCACAACCATAAACTGTATGTCTTCATGCACGCCCGGCACAACCATAAACTGCATGTCTTCATGCACGCCCGGCACAACCATAAACTGTATGCCTTCATGCACGCCCGGCACAACCATAAAATGTATGTCTCTATGCACGCCCGGCACAACCATAAACTATATGTCTTCATGCACGCCCGGCACAACCATAAACTTAACCTGCTCCGCCCTTCTCCACATGCTGACTCTGTACCTAAGTCTCACCCCACTTCTCTGGTTGTTCGCATCCCTCCTGACCTGGATATTTCTGACAGTGAGATCTCTATACTCAGCAAGGGGCTTCAGCTTTTATCCCTCCATTCGTTTATGATCGCAACACTCGTATGTGGGATGTTCATCAGTTCAATCGTCGACTGCGCCAACGGTTCCATTTCTCGTGTAGTGAACTCTATGGACTGTCCTCTGATTCGGAGGATCTATTCTCCCTGTATGTTTCCCGTAAGCATGATTGGACCCCTAAGGAGGGTGAATCCCGGACCCTAGACCGGTACATTGAGGACACCCAGCGTGACATTGAACGCCTCCGCTTCACCGGCCTTGTTCGTACCAACATCTTATCAGCCGAGTTCAGTTCTCTCACGAATCTTCGCAGCTGGGACGATATCAAGCCTGCAGACAAGGGTGACACGGTTTGCGTCTAGCGCAATGACCTATACCGCCAAGAGTGCCACGCACAGCTGTCTAACTCCGTGTTCTACAGAGCCAACACATGCAAGAAAAAGAAAGGCCCTATTGTTTGACATAATGACACAGTTTAATCTACCATCAAGGGGTTGATCGCTGACAACCAACTCCCTGCCTCTGCGACCACTCTTTGTATCAAGGTGAGCAGCAGTGGTAGACCGGCATTATATATGCTACCTAACATTCACAAGCCTTCTAACCCTGACAGACCTATTGTCTCCGCGTGTTCCTGCCCCACAGTAGTCGTCTCTGACTTCTTGGACAGTGTCTTTCAGCCGCAAGTGGAACAACTTCCTACATTTATTAAAAATTCTTGAGTCTAACGGGAATTGAACCAGTCCGTTCAACGGCACTAAATAGCCTAACATCATCATCATCACATCTTTTTCTCAACTGAGCAGCCCTCGTGTATTATGTTCGAATATATTATATTATATTCACATAGATTGAGTCATGACTCAATTATATTCACATAGATTGAGTCATGACTCAATTATATTCACATAGATTGAATCATTACTCAATTATTGTATAGAATACAATATCATCATGTTGCTTCCATGTTTAGCTATAATTTATAAGAACGTTCAGTGCGAAATATTCACGTCTGTGTTCCTGTGTTTGTGTGTGTGTGTGTGTGTGGGGGGGGGGGTATCTGCAGGTACACAATCAGATTGAAGTATGTGATTTTAGAATTACAAATATTCATCTTAACTGAGCCGACTTTATCGTGAATTTCATTGGCTGGGGATAAGTAGTATACAACGAGTGACTAATGACTAGCATTTTTAAGTCTTATCATGCAAAATTAATGATGCAGTACGCAGGTCATAATATATAAAGTTGGGTTGTAGCTGGTAGGTCGTATCTAAGTTATACCGTTATATGGGATGTTTGATGGTAAGCATGAACGGATATATTCTTACATATTACGTTATATGGGATGTTTGATGGTAAGTATGAACGGATATATTCTTACATATTACGTTATATGGGATGTTTGATTTTCATGTGATTGGATCATTACATACAAAATGTTGGAAAGAGGCCATCTTCTTCTTACAAGTTCGCTCTCAAATTCTTGCAGGTCAGTTGGATGTAGACCAGATAGAAGAATGCTTTATATCGTGGTTTACAATTTGACTGCGATGTTTTTGCATTTCGTGGATATTCCACCTATCGTGAATCGCCAATTCTACCTCAACCCTTCTTAGTCGCCTCTTAAAACATGAATAACTGTTAACATTATTGCTATTATCACTTGCCTTATGGGCCTCGGCAACACAGGCGTCATGGCCTGTAAAAAACGTAAATATTCGCTTTTGAGTAGGAAGCTTCTTCTCAAAGCATTGCATACCCTGAGAGGTGGAGTACTCTGGTTGAGAAAGAAAGAAAGTCGAAACGTCTGCAGTGCTCCTAACCTTTACTCCCTGTCCTGGATCATATAGCACACAGGAATGAAAAGATTGCGATATCTTGACCATGTTTCCAATGATTCAAAACAACGTGCTCTTGTCTATAGGCATGTCTATAAATAACTTCTAAACATTTTTTGTCTATTTTTGACACCGTGGCACACCTTGTCAAGTATTCAGGGACTAAACCCCCTTGCTTAATTATGTAACACAACAGTGTACGTCCACTAAGCTTGGACATAAACATATTTAACTGAAAATATACGAATAAACTAAAGCATATTTTCCTCATATTTAGAAAACAATCTCCAGATTCAAATAATATAATTTATTCTTATAAAAAAAAGTATTGTTGAAGTGAACGTTTGTGAAACCTTCACCTTTCCCTTGTCAATAACTGTCAAAGGTTTTTGGTTACGTAATTTACGGGCAGACCAATCTTAGTAAAATACATTCAAAATACACATAAACACACATTAGCTTGACAACAAAGCAAAAACAGAATGTAGTGAAGTACAACAGTACACAATGTTCGTAACTAGGAGAAGGTCAATTGTCTGAGTCGATTACACAATATAGAGGCACGTGCAAGAATAAGTACAAAACAAACTGTTAATTTACAACCTAAGTTTATTTTAATTTCAAATACAGAAAGTGAAAAATGACAGCTGGAAAAGAAACGAGAAAGTTGGTGAACGAGTGAAATACACAAATGTGTATTACGTACTTATCTTGAGAAAGAGACCGTCTTAATTGTTTTGCCATGTTGTGAGAGAGTCAGGTTTGGGGACATAGTTACAACAGGGATACTTTGGTCGAAACGTCAACCGTTTTCCACATTATTTTATTACATTTGTTATCATCTTCTTATTATCATTTTAATCATATGGTATATTGTCTATTGTCTGTAACTAGGTGAATGATGATTGATAGTATCCACACTTGCCGTTAAGTCTTGGGGTGGGAGCTTCAGCTGTCATTCCAAGTCCAGATGTGTCGCATTTGGTGAATTAAGACCATGTTAGCTCAAAATTATCTTGACGTTTTCTATCCACTGATTTCTTGGTCTACCTTTGGCTTTGAGTCCCGAAACTCTTTTGTTATATACTCTTACTGGTATTTGGTTTGGGTTCATTCTCATAAGGTGATCGAACAATTTTACTTTCTGTCTATTGATATGTTCAATACATGATATTATACCAGCTCTCCTGGGGGGGGGGGGGCTACCGATCCCTACCAGGCGCATCCACAGATGGCGGATGGTGGAGGGCACTCCATATATGTCCATTGCTTGCTGCAATTAGGCAGCCGCGGACCACACCGGTGTTGCTGCCTACCAGGACGGGGCGGGATATCAGTCGGTGCTGATATCCCCACTGAAAACCCCCTGTGTCCAGTGACGGGCAGCTTCAAGCGTGTATGAGCCGCTATAAGCTCATGCTGCTGGCATGGAGTTATTAACTCCAAGTCAGGAGCGTGCTAGTCGAGGGTTGTTTTTTTAAAAATTGCAGCCTTGCTATCACCATCGGGAGATGGAAAGGCTAGGGGAGACAACCCAGTCTGACAAATCACAACCCAGCCTGCCGAAGACGGTATGTGTTAGCCAGCGATGGCGCAGATACTGGGATAAATTAGGGCACACACGCTTTTAAAGAAATATGGTCATTCGATAATCAACCCTGTCATCATGGCGTCACTCCTATCAGCGAATACCAACTATTTTTCTAATCTCATCATTTCTTATTTTATCTAATTTGATAACTTTTCTCAGACACTTCATTTTACATGTAACAACTTTTCTCTGCTGTTAACGACCATGTTTGAAAGTGGTAGCAGAGTGCTGTATAAAAATTGTAGATTTTATCTGTTTTTTTTTAAATTTTTATTCTGATCTTTGTGTGTAGAAGTAATGGTGAAAATTGGTAAGTCACTGTGTTTGCTTTCTGACACTGTTTCTATTTCTCTGTCTAGTCTTCCATTTAGGGAAATAAATTCTGCATAGATACTTAAATTCTTTGGCTTGTTTCACTTTTTGTCTATTGTTATATCCATTGGTGCTGTTTTATTGTTATATCCATTGGTGTTGTCTATTGTTATATCCATTGGTGTTGTCTATTGTTATATCCATTGGTGTTGTTTTATTGTTATATCCATTGGTGTTGTCTATTGTTATATCCAGTGGTGTTGTTTTATTGTTATATCCATTGGTGTTGTCTATTGTTATATCCATTGTTGTTGTCTATTGTTATATATCCATTGGTGCTGTCTACTGTTATATCCATTGGTGTTGTCTATTGTTATATATCCATTGGTGTTGTCTATTGTTATATCCATTGGTGTTGCCTATTGTTATATATCCATTGGTGTTGTCTATTATTATATCCATTGGTGGTGTCTATTGTTATATCCATTGGTGGTGTCTATTGTTATATCCATTGGTGTTTTTTTATTGTTATATCAATTGGTGTTGTCTATTGTTATATCCATTGGTGTTGTTTTATTGTTATATCAATTGGTGTTGTCTATTGTTATATCCATTGGTGTTGTCTATTGTTATATATCCATTGGTGTTGTCTATTTTTATATATCCATTGGTGTTGTCTATTTTTATATATCCATTGGTGTTTTGTATTGTTATATCAATTGGTGTTGTCTATTGTTATATCCATTGGTGTTGTCTATTGTTATATCCATTGGTGTTGTTTATTGTTATATACATTGGTGTTGTCTATTGTTATATATCCATTGGTGTTGTCTATTTTTATATATCCATTGGTGTTGTCTATTTTTATATATCCATTGGTGTTGTCTATTGTTATATCCATTGGTGTTGTCTATTATTATATCCATTGGTGGAGTCTATTGTTATATCCATTGGTGTTGTCTATTATTATATCCATTGGTGGAGTCTATTGTTATATCCATTGGTGTTGTCTATTATTATATCCATTGGTGGAGTCTATTGTTATATCTATTGGTGGTGTCTATTGTTATATCCATTGGTGTTTTTTTATTGTTATATCAATTGGTGTTGTCTATTGTTATATCCATTGGTGTTGCTTTATTGTTATATCCATTGGTGTTGTCTATTGTTATATCCATTGGTGTTGTCTATTGTTATATCCATTGGTGTTGTTTATTGATATATCCATTGGTGTTGTCTATTGTTATATATCCATTGGCATTGTCTATTGTTATATCCATTGGTGGTGTCTATTGTTATATCCATTGGTGTTTTTTTATTGTTATATTCATTGGTGTTGTCTATTGTTATATCCAATGGTGTTGTTTTATTGTTATATCCATTGGTGTTGTTTATTGTTATATCCATTGGTGTTGTCTATTGTTATATCCATTGGTGTTGTTTATTGATATGTCCATTTGTGTTGTCTATTGTTATATACCCATTGGTATTGCAGAATTGTTAATTTTCATGTTGTACTTCTACATATTAATAGCAATGTATTAATGTGATTATTTATTAATGTGTATCAAATTTTCCTCATCTTCATATATTAGACTTTGATCGTCGGAAAATACTAGTTCGTTAATTTCATTATTCAGTTATTCATCAGGTTAATTTGTAATGTTTTACTCTTTGTTGATATAATTTTTTTTAATTTATTCTTTCCATGCACAGGCATATGTTGAAAAATAAGGTGAAAATACACATCCTTGTCTTACTCACCATCTTTTTTCAAATGATTTAGTCATACCAACTTTTCTTCTTTCTGAGCTCTGGTATTTTGATCTAACGCTTTAGAGGACAACTGTCCTCTGATGTTATATTATCTAAAAACTGTCCTCTGATGTTATATTATCTAACAACTGTCCTCTGATGTTATATTATCTAACAACTGTCCTCTGATGTTATATTATATAACAACTGTCCTCTGATGTTATATTATCTAACAGCTGTCCTCTGATGTTATATTATCTAACAGCTGTCCTCTGATGTTATATTATCTAACAACTGTCCTCTGATGGTATATTATCTAACAGCTGTCCTCTGATGTTATATTATCTAACAGCTGTCCTCTGATGTTATATTATCTAACAGCTGTCCTCTGATGTTATATTATCTAACAGCTGTCCTCTGATGTTATATTATCTAACAGCTGTCCTCTGATGTTATATTATCTAACAGCTGTCCTCTGATGTTATATTATCTAACAGCTGTCCTCTGATGTTATCTTATCTAACAGCTGTACTCTGATGTTATAATTATTAAGTTCGGTATTTGTGAAACATGTTGACTTATGCGCTGTTATTGTTATAGTTACAACAGGAAAGCTTGAAAGCAAAGGAGGCATAGAACAGACAATTTTAATTAGTTTAACATCGTGACCTGGCAAGAATGCAATAACGCTCCAGATACAAGTTGTTAGAGATAGATCTGTGATGGTTTAAGCCGGCAGTCAAGGCACGTGATGATGTTGATTGAAATTATTATAATATTTTAAAATTGTATTTACAAATTTAGCGTTTTTGTGTTTGTGTTTTATATCATGATTGTGGTGTGCTGTGTGTCAAGTGGCGTGGCATGATTGTGTTGTCTTCTGTGTGACATGATTGTGGTGTATACTGTGTGTCGTGCTTGTGTTGTGAATTATAGCATTATTTGTTGGTCTTGATGTTGCAGTTTGTATTGTTCATGTTTTAAACATATCTCATCTTGACTTGATTTATCATTTTCCATCATCATCATCAGGATTCAGCGTCTTGTCTTGCACTGCAGTCTTGTTATAATAAAATTCATATCTATTTAAGAATATGTTTGTGGTCACCGTGTCAGCTTTGCTATAATCATATGTTTCTGTGGATTAAAAAAAACATGTACTACTTATTTTGTTATTCAAGAACTTTCTTATCCCATTGTGCATGTATGAAAACATATCTGGGCTACAGTTTTAAATAGGAAATAATCTTCTGTTCTGGCTCTCACTTTATAGGTCACAGTTTAACACCCCTGTAATGGGTAGAAGTATGAAACCTTCTGTTCTGGCTCTGACTTTCGCTTTGTTATGTCCCAGCTTACCCATGTGAAGTGCAGGTACACTTAGGAACGGCAGCATATGTGACATATGTTCTGTCACCACTTATCTCACAAATATCAGGTTGACACAACAGACTTATGTACCTGTGTCACTAGCAATGTGACAGCCGAGCACTTGTTGAACACATTTCGAACGTTGGATGTAGAACGGTGAAATAGTGGTATGAGTATTACCTTTTAGTAGTAGTAGTTGTAGCAGTAGTTGTAGTGATATTATTACTAACAGCAGTATTAGTATAGTTTCTGTACATCTGTGCTATAGTAGTAGTTGTAGTAGTAGTTGCAGTAGTAGTTGTAGTCATAGTTGTAGTAGTAGTAGTAGTAGTAGTTGTAGTTATAGTTGTAGTTGTAGTAGTAGTTGTAGTAGTAGTAGTAGTAGTCATCATAGTAGTAGTTGTAGTAGTAGTTGTAACATTAATAGCATTAGTAGTTATAGGAGTATTGGTAGTATTAGTGGTGATATTATTTTTAAAAGCAGTGTTAATAATAGTATTAGTAGTAGTCTTAGAAGTAGCTTTAGCAGTAGTAATAATAGTAGTAGTGGTAGTATTAGTAATAGTATTAGTAGTAGTCTTAGAAGTAGTATTAATAGTAGTAGTGGTAGTATTACCAGTAGTATTATAGTTTCTGTACATCTGTGTTATAGTACGTAAAACTGAAATAATGATTGACATGATGGTGTGTGATACGAATGAAAGAGTGAATGAATAATATATTCTCACCTTCTTATGTGTCTATCTTCAAACTCTTGCAGGCTAGCAGGATGTTATACATAGACCCGAATACGCTGTCAATCATGATTTACCGTGTATCTGCGATATCTGCAACTTCTCAGTCCGACATATCCCAATTAGTTATGGCGTGAGAATCACTTTGATCCATCATGGATGGGACAACAAATTCCATCTCATAAGCTTTCATTCTTACTCACCTCATACAACATGCCTGGATGGTAACAATATCAATATTGGTTGTACCTCTGTTGGAGTCGGTAACAATATCAATATTGGTTGTACCTCTGTTGGACTCGGGAACAATATCAATATTCGTTGCACCTCTGTTGGACTCGGGAACAATATCAATATTGGTTGTATCTCTGTTGGACTAGGGAACAATATCAATATTGGTTGTATCTCTGTTGGACTCGGGAACAATATCAATATTGGTTGTATCTCTGTTGGACTCGGTAACAATATCAATATTCGTTGCACCTCTGTTGGTTTCGGTAACAATATCAATATTGGTTGTACCTCTGTTGGACTCGGGAACAATATCAATATTGGTTGTATCTCTGTTGGACTCGGTAACAGTATCAATATTGGTTGTATCTCTGTTGGACTCGGAAACGATATCAATATTGGTTGTATCTCTGTTGGACTCGGTAACAGTATCAATATTGGTTGTATCTCTGTTGGAGTCGGTAACAATATCAATATTGGTTGTACCTCTGTTGGACTCGGAAACAATATCAATATTGGTTGTATCTCTGTTGGACTCGGAAACAATATCAATATTGGTTGTACCTCTGTTGGTTTCGGTAACAATATCAATATTGGTTGTATCTCTGTTGGAGTCGGTAACAATATCAATATTGGTTGTATCTCTGTTGGACTCGGTAATAGTATCAATATTGGTTGTATCTCTGTTGGACTCGGTAACAGTATCAATATTGGTTGTACCTCTGTTGGACTCGGTAACAGTATCAATATTGGTTGTATCTCTGTTGGACTCGGTAACAGTATCAATATTGGTTGTATCTCTGTTGGAGTCGGTAACAATATATATTGGTTGTACCTCTGTTGGACTCGGTAACAATATCAATATTCGTTGCACCTCTGTTGGTTTCGGTAACAATATAAAAATTGGTTGTACCTCTGTTGGACTCGGTAACAATATCAATATTGGTTGTATCTCTGCTGGACTCGGTAACAATATCAATATTGGTTGTATCTCTGTTGGACTCGGAAACGATATCAATATTGGTTGTACCTCTGTTGGTTTCGGTAACAATATCAATATTGGTTGTATCTCTTTTGGACTCGGAAACAATATCAATATTGGTTGTATCTCTGTTGGAGTCGGTAACAATATCAATATTCGTTGTATCTCTGTTGGAGTCGGTAACAATATCAATATTGGTTGTACCTCTGTTGGACTCGGAAACGATATCAATATTGGTTGTACCTCTGTTGGACTCGGAAACAATATCAATATTGGTTGTATCTCTGTTGGACTCGGAAACGATATCAATATTGGTTGTACCTCTGTTGGACTCGGAAACAATATCAATATTGGTTGTATCTCTGTTGGACTCGGGAACAATATCAATATTGGTTGTATCTCTGTTGGACTCGGTAACAGTATCAATATTGGATGTATCTCTGTTGGACTCGGAAACGATATCAATATTGGTTGTATCTCTGTTGGACTCGTTAACAGTATCAATATTGGTTGTATCTCTGTTGGAGTCGGTAACAATATCAATATTGGTTGTATCTCTGTTGGTTTCGGTAACAGTATCAATATTGGTTGTATCTCTGTTCGACTCGGAAACGATATCAATATTGGTTGTATCTCTGTTGGAGTCGGTAACAATATCAATATTGGTTGTATCTCTGTTCGACTCGGAAACGATATCAATATTGGTTGTATCTCTGTTGGACTCGGAAACGATATCAATATTGGTTGTACCTCTGTTGGTTTCGGTAACAATATCAATATTGGTTGTATCTCTGTTCGACTCGGAAACGATATCAATATTGGTTGTATCTCTGTTGGACTCGGTAACAGTATCAATATTGGTTGTATCTCTGTTGGAGTCGGTAACAATATCAATATTGGTTGTATCTCTGTAGGACTCGGTAACAGTATCAATATTGGTTGTATCTCTGTTGGACTCGGTAACAGTATCAATATTGGTTGTATCTCTGTTGGACTCGGTAACAGTATCAATATTGGTTGTATCTCTGTTGGACTCGGAAACGATATCAATATTGGTTGTATCTCTGTTGGACTCGGTAACAGTATCAATATTGGTTGTATCTCTGTTGGAGTCGGTAACAATATCAATATTGGTTGTATCTCTGTTGGACTCGGAAACGATATCAATATTGGTTGTACCTCTGTTGGTTTCGGTAACAATATCAATATTGGTTGTATCTCTGTTGGACTCGGTAACAGTATCAATATTGGTTGTATCACTGTTGGACTTGGTAACAGTATCAATATTGGTTGTATCTCTGTTGGAGTCGGTAACAATATCAATATTGGTTGTACCTCTGTTGGACTCGGTAACAATATCAATATTCGTTGCACCTCTGTTGGTTTCGGTAACAATATAAAAATTGGTTGTACCTCTATTGGACTCGGTAACAATATCAATATTGGTTGTATCTCTGCTGGACTCGGTAACAATATCAATATTGGTTGTATCTCTGTTGGACTCGGAAACGATATCAATATTGGTTGTACCTCTGTTGGTTTCGGTAACAATATCAATATTGGTTGTATCTCTGTTGGACTCGGAAACAATATCAATATTGGTTGTATCTCTGTTGGAGTCGGTAACAATATCAATATTGGTTGTATCTCTGGTGGACTCGGTAACAGTATCAATATTGGTTGTACCTCTGTTGGACTCGGAAACAATATCAATATTGGTTGTATCTCTGTTGGACTCGGAAACGATATCAATATTGGTTGTACCTCTATTGGACTCGGAAACAATATCAATATTGGTTGTATCTCTGTTGGAGTCGGTAACAATATCAATATTCGTTGCACCTCTGTTGGACTCGGTAACAATATCAATATTCGTTGCACCTCTGTTGGTTTTGGTAACAATATCAATATTGGTTGTATCTCTGTTGGACTCGGGAACAATATCAATATTGGTTGTATCTCTGTTGGACTCGGTAACAGTATCAATATTGGTTGTATCTCTGTTGGACTCGGAAACGATATCAATATTGGTTGTATCTCTGTTGGACTCGGTAACAGTATCAATATTGGTTGTATCTCTGTTGGAGTCGGTAACAATATCAATATTGGTTGTACCTCTGTTGGACTCGGAAACAATATCAATATTGGTTGTATCTCTGTTGGACTCGGAAACGATATCAATATTGGTTGTACCTCTGTTGGTTTCGGTAACAATATCAATATTGGTTGTATCTCTGTTGGACTCGGAAACAATATCAATATTGGTTGTATCTCTGTTGGACTCGGTAACAGTATCAATATTGGTTGTACCTCTGTTGGACTCGGAAACAATATCAATATTGGTTGTATCTCTGTTGGACTCGGAAACAATATCAATATTGGTTGTACCTCTGTTGGACTCGGAAACAATATCAATATTGGTTGTACCTCTGTTGGACTCGGAAACAATATCAATATTGGTTGTATCTCTGTTGGACTCGGTAACAGTATCAATATTGGTTGTATCTCTGTAGGACTCGGTAACAGTATCAATATTGGTTGTATCTCTGTTGGACTCGGTAACAGTATCAATATTGGTTGTATCTCTGTTGGACTCGGTAACAGTATCAATATTGGTTGTATCTCTGTTGGAGTCGGTAACAATATCAATATTGGTTGTACCTCTGTTGGACTCGGTAACAATATCAATATTCGTTGCACCTCTGTTGGTTTCGGTAACAATATAAAAATTGGTTGTACCTCTATTGGACTCGGTAACAATATCAATATTGGTTGTATCTCTGCTGGACTCGGTAACAATATCAATATTGTTTGTATCTCTGTTGGACTCGGAAACGATATCAATATTGGTTGTACCTATGTTGGTTTCGGTAACAGTATCAATATTGGTTGTATCTCTGTTGGACTCGGTAACAGTATCAATAATGGTTGTATCTCTGTTGGACTCGGTAACAGTATCAATATTGGTTGTATCTCTATTGGAGTCGGTAACAATATCAATATTGGTTGTACCTCTGTTGGACTCGGTAACAGTATCAATATTCGTTGCACCTCTGTTGGTTTCGGTAACAATATAAAAATTGGATGTTCCTCTATTGGACTCGGTAACAATATCAATATTGGTTGTATCTCTGCTGGACTCGGTAACAATATCAATATTGGTTGTATCTCTGTTGGACTCGGAAACGATACCAATATTGGTTGTACCTTTGTTGGTTTCGGTAACAATATCAATATTGGTTGTATCTCTGTTGGACTCGGAAACAATATCAATATTGGTTGTATCTCTGTTGGAGTCGGTAACAATATCAATATTGGTTGTATCTCTGTTGGACTCGGTAACAGTATCAATATTGGTTGTATCTCTGATGGACTCGGAAACGATATCAATATTGGTTGTACCTCTGTTGGTTTCGATAACAATATCAATATTGGTTGTATCTCTGTTGGACTCGGTAACAGTATCAATATTGGTTGTATCTCTGTTGGAGTCGGTAACAATATCAATATTGGTTGTACCTCTGTTGGACTCGGAAACGATATCAATATTGGTTGTACCTCTGTTGGACTCGGAAACAATATCAATATTGGTTGTATCTCTGTTGGACTCGGAAACGATATCAATATTGGTTGTACCTCTGTTGGACTCGGAAACAATATCAATATTGGTTGTATCTCTGTTGGAGTCGGTAACAATATCAATATTCGTTGCACCTCTGTTGGACTCGGTAACAATATCAATATTCGTTGCACCTCTGTTGGTTTCGGTAACAATATCAATATTGGTTGTATCTCTGTTGGACTCGGGAACAATATCAATATTGGTTGTATCTCTGTTGGACTCGGTAACAGTATCAATATTGGTTGTATCTCTGTTTGACTCGGAAACGATATCAATATTGGTTGTATCTCTGTTGGACTCGGTAACAGTATCAATATTGGTTGTATCTCTGTTGGAGTCGGTAACAATATCAATATTGGTTGTACCTCTGTTGGACTCGGAAACAATATCAATATTGGTTGTATCTCTGTTGGACTCGGAAACGATATCAATATTGGTTGTACCTCTGTTGGTTTCGGTAACATTATCAATATAGGTTGTATCTCTGTTGGACTCGGAAACAATATCAATATTGGTTGTATCTCTGTTGGACTCGGTAACAGTATCAATATTGGTTGTACCTCTGTTGAACTCGGAAACAATATCAATATTGGTTGTATCTCTGTTGGACTCGGAAACAATATCAATATTGGTTGTACCTCTGTTGGACTCGGAAACAATATCAATATTGGTTGTACCTCTGTTGGACTCGGAAACAATATCAATATTGGTTGTACCTCTGTTGGACTCGGAAACAACATCAATATTGGT
Source organism: Meghimatium bilineatum (assembly GCA_034231615.1). Taxonomy (NCBI): domain Eukaryota; kingdom Metazoa; phylum Mollusca; class Gastropoda; order Stylommatophora; family Philomycidae; genus Meghimatium; species Meghimatium bilineatum. The sequence continues at coordinate 1,848,600 of CM067304.1, forward strand.
TGTATCTCTGTTGGACTCGGAAACGATATCAATATTGGTTGTACCTCTGTTGGTTTCGGTAACAATATCAATATTGGTTGTATCTCTGTTCGACTCGGAAACGATATCAATATTGGTTGTATCTCTGTTGGACTCGGTAACAGTATCAATATTGGTTGTATCTCTGTAGGACTCGGTAACAGTATCAATATTGGTTGTATCTCTGTTGGACTCGGTAACAGTATCAATATTGGTTGTATCTCTGTTGGACTCGGTAACAGTATCAATATTGGTTGTATCTCTGTTGGAGTCGGTAACAATATCAATATTGGTTGTACCTCTGTTGGACTCGGTAACAATATCAATATTCGTTGCACCTCTGTTGGTTTCGGTAACAATATAAAAATTGGTTGTACCTCTATTGGACTCGGTAACAATATCAATATTGGTTGTATCTCTGCTGGACTCGGTAACAATATCAATATTGTTTGTATCTCTGTTGGAGTTGGAAACGATATCAATATTGGTTGTACCTCTGTTGGTTTCGGTAACAGTATCAATATTGGTTGTATCTCTTTTGGACTCGGTAACAGTATCAATATTGGTTGTATCTCTGTTGGACTCGGTAACAGTATCAATATTGGTTGTATCTCTGTTGGAGTCGGTAACAATATCAATATTGGTTGTACCTCTGTTGGACTCGGTAACAGTATCAATATTCGTTGCACCTCTGTTGGTTTCGGTAACAATATAAAAATTGGTTGTTTCTCTATTGGACTCGGTAACAATATCAATATTGGTTGTATCTCTGCTGGACTCGGTAACAATATCAATATTGGTTGTATCTCTGTTGGAGTCGGTAACAATATCAATATTGGTTGTATCTCTGTTGGATTCGGTAACAGTATCAATATTGGTTGTATCTCTGATGGACTCGGAAACGATATCAATATTGGTTGTACCTCTGTTGGTTTCGATAACAATATCAATATTGGTTGTATCTCTGTTGGACTCGGTAACAGTATCAATATTGGTTGTATCTCTGTTGGAGTCGGTAACAATATCAATATTGGTTGTACCTCTGTTGGACTCGGAAACGATATCAATATTGGTTGTACCTCTGTTGGACTCGGTAACAATATCAATATTCGTTGCACCTCTGTTGGTTTCGGTAACAATATAAAAATTGGTTGTACCTCTATTGGACTCGGTAACAATATCAATATTGGTTGTATCTCTGCTGGACTCGGTAACAATATCAATATTGTTTGTATCTCTGTTGGACTCGGAAACGATATCAATATTGGTTGTACCTCTGTTGGTTTCGGTAACAGTATCAATATTGGTTGTATCTCTGTTGGACTCGGTAACAGTATCAATATTGGTTGTATCTCTGTTGGACTCGGTAACAGTATCAATATTGGTTGTATCTCTGTTGGAGTCGGTAACAATATCAATATTGGTTGTACCTCTGTTGGACTCGGTAACAGTATCAATATTCGTTGCACCTCTGTTGGTTTCGGTAACAATATAAAAATTGGTTGTTCCTCTATTGGACTCGGTAACAATATCAATATTGGTTGTATCTCTGCTGGACTCGGTAACAATATCAATATTGGTTGTATCTCTGTTGGACTCGGAAACGATATCAATATTGGTTGTACCTCTGTTGGTTTCGGTAACAATATCAATATTGGTTGTATCTCTGTTGGACTCGGAAACAATATCAATATTGGTTGTATCTCTGTTGGAGTCGGTAACAATATCAATATTGGTTGTATCTCTGTTGGACTCGGAAACAATATCAATATTGGTTGTATCTCTGTTGGACTCGGAAACGATATCAATATTGGTTGTACCTCTGTTGGACTCGGAAACAATATCAATATTGGTTGTATCTCTGTTGGACTCGGTAACAGTATCAATATTCGTTGCACCTCTGTTGGACTCGGTAACAATATCAATATTCGTTGCACCTCTGTTGGTTTCGGTAACAATATCAATATTGGTTGTATCTCTGTTGGACTCGGGAACAATATCAATATTGGTTGTATCTCTGTTGGACTCGGTAACAGTATCAATATTGGTTGTATCTCTGTTTGACTCGGAAACGATATCAATATTGGTTGTATCTCTGTTGGACTCGGTAACAGTATCAATATTGGTTGTATCTCTGTTGGAGTCGGTAACAATATCAATATTGGTTGTACCTCTGTTGGACTCGGAAACAATATCAATATTGGTTGTATCTCTGTTGGACTCGGGAACAATATCAATATTGGTTGTATCTCTGTTGGACTCGGAAACAATATCAATATTGGTTGTATCTCTGTTGAACTCGGTAACAGTATCAATATTGGTTGTATCTCTGTTGGACTCGGAAACGATATCAATATTGGTTGTACCTCTGTTGGTTTCGGTAACAATATCAATATTGGTTGTATCTCTGTTCGACTCGGAAACGATATCAATATTGGTTGTATCTCTGTTGGACTCGGTAACAGTATCAATATTGGTTGTATCTCTGTAGGACTCGGTAACAGTATCAATATTGGTTGTATCTCTGATGGACTCGGTAACAGTATCAATATTGGTTGTATCTCTGTTGGACTCGGTAACAGTATCAATATTGGTTGTATCTCTGTTGGAGTCGGTAACAATATCAATATTGGTTGTACCTCTGTTGGACTCGGTAACAATATCAATATTCGTTGCACCTCTGTTGGTTTCGGTAACAATATCAATATTGGTTGTACCTCTGTTGGAGTCGGGAACAATATCAATATTGGTTGTATCTCTGTTGGACTCGGTAACAGTATCAATATTGGTTGTATCTCTGTTGGACTCGGAAACGATATCAATTTTGGTTGTACCTCTGTTGGTTTCGGTAACAATATCAATATTGGTTGTATCTCTGTTGGACTCGGTAACAGTATCAATATTGGTTGTATCTCTGTTGGACTCGGTAACAGTATCAATATTGGTTGTACCTCTGTTGGTTTCGGTAACAATATCAATATTGGTTGTACCTCTGTTGGACTCGGAAACAATATCAATATTGGTTGTACCTCTGTAGGACTCGGAAACAATATCAATATTGGTAGTATCTCTGTTGGACTCGGTAACAGTATCAATATTGGTTGTATCTCTGTTGGACTCGGTAACAGTATCAATATTGGTTGTATCTCTGTTGGAGTCGGTAACAATATCAATATTGTTTGTATCTCTGTTGGACTCGGAAACGATATCAATATTGGTTGTACCTCTGTTGGTTTCGGTAACAGTATCAATATTGGTTGTATCTCTGTTGGACTCGGTAACAGTATCAATATTGGTTGTATCTCTGTTGGACTCGGTAACAGTATCAATATTGGTTGTATCTCTGTTGGAGTCGGTAACAATATCAATATTGGTTGTACCTCTGTTGGACTCGGTAACAGTATCAATATTCGTTGCACCTCTGTTGGTTTCGGTAACAATATAAAAATTGGTTGTTCCTCTATTGGACTCGGTAACAATATCAATATTGGTTGTATCTCTGCTGGACTCGGTAACAATATCAATATTGGTTGTATCTCTGTTGGACTCGGAAACGATATCAATATTGGTTGTACCTCTGTTGGTTTCGGTAACAATATCAATATTGGTTGTATCTCTGTTGGACTCGGAAACAATATCAATATTGGTTGTATCTCTGTTGGAGTCGGTAACAATATCAATATTGGTTGTATCTCTGTTGGACTCGGTAACAGTATCAATATTGGTTGTATCTCTGATGGACTCGGAAACGATATCAATATTGGTTGTACCTCTGTTGGTTTCGATAACAATATCAATATTGGTTGTATCTCTGTTGGACTCGGTAACAGTATCAATATTGGTTGTATCTCTGTTGGAGTCGGTAACAATATCAATATTGGTTGTACCTCTGTTGGACTCGGAAACGATATCAATATTGGTTGTACCTCTGTTGGACTCGGAAACAATATCAATATTGGTTGTATCTCTGTTGGACTCGGAAACGATATCAATATTGGTTGTACCTCTGTTGGACTCGGAAACAATATCAATATTGGTTGTATCTCTGTTGGAGTCGGTAACAATATCAATATTCGTTGCACCTCTGTTGGACTCGGTAACAATATCAATATTCGTTGCACCTCTGTTGGTTTCGGTAACAATATCAATATTGGTTGTATCTCTGTTGGACTCGGGAACAATATCAATATTGGTTGTATTTCTGTTGGACTCGGAAACAATATCAATATTGGTTGTATCTCTGTTGAACTCGGTAACAGTATCAATATTGGTTGTATCTCTGTTGGACTCGGAAACGATATCAATATTGGTTGTACCTCTGTTGGTTTCGGTAACAATATCAATATTGGTTGTATCTCTGTTCGACTCGGAAACGATATCAATATTGGTTGTATCTCTGTTGGACTCGGTAACAGTATCAATATTGGTTGTATCTCTGTAGGACTCGGTAACAGTATCAATATTGGTTGTATCTCTGATGGACTCGGTAACAGTATCAATATTGGTTGTATCTCTGTTGGACTCGGTAACAGTATCAATATTGGTTGTATCTCTGCTGGAGTCGGTAACAATATCAATATTGGTTGTACCTCTGTTGGACTCGGTAACAATATCAATATTCGTTGCACCTCTGTTGGTTTCGGTAACAATATAAAAATTGGTTGTACCTCTATTGGACTCGGTAACAATATCAATATTGGTTGTATCTCTGCTGGACTCGGTAACAATATCAATATTGTTTGTATCTCTGTTGGACTCGGAAACGATATCAATATTGGTTGTACCTCTGTTGGTTTCGGTAACAATATCAATATTGATTGTATCTCTGTTGGACTCGGAAACAATATCAATATTGGTTGTACCTCTGTTGGAATCGGAAACGATATCAATATTGGTTGTACCTCTGTTGGACTCGGAAACGATATCAATATTGGTTGTACCTCTGTTGGACTCGGAAACAATATCAATATTGGTTGTATCTCTGTTGGACTCGGAAACGATATCAATATTGGTTGTACCTCTGTTGGACTCGGAAACAATATCAATATTGGTTGTATCTCTGATGGAGTCGGTAACAATATCAATATTCGTTGCACCTCTGTTGGACTCGGTAACAATATCAATATTCGTTGCACTTCTGTTGGTTTCGGTAACAATATCAATATTGGTTGTATCTCTGTTGGACTCGGGAACAATATCAATATTGGTTGTATCTCTGTTGGACTCGGTAACAATATCAATATTCGTTGCACCTCTGTTGGTTTCGGTAACAATATCAATATTGGTTGTACCTCTGTTGGAGTCGGGAACAATATCAATATTGGTTGTATCTCTGTTGGACTCGGTAACAGTATCAATATTGGTTGTATCTCTGTTGGACTCGGAAACGATATCAATTTTGGTTGTACCTCTGTTGGTTTCGGTAACAATATCAATATTGGTTGTATCTCTGTTGGACTCGGTAACAGTATCAATATTGGTTGTATCTCTGTTGGACTCGGTAACAGTATCAATATTGGTTGTACCTCTGTTGGTTTCGGTAACAATATCAATATTGGTTGTACCTCTGTTGGACTCGGAAACAATATCAATATTGGTTGTACCTCTGTAGGACTCGGAAACAATATCAATATTGGTAGTATCTCTGTTGGACTCGGTAACAGTATCAATATTGGTTGTATCTCTGTTGGACTCGGTAACAGTATCAATATTGGTTGTATCTCTGTTGGAGTCGGTAACAATATCAATATTGTTTGTACCTCTGTTGGACTCGGTAACAATATCAATATTCGTTGCACCTCTGTTGGTTTCGGTAACAATTTCAAAATTGGTTGTACCTCTATTGGACTCGGTAACAATATCAATATTGGTTGTATCTCTGTTGGACTCGGAAACAATATCAATATTGGTTGTATCTCTGTTGGAGTCGGTAACAATATCAATATTGGTTGTATCTCTGTTGGACTCGGTAACAGTATCAATATTGGTTGTATCTCTGATGGACTCGGAAACGATATCAATATTGGTTGTACCTCTGTTTTTTTCGATAACAATATCAATATTGGTTGTATCCCTGTTGGACTCGGTAACAGTATCAATATTGGTTGTATCTCTGTTGGAGTCGGTAACAATATCAATATTGGTTGTACCTCTGTTGGACTCGGAAACGATATCAATATTGGTTGTACCTCTGTTGGACTCGGTAACAGTATCAATATTGGTTGTATCTCTGTTGGAGTCGGTAACAATATCAATATTGGTTGTACCTCTGTTGGACTCGGAAACGATATCAATATTGGTTGTACCTCTGTTGGACTCGGTAACAATATCAATATTCGTTGCACCTCTGTTGGTTTCGGTAACAATATAAAAATTGGTTGTACCTCTATTGGACTCGGTAACAATATCAATATTGGTTGTATCTCTGTTGGACTCGGTAACAATATCAATATTGTTTGTATCTCTGTTGGACTCGGAAACGATATCAATATTGGTTGTACCTCTGTTGGTTTCGGTAACAGTATCAATATTCGTTGTATCTCTGTTGGACTCGGTAACAGTATCAATATTGGTTGTATCTCTGTTGGACTCGGTAACAGTATCAATATTGGTTGTATCTCTGTTGGAGTCGGTAACAATATCAATATTGGTTGTACCTCTGTTGAACTCGGTAACAGTATCAATATTCGTTGCACCTCTGTTGGTTTCGGTAACAATATAAAAATTGGTTGTTCCTCCATTGGACTCGGTAACAATATCAATATTGGTTGTATCTCTGCTGGACTCGGTAACAATATCAATATTGGTTGTATCTCTGTTGGACTCGGAAACGATATCAATATTGGTTGTACCTCTGTTGGTTTCGGTAACAATATCAATATTGGTTGTATCTCTGTTGGACTCGGAAACAATATCAATATTGGTTGTATCTCTGTTGGAGTCGGTAACAATATCAATATTGGTTGTATCTCTGTTGGACTCGGTAACAGTATCAATATTGGTTGTATCTCTGATGGACTCGGAAACGATATCAATATTGGTTGTACCTCTGTTGGTTTCGATAACAATATCAATATTGGTTGTATCTCTGTTGGACTCGGTAACAGTATCAATATTGGTTGTATCTCTGTTGGAGTCGGTAACAATATCAATATTGGTTGTACCTCTGTTGGACTCGGAAACGATATCAATATTGGTTGTACCTCTGTTGGACTCGGAAACAATATCAATATTGGTTGTATCTCTGTTGGACTCGGAAACGATATCAATATTGGTTGTACCTCTGTTGGACTCGGAAACAATATCAATATTGGTTGTATCTCTGTTGGAGTCGGTAACAATATCAATATTCGTTGCACCTCTGTTGGACTCGGTAACAATATCAATATTCGTTGCACCTCTGTTGGTTTCGGTAACAATATCAATATTGGTTGTATCTCTGTTGGACTCGGGAACAATATCAATATTGGTTGTATCTCTGTTGGACTCGGAAAAAATATCAATATTTGTTGTATCTCTGTTGAACTCGGTAACAGTATCAATATTGGTTGTATCTCTGATGGACTCGGAAACGATATCAATATTGGTTGTACCTCTGTTGGTTTCGGTAACAATATAAATATTGGTTGTATCTCTGTTCGACTCGGAAACGATATCAATATTGGTTGTATCTCTGTTGGACTCGGTAACAGTATCAATATTGGTTGTATCTCTGTAGGACTCGGTAACAGTATCAATATTGGTTGTATCTCTGATGGACTCGGTAACAGTATCAATATTGGTTGTATCTCTGTTGGACTCGGTAACAGTATCAATATTGGTTGTATCTCTGTTGGAGTCGGTAACAATATCAATAGTGGTTGTACCTCTGTTGGACTCGGTAACAATATCAATATTCGTTGCACCTCTGTTGGTTTCGGTAACAATATAAAAATTGGTTGTACCTCTATTGGACTCGGTAACAATATCAATATTGGTTGTATCTCTGCTGGACTCGGTAACAATATCAATATTGTTTGTATCTCTGTTGGACTCGGAAACGATATCAATATTGGTTGTACCTCTGTTGGTTTCGGTAACAATATCAATATTGGTTGTATCTCTGTTGGACTCGGAAACAATATCAATATTGGTTGTACCTCTGTTGGAATCGGAAACGATATCAATATTGGTTGTACCTCTGTTGGACTCGGAAACGATATCAATATTGGTTGTACCTCTGTTGGACTCGGAAACAATATCAATATTGGTTGTATCTCTGTTGGACTCGGAAACGATATCAATATTGGTTGTACCTCTGTTGGACTCGGAAACAATATCAATATTGGTTGTATCTCTGATGGAGTCGGTAACAATATCAATATTCGTTGCACCTCTGTTGGACTCGGTAACAATATCAATATTCGTTGCACCTCTGTTGGTTTCGGTAACAATATCAATATTGGTTGTATCTCTGTTGGACTCGGGAACAATATCAATATTGGTTGTATCTCTGTTGGACTCGGTAACAATATCAATATTCGTTGCACCTCTGTTGGTTTCGGTAACAATATCAATATTGGTTGTACCTCTGTTGGAGTCGGGAACAATATCAATATTGGTTGTATCTCTGTTGGACTCGGTAACAGTATCAATATTGGTTGTATCTCTGTTGGACTCGGTAACAGTATCAATATTGGTTGTACCTCTGTTGGTTTCGGTAACAATATCAATATTGGTTGTACCTCTGTTGGACTCGGAAACAATATCAATATTGGTTGTACCTCTGTAGGACTCGGAAACAATATCAATATTGGTAGTATCTCTGTTGGACTCGGTAACAGTATCAATATTGGTTGTATCTCTGTTGGACTCGGTAACAGTATCAATATTGGTTGTATCTCTGTTGGAGTCGGTAACAATATCAATATTGTTTGTACCTCTGTTGGACTCGGTAACAATATCAATATTCGTTGCACCTCTGTTGGTTTCGGTAACAATATCAAAATTGGTTGTACCTCTATTGGACTCGGTAACAATATCAATATTGGTTGTATCTCTGATGGACTCGGAAACAATATCAATATTGGTTGTATCTCTGTTGGAGTCGGTAACAATATCAATATTGGTTGTATCTCTGTTGGACTCGGTAACAGTATCAATATTGGTTGTATCTCTGATGGACTCGGAAACGATATCAATATTGGTTGTACCTCTGTTTTTTTCGATAACAATATCAATATTGGTTGTATCTCTGTTGGACTCGGTAACAGTATCAATATTGGTTGTATCTCTGTTGGAGTCGGTAACAATATCAATATTGGTTGTACCTCTGTTGGACTCGGAAACGATATCAATATTGGTTGTACCTCTGTTGGACTCGGTAACAATATCAATATTCGTTGCACCTCTGTTGGTTTCGGTAACAATATAAAAATTGGTTGTACCTCTATTGGACTCGGTAACAATATCAATATTGGTTGTATCTCTGTTGGACTCGGTAACAATATCAATATTGTTTGTATCTCTGTTGGACTCGGAAACGATATCAATATTGGTTGTACCTCTGTTGGTTTCGGTAACAGTATCAATATTGGTTGTATCTCTGTTGGACTCGGTAACAGTATCAATATTGGTTGTATCTCTGTTGGACTCGGTAACAGTATCAATATTGGTTGTATCTCTGTTGGAGTCGGTAACAATATCAATATTGGTTGTTCCTCTGTTGGACTCGGTAACAGTATCAATATTCGCTGCACCTCTGTTGGTTTCGGTAACAATATAAAAATTGGTTGTTCCTCTATTGGACTCGGTAACAATATCAATATTGGTTGTATCTCTGCTGGAATCGGTAACAATATCAATATTGGTTGTATCTCTGTTGGACTCGGAAACGATATCAATATTGGTTGTACCTCTGTTGGTTTCGGTAACAATATCAATATTGGTTGTATCTCTGTTGGACTCGGAAACAATATCAATATTGGTTGTATCTCTGTTGGAGTCGGTAACAATATCAATATTGGTTGTATCTCTGTTGGACTCGGTAACAGTATCAATATTGGTTGTATCTCTGATGGACTCGGAAACGATATCAATATTGGTTGTACTTCTGCTGGTTTCGATAACAATATCAATATTGGTTGTATCTCTGTTGGACTCGGTAACAGTATCAATATTGGTTGTATCTCTGTTGGAGTCGGTAACAATATCAATATTGGTTGTACCTCTGTTGGACTCGGAAACGATATCAATATTGGTTGTACCTCTGTTGGACTCGGAAACAATATCAATATTGGTTGTATCTCTGTTGGACTCGGAAACAATATCAATATTGGTTGTATCTCTGTTGGAGTCGGTAACAATATCAATATTCGTTGCACCTCTGTTGGACTCGGTAACAATATCAATATTCGTTGCACCTCTGTTGGTTTCGGTAACAATATCAATATTGGTTGTATCTCTGTTGGACTCGGGAACAATATCAATATTGGTTGTATCTCTGTTGGACTCGGAAACAATATCAATATTGGTTGTATCTCTGTTGAACTCGGTAACAGTATCAATATTGGTTGTATCTCTGTTGGACTCGGGAACAATATCAATATTGGTTGTATCTCTGTTGGACTCGGAAACAATATCAATATTGGTTGTACCTCTGTTGGACTCGGTAAAAGTATCAATATTGGTTGTATCTCTGATGGACTCGGTAACAGTATCAATATTGGTTGTATCTCTGTTGGACTCGGTAACAGTATCAATATTGGTTGTATCTCTGTTGGAGTCGGTAACAATATCAATATTGGTTGTACCTCTGTTGGACTCGGTAACAATATCAATATTCGTTGCACCTCTGTTGGTTTCGGTAACAATATAAAAATTGGTTGTACCTCTATTGGACTCGGTAACAATATCAATATTGGTTGTATCTCTGCTGGAAGCGGTAACAATATCAATATTGTTTGTATCTCTGTTGGACTCGGAAACGATATCAATATTGGTTGTACCTCTGTTGGTTTCGGTAACAATATCAATATTGGTTGTATCTCTGTTGGACTCGGAAACAATATCAATATTGGTTGTACCTCTGTTGGAATCGGAAACGATATCAATATTGGTTGTACCTCTGTTGGACTCGGAAACGATATCAATATTGGTTGTACCTCTGTTGGACTCGGAAACAATATCAATATTGGTTGTATCTCTGTTGGACTCGGAAACGATATCAATATTGGTTGTACCTCTGTTGGACTCGGAAACAATATCAATATTGGTTGTATCTCTGATGGAGTCGGTAACAATATCAATATTCGTTGCACCTCTGTTGGACTCGGTAACAATATCAATATTCGTTGCACCTCTGTTGGTTTCGGTAACAATATCAATATTGGTTGTATCTCTGTTGGACTCGGGAACAATATCAATATTGGTTGTATCTCTGTTGGACTCGGTAACAATATCAATATTCGTTGCACCTCTGTTGGTTTCGGTAACAATATCAATATTGGTTGTACCTCTGTTGGAGTCGGGAACAATATCAATATTGGTTGTATCTCTGTTGGACTCGGTAACAGTATCAATATTGGTTGTATCTCTGTTGGACTCGGAAACGATATCTATATTGGTTGTATCTCTGTTGGACTCGGAAACGATATCTATATTGGTTGTACCTCTGTTGGTTTCGGTAACAATATCAATATTGGTTGTATCTCTGTTGGACTCGGTAACAGTATCAATATTGGTTGTATCTCTGTTGGACTCGGTAACAGTATCAATATTGGTTGTACCTCTGTAGGACTCGGAAACAATATCAATATTGGTTGTATCTCTGTTGGACTCGGTAACAGTATCAATATTGGTTGTATCTCTGTTGGACTCGGTAACAGTATCAATATTGGTTGTATCTCTGTTGGAGTCGGTAACAATATCAATATTGGTTGTATCTCTGTTGGACTCGGTTACAGTATCAATATTGGTTGTATCTCTGTTGGACTCGGTAACAGTATCAATATTGGTTGTACCTCTGTTGTACTCGGAAACAATATCAATATTGGTTGTACCTCTGTAGGACTCGGAAACAATATCAATATTGGTTGTATCTCTGTTGGACTCGGTAACAGTATCAATATTGGTTGTATCTCTGTTGGTTTCGGTAACAATATCAAAATTGGTTGTACCTCTATTGGACTCGGTAACAATATCAATATTGGTTGTATCTCTGCTGGACTCGGTAACAATATCAATATTGGTTGTATCTCTGTTGGACTCGAAAACGATATCAATATTGGTTGTACCTCTTTTGGTTTCGGTAACAATATCAATATTGGTTGTATCTCTGTTGGACTCGGAAACAATATCAATATTGGTTGTATCTCTGTTGGAGTCGGTAACAATATCAATATTGGTTGTATCTCTGTTGGAGTCGGTAACAATATCAATATTGGTTGTATCTCTGTTGGACTCGGTAACAGTATCAATATTGGTTGTATCTCTGTTGGAGTCGGTAACAATATCAATATTGGTTGTATCTCTGTTGGAGTCGGTAACAATATCAATATTGGTTGTACCTCTGTTGGACTCGGTAACAATATCAATATTCGTTGCACCTCTGTTGGTTTCGGTAACAATATAAAAATTGGTTGTACCTCTATTGGACTCGGTAACAATATCAATATTGGTTGTATCTCTGCTGGACTCGGTAACAATATCAATATTGTTTGTATCTCTGTTGGACTCGGAAACGATATCAATATTGGTTGTACCTCTGTTGGTTTCGGTAACAATATCAATATTGTTTGTATCTCTGTTGGACTCGGAAACAATATCAATATTGTTTGTATCTCTGCTGGACTCGGTAACAATATCAATATTGGTTGTACCTCTGTTGGAATCGGAAACGATATCAATATTGGTTGTACCTCTGTTGTACTCGGAAACAATATCAATATTGGTTGTATCTCTGTTGGACTCGGAAACGATATCAATATTGGTTGTACCTCTGTTGGACTCGGAAACAATATCAATATTGGTTGTATCTCTGATGGAGTCGGTAACAATATCAATATTCGTTGCACCTGTGTTGGACTCGGTAACAATATCAATATTCGTTGCACCTCTGTTGGTTTCGGTAACAATATCAATATTGGTTGTATCTCTGTTGGACTCGGGAACAATATCAATATTGGTTGTATCTCTGTTGGACTCGGTAACAATATCAATATTCGTTGCACCTCTGTTGGTTTCGGTAACAATATCAATATTGGTTGTACCTCTGTTGGAGTCGGGAACAATATCATTATTGGTTGTATCTCTGTTGGACTCGGTAACAGTATCAATATTGGTTGTATCTCTGTTGGACTCGGAAACGATATCTATATTGGTTGTATCTCTGTTGGACTCGGAAACGATATCAATTTTGGTTGTACCTCTGTTGGTTTCGGTAACAATATCAATATTGGTTGTATCTCTGTTGGACTCGGTAACAGTATCAATATTGGTTGTATCTCTGTTGGACTCGGTAACAGTATCAATATTGGTTGTACCTCTGTTGGTTTCGGTAACAATATCAATATTGGTTGTACCTCTGTTGGACTCGGAAACAATATCAATATTGGTTGTACCTCTGTAGGACTCGGAAACAATATCAATATTGGTTGTATCTGTGTTGGACTCGGTAACAGTATCAATATTGGTTGTATCTCTGTTGGACTCGGTAACAGTATCAATATTGGTTGTATCTCTGTTGGAGTCGGTAACAATATCAATATTGTTTGTACCTCTGTTGGACTCGGTAACGATATCAATATTCGTTGCACCTCTGTTGGTTTCGGTAACAATATCAAAATTGGTTGTACCTCTATTGGACTCGGTAACAATATCAATATTGGTTGTATCTCTGCTGGACTCGGTAACAATATCAATATTGGTTGTATCTCTGTTGGACTCGGAAACGATATCAATATTGGTTGTACCTCTGTTGGTTTCGGTAACAATATCAATATTGGTTGTATCTCTGTTGGACTCGGAAACAATATCAATATTGGTTGTATCTCTGTTGGAGTCGGTAACAATATCAATATTGGTTGTATCTCTGTTGGACTCGGTAACAGTATCAATATTGGTTGTATCTCTGTTGGAGTCGGTAACAATATCAATATTGGTTGTATCTCTGTTGGACTCGGAAACGATATCAATATTGGTTGTATCTCTGTTGGACTCGGTAACAGTATCAATATTGGTTGTATCTCTGTTGGACTCGGAAACAATATCAATATTGGTTGTATCTCTGCTGGACTCGGTAACAATATCAATATTGGTTGTATCTCTGCTGGACTCGGTAACAAAAAGGTGAATGTTTTATCTATTTGTATTGATAGACATCAAGCGGAAACTTTGAAACGTATCAAAAGAGCATAAAATTGACATGCAAGTAAACAGAGTTTAAACATCTCACTTACCATTAAGATCAATCAAATTTACGAAAGTCTGTTGACATTGGTCGTAGAGGATGGGATAATCCCGCTTAAGGTTGTCAATTTCCTCAAGTGTAAATGGTTGAGATATGCCATCCATGTTGAAAGAACAGTTGTTGTACGAAATACGTGTACCCTTGTGAATATTCAAACATTTTTTTGTTTTTAAAATGAAAACATACCATTTGTAATTTCCTTTTTTTAAATTTACTATTACAAAATCTATATACTTTCCATAAAATTACATCTTTGTCCACGTGTGACAGTCTAGTAAAAGAAAGAGAATGTATATCATCACGGCAGGTGGAAGAAAGCTGAGCTAGTTCAACCAGAGGAATGTATGCTATGTGTTGAAAATAGAAAAGAAAAAGATCCCGGCTTCAGAGACCACACATTGAGCGAACAGTTTCTGCTGGAAGAGTACTTGTAGGAGGAAACAAGATTTGATTCTCGGATGAGGAAATGCAACCTAAAACTAAACTCGTTGCAGGGAAGACCAGACCCTTAGACGTGGATAGAAGCTGGTCTAGCCTGTGAGCACCGAAAGGTGGACAAATAAAGCACAGTTCAGGTTTGGAGAATATAGTCACAACAAGCAAAATTGAATTGAAGGCAACAGAGACAGAGGGTGACAACGTGAGAAAATATTAGACAGTTTGACAACCTGACACGGCAGGGAAACAACAACGATCGTGATACATAATACTGTGAACAGAGAGCTGTGGAGAGCCATGACCGTCTATGCCAGCCGACATGGCACCTGATGATGATCATCACCTATCTATATCTATCTATTCGCTAAACCCTTTGTTGTTGTTTTTTCAACCGTAGGGGTAGAAAAGTATTCAGGATATGACCCTCTTCTGGGTGCTGAATATATTGTGGAGTTTGTCATCTCTTTTATTTCGGTGGTCTATCGTTTTCGTGGTCGGCCTCTAGGTCTGCCTTCACTGTATCTGTGTAGCATAGCTTGCTGTGGTATGCTGTCTGATGGTAGTCTGCTGATGTTTGCAAACCATTTGATCTGTTGGCTCTTAATATATTTCAAGATTGGGGCGGTGACGGTTCTTTGTTTAATATCCTCATTTCTCACTCTGTCTCTTAGCGATATTCCTAGGATTCTGCGCAAGCATGCCATTTCTGCTGTCACATGTTTACGTTTATCTTGTACTGTTGTTGTCCATGTTTGGCACGGGTAATACAACTTATGTATAATAATTTTTTTGAATAGCGTTATTTTGGTGTTTAAATCTATATTGTATTTCCTGAAGATTGGTGTCATTTATCATAGGGCTTGGTATCTTTACTACATCTATTTTGTATTTCTGTACTGCTCCTGCCGTCTGTTGTTATATTGATTCCTAGGTATGTGAATTCTGTTACCTGGTTAAGTCTGTTGTTTTCAATATCTGTATATATATATATATATATATATTGGTGTTTCTTTCTGTTCTTCCTATCTCCATTACATTGTCTTGTGTATATTTATCTTCATGTTAAACTTTGGCATGTTTGATGTAATCTGTCTATTTTTTGTAGTTGCTCTTCTGATGATTCTACTAGTACTTGGTCGTCTGAAAATAGCAATTCGTTTAAGCTATCCTTCAAATTGTTTTCTTCCGTTGTCTTTGCTTCTTTGCAGATGTGATCTATGTATGTTATAAACAGTACACATCCCTGTCTCACTCCAGATTGAAAGTAGAAATTATCGGATGTGCCTGTGCTCGTTCTTACTGTGCAATGACTATTGGCGTATATGCTCTGTCATAGGCTTGCCAGATGTTGGGGGAACTCCGTATTTCTGTATTTGTATCCATAGTTGTGCTCTATTCACTCTGTCAAAAGTTTTCTCATGATCCACGAAAGCCACATATAAGTCTTGGTTATGCTCTGGTGCCCTTTTTGAAATTTGTTTGTGTCTGTACAGCCTTTATTTTTCCAAAAGCCTAATTGTTTGTTGTTGAGCCGTGGTTCTATATATGCTCGTATCTTTCTCTCTAGTACTTGCTAAAGATTGTTCATATGTGGCCTAAGAGTGATATGACTTTGTGCAGTCCCTCTTACTGGCTTTTTTCTTCCAGATGGGAACAATCGCTGCTGTATTTCATTCCTGTGGTGTCTTTTGTATCTTTCATACCACATTGAACAGCATGTGTAGCCACTTTATACCTGTCCCTGTTAGCATTTTTATTAGTTCTATAGGTATGCAGTCTATTCTTGGTGCTTTGTTATTTGGTGCATGCTTAACTGCGTCTTCAATTGCGGATTTCAGGATGTATGGTTCTAGATCTTCTTCTATTGTTTTTATTGTTGCAATTACTTCTTCTTCCTTTAGGTTTATCAGTGGATTGAAGTAGTTTTTTTCCATCTTTTCGTGATTTCTTTACGCCTAAGTAGTGTGTTGCAGTGATTATTTCTATTTGTTCGTGTTTTTTTACTTCTCATATTTTGTAATTTCTTGTAGAACATCTTTGGTGCGTTTTGTCTATCCTCCAGCATTTCTCCAGATTGTTGCCATGACTTAGGTTTTGCAGATTTGATACTTTTCTTGGTATTAAACTTTGCAGTCTTGTAATTTTGTAATCAGCTAAGTAATCTTCATGCGTATTGGTTGTTTCCCATTAATTGCATTCGTTTGTTCTTTCCTTGCTTTCCTTACCTCTTCTGTCCACCAAGCTGTTAGTTTTGTGTTCGTGTCTTTATTGTTTTCATATCCGGATATGTATCCTGCTGTTTATATGCTGGCAGTTTTGAAATATTTCAATTCTTCTTCTATGTGCTGGGTGTTTTCTGGAAACCTTGCGAATTATTTTTTAACTTCCTGGATATAATTTTCGCGAATGTTTACTTCTTCCAATTTCTGTAAATAGTTGGTTGTCATTGCTGCTTTCTACTTATCTTTTGTTTGTTATTTTTCTCTCTGCGTGTTTTGAATATTATTATTACTGCTTAATGGTCAGTATCTGCAGAAAATATTATGTACAATTGTGTATATTGTAACGGAAGTTATATTGTGTACAATTGAATAATAATGATGATAGTTGTGATGATTATATTGTGATACCGATGATAGTGCTGATGATGATGTTTATGAAAGTGGTGATGATAGTGTTAATGATGATAGTGTTAACGATGATGATAGTGTTAATGATGATAGTGTTAATGATGATGAAAGTCATGAAGATGTTAATAGTGATGACGTTGGTGATGATAACAGCAATGAATTGTTACTTACATTTAGATTTTTGAGTGTTGAAATCAGAAAATAACTGAATTGTTGATCACGAGAAATCAAACATGGAACAAACGGCTTGTGAATCATGACAGCTAGAATCTTAAATAAATAGAAAAAATATTGCAGAAAAAATAGTAATTCTATTTCAAATGTTACACTCAATTTACTCAAAAGGAAAAATGATTAACTGTATATCAGGTGCATTTTCCAGGGATCCGAAACAAATTAATTCACAGACATAGCTGGAATAAAATATCTCTAGTAAATAATGTTCAAAACAAAATGTATCCACACAAATTATCTACATATAAAATATATCTATACAAAATATCTCCAGACAAAAAATTTCAGGACATAATAGATCTACTAAATATCCATAGAGAAATTGTTTCCAGATAAATACACAATATCTACAAACATATTTCTTCAATAAAAACAAACATATACAGACATACTATTTCAATAACAAACATCTCCAGGTGAACTATTTCGAAAACAAACATCTCCAGGTGAACTATTTCAATAACAAACATTTTACCAGATAAACCTTTTCAATAAAAAAACAAACATTTTCTTGGCCTTGATCGGTCTATACATGACAGTCGGGAATCTGAGAAGCTTATTTCTTAGTACTTGGATGAAAAAACATAGTGAAACATGAGATAGGAAAATAATAGTGAAATATGAGATAGGAAAATAATAGTGAAACATGAGATATGCTGTTTCCTTTTCCCAATTTCACATCTACCTTTTTTACATGTGCTTTACTCATCACTTTCTCTCTCATCTCCATCTCTTCCTTCCATTATCTCAATACCAGATTTATGTCTGTATGTAGTTGGTGTGCAGGCTTTCGTCCAAATGAAGACTTTCTATCCGAAACGCTGTCTGACTTTATGTCGTGTTTCCAGTTAGTACTATTATTATTGGTAACAATTATATCCATTCCTATTTACAGTTATCTTTTTTGCCTTGTATTGCCACAGCTCTCGCGATTCCAGTGTGTCGGGTTGTTTCCTAATACTGGTGATTTACTTCTGATATAAAAACTTACCGTATTTCTAAACCCCGTGTGTGTTCAACTATCATGTTCAAAGTTTACACGTTGATATTTACTAGTTATACCGTATACCTTTGTAGTTTTGTCATTGGTTGCGATAGCGTATGATTTCATATTTTTCTAGTACATGGACAAATGTGCGTTACTTATCCCTCACATGATGATGATGACCATTTGTTACATCCAGTTTTGTAATTCATTTAAAGCTATGTCCTTGACAATGTGTTCATAGTTGGCTAATAAAACATATTATGGACCACATGTTCTTTGACATTTCGGTCATGAAATGACCACTATAGATGGTTTTTAATCTACCTGTGAGTTTCTAACTACTTTTTGTTGTGATGCTGCATTTCTCCACTTTTCACGAGATGACGTAACTGTTTAATCTGTAGAGTGGCACGTAGTTCTATTTTGTGCTTCTTCTTTCAACGTATCTTGGTTTAGTTCATAGTCCTTCAGTGAGGTCTTTCACGAGTCATTGCAGCACCTCTGTTTCCCACTCTGAGAGTGTATGTCCTTCTAGAACTCATGTGGTTGCGTCTGTGGGTAGGAAATGTCAACTATACCTGATAGGTGCAAGCATATATTCACTAGTAAGCTATGGCTCTGTTTGATATTAACTACACCTGATTAGTGCAAACATACCTCGATTACTCTGCGTTTGAGTATTACTCAACTGACTAGCACACGTTTACAATACAACAAATTGAATAGAATACAATATATTGGTGTTTCATGCACGCATGTGGTTGCGTCTGTGAGTCTAACCAATGCCCACTAGACAAACCACCCATGCATCAGAAAACCTTAGTGGATGACATGCCGTTATATTGAGGTTATCTTCTTATAGAAGCTTCATGGCACGTCATCTATACAATTATGATTTTGTTTTGTTGTTGAAATGTTTTACATGTTTGCCAGAATATATATGTATGCACCCTCTGTGGTTGGGAGGGAGCCAGAGATGTACAGTGCAGCACTGAGGAGGAGGAGGAAACTGACATCACTGTTTTTCCTATGGCTGAGGTCCATCATAGAGGCACAGTGACTCAGGACGTGACAATCCTTTTGACTTGAACATTTGGTTGTCAAACTTGGACAATGACAAACAAAAAATGTAAACATAGACAATAAAGCTACATTATACAAGTCTAGTATTGTGCTATCAATGTCAAACATGGACAATGACCAAAAAAATAGTGCCATCATAAATGACATGTGTACGAAAGCAGGAGATAGAATTAGAAACGATAACACGAGACAGATAACCAAAACATAACCAGTATTGGAACACCCCAAGAGACAACAGATTAAGTAGTTTTCACACACTTTCAGACGACCAACAGACAACATGGTACATATGGATATGGCACATAGCTATCAAGACTATGGACAGACTATGAGTATGACTAAAGACAGTGGCTGACAATGTAAAAGACTGATCACAGAAATCAAAGACGACAAAGGAACTGGCTTGCAAACAGAACTCAGGAATCTCCTGGAGGGAACCTAACCCTTACGCCGTAAGGAAAATAAGGACAACAGCATATATAATATATATATATATATATATATATATATATATATATATATATATATATATATTTATATATATATATATATAGGTAGGTAGATAGATAGATATATAAATAGATAGATAGATAGATAGATAGATAGCTAGGCAGGTAGATAGATAGATAGATATATAGGTAGATAGATATAGATAGATAGATAGATAGATAGATAGATAGATAGATAGATTGATAGATAGATAGATAGATAGATAGATATATAGATAGATAGATAGATAGATAGGCAGGTAGATAGATAGATAGATATATAGGTAGATAGATAGATAGATAGATAGATAGATAGATAGATAGATAGATAGATAGATAGATAGATAGATAGATAGATAGATAGATAGATAGATAGATAGATAGATAGATAGCCTAAGTTCAGTAGGTGACATCTTTTTGTGCCACAGTGTCAACCGAACCAGAAATTTCTGTTTATCTTCCTCTGTCTCTTCTCCCCTTGATATTTCCGGTGGTTACTAAAATTTCAAATTTTATTTTTCTTATCACATGCCCTAAAAATCTGAATTGTGTTTTTCTAATGTTCTTGAAGCATTATTTTCGGAACATTACTCATGTAGTTTGCCATTGCTTTCAGGAGGAAATCCGTTTAACGAATAGCACACAAAGTCAACACATTCATTTCCTACGCCATTTTCTCCGGAAGTACTTCATATATTTCTTTAATCATGTCTTTAATCCGTTAATCTCTCTAACATAGTTTCCTGCTTCCAGTCTTATTCAATCATTCATTCAGTCTGTTAATTTCTTAAATAGTTCTTTATTCTTACAGTCATTAGGAAATATTTTTTCTAAAATAATGGCTTCAATCTGTCAACTTTTCTAACATTTCTTCAATCATGCTTTCAATCTGTTTGTATCAACCATTTCTTCAATCATTCCTCGATCTGTTAGTCGCTGAATTATTAAGATCTGTCAATCATTCAAACATTTCTTCATTCTTGTTTTCAATATGTCAATCTTTCAGACATTTCTTTTATCTGTCAATCTTTAGAACACTTTTTCAATCTGTCACTTATTGAAACACATCGTCAATGTGTCAATCTTTAGAACAATCCTTCAATCTGTCACTTATTGAAACACATCGTCAATGTGTCAATCATTAGAAAACCTCTTCAATCATGTTTTAAATATGTTAATAAGTTAAACATTTTATATTTTGTCAATCTTTCAACATTTACTCCATTATGTCTTCAACACATCAGTCTTCCAAACATTTCCTCAATGTCTTAAATCTGCCAATCTCTCAAACATTTCTTTAATCCTGCAATGGTTCAAACATTCTTAAATCATGTCTTCAATCTGTTAATAACTGAAACATTACTTCAATCCTTCAATCTGTTAATCTTTCAATCATTTCGTCACTCGCGCCTTCAAACTGTTAAATGTTCAATCATGTCTTCAATCTGTTAATCTCTCAATCATTTATTCAGTCTATAAGTCTTTCACTTTAAACAAGACAATATCCAAAACAATAAATTCATTTGAAATGAAGTGCTACGGAAAGATCCTACGAATATCATGGACAAAGAAAAAGAGGAACAGTGAAAGTTTGAAATTGTTGAAACTAAATGAAGAATGGGTTCCACAGACCATCATAGAAAGAAGCTACAGTATTTCGGCACTTAAAGCGACATGATGGTATGGACAGGCTTAGTCTGGAGGGGAGATTGTCAGGAGAGAAAAGAAAAGGAAGACCTAGTTGTCAATGAATCAGCGTCATTGAAGAAAGTATGCACTTGTTTTTGGGCCTATGCAGACCTGATATCCAGGGACAGAAAGGCGTTTAGAGTATCCACGATTTAAATAGCTTTGTGGATATAATGTCACGTGCTACATGTTTTTCCAACATTTCTTTGATCATGTCTTTAATCCCTCAAACATTTCTCTAATCTTGTAACTCTCCCAAACACACATTTTTCTATTATCTATTAATCCCTCAAACATTTCTCTAATCTTGTAACTCTCACAAACACACATTTTACTATTATCTATTCAATCAGCTTAACATTTCTGCAATCACCAGTTCAATCATTCAAATAAAGTATAAATTATCTGTACAATCTCTCAAACATTCCTTCATACATCTGCATAATCTCCAAAACAGTTCCTTAATTATTTGCTTAATGATTCAATAAAGTATGCAATAATTCATACAATCTCAAATAATACTTTAATTGTACATTCTCTCAAGCATTTTTTCAATCCTCTGTACACTTTTTCAAACATTTATTCAAACATCAGTCGATCTATAAAATATTACTTCAATCGTTTGTCCAAACATTTAAGCATTGATTGACACATTCAGTTATCAGAACTTACTGATGTTTCATTATTGATGAAATCAATGATGATTGTCGAATCGGTGACATTTGTTTCACTCAAAGAATGATTCGTAAAGATCGCCACATAATTTTGTTCGCTGTAGAAGTGAATTTGCAAAAATTTAAAGTGAATTTCTAGATTTTCAACTATCTCAATAAACAGCATATTTTGACATGAGGACACAGGTTCTACAGTATTCAAGTATTTCAGAACTGACGTGTTTGTACTGTGAGCGGAAACAGATTCTACAGTATTCAAGTATTTCAGAACTGACGTGTTTGTACTGTGAGCGGACACAGGTTCTACAGTGTTCAAGTATTTCAGAACTGACGTGTTTGTACTGTGAGCGGACACAGATTCTACAGTATTCAAGTATTTCAGAACTGACGTGTTTGTACTGTGAGCGGACACAGGTTCTACAGTGTTCAAGTATTTAAGAACTGACGTGTTTGTACTGTGGACAGATCTGTGATCAGTTTCCTTTCGAAGCTGGTGATACGTAAGTCGTTATATCGTGTTCATTGCGCACACATTTTTCTTGCGCCTATGGGAGTCGGATCTCTTTCTTCTCTACTTGTCCCACGCTTGATCCCACTTTCCTTCATTCTGTGTAATGCTGTATCATCCAGTGAATATTTCCATGGTATTGATCTACTTTCCAGATGTTGGAACGCGTGAAAATGAGCGAGCTGACACACTGGCTACAAGAGCGTATGTGGTGGGCATTTTGAATATAGGCACAGATGAGATCTTGACATTAATGCCGGATCGACTACTGGAGAACTAATCTGCGGATGTTGAAAGTAGATCAATACCATGGACTGTATGAGAATCTTCTTAATTTTTGGCCACGTTATGAGACAGTTTAACAACCTGGCACGGCAGTGAACAAACAACGATCCTGATACATAATACTGAAGATAGAGAGCGATGTAGAGCCATAATTGTCTATAACAGCCGAAATGGCACCTGATGGTGATGAATTATTGGATACATATATAATGTCACACACAACAATCGAAGTTTCGACCAAAAGGTCTTTACCAAGGCAACATCAAGGCAACAACAGAAAACGACAGGTAATAATAACACTAAATACATTCACATGACCTAGTTTACTGTTTTTGTCACGTCTGTATACAACCAGAGAGTTGGGGGGGGGGGTAACATAATACATTCAGCGTCTTGAGATCCGACTGGAGAAGAGGAAGGTGTCTGAGTAGGAGATGACAAATAGCAGCGCTGGTGGGGGTGGAAAGTAAGATTCAGTTTGACAATATCCATAGAGGAAGAACTCTGAGCGTTCACGAGGGTGTCCTGGTGGGAAAGGCTGCGCATTCGAAAATTTACAGACCTGGGGACTCTGTGGGGCTATATGTGGCAGCGGAAGAAATTCATCATCTCTTGAGCTTCCTTCAGAAAACACTTCTTACCACTACCCAGACGCTGGAGGAGAAGTTGAGGGTATAGAATTTGAGGGTATAGAACCCTGATAGGTAGGGGGATTAGAGGAGGTGTATAGGAGAAAGCAATGGTCATCCGCCCGTTTGTCATCTACCAATCTGCTGAGACAGGAGTGTTGGATAAATGTGACAAATTGTACAGACATTTGAAGAAATGTATTCGAGATTGTATAGACATTTCAAGAAATGTATTCGATATTGTACAGACATTTGAAGAAATGTATTCGAGATTGTACAGACATTTGAAGAAATGTACTCGTGATTGTACAGACATTTGAAGAAATGTATTCGTGATTGTACAGCCATTTGAAGAAACATTTGACAGGTCGTACATATAATGAAAGAAATAATAGACAGTTGTACAAACATTGGAAGAAATAGTTGACTGTACATATCCCCAGCGAGGTCAGCACCGTAAATTGGTGATGAGGCTTCATTCATCAATCTAGGGCTGGAAACTAAGACTGGTCGGGCAGTCCCACTCGAGTGAGACCACATTTCTGCCCAAGTAAGCAATGTGCTGAAAACGGAGGAAACCAGCCAAAAGGTGCACCATTAAACCATATGCCAAGCACAAAACAGAATGGGAACATGGCTATATCTAATAATATTTATGGTGTCTGCCCTGTGGCGGATTTTCAGACAGGGACAATGTCAGGCCATATACTTTGAAAATGCCCAAACTAAAATTCTGGAAGTCCTTCTCAATTGTCCCGAGGAACCAGGAGGCAAGGGAATAGAGCTACTGGTCAAACATAAATACGACTAATACAAATAATGCACTGGAATGATGAGGGTGTCAACAGCAACATATATGGATACAGTAAAAAAATTGGAGCTTGTAAATATCTTGTGTGAAGAACAAGTTAATGTATGTTGTAAACAAGAAACACACCTCAACAGCGATATTGTCTTTATAATCAGAGACTACCAGTGCTTCCGATCACACCAAAACGGCAGACGAAAGTGTGGAATTCTTACACTTGTTAAATACAATATCAGTACATGTCAACTGGAAGTGTATATGGAGAGGGCAGAATAGCAGATGCTCCACCTAAAAACAGACAGAACAGAATTCCATCTCTGAACTACTACTCCCCAAATGACAGACCATAGGCACTAGACACAATTTAGGAAAAAGAGATACTTACGGTGTTTGGTGAATTCAACAGCCACTCTCAGAGTTGGGGCTATGATCACGTGGACAAGAGATGTGAGGAACGTGAGAGCTGGCAGGATGAAACTAATCTTATATTTATCAACAAGCCAGCAGACTGACCAACCTTCTACTCGAGAGCATAAAACACCACCTTTACACCAGACCTGGCTGACCTAACTAGGTGGAACTATAATAGTGCAGACTGGAAATGTACCAGCATTTAACCCGTGTTCAAGTTAAGGACATGAGCATCGACAAAGATATCAATAGAGCAGTGAGTGAAATGTGATAGATGCATATTACATGCTGCTAGTAAAACCATACCCAGTGAGGGGGGGGAGCCAAAACTACAAACCCTATTGGAATTATGAACTGGAGAAGCTGGAACATGAGAGGGAGACTTCTAGACAGCAGGCAGAGAATAGACCTAGCCAAGAACATCACAACATATATCAGGAAACTAAGGCTAAATGTCAAAGAGCCAAGTTACAAGCCAGGCGGAGCTGATGGAAAGAAAAGAACAGTCTTTGATCCCTGAAAGAGACTCTAGGAAATTATTGAAACTGGTAAAACTAAAGGATGAAGGTACAAGGAGAAATACAAGGGTCAAATTTTACAAAAATCTAAACATTTTAACAGGTAAACATGCAGCTGATTACTTTGCAGATATTTTTACAGAAACAATAACGTCAAAGTTAGCCCATAAAAACTTCAGGAGGTTCAAGAGAACCAGCGAAACATTGGACAAGGCGAGCCTATGCCTGAAGCATGGAGGCAGCAATCACAGTGAAAGAACTGGAGCACGCAATTTCCAAATTGAAAATGAAAATGATCCTAGGAGCTGATGGAGTGGCCAATGAAATGATTAAAACCCTGGGAACTGCAGCAAGAACAAAGCTACTGCAGATCTTCAATACAAGCTGGACCACAGGTAATATTCCACAGGCATGGGGGAAGCAATAATGATACCATTCCTCAAATCAGGAAAGGTTGGCAATACAGTCTCCAATTACAGGTTCATCAGCCTCACAAGCTGTCTAAGCAAAACAGTCGAACTCATTATCAATCTTAGGATGCAGTGGTACCTTGAAAGTGAAAACCTTCTGGTATCGCAGCAAGCAGGTATCAGACAGTGCTACTATACTGAAGATCAGGTAACCTACCTCTCCCAAGAGATTATGGACGCCTTCCAAGATACGAAACTGACACTAGCAGCATGTATAGACCTCAGGAAAGCATTTGACAAGGTGTGGAAAGAAGGACTCTTAAAGAAATTGCGAAATTGCAGGGTTAACTCAAGAGTGTACAAATGGGTAAAATCATACCTGCATAATAGAAGAGCCAGGGTACAATTAGATCATCGCAAGAGCAAGAAAATCCTACTGCGTCATGGAGTTACCCATGGAGGAGTCATGTCACCCACACTTTTCTTGGATTACATTAAAGACCTAGTTGCCGAACTGCCACACGGGATCCAAGTGGCAATGTCTGCTGACGACCTGGTGATCCAGTGCACGAAGAACATGCGACAGTCGCCACTAAACAAATACACGGAGCTATTGATGCTTTAACCCTTTGGACAAATAGATGGTGACTCTGTGTTAACACAGATAAGTGCAGCACTACACTCTTTACCCTCTCACCAAAACAAAAAGCCGGTGTTATCAAGATAGACGAAGAGCTCTTGAAAGAAGACAAACAACCCACATACCTCGGAGTTACTTTTGATGAAAGCTGACATGGAAGCAGCACATAAAGAAAGCAACAACAAAAGCCAGGAGGAAGTTAGCTATCCTGACAAAACTAAGTGGAACCACATGGGGAGCCAGTGGAAATATACTCCGTAAAGTGTACCAGCAAGGCATAAGACCACACCTGGAATATGGCTAAGTTGCGTGGTGTCCTGAATCAAACATAATATTACACAATCTAGATAAAGTGAAAAACTAGGCGATTAGGATAATGCGGGGAACAATGAAATAAACACCCATAGTAGATATGCGTTAACACAACCATCGATATAATATTTACACGTTAACACAACCAACACTATAATACTTACACGTTAACACAATCTACACTATAATACTTACACGTTAACACAATCTACACTATAATACTTACACGTTAACACAATCTACACTATAATACTTACACGTTAACACAACCAACACTATAATACTTACACGTTAACACAACCAACACTATAATACTTACACGTTAACACAATCTACACTATAATACTTACACGTTAACACAATCTACACTATAATAGTTACACGTTAACACAACCTACACTATAATACTTACACGTTAACACAAGCTACACTATAATACTTACACGCCAACGATCCCTCTTTCTGTAACAGTGGTATTATCATCCTCCGAGCTAGATCGGTACCAAATGTACTTATCACCAGAAATAATTTTAGGAATGTGGGAAGTTTTCCCTCCATGTCCGTGTCCTCTTCTACTGGCACAATTCCTTGAACTCTATATTCAGAGAAAACAGCGCAGCATGTGAAGTCATATTTCTATTGTGAATATTAGAGAGGCACACACACACACGGAGACAGACAGATAGCTAGTCAGGCTAGCATGTTAGGTAGTTATGTAGGTAGACAGATATTTAGATAGATAGATAGATCGATTGTTTTTACTTTATCCTTAGAGTTACTTGTTAGATTATTACCAAAGTTCGACTGATACATTGTTTGACTATTTGTTTCTGTGTTCACCTTTTGGTCTAGTGTATTAACAAGGTTGAATGATCTATCTACGATTGTCCTATATATCCTATGTTATCTGCTGATGGTCCAAGATTCACCATGTTCGCTCGATTAACTTTATAGTCTGAGAAATACATTACAATAATTTAAAAACAAATACAGGACAAATTTATGATTTACCTCGTCACTTTCAGAGCTTGTTTCACTAGATGATGTTTCTGATGAGCTGTCAGAGCTTGTTTCACTAGATGATGTTTCTGATGAGCTGTCAGAGCTTGTTTCACTAGATGATGAATCTGATGAGCTGTCAGAGCTTGTTTCACTAGATGATGTTTCTGATGAGCTGTCAGAGCTTGTTTCACTAGATGATGTTTCTGATGAGCTGTCAGAGCTTGTTTCACTAGATGATGTTTCTGATGAGCTGTCAGAGCTTGTTTCACTAGATGATGTTTCTGATGAGCTGTCAGAGCTTGTTTCACTAGATGATGAATCTGATGAGCTGTCAGAGCTTGTTTCACTAGATGATGTTTCTGATGAGCTGTCAGAGCTTGTTTCACTAGATGATGTTTCTGATGAGCTGTCAGAGCTTGTTTCACTAGATGATGTTTCTGATGAGCTGTCAGAGCTTGTTTCACTAGATGATTGTGATGAGCTGTCAGAGCTTGTTTCACTAGATGATTGTGATGAGCTGTCAGAGCTTGTTTCACTAGATGATTGTGATGAGCTGTCAGAGCTTGTTTCACTAGATGATTGTGATGAGCTGTCAGAGCTTGTTTCACTAGATGATTGTGATGAGCTGTCAGAACTTGTTTCACTAGATGATGTTTCTGATGAGCTGTCAGAGCTTGTTTCACTAGATGATTGTGATGAGCTGTCAGAGCTTGTTTCACTAGATGATGTTTCTGATGAGCTGTCAGAGCTTGTTTCACTAGATGATGTTTCTGATGAGCTGTCAGAGCTTGTTTCACTAGATGATGTTTCTGATGAGCTGTCAGAGCTTGTTTCACTAGATGATGATTGTGATGAGCTGTCAGAGCTTGTTTCACTAGATGACGATTCTGATGAGATGTCAGAGATTCTTACATTACAATTGTATTGTACTGAGCTGCCAGATCTGGTTTCGTTAATTCCCTGTTTTTAGAATCATGGCATAATCAGAACAAATGCAGTGTTAAATACAGAATTAGGTAAACTTTAATATTAAATAAAATACAGACCTTATTGAATATTTCAGTTCTATCTATAATTCAGTCAGTTGAGTACAATAATATTTTAATTATGAGTTTCTGTGTTCACGTAGGACAGACTCAAAAAGCATCAAGCAGATAGATCAAAAACAATACTTAAGTATCACATTTTGGATGTATTACCAAATATATTTATTATGATGGTCAATGGTCCAGTCTACAGTTTAAGATCAAATCGAAATGGGGAAAGAAATAACTTCTTAATAATGAATGTCGCAGTTGTCTAGTTGATAGTAAGCTTGGTTAGTATCACGGATTACAGAAACTCAGGTTCGAAACCACTTATTATTTCTTTCCGCTTTAGTACGTCTTTATGTCTTGCAGCGTCAGGAGTAGAAGAATTCTATGGAGATGAACTTGTTGTGTGTCTCATATATTTATTTTTTGTGTGGATTATTTTATTTCTGTAATCAATATTTTGCATGGTCTGCCCCTGACAAAATCTTTTAAAGTTTTATCGAAGTAGTTTTTGCAGTAGGCAATGTTGGAAGGAACTCTTCATTTGTTTGTTCGTAATCGATCGGGTTTATGACCACCATCACCAACACCATTATCACCTCAATCAACATCAACGTCTTTATCATACTCCTCCTCATCATCGTCATAAATCTCATCACCATTATTATCATCATCATAAAAATATCGCCATCATCATCCTCATATTCATCATCATCATATTGACTATCATGTGAATGGAAAACTATCATATGTCTATTGATGTATCGTGTATCATGTGAAGGGAAAACTATTATAAGGCTATTGATGTATCTTGTATCATGTGAAGGGAAAACTATTATAAGGCTATTGATGTATCGTGTATCATGTGAAGGTAAAACTATTATAAGGCTATTGATGTATCGTGTATCATGTGAAGGGAAAACTATTATAAGGCTATTGATGTATCGTGTATCATGTGAAGGGAAAACTATTATAAGGCTATTGATGTATCTTGTATCATGTGAAGGGAAAACTATTATAAGGCTATTGATGTATCTTGTATCATGTGAAGGGAAAACTATTATAAGGCTATTGATGTATTTTATGAATAAACACAAGAAACACGACAGCATAAACTACAGACATTTGTGAATAAACACAAGAAACACGACAGCATAAACTACAGACAGTTGTGAATAAACACAAGAAACACTACAGCATAAACTACAGACATTTGTGAATAAACACAAGAAACACTACATCATAAACTACAGACATTTGTGAATAAACACAAGAAACACTACATCATAAACTACAGACATTTGTGAATAAACACAAGAAACACTACAGCATATACTACAGACATTTGTGAATAAACACAAGAAACACTACAGCATAAACTACAGACATTTGTGAATAAACACAAGAAACACTACAGCATAAACTACAGACATTTGTGAATAAACACAAGAAACACTACATCATAAACTACAGCATAAACTACAGACATTTGTGAATAAACACAAGAAACTCGGAGTAATTTTAGGAGACAGGTATTAAAGAAGAAGGAAACAGAATTAATGGTTGTCTCAAAGAGACATACACCACCAAGATGCAACATAATAATTAATGACAAAAAAATAGCAAATGTTGAAAAAGTGACATATCTTGGCACCCTGTTAACATCAGAAGGTAGATTCTCAGCTGAGATAAAGAGTTAAACAGAAAAAGCCAAATCAGTATTTTAAAAAAAAAAAAGAGAACTATTGTGCACAATAGAAGAATATCAATGCAGGTCTGAATTATTGTTGTTCGTCCATCACAAGTGATGATGACCATTTGTTACATCCACTTTTGAAAATTCAATTTTAGTTATGTCCTTGATTATGAGTTTGTAGATCGCTAATGAGCCTTATTCGAGCTGTAAATGTCCGTGGACAGTTTGGACATGGAATAACGACTGTAGACGGATCTTGGTCTATCCGTGACTTTCTAGCTGCTCTCCGCTGATGAGCTGCTGCATTTCTCTTCTTTTCACAAGATGATGCGCTCTCTTTTATTTTAGAACGCCATGTAGATCTATTTTGTGCAAGTTCTTCCCATTTATCGTGGTCTATTTCAAAGGCTTTCAGTGAGTTCTTAACGAGTCCTTGTAGCGCTTCCTTTGGCCACCTTGAGATCGTATATCATTCTCTAGCTCACCATAGAGAAGTATCTTTGGCAGACGATGGTCTGGCATACGCACCAAATGACCTGCACAACGAATCTGTGTCTGCATCAGGATCGTATCAATGCTTGGGATACCAGCTCTATCAAGGACAGTGGTATCTGGAATCTTGTCTTGCCATCTGATGTTCATAACATTTATGAGACAATTTGTATGAAATGATTGAGTTTTTTCACATGACGTCTATACAAAGTCCATGTTTCACTAGCGTATAGCAGCACTGGAAGTACCACTGCTCTGTAAACTTTCAGCTTAGTCTGTAGGTTAATGCCATTTCTACGCCAAACATTTGCGTACAATCTGCCGAAAGTACTGCTTGCTTTGGCGATCCTTGTATACACGTCATCATCAACGTTGACATGTTGTGATAATGTACTGCCTAGATATGTGAATCTATTCACAACTTTCAGTGCTACACCATTTACCTTTATGCAGGGCTCGAGATAGCTTTTGTCAAGTGCTGGTTGTAACATGACTTCTATTTTCTCTGTGTTAATGGTAAGCCCAAAGTTGGTACAGGCTTTGGAGTATCTGTCTATAATACATTGTAGATCAGCCTCAGAGTTGGCATTTAGGGCACAGTCATCAGCAAATAGAAAATCCCTGATTGTGTGTAATTTAATTTTGGTTTTTGCTCGAAGCCGCCGGTCTGAATTAGAGTGCTGGGATGTTATATCAAACCAATTCTTTTTTATGGATGTGAAGCATGGACTGTACACAAACAAATTCAAAACGAATTAGAGGCTACAGAAATGTGTTTTCTGAGAAGAATGATGAAAATACCATGGATAGCCAAGAAAATTAAGACAGAGGCTCTCATTGCTGCTGGCGTAAAAAAAAATCAATCATATCAACCATTAGGGGCAGACAGTCAATGTTTCTAGGGCATGTGTTGAGAAGAACATAGCGTGAACACTTAATAACCACTGGAAAGATTAAGGGGAGAGGAGATAGGGAACAACAAAGAGAAAAGTTACTAGATAGACTTGTATTGTGGCATGATAGAAGCTCACCAACCGAGCTTATTGACAACACAAGAGACAGAGAGTCGTGGAGATACCTGACCGCCTACGCCATTCGGCATGGCAATTGATTGATGTTTTGTGTGATAGTGTCCTTATTTTTAATGTTTGTTATTTTCTAATTGTATTTCCTTGATAAAGACCTAATGGTAGAAACTGCCTTGTATACTAGAATTTGTATTTTATATACTCATACTCGATAGTCTGATCGCTCATTGTCAAGTTGAACCACCTTCTGGTAGACATAAGTTCTATTGTTATACGGTTTTACAGCAGTCTCACTTTTCATTATTATGTATTATATAAATGGTAAACTAATAGATGTAAATATTTCTAGAAAATACCAGAAATCAATATTTTCAATTGATTAGTACGTTTTAAATAGAATATGCTACCATACACATTGGTAATACATAACAAACATTTACACATTCGACAAAATCACTTACAGATGAAGGCCCATTTGCGCGGACTGATATCAGCGAAGCAGCCACTGCAATAACCACCAACACAATGGGAATGTACATTTTCTTTCAGAGTTGTCAATTTACTTTCAATATAAACTTGCTGAATTATTAACACTTCATTCGATGAACTTCTTCTGCCAGTCATTTTGTGACACTCTTCTGACTGTATATATATATCATTAAACCGTGGGTCAACCACCAATCAGATATCAGAGTTTGGAAATAATTAATGCATGGTATAAGAAATTAACAGCTCAATTTTTTGAAATATTACTTATTCTGATACTATTCATAGATTGCCTTATAGATCATGTGTCACACATAATAAATGTAATCTGTAAAAACAAAAATGTTGGCAAAAGTCAGCAGAAATGTTATTGCATAGAATTTAGAAAAGATTTAAGACTTGTTAAATTGTATAAAATTGATATTCCTGCATTCACAACAAAGGTAATGTGTCACGTGGTTATGTATATATGGAAAAATATGTCCTTGAACGTGTAGATACAGCAAATATTCATACCAGTTTTAGAATTGAAATTTAATGCAATATAATCTTGTGTGCATCGACAACAATACATTAAATAAAGTAATTTTTGAAAGGGCATTAATGGTGGCGATAAAGTAATCTCTTTAGCTGTGAGTAGGCTGCTTTGATGCACGACGATCATGAAGTAATCCCTTTAGCTGTGAGCAGGTAACGCTTGACATTTCATAACATATTTATGTAAAAACACATATCCACATCGGGTGATTCACCGAGGTAACAGCTGAACTCGCATACGTTTTGTTATCTCAAAGATATAGTTATGATAAAAATATATATGGATTTATGTTTAGTAAACGAATTGAATGCTGTCCAGTTTGGCAGTATCTCCGGATCATCTCATCCTGCCCGGACCGTGTCATACACTTCTGATCCAACCAGTTCATAATTCTTCTGTCAGATCTGTTGACCCATCTCTGTAATTATACACATCTGAGACAACCAGTTCATCATTCTTCTGTCAGATCTGTTGACCCATCTCTGTAATTATACACATCTGAGACAACCAGTTCATCATTCTTCTGTCAGATCTGTTGACCAATCAGTAGCACTATGGCATAGGGCAAGGAAACGTATTGCGTCTCAGACCATGGAAGTCGCACAATGGAAACGGAAGAAAGATATCTTAGTCCAAACATTCAAAGAAATTGCGAAGGCAGCAAAGGCATCACAATGGGACGAGTTTTCCACGAGATCACAAGTGAAAGGTCACAAAAATTGTTCTCGCGTTTGCACAAATCTATGAATGTGACATGACGCGTGACTATTGCCTATTTCCAGAGCAACGATACGGTCTGGCGCGGCGTTGTTGGCACACTAAACCGCACAAATTGGTCAGAGAAATGTGGAGGCATATCAAGAATTCAGGAAAATGAATACAGGCACGTGTAAGAACTTGAGCATGGAAAAACATATGATAATCACAGTTGAAGAAATCAATAAGGCGCTGAAAAGTAGAACAACGAAAAAGCAAAAAAACACAGCACCAGAACCAGATGGTATTAGATACGATGACATTAGTCGGAGAACGGATGAGGAGATGGGAGAGTTAGCGGACATGTTCAATAATAGCCTTCTAAAGGGCACAGTGAAAGAAGACTGGTTGCACAGCTATTTAGTTCCACTACCCAAACCTGGGAAGGACCACACCAGGATACAAGGCTACAGAATAATAACAATGCAGAATACGATTGGCAAGGTGTTGGGGGAAAATGTGGTATCGTGTTATCTTGAAAGAAGTGTTTGTCAACATTGTTAGGAGGGTATCGCCCAGGAAAGTAGACATGGCAGAATGCAGCCATATTTGCGCATGATATTTTTGAGGGGTTCAAATCGCGCATGGAGACATGTGCGGCCGCAATAAATCTTGAGCATGCATACAATAGGGTGTATTTGATTATCTTGATGGACCAGCTGTTAAATCTTGTAGTAAATCCTTTTGTCGTACTGTGGGTTGGTGCCGCACTGATGCCCAGGATAGTAGTTCTTAAGAGTGGTAACTGGATATCGGCACCAACGGTTATAAGCCAAGAGACAGGAATTGTCTGTACTTTTTAATGTATACACAGTAGATTTCGCTGGCAATAAAATCACAGGTGTTGGCAGAATGATGCCATATGCCGATGATATCCTGGTGTATAGACAGGGCAGAAATTGAGAAGAGTGCGTCGTGGAACCACAGAAGGAGCTGGTCAAATTGACAAATTGGTGTCGAGAAACGGGAGCAGTGGTTAGTCCTTCTAAGGCATTCGTGTCGTGATTTTCCTTGAACAATCACATGGTAAAGACATCCATGTCACAAGGTTCATTTTCCAGGAAAGGTTTAGAAAGAACCAGCACAATGGTATATCTGGGTGTGTTTTTTGACAGAAGTGTGTGTTTCAGGGAACATGTTGACCACGTTATCATAAGGGCAGCCAAGGCTTAGCAGCGTAATGCATGCGTAATGGGACGTGCTGAAGATGTCATACAAAGCGTGTACAGAGTGTAGGGTGTGGTAGCAGGTGCGGAATTGATAAATCTACCAACAGATTTCGAAATTTGTTTGAGAGTATAGTAATATAACTTAGCAGGGAATGCACAGTATTGTATCCCACAGCTGTCGAGAAAGAAGTGGAGGCTTTTGTCAGTGACAATACAAACAGAGGGATGAGATTATATACTCTATTGGGTCTGTGATTAGACATGTTCGCAGTGCTTGGGCCTTCACAGCTCAGTGCACAGGTAAAACGAGCAGGAAGGATAGTGGTGCCTTTGCCGTCACTACGAGTAGTATGACCATGGAGACTATGGCGGTGACCATGGAATTTGAGTTGGTATGCCCACAGAAAGTAATGCAGGTCTGTATCTTGCGTGACTCTATGGGTGTGATTAGGAAGGTACAAGTTGGTCTCGTTCGCGAACAGTGGATTGATGCCTTGAGAAAGATGAGGCTGAAAGTGGTTACATATATTTTCGTACCGGGACATTTGGGTGTTGGATGCAAGGAAAGAGCAGATCGATTGGCGTCATGCGCGATTGTGGCTTCTTAATAGATATAATACACGACAGTGAAAATAATGAGGATACTGATTCTTTTTCAATGTCCAGGATTAAAGATCAGGATTTGAAATGTGATTCTGCTAGAATTGAACTTTGTGTAGGTGGGAGAAGAATGATGATCAACCAGCATAGGAAGGTACTGTCAGCAGAAGTATAATGGCGGATACACTCAAGGAGAGATTGGAGCAACTATGAACGTGTCCAGTTTGCAGTGATGATGACCCGACGAATAACTAATCTTCATCGGGACAAGAGATAACAGAAAAACAACACATTTAAAATAGAAACACGCATATGAAAAAGTATAGAAATAGCAAATATCTCCTCCATACAAGGAAGAAGAGGTAAGTAGTTTGAATAGTTATTTCAATGAGAGTTAAAGAAAACGGGATGAAAAAGTGTAGGAGAAATACGAGGAGATTAGTAGCTTACAGCTTGGCAGTTAAAAAGAAGATTGATCTATAGCAGTATTAAAAAACTAATTGTATACATGATGTCTGCGTCATCAGTATTGCTATAATTTCCATACGTGCCCAGGGAAGTTCATGTGCGATTAAAATTAAACCTGCCCGGTTAACATTCCCTCTTCAAAATAATGCAATAAAATTAAAGGATTTATATTGTTTCATTTATGATATGAATTGTGCGGATAAAATAGATGAATAATGTGCTGTCATACTCTGAATGTGATAAAATAGATGGGAGATGTGCTACCATACTCTGAATGTGATAAAATAGATGGGAGATGTGCTACCATACTCTGAATGTGATAAAATAGATGGGAGATGTGCTACCATACTCTGAATATGATAGGTAGAACAAGGTTTTTGACGTGGGTGATATCCCCCTGGAGAGTCTTGAGAGAACCGAGGGATGGCTGTGGGGGTCAAGAGTACAGCAGGAAGGGACGATTAATGGTCAGGTAGATGTCCATTGAGCTTTAGAAAAAACATTTAAAAAATAAAGAATTCTCCTCGAGGCCGCCTCAAGCGAGACCATCGACAGTAAATACCTATGTACAGAAAGTAAACAAGACTCTTTTCGTTACATTTGTAAATGATTTGCGTGATTTTCCATGATCACTATTTATATACTTGGAGACCAACGAAATTCACGAAAGTAACTCAATATCTGCCTTTTATTTTCATATCATGTTTATGTTCTGTACACAGGTCTTTACCGGAACCCGGCCATGCCACAAGATGGACCACGTTTCAATGTGAGAACATACACCGGGGATACTGAATGCTTAATAGAAGATTGCAATACTAGACCGTCACCACCACATTGGTTTACATAATCTATACGTCACCGCCACATTGGTTTGTAGAGTGTATACGTCACAGCCACATTGGTTTATAGAATATATACGCCACCGTCATATTGGTTTACTGAATATATACGTCCCTCTAACATTGGTTTGCAGAATAGGTACTTTACCGCCACATTGGTCTGCAGAATCTATACGATAGGTTGCGATGTCAGCAACGAATTTGAGAATCACCTAGAACACCGTGAAACTATTCGGAGACTCAAAACAACTCTGCAGTAAATTGGTCTCGACTGTTTGGAAGCTTAAAATCGATATTTGAAAGTGACAAACATACTAACAGTGACCATTCTGTGACGGAAAAACGGACATTGGGTCAGAGCTAGCAAACTGAGAGTGGAGAAAGAAAAGGCTCATAGAAAAATAAATGATGATGCTGATGGTATTCATAATGAGGATGATGATGGTGAGGTTGTTGAGATGATGGTGATGACTCTTCTAGTGATGATTCTGATGATGATACTAAAGCTGATGATTTCTGATGATGTTAATGATGCTGATGATGTTAATGATTTCTGATGATGTTAATGATTTCTGATGATGTTAATGATTTCTGATGTTGTTAATGATTTCTGATGATGTTAATGATTTCTGATGATTTTAATGATGCTGATGATGTTAATGATGCTAATGATGTTAATGATGCTGATGATGTTAATCATGATGTTAATGGTGATGATAAGAATCAGGATGATAATGTTGCTGACAGTAATGATGTTGACGGTAATGATGCTGATTGGTATTATATTCATGATATACTTTGCGTACTAGTCTGTCAACCTAGTTTCCTATGCCTGGTGGTAGAGTTTTACTTGATGTATATCTGTAATTTTTTTATTTTGCAATGAAGGAGTTGTCCGGAACTTTATCACATGCCAAATGTGACAGCAGTATTTATCACATGCCAAATGTGACAGCAGGATTTATCACATCCCAAATGTGACAGCAGGGCTTTGTGTGAAGCTGGACATTCATCTACTAATGTGATGGAAGGTATATTTTGATGTGACTATATACCAATGTGACTATATTTCTATTCTATCATATGGATGCGAATGTTGGAAAGCCACAAAAGTCACAGATAAGAGACTAGACACATTTGAAAACAAATGCCTACGTACCATTCTGAATGTTAAGTGGAGTGACTTTAAATCTAACACTACTATAAGAGAGGAAAGCAAACAAACCTATATATCTTCCTTCATTAGACAAACCCGTAGGACTTACATCGGCCATGTTCTCAGAATGAACAGCCTAAGAATTCCCCAGCAGTCACTATATTGGGTGCCACCTGGAGTAAGAAGAAGAGGGAGACCTAGAGAAACTCTACGAAGAACCATTAATAGAGAAGGCATGTCAATAAACCTAAACAACTCGCAACAATTGAAAGAACTGGCAACACAAAGACAGAAATGGAAAGCTATGGTTTCTGCCCAATGCGCCGCCTATGGCCTTGGAGGAACATAACATAACATAACATATCCCAATGACCAGGCATTCTCTAGCTAAACGGTTAATAATACCTTCTATCATGTCAAATACTAGTCTACTTCATACTTATTCATGGCAAAGAGTATAAATAAAATCAAACTGCACAACACTCTCAACCTCCTTAGTGGCTGCTTGTGATATATGTGAAACACTGCAATGCTGCTGTTCTCATGTTATCTCCATTAACATATAAACGGGAAAAATATTTTCAGTAATTTATAAATGTTTCGCTGTCAGTTCTAAAATCTGTGCCGAGACGTTCATCCAACGATCGACTTGGCGGTACATTCTGAAACGTTCATCCTATCGATCTCCCTGACGGTACATTCTGAAACGTTCATCCAACGATCGACTTGGCGGTACATTCTGAAACAATCATCCTAAAGATTATCTTTTCGGTACATTATGAGACGTTCATCCAACTATCATCTTTACGATACATTCTGAGAAAGTATTATTGATAAATTATGATATTACACTATATTACTGTCAGGTACTTGTTACAATTTTTCAATTTGTGATATTCGCTGAGCCTGCACATTCACAGTAACAATATGTGGTATGCTATACACTGAGCCTGCACATTCACAGTAACAATATGTGGTATGCTATACACTGAGCCTGCACATTCACAGTGACAATATGTGGTATGCTATACACTGAGCCTGCACATTCACAGTGACAATATGTGGTATGCAATACACTGAGCCTGCACATTCACAGTAACAATATGTGGTATGCTATACACTGAGCCTGCACATTCACAGTAACAATATGTGGTATGCTATACACTGAGCCTGCACATTCACAGTAACAATATGTGGTATGCTATACACTGAGCCTGCACATTCACAGTAACAATATGTGGTATGCTATACACTGAGCCTGCACATTCACAGTAACAATATGTGGTATGCTATACACTGAACCTGCACATTCACAGTGACAATATGTGGTATGCTATACAATGAGCCTGCACATTCACAGTGACAATATGTGGTATGCTATACACTGAGCCTGCACATTCACAGTGACAATATGTGGTATGCTATACACTGAGCCTGCACATTCACAGTAACAATATGTGGTATGCTATACAATGAGCCTGCACATTCACAGTAACAATATGTGGTATGCTATACAATGAGCCTGCACATTCACAGTAACAATATGTGGTATGCTATACACTGAGCCTGCACATTCACAGTGACAATATGTGGTATGCTATACACTGAGCCTGCACATTCACAGTGACAATATGTGGTATGCTATACACTGAGCCTGCACATTCACAGTGACAATATGTGGTATGCTATACACTGAGCCTGCACATTCACAGTAACAATATGTGGTATGCTATACAATAAGCCTGCACATTCACAGTGACAATATGTGGTATGCTATACACTGAGCCTGCACATTCACAGTGACAATATGTGGTATGCTATACACTGAGCCTGCACATTCACAGTAACAATATGTGGTATGCTATACAATGAGCCTGCACATTCACAGTAACAATATGTGGTATGCTATACAATGAGCCTGCACATTCACAGTAACAATATATGGTATGCTACACACTGAGCCTGCACATTCACAGTGACAATATGTGGTATGCATCTGTAAAAATCATAAATAAAGTGAATAAATAAGAGTGTTATTCTACATGTGTACGGATCTCCGCACGGTTATGTATTTAATCACTGCTGTTCACTGACTACAGTATTGACTAAACTACACCGCGTCTCAGCACTGTTACGTATCGCAGTACTTTTGTGTATCTCAATACTGTTGTGTATCTCAATACTGTTGTGTATTTCAATACTGTTGTGTATCTCAATACTGTTGTGTATCTCAATACTGTTGTGTATCTCAATACTGTTGTGTATCTCAATACTGTTGTGTATCTCAATACTGTTGTGTATCTCAATACTGTTGTGTATCTCAATAATGTTGTGTATCTCAATACTGTTGTGTATCTCAATACTGTTGTGTATCTCAATACTGTTGTGTATCCCAATACTGTTGTGTATCTCAATACTGTTGTGTATCTCAATACTGTTGTGTATCTCAATACTGTTGTGTATCCCAATACTGTTGTGTATCTCAATACTGTTGTGTATCTCAATACTGGTGTGTATCTCAATACTGTTGTGTATCCCAATACAGTTGTGTATCTCAATATAGTTGTGTATCTCAATACTGTTGTGTATCCCAATACTGGTGTGTATCTCAATACTGTTGTGTATCTCAATACTGTTGTGTATCCCAATACTGTTGTGTATCTCAATACTGTTGTGTATCTCAATACTGTTGTGTATCTCAATACTGTTGTGTATCCCAATACAGTTGTGTATCTCAATATAGTTGTGTATCTCAATACTGTTGTGTATCCCAATACTGTTGTGTATCCCAATACTGTTGTGTATCCCAATACTGTTGTGTATCTCAATACTGTTGTGTATCCCAATACTGTTGTGTATCTCAATACTGTTGTGTATCCCAATACTGTTGTGTATCCCAATACTGTTGTGTATCTCAATACTGTTGTGTATCCCAATACTGCTGTGTATCCTAATTGTGTGTATTTCAGGAGTACAATTATCTGACTAATATCATAACTAAAATTCACCTTATCTCTCCACATTGTTATACAAACTATTGTTATTCTGAAAATTTTTTTTTAACTTTACGATATTCATATCTAGCAGATGTTTGCTGAAGCTATCCTACTTGATGTTATTGCACTTAATACTGATTTAACACTAACTGTGAACATTGAGTGACTATAACTTCTCGACAGCTGTTCATTTCTCTTTGATCTCACCATCATTTATCCTTCCAATATTTTTTAAATGTAAAATCTACACTCCATTTCATAAATTAGCAATTATGAATGATTTATCTTATCGTCATGAAAGTATCGCACGCACATCACTGAATAGCTTCTATTTTTTTTTAAAAGCCTAGTGACAAACTATTTTGAATTGTTTAGTGACATTTTTCTCTCCGAGCAATGTGTTAGTTTCAACATCTACAATAAAACATGAGAATTATATCACTCCACAAAACGAGTACATCAGTAATACATTACCAGCATGCGGTGATCAAAAATATACGTTAATTTGTAATGTTAACATTTAGAGTTAATTCGTGAAACTTTAAACAAAATTGCTAAACTTGAGGACATTTCTTCTATCGGTATGGATTTTACATTTTTATATTTACAATAATTTGTGCATAACTATCTAATAATAATAATAATAATAATAATAATAATAATAATAATAATAATATTAGTAAAAAAAACCATAATCCGTCAGCGTCGTAGTGGTGACATAGTGGAGACATCAGAACCAAAAGCACTCCTGTCATGCTGGAGATATGTAACAGTGCTGGGATACATCCCTATTCTCAAACATTCAGAGAAGTGTATATGTGCGGATAGTTGTGCGGACGTTAAATAGTTCCATGGATGACGGAGAGATATTCACAAGTTAAAGAGTTCCATGGATACCGGAGAGATTTGCGCAAGTTATATAGTTCCATGGATGACGGAGAGATGTGCACAAGTTAAATAGTTCCATGGATGACGGAGAGATGTGCACAAGTTAAATAGTTCCATGGATAACGGAGAGATGTGCACAAGTTAAATAGTTCCATGCATGACGGAGAGATATTCACAAGTTAAATAGTTCCATGGATAACGGAGAGATGTGCACACGATAAATAGTTCCATGGATACCGGAGAGATGTGCACAAGTTATATAGTTCCATGGATGACGGAGAGATGTGCACAAGTTAAATAGTTCCATGGATAACGGAGAGATGTGCACAAGTTAAATAGTTCCATGGATGACGGAGAGATGTGCACAAGTTAAATAGTTCCATGGATGACGGAGAGATGTGCACAAGTTAAATAGTTCCATGGATGACGGAGAGATGTGCACAAGTTAAATAGTTCCATGGATGACGGAGAGATGTGCACAAGTTAAATAGTTCCATGGATGACGGAGAGATGTGCACAAGTTAAATAGTTCCATGGATGACGGAGAGATGTGCACAAGTTAAATAGTTCCATGGATGACGGAGAGATGTGCACAAGTTAAATA
This sequence comes from Meghimatium bilineatum, assembly GCA_034231615.1. Lineage (NCBI taxonomy): Eukaryota > Metazoa > Mollusca > Gastropoda > Stylommatophora > Philomycidae > Meghimatium > Meghimatium bilineatum. Next base: position 1,891,564 of record CM067304.1, read on the forward strand.
GTTCCATGGATGACGGAGAGATGTGCACAAGTTAAATAGTTCCATGGATGACGGAGAGATGTGCACAAGTTAAATAGTTCCATGGATAACGGAGAGATGTGCACAAGTTAAATAGTTCCATGGATAACGGAGAGATGTGCACACGATAAATAGTTCCATGGATAACGGAGAGATGTGCACAAGTTAAATAGTTCCATGGATAACGGAGAGATGTGCACACGATAAATAGTTCCATGGATACCGGAGAGATGTGCACAAGTTAAATAGTTCCATGGATAACGGAGAGATGTGCACACGATAAATAGTTCCATGGATACCGGAGAGATGTGCACAAGTTATATAGTTCCATGGATGACGGAGAGATGTGCACAAGTTAAATAGTTCCATGGATAACGGAGAGATGTGCACAAGTTAAATAGTTCCATGGATGACGGAGAGATGTGCACAAGTTAAATAGTTCCATGGATGACGGAGAGATGTGCACAAGTTAAATAGTTCCATGGATGACGGAGAGATGTGCACAAGTTAAATAGTTCCATGGATGACGGAGAGATGTGCACAAGTTAAATAGTTCCATGGATGACGGAGAGATGTGCACAAGTTATATAGTTCCATGGATGACGGAGAGATGTGCACAAGTTAAATAGTTCCATGGATGACGGAGAGATGTGCACAAGTTAAATAGTTCCATGGATGACGGAGAGATGTGCACAAGTTAAATAGTTCCATGGATGACGGAGAGATGTGCACAAGTTAAATAGTTCCATGGATAACGGAGAGATGTGCACAAGTTAAATAGTTCCATGCATGACGGAGAGATATTCACAAGTTAAATAGTTCCATGGATAACGGAGAGATGTGCACAAGTTAAATAGTTCCATGGATAACGGAGAGATGTGCACACGATAAATAGTTCCATGGATACCGGAGAGATGTGCACAAGTTATATAGTTCCATGGATGACGGAGAGATGTGCACAAGTTAAATAGTTCCATGGATAACGGAGAGATGTGCACAAGTTAAATAGTTCCATGGATGACGGAGAGATGTGCACAAGTTAAATAGTTCCATGGATGACGGAGAGATGTGCACAAGTTAAATAGTTCCATGGATAACGGAGAGATGTGCACAAGTTATATAGTTCCATGAATGACGGAGAGATGTGCACAAGTTAAATAGTTCCATGGATAACGGAGAGATGTGCACAAGTTAAATAGTTCCATGAATAACGCTGAGTTGCGTGCAAGTTAAATAGTTCCATGGATGACGGAGAGATGTGCGCAAGTTAAATGGTCCCATGGATTACGGAGAGATGTGCACAAGGTAAATAGTTCCATGGATGACGGAGAGATGCGGAAAGTGAAGATTGTATCTTTATCCTTTCGTGACAGATTCCAAGATCACGGAAGATTCTGGATGTACAACCACTGCAGATGTCAAGGTCATGGTGCATTCTATGTGTGGCATCACTGCAGATGTGTCAAACGATGTGATGGAAGAATGATAAGACAGTTGACACAGACGTATACACTACACTCCTGGCAGGATGTGACGAGATAGTTGACACAGACGTATACACTACACTCCTTGCAGGACGTGATGAGATAGTTGACACAGACGTATACACTACACTCCTTGCAGGACGTGATGAGATAGTTGACACAGACGTATACACTACACTCCTGGCAGGACGTGATAATACTGTGATACTGTCACATTCGATATTACCTTTATTCGGTGTCAAACATGCATTCATAAACTCACCTAACACAAGCTTGCCTCTAAGAATGTAAACCTTATGCGTGTGAGTATCACCTCTTGTATGCCATCACTGATAGAGATAAAATTCTCAAAAACTTGGCTGAACATTTTGAAAATGTATTAAACTACTGCTCCATCATCAACGAATAATCGAATGCGCACATCACGCAAATACCAATCAATTATTCATTATCTCAGTCCCCTTGCCTTGAGGAGGTGGAGAAAATAATCTCAGATTTGTCCGTAGGAAAAGCGCCAGGTCCAGACTCCATTCCAGTCGAAGTTTACGCCGTCAGTGGCCCTGTTATAATTGTTCAACTCACAGAACTCTTTCAGACAATGTGGAACCTGGAGGTGATACCACAAGCCTTTAAGAATGCTTTATTATACATCTATACAAGAGGAAATGAATCGCCTAGCTTGATACAACCACAGAGGCATATTCCTGCTCTCTATAGCAGGCAAGATCCTGGCTAAGGTCCTGTTAAACAGACTGCAAGCCCATCTTGAGACAGATCTTCTCCCAGAGAACTAATGTAGCTTCCGACATGGCAGAGATACTGTTGATATGATTTTCACTGCCAGACAACTACAGGAAAAGTGTCGTGAACAGAACATTGGTCTCTACACCACATCTGTCGACCCTAGGCATTCGGCACTGTAAATCCTGAAGGACTATGGAAGAACATGGCCAAATTTGATTGTCTCGGAAAATGAAACCAACATGGTATTCAATTTCAATGATGAAATGACAGCGTGTGTTGCACGATGAAGGCGCACACTCAAACCTACTTCCAATAACTAACGGTGTCAAACAGGGTTGAGTCCTGGCTCCGACACTCTGCAGCACGGTGTTCTCTGCCGTGTTAAATGATGTCTTCCGGAATAACAATGCAGGAATGTGCTTTCTCTATCGAGAGCTGAAGGAGGGCTATTCAATCTTAGTAGATTTAAGGCTAAGACTAAAACTAAAACGGACATTGTTTGCCGACGATTGTGCACTAAACGCTACCAGTCTGACAGTTATGCAGTACAGCATGGGCCTCTTTTCTTTGGCTTGTGATGCGTTCGGTCTCACCATCAGAACCTTGAAGACATTAGTAATGTATCAACCAGCGCAACGTGTCCCCTACCCAGAAACAGTAATCACAGTAAAGGGAAACAATCTTAATCCTGGCAATAACTGGGTATATCTCGGCAGCACTCTATCCCAAACTGCGACAATTGACGACGATGTTGCCCTATGTATTGTTCGCGACAGTGCGGCAGTCAGGAGCCTTCGTGTCATGTTTAACAACTAAGTTAGACGTGTCCTCGAAGTGATTCTACCAACACTGCTTTATGCTGCGTCATCCTGGACTGTCTATGCGAGACATGCTCGACAGCTGAACTCTTTCCACCTTTGGTGCCAAAGAAACCTCATGTGAGTTAAGTTTTCGCTTGTGTCTCACCGCCTGGTGACCTATATTATGTGCTTAGTTTCTTTATCCAATTGGATTCTTTATTTTTGTAACTGATTTCATGTTTTCCTTATCGCTTCATCCTCATTCTGTATTCCTTTTATCCTCTTCTTCTTCCATCATGTCGTCCTTACAACCAATTAACAACTTTATTCGATGCTACGCCATCGTCTCGTTCAGCTTCTTGCCAACTGACATTCGCCTTACGACTATGCCCTTACTACTTTCCTAAAAAAACTTAATATTTTTCTCACAGACGTGTCATCACTACATGCCATCGCCTTCATCTTATTCCTGAGGTCGTTATCTCCAACTTTCGCCTTCTGCAGGTAAGATATTTCCTCACGAGAAACCTTATGCTGCAACGAGTGGACACTAAATGTACATCTCGTCGTATGCATGTTGTCACCTTTAACTACTCCCGCCTTATATCTGAACTTGACACATCCACATTGGAACTTTTCAATCGTTTACAGTAGCTTACCACGGGCAACTCTCTTCTCTTCTCCCTTATCCGCATGATAATGTATAGTCTTAACCGACAACTAGATGCCTTCATGCACGCCCGGGACAACCATAAACTATATGTCTTCATGCACGCCCGGCACAACCATAAACTGTATGCCTTCATGCACGCCCGGCACAACCATAAACTGTATGTCTTCATGCACGCCCGGCACAACCATAAACTGTATGTCTTCATGCACGCCCGGCACAACCATAAACTGTATGTCTTCATGCACGCCCGGCACAACCATAAACTGTATGTCTTCATGCACGCCCGGCACAACCATAAACTGTATGTCTTCATGCACGCCCGGCACAACCATAAACTGCATGTCTTCATGCACGCCCGGCACAACCATAAACTGTATGCCTTCATGCACGCCCGGCACAACCATAAAATGTATGTCTCTATGCACGCCCGGCACAACCATAAACTATATGTCTTCATGCACGCCCGGCACAACCATAAACTTAACCTGCTCCGCCCTTCTCCACATGCTGACTCTGTACCTAAGTCTCACCCCACTTCTCTGGTTGTTCGCATCCCTCCTGACCTGGATATTTCTGACAGTGAGATCTCTATACTCAGCAAGGGGCTTCAGCTTTTATCCCTCCATTCGTTTATGATCGCAACACTCGTATGTGGGATGTTCATCAGTTCAATCGTCGACTGCGCCAACGGTTCCATTTCTCGTGTAGTGAACTCTATGGACTGTCCTCTGATTCGGAGGATCTATTCTCCCTGTATGTTTCCCGTAAGCATGATTGGACCCCTAAGGAGGGTGAATCCCGGACCCTAGACCGGTACATTGAGGACACCCAGCGTGACATTGAACGCCTCCGCTTCACCGGCCTTGTTCGTACCAACATCTTATCAGCCGAGTTCAGTTCTCTCACGAATCTTCGCAGCTGGGACGATATCAAGCCTGCAGACAAGGGTGACACGGTTTGCGTCTAGCGCAATGACCTATACCGCCAAGAGTGCCACGCACAGCTGTCTAACTCCGTGTTCTACAGAGCCAACACATGCAAGAAAAAGAAAGGCCCTATTGTTTGACATAATGACACAGTTTAATCTACCATCAAGGGGTTGATCGCTGACAACCAACTCCCTGCCTCTGCGACCACTCTTTGTATCAAGGTGAGCAGCAGTGGTAGACCGGCATTATATATGCTACCTAACATTCACAAGCCTTCTAACCCTGACAGACCTATTGTCTCCGCGTGTTCCTGCCCCACAGTAGTCGTCTCTGACTTCTTGGACAGTGTCTTTCAGCCGCAAGTGGAACAACTTCCTACATTTATTAAAAATTCTTGAGTCTAACGGGAATTGAACCAGTCCGTTCAACGGCACTAAATAGCCTAACATCATCATCATCACATCTTTTTCTCAACTGAGCAGCCCTCGTGTATTATGTTCGAATATATTATATTATATTCACATAGATTGAGTCATGACTCAATTATATTCACATAGATTGAATCATTACTCAATTATTGTATAGAATACAATATCATCATGTTGCTTCCATGTTTAGCTATAATTTATAAGAACGTTCAGTGCGAAATATTCACGTCTGTGTTCCTGTGTTTGTGTGTGTGTGTGTGTGTGGGGGGGGGGGGTATCTGCAGGTACACAATCAGATTGAAGTATGTGATTTTAGAATTACAAATATTCATCTTAACTGAGCCGACTTTATCGTGAATTTCATTGGCTGGGGATAAGTAGTATACAACGAGTGACTAATGACTAGCATTTTTAAGTCTTATCATGCAAAATTAATGATGCAGTACGCAGGTCATAATATATAAAGTTGGGTTGTAGCTGGTAGGTCGTATCTAAGTTATACCGTTATATGGGATGTTTGATGGTAAGCATGAACGGATATATTCTTACATATTACGTTATATGGGATGTTTGATGGTAAGTATGAACGGATATATTCTTACATATTACGTTATATGGGATGTTTGATTTTCATGTGATTGGATCATTACATACAAAATGTTGGAAAGAGGCCATCTTCTTCTTACAAGTTCGCTCTCAAATTCTTGCAGGTCAGTTGGATGTAGACCAGATAGAAGAATGCTTTATATCGTGGTTTACAATTTGACTGCGATGTTTTTGCATTTCGTGGATATTCCACCTATCGTGAATCGCCAATTCTACCTCAACCCTTCTTAGTCGCCTCTTAAAACATGAATAACTGTTAACATTATTGCTATTATCACTTGCCTTATGGGCCTCGGCAACACAGGCGTCATGGCCTGTAAAAAACGTAAATATTCGCTTTTGAGTAGGAAGCTTCTTCTCAAAGCATTGCATACCCTGAGAGGTGGAGTACTCTGGTTGAGAAAGAAAGAAAGTCGAAACGTCTGCAGTGCTCCTAACCTTTACTCCCTGTCCTGGATCATATAGCACACAGGAATGAAAAGATTGCGATATCTTGACCATGTTTCCAATGATTCAAAACAACGTGCTCTTGTCTATAGGCATGTCTATAAATAACTTCTAAACATTTTTTGTCTATTTTTGACACCGTGGCACACCTTGTCAAGTATTCAGGGACTAAACCCCCTTGCTTAATTATGTAACACAACAGTGTACGTCCACTAAGCTTGGACATAAACATATTTAACTGAAAATATACGAATAAACTAAAGCATATTTTCCTCATATTTAGAAAACAATCTCCAGATTCAAATAATATAATTTATTCTTATAAAAAAAAGTATTGTTGAAGTGAACGTTTGTGAAACCTTCACCTTTCCCTTGTCAATAACTGTCAAAGGTTTTTGGTTACGTAATTTACGGGCAGACCAATCTTAGTAAAATACATTCAAAATACACATAAACACACATTAGCTTGACAACAAAGCAAAAACAGAATGTAGTGAAGTACAACAGTACACAATGTTCGTAACTAGGAGAAGGTCAATTGTCTGAGTCGATTACACAATATAGAGGCACGTGCAAGAATAAGTACAAAACAAACTGTTAATTTACAACCTAAGTTTATTTTAATTTCAAATACAGAAAGTGAAAAATGACAGCTGGAAAAGAAACGAGAAAGTTGGTGAACGAGTGAAATACACAAATGTGTATTACGTACTTATCTTGAGAAAGAGACCGTCTTAATTGTTTTGCCATGTTGTGAGAGAGTCAGGTTTGGGGACATAGTTACAACAGGGATACTTTGGTCGAAACGTCAACCGTTTTCCACATTATTTTATTACATTTGTTATCATCTTCTTATTATCATTTTAATCATATGGTATATTGTCTATTGTCTGTAACTAGGTGAATGATGATTGATAGTATCCACACTTGCCGTTAAGTCTTGGGGTGGGAGCTTCAGCTGTCATTCCAAGTCCAGATGTGTCGCATTTGGTGAATTAAGACCATGTTAGCTCAAAATTATCTTGACGTTTTCTATCCACTGATTTCTTGGTCTACCTTTGGCTTTGAGTCCCGAAACTCTTTTGTTATATACTCTTACTGGTATTTGGTTTGGGTTCATTCTCATAAGGTGATCGAACAATTTTACTTTCTGTCTATTGATATGTTCAATACATGATATTATACCAGCTCTCCTGGGGGGGGGGGGCTACCGATCCCTACCAGGCGCATCCACAGATGGCGGATGGTGGAGGGCACTCCATATATGTCCATTGCTTGCTGCAATTAGGCAGCCGCGGACCACACCGGTGTTGCTGCCTACCAGGACGGGGCGGGATATCAGTCGGTGCTGATATCCCCACTGAAAACCCCCTGTGTCCAGTGACGGGCAGCTTCAAGCGTGTATGAGCCGCTATAAGCTCATGCTGCTGGCATGGAGTTATTAACTCCAAGTCAGGAGCGTGCTAGTCGAGGGTTGTTTTTTTTAAAATTGCAGCCTTGCTATCACCATCGGGAGATGGAAAGGCTAGGGGAGACAACCCAGTCTGACAAATCACAACCCAGCCTGCCGAAGACGGTATGTGTTAGCCAGCGATGGCGCAGATACTGGGATAAATTAGGGCACACACGCTTTTAAAGAAATATGGTCATTCGATAATCAACCCTGTCATCATGGCGTCACTCCTATCAGCGAATACCAACTATTTTTCTAATCTCATCATTTCTTATTTTATCTAATTTGATAACTTTTCTCAGACACTTCATTTTACATGTAACAACTTTTCTCTGCTGTTAACGACCATGTTTGAAAGTGGTAGCAGAGTGCTGTATAAAAATTGTAGATTTTATCTGTTTTTTTTTAAATTTTTATTCTGATCTTTGTGTGTAGAAGTAATGGTGAAAATTGGTAAGTCACTGTGTTTGCTTTCTGACACTGTTTCTATTTCTCTGTCTAGTCTTCCATTTAGGGAAATAAATTCTGCATAGATACTTAAATTCTTTGGCTTGTTTCACTTTTTGTCTATTGTTATATCCATTGGTGCTGTTTTATTGTTATATCCATTGGTGTTGTCTATTGTTATATCCATTGGTGTTGTCTATTGTTATATCCATTGGTGTTGTTTTATTGTTATATCCATTGGTGTTGTCTATTGTTATATCCAGTGGTGTTGTTTTATTGTTATATCCATTGGTGTTGTCTATTGTTATATCCATTGTTGTTGTCTATTGTTATATATCCATTGGTGCTGTCTACTGTTATATCCATTGGTGTTGTCTATTGTTATATATCCATTGGTGTTGTCTATTGTTATATCCATTGGTGTTGCCTATTGTTATATATCCATTGGTGTTGTCTATTATTATATCCATTGGTGGTGTCTATTGTTATATCCATTGGTGGTGTCTATTGTTATATCCATTGGTGTTTTTTTATTGTTATATCAATTGGTGTTGTCTATTGTTATATCCATTGGTGTTGTTTTATTGTTATATCAATTGGTGTTGTCTATTGTTATATCCATTGGTGTTGTCTATTGTTATATATCCATTGGTGTTGTCTATTTTTATATATCCATTGGTGTTGTCTATTTTTATATATCCATTGGTGTTTTGTATTGTTATATCAATTGGTGTTGTCTATTGTTATATCCATTGGTGTTGTCTATTGTTATATCCATTGGTGTTGTTTATTGTTATATACATTGGTGTTGTCTATTGTTATATATCCATTGGTGTTGTCTATTTTTATATATCCATTGGTGTTGTCTATTTTTATATATCCATTGGTGTTGTCTATTGTTATATCCATTGGTGTTGTCTATTATTATATCCATTGGTGGAGTCTATTGTTATATCCATTGGTGTTGTCTATTATTATATCCATTGGTGGAGTCTATTGTTATATCCATTGGTGTTGTCTATTATTATATCCATTGGTGGAGTCTATTGTTATATATATTGGTGGTGTCTATTGTTATATCCATTGGTGTTTTTTTATTGTTATATCAATTGGTGTTGTCTATTGTTATATCCATTGGTGTTGTTTTATTGTTATATCCATTGGTGTTGTCTATTGTTATATCCATTGGTGTTGTCTATTGTTATATCCATTGGTGTTGTTTATTGATATATCCATTGGTGTTGTCTATTGTTATATATCCATTGGCATTGTCTATTGTTATATCCATTGGTGGTGTCTATTGTTATATCCATTGGTGTTTTTTTATTGTTATATTCATTGGTGTTGTCTATTGTTATATCCAATGGTGTTGTTTTATTGTTATATCCATTGGTGTTGTTTATTGTTATATCCATTGGTGTTGTCTATTGTTATATCCATTGGTGTTGTTTATTGATATGTCCATTTGTGTTGTCTATTGTTATATACCCATTGGTATTGCAGAATTGTTAATTTTCATGTTGTACTTCTACATATTAATAGCAATGTATTAATGTGATTATTTATTAATGTGTATCAAATTTTCCTCATCTTCATATATTAGACTTTGATCGTCGGAAAATACTAGTTCGTTAATTTCATTATTCAGTTATTCATCAGGTTAATTTGTAATGTTTTACTCTTTGTTGATATAATTTTTTTTAATTTATTCTTTCCATGCACAGGCATATGTTGAAAAATAAGGTGAAAATACACATCCTTGTCTTACTCACCATCTTTTTTCAAATGATTTAGTCATACCAACTTTTCTTCTTTCTGAGCTCTGGTATTTTGATCTAACGCTTTAGAGGACAACTGTCCTCTGATGTTATATTATCTAAAAACTGTCCTCTGATGTTATATTATCTAACAACTGTCCTCTGATGTTATATTATCTAACAACTGTCCTCTGATGTTATATTATATAACAACTGTCCTCTGATGTTATATTATCTAACAGCTGTCCTCTGATGTTATATTATCTAACAGCTGTCCTCTGATGTTATATTATCTAACAACTGTCCTCTGATGGTATATTATCTAACAGCTGTCCTCTGATGTTATATTATCTAACAGCTGTCCTCTGATGTTATATTATCTAACAGCTGTCCTCTGATGTTATATTATCTAACAGCTGTCCTCTGATGTTATATTATCTAACAGCTGTCCTCTGATGTTATATTATCTAACAGCTGTCCTCTGATGTTATATTATCTAACAGCTGTCCTCTGATGTTATCTTATCTAACAGCTGTACTCTGATGTTATAATTATTAAGTTCGGTATTTGTGAAACATGTTGACTTATGCGCTGTTATTGTTATAGTTACAACAGGAAAGCTTGAAAGCAAAGGAGGCATAGAACAGACAATTTTAATTAGTTTAACATCGTGACCTGGCAAGAATGCAATAACGCTCCAGATACAAGTTGTTAGAGATAGATCTGTGATGGTTTAAGCCGGCAGTCAAGGCACGTGATGATGTTGATTGAAATTATTATAATATTTTAAAATTGTATTTACAAATTTAGCGTTTTTGTGTTTGTGTTTTATATCATGATTGTGGTGTGCTGTGTGTCAAGTGGCGTGGCATGATTGTGTTGTCTTCTGTGTGACATGATTGTGGTGTATACTGTGTGTCGTGCTTGTGTTGTGAATTATAGCATTATTTGTTGGTCTTGATGTTGCAGTTTGTATTGTTCATGTTTTAAACATATCTCATCTTGACTTGATTTATCATTTTCCATCATCATCATCAGGATTCAGCGTCTTGTCTTGCACTGCAGTCTTGTTATAATAAAATTCATATCTATTTAAGAATATGTTTGTGGTCACCGTGTCAGCTTTGCTATAATCATATGTTTCTGTGGATTAAAAAAAACATGTACTACTTATTTTGTTATTCAAGAACTTTCTTATCCCATTGTGCATGTATGAAAACATATCTGGGCTACAGTTTTAAATAGGAAATAATCTTCTGTTCTGGCTCTCACTTTATAGGTCACAGTTTAACACCCCTGTAATGGGTAGAAGTATGAAACCTTCTGTTCTGGCTCTGACTTTCGCTTTGTTATGTCCCAGCTTACCCATGTGAAGTGCAGGTACACTTAGGAACGGCAGCATATGTGACATATGTTCTGTCACCACTTATCTCACAAATATCAGGTTGACACAACAGACTTATGTACCTGTGTCACTAGCAATGTGACAGCCGAGCACTTGTTGAACACATTTCGAACGTTGGATGTAGAACGGTGAAATAGTGGTATGAGTATTACCTTTTAGTAGTAGTAGTTGTAGCAGTAGTTGTAGTGATATTATTACTAACAGCAGTATTAGTATAGTTTCTGTACATCTGTGCTATAGTAGTAGTTGTAGTAGTAGTTGCAGTAGTAGTTGTAGTCATAGTTGTAGTAGTAGTAGTAGTAGTAGTTGTAGTTATAGTTGTAGTTGTAGTAGTAGTTGTAGTAGTAGTAGTAGTAGTCATCATAGTAGTAGTTGTAGTAGTAGTTGTAACATTAATAGCATTAGTAGTTATAGGAGTATTGGTAGTATTAGTGGTGATATTATTTTTAAAAGCAGTGTTAATAATAGTATTAGTAGTAGTCTTAGAAGTAGCTTTAGCAGTAGTAATAATAGTAGTAGTGGTAGTATTAGTAATAGTATTAGTAGTAGTCTTAGAAGTAGTATTAATAGTAGTAGTGGTAGTATTACCAGTAGTATTATAGTTTCTGTACATCTGTGTTATAGTACGTAAAACTGAAATAATGATTGACATGATGGTGTGTGATACGAATGAAAGAGTGAATGAATAATATATTCTCACCTTCTTATGTGTCTATCTTCAAACTCTTGCAGGCTAGCAGGATGTTATACATAGACCCGAATACGCTGTCAATCATGATTTACCGTGTATCTGCGATATCTGCAACTTCTCAGTCCGACATATCCCAATTAGTTATGGCGTGAGAATCACTTTGATCCATCATGGATGGGACAACAAATTCCATCTCATAAGCTTTCATTCTTACTCACCTCATACAACATGCCTGGATGGTAACAATATCAATATTGGTTGTACCACTGTTGGACTCGGTAACAATATCAATATTGGTTGTACCTCTGTTGGTTTCGGTAACAATATCAATATTGGTTGTACCTCTGTTGGACTCGGGAACAATATCAATATTCGTTGCACCTCTGTTGGACTCGGGAACAATATCAATATTGGTTGTATCTCTGTTGGACTAGGGAACAATATCAATATTGGTTGTATCTCTGTTGGACTCGGGAACAATATCAATATTGGTTGTATCTCTGTTGGACTCGGTAACAATATCAATATTCGTTGCACCTCTGTTGGTTTCGGTAACAATATCAATATTGGTTGTACCTCTGTTGGACTCGGGAACAATATCAATATTGGTTGTATCTCTGTTGGACTCGGTAACAGTATCAATATTGGTTGTATCTCTGTTGGACTCGGAAACGATATCAATATTGGTTGTATCTCTGTTGGACTCGGTAACAGTATCAATATTGGTTGTATCTCTGTTGGAGTCGGTAACAATATCAATATTGGTTGTACCTCTGTTGGACTCGGAAACAATATCAATATTGGTTGTATCTCTGTTGGACTCGGAAACGATATCAATATTGGTTGTACCTCTGTTGGTTTCGGTAACAATATCAATATTGGTTGTATCTCTGTTGGAGTCGGTAACAATATCAATATTGGTTGTATCTCTGTTGGACTCGGTAATAGTATCAATATTGGTTGTATCTCTGTTGGACTCGGTAACAGTATCAATATTGGTTGTACCTCTGTTGGACTCGGTAACAGTATCAATATTGGTTGTATCTCTGTTGGACTCGGTAACAGTATCAATATTGGTTGTATCTCTGTTGGAGTCGGTAACAATATATATTGGTTGTACCTCTGTTGGACTCGGTAACAATATCAATATTCGTTGCACCTCTGTTGGTTTCGGTAACAATATAAAAATTGGTTGTACCTCTGTTGGACTCGGTAACAATATCAATATTGGTTGTATCTCTGCTGGACTCGGTAACAATATCAATATTGGTTGTATCTCTGTTGGACTCGGAAACGATATCAATATTGGTTGTACCTCTGTTGGTTTCGGTAACAATATCAATATTGGTTGTATCTCTTTTGGACTCGGAAACAATATCAATATTGGTTGTATCTCTGTTGGAGTCGGTAACAATATCAATATTCGTTGTATCTCTGTTGGAGTCGGTAACAATATCAATATTGGTTGTACCTCTGTTGGACTCGGAAACGATATCAATATTGGTTGTACCTCTGTTGGACTCGGAAACAATATCAATATTGGTTGTATCTCTGTTGGACTCGGAAACGATATCAATATTGGTTGTACCTCTGTTGGACTCGGAAACAATATCAATATTGGTTGTATCTCTGTTGGACTCGGGAACAATATCAATATTGGTTGTATCTCTGTTGGACTCGGTAACAGTATCAATATTGGATGTATCTCTGTTGGACTCGGAAACGATATCAATATTGGTTGTATCTCTGTTGGACTCGTTAACAGTATCAATATTGGTTGTATCTCTGTTGGAGTCGGTAACAATATCAATATTGGTTGTATCTCTGTTGGTTTCGGTAACAGTATCAATATTGGTTGTATCTCTGTTCGACTCGGAAACGATATCAATATTGGTTGTATCTCTGTTGGAGTCGGTAACAATATCAATATTGGTTGTATCTCTGTTCGACTCGGAAACGATATCAATATTGGTTGTATCTCTGTTGGACTCGGAAACGATATCAATATTGGTTGTACCTCTGTTGGTTTCGGTAACAATATCAATATTGGTTGTATCTCTGTTCGACTCGGAAACGATATCAATATTGGTTGTATCTCTGTTGGACTCGGTAACAGTATCAATATTGGTTGTATCTCTGTTGGAGTCGGTAACAATATCAATATTGGTTGTATCTCTGTAGGACTCGGTAACAGTATCAATATTGGTTGTATCTCTGTTGGACTCGGTAACAGTATCAATATTGGTTGTATCTCTGTTGGACTCGGTAACAGTATCAATATTGGTTGTATCTCTGTTGGACTCGGAAACGATATCAATATTGGTTGTATCTCTGTTGGACTCGGTAACAGTATCAATATTGGTTGTATCTCTGTTGGAGTCGGTAACAATATCAATATTGGTTGTATCTCTGTTGGACTCGGAAACGATATCAATATTGGTTGTACCTCTGTTGGTTTCGGTAACAATATCAATATTGGTTGTATCTCTGTTGGACTCGGTAACAGTATCAATATTGGTTGTATCACTGTTGGACTTGGTAACAGTATCAATATTGGTTGTATCTCTGTTGGAGTCGGTAACAATATCAATATTGGTTGTACCTCTGTTGGACTCGGTAACAATATCAATATTCGTTGCACCTCTGTTGGTTTCGGTAACAATATAAAAATTGGTTGTACCTCTATTGGACTCGGTAACAATATCAATATTGGTTGTATGTCTGCTGGACTCGGTAACAATATCAATATTGGTTGTATCTCTGTTGGACTCGGAAACGATATCAATATTGGTTGTACCTCTGTTGGTTTCGGTAACAATATCAATATTGGTTGTATCTCTGTTGGACTCGGAAACAATATCAATATTGGTTGTATCTCTGTTGGAGTCGGTAACAATATCAATATTGGTTGTATCTCTGGTGGACTCGGTAACAGTATCAATATTGGTTGTACCTCTGTTGGACTCGGAAACAATATCAATATTGGTTGTATCTCTGTTGGACTCGGAAACGATATCAATATTGGTTGTACCTCTATTGGACTCGGAAACAATATCAATATTGGTTGTATCTCTGTTGGAGTCGGTAACAATATCAATATTCGTTGCACCTCTGTTGGACTCGGTAACAATATCAATATTCGTTGCACCTCTGTTGGTTTTGGTAACAATATCAATATTGGTTGTATCTCTGTTGGACTCGGGAACAATATCAATATTGGTTGTATCTCTGTTGGACTCGGTAACAGTATCAATATTGGTTGTATCTCTGTTGGACTCGGAAACGATATCAATATTGGTTGTATCTCTGTTGGACTCGGTAACAGTATCAATATTGGTTGTATCTCTGTTGGAGTCGGTAACAATATCAATATTGGTTGTACCTCTGTTGGACTCGGAAACAATATCAATATTGGTTGTATCTCTGTTGGACTCGGAAACGATATCAATATTGGTTGTACCTCTGTTGGTTTCGGTAACAATATCAATATTGGTTGTATCTCTGTTGGACTCGGAAACAATATCAATATTGGTTGTATCTCTGTTGGACTCGGTAACAGTATCAATATTGGTTGTACCTCTGTTGGACTCGGAAACAATATCAATATTGGTTGTATCTCTGTTGGACTCGGAAACAATATCAATATTGGTTGTACCTCTGTTGGACTCGGAAACAATATCAATATTGGTTGTACCTCTGTTGGACTCGGAAACAATATCAATATTGGTTGTATCTCTGTTGGACTCGGTAACAGTATCAATATTGGTTGTATCTCTGTAGGACTCGGTAACAGTATCAATATTGGTTGTATCTCTGTTGGACTCGGTAACAGTATCAATATTGGTTGTATCTCTGTTGGACTCGGTAACAGTATCAATATTGGTTGTATCTCTGTTGGAGTCGGTAACAATATCAATATTGGTTGTACCTCTGTTGGACTCGGTAACAATATCAATATTCGTTGCACCTCTGTTGGTTTCGGTAACAATATAAAAATTGGTTGTACCTCTATTGGACTCGGTAACAATATCAATATTGGTTGTATCTCTGCTGGACTCGGTAACAATATCAATATTGTTTGTATCTCTGTTGGACTCGGAAACGATATCAATATTGGTTGTACCTATGTTGGTTTCGGTAACAGTATCAATATTGGTTGTATCTCTGTTGGACTCGGTAACAGTATCAATAATGGTTGTATCTCTGTTGGACTCGGTAACAGTATCAATATTGGTTGTATCTCTATTGGAGTCGGTAACAATATCAATATTGGTTGTACCTCTGTTGGACTCGGTAACAGTATCAATATTCGTTGCACCTCTGTTGGTTTCGGTAACAATATAAAAATTGGATGTTCCTCTATTGGACTCGGTAACAATATCAATATTGGTTGTATCTCTGCTGGACTCGGTAACAATATCAATATTGGTTGTATCTCTGTTGGACTCGGAAACGATACCAATATTGGTTGTACCTTTGTTGGTTTCGGTAACAATATCAATATTGGTTGTATCTCTGTTGGACTCGGAAACAATATCAATATTGGTTGTATCTCTGTTGGAGTCGGTAACAATATCAATATTGGTTGTATCTCTGTTGGACTCGGTAACAGTATCAATATTGGTTGTATCTCTGATGGACTCGGAAACGATATCAATATTGGTTGTACCTCTGTTGGTTTCGATAACAATATCAATATTGGTTGTATCTCTGTTGGACTCGGTAACAGTATCAATATTGGTTGTATCTCTGTTGGAGTCGGTAACAATATCAATATTGGTTGTACCTCTGTTGGACTCGGAAACGATATCAATATTGGTTGTACCTCTGTTGGACTCGGAAACAATATCAATATTGGTTGTATCTCTGTTGGACTCGGAAACGATATCAATATTGGTTGTACCTCTGTTGGACTCGGAAACAATATCAATATTGGTTGTATCTCTGTTGGAGTCGGTAACAATATCAATATTCGTTGCACCTCTGTTGGACTCGGTAACAATATCAATATTCGTTGCACCTCTGTTGGTTTCGGTAACAATATCAATATTGGTTGTATCTCTGTTGGACTCGGGAACAATATCAATATTGGTTGTATCTCTGTTGGACTCGGTAACAGTATCAATATTGGTTGTATCTCTGTTTGACTCGGAAACGATATCAATATTGGTTGTATCTCTGTTGGACTCGGTAACAGTATCAATATTGGTTGTATCTCTGTTGGAGTCGGTAACAATATCAATATTGGTTGTACCTCTGTTGGACTCGGAAACAATATCAATATTGGTTGTATCTCTGTTGGACTCGGAAACGATATCAATATTGGTTGTACCTCTGTTGGTTTCGGTAACATTATCAATATAGGTTGTATCTCTGTTGGACTCGGAAACAATATCAATATTGGTTGTATCTCTGTTGGACTCGGTAACAGTATCAATATTGGTTGTACCTCTGTTGAACTCGGAAACAATATCAATATTGGTTGTATCTCTGTTGGACTCGGAAACAATATCAATATTGGTTGTACCTCTGTTGGACTCGGAAACAATATCAATATTGGTTGTACCTCTGTTGGACTCGGAAACAATATCAATATTGGTTGTACCTCTGTTGGACTCGGAAACAACATCAATATTGGTTGTATCTCTGTTGGACTCGGAAACGATATCAATATTGGTTGTACCTCTGTTGGTTTCGGTAACAATATCAATATTGGTTGTATCTCTGTTCGACTCGGAAACGATATCAATATTGGTTGTATCTCTGTTGGACTCGGTAACAGTATCAATATTGGTTGTATCTCTGTAGGACTCGGTAACAGTATCAATATTGGTTGTATCTCTGTTGGACTCGGTAACAGTATCAATATTGGTTGTATCTCTGTTGGACTCGGTAACAGTATCAATATTGGTTGTATCTCTGTTGGAGTCGGTAACAATATCAATATTGGTTGTACCTCTGTTGGACTCGGTAACAATATCAATATTCGTTGCACCTCTGTTGGTTTCGGTAACAATATAAAAATTGGTTGTACCTCTATTGGACTCGGTAACAATATCAATATTGGTTGTATCTCTGCTGGACTCGGTAACAATATCAATATTGTTTGTATCTCTGTTGGAGTTGGAAACGATATCAATATTGGTTGTACCTCTGTTGGTTTCGGTAACAGTATCAATATTGGTTGTATCTCTTTTGGACTCGGTAACAGTATCAATATTGGTTGTATCTCTGTTGGACTCGGTAACAGTATCAATATTGGTTGTATCTCTGTTGGAGTCGGTAACAATATCAATATTGGTTGTACCTCTGTTGGACTCGGTAACAGTATCAATATTCGTTGCACCTCTGTTGGTTTCGGTAACAATATAAAAATTGGTTGTTTCTCTATTGGACTCGGTAACAATATCAATATTGGTTGTATCTCTGCTGGACTCGGTAACAATATCAATATTGGTTGTATCTCTGTTGGAGTCGGTAACAATATCAATATTGGTTGTATCTCTGTTGGATTCGGTAACAGTATCAATATTGGTTGTATCTCTGATGGACTCGGAAACGATATCAATATTGGTTGTACCTCTGTTGGTTTCGATAACAATATCAATATTGGTTGTATCTCTGTTGGACTCGGTAACAGTATCAATATTGGTTGTATCTCTGTTGGAGTCGGTAACAATATCAATATTGGTTGTACCTCTGTTGGACTCGGAAACGATATCAATATTGGTTGTACCTCTGTTGGACTCGGTAACAATATCAATATTCGTTGCACCTCTGTTGGTTTCGGTAACAATATAAAAATTGGTTGTACCTCTATTGGACTCGGTAACAATATCAATATTGGTTGTATCTCTGCTGGACTCGGTAACAATATCAATATTGTTTGTATCTCTGTTGGACTCGGAAACGATATCAATATTGGTTGTACCTCTGTTGGTTTCGGTAACAGTATCAATATTGGTTGTATCTCTGTTGGACTCGGTAACAGTATCAATATTGGTTGTATCTCTGTTGGACTCGGTAACAGTATCAATATTGGTTGTATCTCTGTTGGAGTCGGTAACAATATCAATATTGGTTGTACCTCTGTTGGACTCGGTAACAGTATCAATATTCGTTGCACCTCTGTTGGTTTCGGTAACAATATAAAAATTGGTTGTTCCTCTATTGGACTCGGTAACAATATCAATATTGGTTGTATCTCTGCTGGACTCGGTAACAATATCAATATTGGTTGTATCTCTGTTGGACTCGGAAACGATATCAATATTGGTTGTACCTCTGTTGGTTTCGGTAACAATATCAATATTGGTTGTATCTCTGTTGGACTCGGAAACAATATCAATATTGGTTGTATCTCTGTTGGAGTCGGTAACAATATCAATATTGGTTGTATCTCTGTTGGACTCGGAAACAATATCAATATTGGTTGTATCTCTGTTGGACTCGGAAACGATATCAATATTGGTTGTACCTCTGTTGGACTCGGAAACAATATCAATATTGGTTGTATCTCTGTTGGACTCGGTAACAGTATCAATATTCGTTGCACCTCTGTTGGACTCGGTAACAATATCAATATTCGTTGCACCTCTGTTGGTTTCGGTAACAATATCAATATTGGTTGTATCTCTGTTGGACTCGGGAACAATATCAATATTGGTTGTATCTCTGTTGGACTCGGTAACAGTATCAATATTGGTTGTATCTCTGTTTGACTCGGAAACGATATCAATATTGGTTGTATCTCTGTTGGACTCGGTAACAGTATCAATATTGGTTGTATCTCTGTTGGAGTCGGTAACAATATCAATATTGGTTGTACCTCTGTTGGACTCGGAAACAATATCAATATTGGTTGTATCTCTGTTGGACTCGGGAACAATATCAATATTGGTTGTATCTCTGTTGGACTCGGAAACAATATCAATATTGGTTGTATCTCTGTTGAACTCGGTAACAGTATCAATATTGGTTGTATCTCTGTTGGACTCGGAAACGATATCAATATTGGTTGTACCTCTGTTGGTTTCGGTAACAATATCAATATTGGTTGTATCTCTGTTCGACTCGGAAACGATATCAATATTGGTTGTATCTCTGTTGGACTCGGTAACAGTATCAATATTGGTTGTATCTCTGTAGGACTCGGTAACAGTATCAATATTGGTTGTATCTCTGATGGACTCGGTAACAGTATCAATATTGGTTGTATCTCTGTTGGACTCGGTAACAGTATCAATATTGGTTGTATCTCTGTTGGAGTCGGTAACAATATCAATATTGGTTGTACCTCTGTTGGACTCGGTAACAATATCAATATTCGTTGCACCTCTGTTGGTTTCGGTAACAATATCAATATTGGTTGTACCTCTGTTGGAGTCGGGAACAATATCAATATTGGTTGTATCTCTGTTGGACTCGGTAACAGTATCAATATTGGTTGTATCTCTGTTGGACTCGGAAACGATATCAATTTTGGTTGTACCTCTGTTGGTTTCGGTAACAATATCAATATTGGTTGTATCTCTGTTGGACTCGGTAACAGTATCAATATTGGTTGTATCTCTGTTGGACTCGGTAACAGTATCAATATTGGTTGTACCTCTGTTGGTTTCGGTAACAATATCAATATTGGTTGTACCTCTGTTGGACTCGGAAACAATATCAATATTGGTTGTACCTCTGTAGGACTCGGAAACAATATCAATATTGGTAGTATCTCTGTTGGACTCGGTAACAGTATCAATATTGGTTGTATCTCTGTTGGACTCGGTAACAGTATCAATATTGGTTGTATCTCTGTTGGAGTCGGTAACAATATCAATATTGTTTGTATCTCTGTTGGACTCGGAAACGATATCAATATTGGTTGTACCTCTGTTGGTTTCGGTAACAGTATCAATATTGGTTGTATCTCTGTTGGACTCGGTAACAGTATCAATATTGGTTGTATCTCTGTTGGACTCGGTAACAGTATCAATATTGGTTGTATCTCTGTTGGAGTCGGTAACAATATCAATATTGGTTGTACCTCTGTTGGACTCGGTAACAGTATCAATATTCGTTGCACCTCTGTTGGTTTCGGTAACAATATAAAAATTGGTTGTTCCTCTATTGGACTCGGTAACAATATCAATATTGGTTGTATCTCTGCTGGACTCGGTAACAATATCAATATTGGTTGTATCTCTGTTGGACTCGGAAACGATATCAATATTGGTTGTACCTCTGTTGGTTTCGGTAACAATATCAATATTGGTTGTATCTCTGTTGGACTCGGAAACAATATCAATATTGGTTGTATCTCTGTTGGAGTCGGTAACAATATCAATATTGGTTGTATCTCTGTTGGACTCGGTAACAGTATCAATATTGGTTGTATCTCTGATGGACTCGGAAACGATATCAATATTGGTTGTACCTCTGTTGGTTTCGATAACAATATCAATATTGGTTGTATCTCTGTTGGACTCGGTAACAGTATCAATATTGGTTGTATCTCTGTTGGAGTCGGTAACAATATCAATATTGGTTGTACCTCTGTTGGACTCGGAAACGATATCAATATTGGTTGTACCTCTGTTGGACTCGGAAACAATATCAATATTGGTTGTATCTCTGTTGGACTCGGAAACGATATCAATATTGGTTGTACCTCTGTTGGACTCGGAAACAATATCAATATTGGTTGTATCTCTGTTGGAGTCGGTAACAATATCAATATTCGTTGCACCTCTGTTGGACTCGGTAACAATATCAATATTCGTTGCACCTCTGTTGGTTTCGGTAACAATATCAATATTGGTTGTATCTCTGTTGGACTCGGGAACAATATCAATATTGGTTGTATCTCTGTTGGACTCGGAAACAATATCAATATTGGTTGTATCTCTGTTGAACTCGGTAACAGTATCAATATTGGTTGTATCTCTGTTGGACTCGGAAACGATATCAATATTGGTTGTACCTCTGTTGGTTTCGGTAACAATATCAATATTGGTTGTATCTCTGTTCGACTCGGAAACGATATCAATATTGGTTGTATCTCTGTTGGACTCGGTAACAGTATCAATATTGGTTGTATCTCTGTAGGACTCGGTAACAGTATCAATATTGGTTGTATCTCTGATGGACTCGGTAACAGTATCAATATTGGTTGTATCTCTGTTGGACTCGGTAACAGTATCAATATTGGTTGTATCTCTGTTGGAGTCGGTAACAATATCAATATTGGTTGTACCTCTGTTGGACTCGGTAACAATATCAATATTCGTTGCACCTCTGTTGGTTTCGGTAACAATATAAAAATTGGTTGTACCTCTATTGGACTCGGTAACAATATCAATATTGGTTGTATCTCTGCTGGACTCGGTAACAATATCAATATTGTTTGTATCTCTGTTGGACTCGGAAACGATATCAATATTGGTTGTACCTCTGTTGGTTTCGGTAACAATATCAATATTGATTGTATCTCTGTTGGACTCGGAAACAATATCAATATTGGTTGTACCTCTGTTGGAATCGGAAACGATATCAATATTGGTTGTACCTCTGTTGGACTCGGAAACGATATCAATATTGGTTGTACCTCTGTTGGACTCGGAA
Source organism: Meghimatium bilineatum (assembly GCA_034231615.1). Lineage (NCBI taxonomy): Eukaryota > Metazoa > Mollusca > Gastropoda > Stylommatophora > Philomycidae > Meghimatium > Meghimatium bilineatum. The sequence goes on from CM067304.1 coordinate 1,914,060, forward strand.
ACAATATCAATATTGGTTGTATCTCTGTTGGACTCGGAAACGATATCAATATTGGTTGTACCTCTGTTGGACTCGGAAACAATATCAATATTGGTTGTATCTCTGATGGAGTCGGTAACAATATCAATATTCGTTGCACCTCTGTTGGACTCGGTAACAATATCAATATTCGTTGCACCTCTGTTGGTTTCGGTAACAATATCAATATTGGTTGTATCTCTGTTGGACTCGGGAACAATATCAATATTGGTTGTATCTCTGTTGGACTCGGTAACAATATCAATATTCGTTGCACCTCTGTTGGTTTCGGTAACAATATCAATATTGGTTGTACCTCTGTTGGAGTCGGGAACAATATCAATATTGGTTGTATCTCTGTTGGACTCGGTAACAGTATCAATATTGGTTGTATCTCTGTTGGACTCGGAAACGATATCAATTTTGGTTGTACCTCTGTTGGTTTCGGTAACAATATCAATATTGGTTGTATCTCTGTTGGACTCGGTAACAGTATCAATATTGGTTGTATCTCTGTTGGACTCGGTAACAGTATCAATATTGGTTGTACCTCTGTTGGTTTCGGTAACAATATCAATATTGGTTGTACCTCTGTTGGACTCGGAAACAATATCAATATTGGTTGTACCTCTGTAGGACTCGGAAACAATATCAATATTGGTAGTATCTCTGTTGGACTCGGTAACAGTATCAATATTGGTTGTATCTCTGTTGGACTCGGTAACAGTATCAATATTGGTTGTATCTCTGTTGGAGTCGGTAACAATATCAATATTGTTTGTACCTCTGTTGGACTCGGTAACAATATCAATATTCGTTGCACCTCTGTTGGTTTCGGTAACAATTTCAAAATTGGTTGTACCTCTATTGGACTCGGTAACAATATCAATATTGGTTGTATCTCTGTTGGACTCGGAAACAATATCAATATTGGTTGTATCTCTGTTGGAGTCGGTAACAATATCAATATTGGTTGTATCTCTGTTGGACTCGGTAACAGTATCAATATTGGTTGTATCTCTGATGGACTCGGAAACGATATCAATATTGGTTGTACCTCTGTTTTTTTCGATAACAATATCAATATTGGTTGTATCCCTGTTGGACTCGGTAACAGTATCAATATTGGTTGTATCTCTGTTGGAGTCGGTAACAATATCAATATTGGTTGTACCTCTGTTGGACTCGGAAACGATATCAATATTGGTTGTACCTCTGTTGGACTCGGTAACAGTATCAATATTGGTTGTATCTCTGTTGGAGTCGGTAACAATATCAATATTGGTTGTACCTCTGTTGGACTCGGAAACGATATCAATATTGGTTGTACCTCTGTTGGACTCGGTAACAATATCAATATTCGTTGCACCTCTGTTGGTTTCGGTAACAATATAAAAATTGGTTGTACCTCTATTGGACTCGGTAACAATATCAATATTGGTTGTATCTCTGTTGGACTCGGTAACAATATCAATATTGTTTGTATCTCTGTTGGACTCGGAAACGATATCAATATTGGTTGTACCTCTGTTGGTTTCGGTAACAGTATCAATATTCGTTGTATCTCTGTTGGACTCGGTAACAGTATCAATATTGGTTGTATCTCTGTTGGACTCGGTAACAGTATCAATATTGGTTGTATCTCTGTTGGAGTCGGTAACAATATCAATATTGGTTGTACCTCTGTTGGACTCGGAAACGATATCAATATTGGTTGTACCTCTGTTGGACTCGGAAACAATATCAATATTGGTTGTATCTCTGTTGGACTCGGAAACGATATCAATATTGGTTGTACCTCTGTTGGACTCGGAAACAATATCAATATTGGTTGTATCTCTGTTGGACTCGGAAAAAATATCAATATTTGTTGTATCTCTGTTGAACTCGGTAACAGTATCAATATTGGTTGTATCTCTGATGGACTCGGAAACGATATCAATATTGGTTGTACCTCTGTTGGTTTCGGTAACAATATAAATATTGGTTGTATCTCTGTTCGACTCGGAAACGATATCAATATTGGTTGTATCTCTGTTGGACTCGGTAACAGTATCAATATTGGTTGTATCTCTGTAGGACTCGGTAACAGTATCAATATTGGTTGTATCTCTGATGGACTCGGTAACAGTATCAATATTGGTTGTATCTCTGTTGGACTCGGTAACAGTATCAATATTGGTTGTATCTCTGTTGGAGTCGGTAACAATATCAATATTGGTTGTACCTCTGTTGGACTCGGTAACAATATCAATATTCGTTGCACCTCTGTTGGTTTCGGTAACAATATAAAAATTGGTTGTACCTCTATTGGACTCGGTAACAATATCAATATTGGTTGTATCTCTGCTGGACTCGGTAACAATATCAATATTGTTTGTATCTCTGTTGGACTCGGAAACGATATCAATATTGGTTGTACCTCTGTTGGTTTCGGTAACAATATCAATATTGGTTGTATCTCTGTTGGACTCGGAAACAATATCAATATTGGTTGTACCTCTGTTGGAATCGGAAACGATATCAATATTGGTTGTACCTCTGTTGGACTCGGAAACGATATCAATATTGGTTGTACCTCTGTTGGACTCGGAAACAATATCAATATTGGTTGTATCTCTGTTGGACTCGGAAACGATATCAATATTGGTTGTACCTCTGTTGGACTCGGAAACAATATCAATATTGGTTGTATCTCTGATGGAGTCGGTAACAATATCAATATTCGTTGCACCTCTGTTGGACTCGGTAACAATATCAATATTCGTTGCACCTCTGTTGGTTTCGGTAACAATATCAATATTGGTTGTATCTCTGTTGGACTCGGGAACAATATCAATATTGGTTGTATCTCTGTTGGACTCGGTAACAATATCAATATTCGTTGCACCTCTGTTGGTTTCGGTAACAATATCAATATTGGTTGTACCTCTGTTGGAGTCGGGAACAATATCAATATTGGTTGTATCTCTGTTGGACTCGGTAACAGTATCAATATTGGTTGTATCTCTGTTGGACTCGGTAACAGTATCAATATTGGTTGTACCTCTGTTGGTTTCGGTAACAATATCAATATTGGTTGTACCTCTGTTGGACTCGGAAACAATATCAATATTGGTTGTACCTCTGTAGGACTCGGAAACAATATCAATATTGGTAGTATCTCTGTTGGACTCGGTAACAGTATCAATATTGGTTGTATCTCTGTTGGACTCGGTAACAGTATCAATATTGGTTGTATCTCTGTTGGAGTCGGTAACAATATCAATATTGTTTGTACCTCTGTTGGACTCGGTAACAATATCAATATTCGTTGCACCTCTGTTGGTTTCGGTAACAATATCAAAATTGGTTGTACCTCTATTGGACTCGGTAACAATATCAATATTGGTTGTATCTCTGTTGGACTCGGAAACAATATCAATATTGGTTGTATCTCTGTTGGAGTCGGTAACAATATCAATATTGGTTGTATCTCTGTTGGACTCGGTAACAGTATCAATATTGGTTGTATCTCTGATGGACTCGGAAACGATATCAATATTGGTTGTACCTCTGTTTTTTTCGATAACAATATCAATATTGGTTGTATCTCTGTTGGACTCGGTAACAGTATCAATATTGGTTGTATCTCTGTTGGAGTCGGTAACAATATCAATATTGGTTGTACCTCTGTTGGACTCGGAAACGATATCAATATTGGTTGTACCTCTGTTGGACTCGGTAACAATATCAATATTCGTTGCACCTCTGTTGGTTTCGGTAACAATATAAAAATTGGTTGTACCTCTATTGGACTCGGTAACAATATCAATATTGGTTGTATCTCTGTTGGACTCGGTAACAATATCAATATTGTTTGTATCTCTGTTGGACTCGGAAACGATATCAATATTGGTTGTACCTCTGTTGGTTTCGGTAACAGTATCAATATTGGTTGTATCTCTGTTGGACTCGGTAACAGTATCAATATTGGTTGTATCTCTGTTGGACTCGGTAACAGTATCAATATTGGTTGTATCTCTGTTGGAGTCGGTAACAATATCAATATTGGTTGTTCCTCTGTTGGACTCGGTAACAGTATCAATATTCGCTGCACCTCTGTTGGTTTCGGTAACAATATAAAAATTGGTTGTTCCTCTATTGGACTCGGTAACAATATCAATATTGGTTGTATCTCTGCTGGAATCGGTAACAATATCAATATTGGTTGTATCTCTGTTGGACTCGGAAACGATATCAATATTGGTTGTACCTCTGTTGGTTTCGGTAACAATATCAATATTGGTTGTATCTCTGTTGGACTCGGAAACAATATCAATATTGGTTGTATCTCTGTTGGAGTCGGTAACAATATCAATATTGGTTGTATCTCTGTTGGACTCGGTAACAGTATCAATATTGGTTGTATCTCTGATGGACTCGGAAACGATATCAATATTGGTTGTACTTCTGCTGGTTTCGATAACAATATCAATATTGGTTGTATCTCTGTTGGACTCGGTAACAGTATCAATATTGGTTGTATCTCTGTTGGAGTCGGTAACAATATCAATATTGGTTGTACCTCTGTTGGACTCGGAAACGATATCAATATTGGTTGTACCTCTGTTGGACTCGGAAACAATATCAATATTGGTTGTATCTCTGTTGGACTCGGAAACAATATCAATATTGGTTGTATCTCTGTTGGAGTCGGTAACAATATCAATATTCGTTGCACCTCTGTTGGACTCGGTAACAATATCAATATTCGTTGCACCTCTGTTGGTTTCGGTAACAATATCAATATTGGTTGTATCTCTGTTGGACTCGGGAACAATATCAATATTGGTTGTATCTCTGTTGGACTCGGAAACAATATCAATATTGGTTGTATCTCTGTTGAACTCGGTAACAGTATCAATATTGGTTGTATCTCTGTTGGACTCGGGAACAATATCAATATTGGTTGTATCTCTGTTGGACTCGGAAACAATATCAATATTGGTTGTACCTCTGTTGGACTCGGTAAAAGTATCAATATTGGTTGTATCTCTGATGGACTCGGTAACAGTATCAATATTGGTTGTATCTCTGTTGGACTCGGTAACAGTATCAATATTGGTTGTATCTCTGTTGGAGTCGGTAACAATATCAATATTGGTTGTACCTCTGTTGGACTCGGTAACAATATCAATATTCGTTGCACCTCTGTTGGTTTCGGTAACAATATAAAAATTGGTTGTACCTCTATTGGACTCGGTAACAATATCAATATTGGTTGTATCTCTGCTGGACTCGGTAACAATATCAATATTGTTTGTATCTCTGTTGGACTCGGAAACGATATCAATATTGGTTGTACCTCTGTTGGTTTCGGTAACAATATCAATATTGGTTGTATCTCTGTTGGACTCGGAAACAATATCAATATTGGTTGTACCTCTGTTGGAATCGGAAACGATATCAATATTGGTTGTACCTCTGTTGGACTCGGAAACGATATCAATATTGGTTGTACCTCTGTTGGACTCGGAAACAATATCAATATTGGTTGTATCTCTGTTGGACTCGGAAACGATATCAATATTGGTTGTACCTCTGTTGGACTCGGAAACAATATCAATATTGGTTGTATCTCTGATGGAGTCGGTAACAATATCAATATTCGTTGCACCTCTGTTGGACTCGGTAACAATATCAATATTCGTTGCACCTCTGTTGGTTTCGGTAACAATATCAATATTGGTTGTATCTCTGTTGGACTCGGGAACAATATCAATATTGGTTGTATCTCTGTTGGACTCGGTAACAATATCAATATTCGTTGCACCTCTGTTGGTTTCGGTAACAATATCAATATTGGTTGTACCTCTGTTGGAGTCGGGAACAATATCAATATTGGTTGTATCTCTGTTGGACTCGGTAACAGTATCAATATTGGTTGTATCTCTGTTGGACTCGGAAACGATATCTATATTGGTTGTATCTCTGTTGGACTCGGAAACGATATCTATATTGGTTGTACCTCTGTTGGTTTCGGTAACAATATCAATATTGGTTGTATCTCTGTTGGACTCGGTAACAGTATCAATATTGGTTGTATCTCTGTTGGACTCGGTAACAGTATCAATATTGGTTGTACCTCTGTAGGACTCGGAAACAATATCAATATTGGTTGTATCTCTGTTGGACTCGGTAACAGTATCAATATTGGTTGTATCTCTGTTGGACTCGGTAACAGTATCAATATTGGTTGTATCTCTGTTGGAGTCGGTAACAATATCAATATTGGTTGTATCTCTGTTGGACTCGGTTACAGTATCAATATTGGTTGTATCTCTGTTGGACTCGGTAACAGTATCAATATTGGTTGTACCTCTGTTGTACTCGGAAACAATATCAATATTGGTTGTACCTCTGTAGGACTCGGAAACAATATCAATATTGGTTGTATCTCTGTTGGACTCGGTAACAGTATCAATATTGGTTGTATCTCTGTTGGTTTCGGTAACAATATCAAAATTGGTTGTACCTCTATTGGACTCGGTAACAATATCAATATTGGTTGTATCTCTGCTGGACTCGGTAACAATATCAATATTGGTTGTATCTCTGTTGGACTCGGAAACGATATCAATATTGGTTGTACCTCTTTTGGTTTCGGTAACAATATCAATATTGGTTGTATCTCTGTTGGACTCGGAAACAATATCAATATTGGTTGTATCTCTGTTGGAGTCGGTAACAATATCAATATTGGTTGTATCTCTGTTGGAGTCGGTAACAATATCAATATTGGTTGTATCTCTGTTGGACTCGGTAACAGTATCAATATTGGTTGTATCTCTGTTGGAGTCGGTAACAATATCAATATTGGTTGTATCTCTGTTGGAGTCGGTAACAATATCAATATTGGTTGTACCTCTGTTGGACTCGGTAACAATATCAATATTCGTTGCACCTCTGTTGGTTTCGGTAACAATATAAAAATTGGTTGTACCTCTATTGGACTCGGTAACAATATCAATATTGGTTGTATCTCTGCTGGACTCGGTAACAATATCAATATTGTTTGTATCTCTGTTGGACTCGGAAACGATATCAATATTGGTTGTACCTCTGTTGGTTTCGGTAACAATATCAATATTGTTTGTATCTCTGTTGGACTCGGAAACAATATCAATATTGTTTGTATCTCTGCTGGACTCGGTAACAATATCAATATTGGTTGTACCTCTGTTGGAATCGGAAACGATATCAATATTGGTTGTACCTCTGTTGTACTCGGAAACAATATCAATATTGGTTGTATCTCTGTTGGACTCGGAAACGATATCAATATTGGTTGTACCTCTGTTGGACTCGGAAACAATATCAATATTGGTTGTATCTCTGATGGAGTCGGTAACAATATCAATATTCGTTGCACCTGTGTTGGACTCGGTAACAATATCAATATTCGTTGCACCTCTGTTGGTTTCGGTAACAATATCAATATTGGTTGTATCTCTGTTGGACTCGGGAACAATATCAATATTGGTTGTATCTCTGTTGGACTCGGTAACAATATCAATATTCGTTGCACCTCTGTTGGTTTCGGTAACAATATCAATATTGGTTGTACCTCTGTTGGAGTCGGGAACAATATCATTATTGGTTGTATCTCTGTTGGACTCGGTAACAGTATCAATATTGGTTGTATCTCTGTTGGACTCGGAAACGATATCTATATTGGTTGTATCTCTGTTGGACTCGGAAACGATATCAATTTTGGTTGTACCTCTGTTGGTTTCGGTAACAATATCAATATTGGTTGTATCTCTGTTGGACTCGGTAACAGTATCAATATTGGTTGTATCTCTGTTGGACTCGGTAACAGTATCAATATTGGTTGTACCTCTGTTGGTTTCGGTAACAATATCAATATTGGTTGTACCTCTGTTGGACTCGGAAACAATATCAATATTGGTTGTACCTCTGTAGGACTCGGAAACAATATCAATATTGGTTGTATCTGTGTTGGACTCGGTAACAGTATCAATATTGGTTGTATCTCTGTTGGACTCGGTAACAGTATCAATATTGGTTGTATCTCTGTTGGAGTCGGTAACAATATCAATATTGTTTGTACCTCTGTTGGACTCGGTAACGATATCAATATTCGTTGCACCTCTGTTGGTTTCGGTAACAATATCAAAATTGGTTGTACCTCTATTGGACTCGGTAACAATATCAATATTGGTTGTATCTCTGCTGGACTCGGTAACAATATCAATATTGGTTGTATCTCTGTTGGACTCGGAAACGATATCAATATTGGTTGTACCTCTGTTGGTTTCGGTAACAATATCAATATTGGTTGTATCTCTGTTGGACTCGGAAACAATATCAATATTGGTTGTATCTCTGTTGGAGTCGGTAACAATATCAATATTGGTTGTATCTCTGTTGGACTCGGTAACAGTATCAATATTGGTTGTATCTCTGTTGGAGTCGGTAACAATATCAATATTGGTTGTATCTCTGTTGGACTCGGAAACGATATCAATATTGGTTGTATCTCTGTTGGACTCGGTAACAGTATCAATATTGGTTGTATCTCTGTTGGACTCGGAAACAATATCAATATTGGTTGTATCTCTGCTGGACTCGGTAACAATATCAATATTGGTTGTATCTCTGCTGGACTCGGTAACAAAAAGGTGAATGTTTTATCTATTTGTATTGATAGACATCAAGCGGAAACTTTGAAACGTATCAAAAGAGCATAAAATTGACATGCAAGTAAACAGAGTTTAAACATCTCACTTACCATTAAGATCAATCAAATTTACGAAAGTCTGTTGACATTGGTCGTAGAGGATGGGATAATCCCGCTTAAGGTTGTCAATTTCCTCAAGTGTAAATGGTTGAGATATGCCATCCATGTTGAAAGAACAGTTGTTGTACGAAATACGTGTACCCTTGTGAATATTCAAACATTTTTTTGTTTTTAAAATGAAAACATACCATTTGTAATTTCCTTTTTTTAAATTTACTATTACAAAATCTATATACTTTCCATAAAATTACATCTTTGTCCACGTGTGACAGTCTAGTAAAAGAAAGAGAATGTATATCATCACGGCAGGTGGAAGAAAGCTGAGCTAGTTCAACCAGAGGAATGTATGCTATGTGTTGAAAATAGAAAAGAAAAAGATCCCGGCTTCAGAGACCACACATTGAGCGAACAGTTTCTGCTGGAAGAGTACTTGTAGGAGGAAACAAGATTTGATTCTCGGATGAGGAAATGCAACCTAAAACTAAACTCGTTGCAGGGAAGACCAGACCCTTAGACGTGGATAGAAGCTGGTCTAGCCTGTGAGCACCGAAAGGTGGACAAATAAAGCACAGTTCAGGTTTGGAGAATATAGTCACAACAAGCAAAATTGAATTGAAGGCAACAGAGACAGAGGGTGACAACGTGAGAAAATATTAGACAGTTTGACAACCTGACACGGCAGGGAAACAACAACGATCGTGATACATAATACTGTGAACAGAGAGCTGTGGAGAGCCATGACCGTCTATGCCAGCCGACATGGCACCTGATGATGATCATCACCTATCTATATCTATCTATTCGCTAAACCCTTTGTTGTTGTTTTTTCAACCGTAGGGGTAGAAAAGTATTCAGGATATGACCCTCTTCTGGGTGCTGAATATATTGTGGAGTTTGTCATCTCTTTTATTTCGGTGGTCTATCGTTTTCGTGGTCGGCCTCTAGGTCTGCCTTCACTGTATCTGTGTAGCATAGCTTGCTGTGGTATGCTGTCTGATGGTAGTCTGCTGATGTTTGCAAACCATTTGATCTGTTGGCTCTTAATATATTTCAAGATTGGGGCGGTGACGGTTCTTTGTTTAATATCCTCATTTCTCACTCTGTCTCTTAGCGATATTCCTAGGATTCTGCGCAAGCATGCCATTTCTGCTGTCACATGTTTACGTTTATCTTGTACTGTTGTTGTCCATGTTTGGCACGGGTAATACAACTTATGTATAATAATTTTTTTGAATAGCGTTATTTTGGTGTTTAAATCTATATTGTATTTCCTGAAGATTGGTGTCATTTATCATAGGGCTTGGTATCTTTACTACATCTATTTTGTATTTCTGTACTGCTCCTGCCGTCTGTTGTTATATTGATTCCTAGGTATGTGAATTCTGTTACCTGGTTAAGTCTGTTGTTTTCAATATCTGTATATATATATATATATATATATTGGTGTTTCTTTCTGTTCTTCCTATCTCCATTACATTGTCTTGTGTATATTTATCTTCATGTTAAACTTTGGCATGTTTGATGTAATCTGTCTATTTTTTGTAGTTGCTCTTCTGATGATTCTACTAGTACTTGGTCGTCTGAAAATAGCAATTCGTTTAAGCTATCCTTCAAATTGTTTTCTTCCGTTGTCTTTGCTTCTTTGCAGATGTGATCTATGTATGTTATAAACAGTACACATCCCTGTCTCACTCCAGATTGAAAGTAGAAATTATCGGATGTGCCTGTGCTCGTTCTTACTGTGCAATGACTATTGGCGTATATGCTCTGTCATAGGCTTGCCAGATGTTGGGGGAACTCCGTATTTCTGTATTTGTATCCATAGTTGTGCTCTATTCACTCTGTCAAAAGTTTTCTCATGATCCACGAAAGCCACATATAAGTCTTGGTTATGCTCTGGTGCCCTTTTTGAAATTTGTTTGTGTCTGTACAGCCTTTATTTTTCCAAAAGCCTAATTGTTTGTTGTTGAGCCGTGGTTCTATATATGCTCGTATCTTTCTCTCTAGTACTTGCTAAAGATTGTTCATATGTGGCCTAAGAGTGATATGACTTTGTGCAGTCCCTCTTACTGGCTTTTTTCTTCCAGATGGGAACAATCACTGCTGTATTCCATTCCTGTGGTGTCTTTTGTATCTTTCATACCACATTGAACAGCATGTGTAGCCACTTTATACCTGTCCCTGTTAGCATTTTTATTAGTTCTATAGGTATGCAGTCTATTCTTGGTGCTTTGTTATTTGGTGCATGCTTAACTGCGTCTTCAATTGCGGATTTCAGGATGTATGGTTCTAGATCTTCTTCTATTGTTTTTATTGTTGCAATTACTTCTTCTTCCTTTAGGTTTATCAGTGGATTGAAGTAGTTTTTTTCCATCTTTTCGTGATTTCTTTACGCCTAAGTAGTGTGTTGCAGTGATTATTTCTATTTGTTCGTGTTTTTTTACTTCTCATATTTTGTAATTTCTTGTAGAACATCTTTGGTGCGTTTTGTCTATCCTCCAGCATTTCTCCAGATTGTTGCCATGACTTAGGTTTTGCAGATTTGATACTTTTCTTGGTATTAAACTTTGCAGTCTTGTAATTTTGTAATCAGCTAAGTAATCTTCATGCGTATTGGTTGTTTCCCATTAATTGCATTCGTTTGTTCTTTCCTTGCTTTCCTTACCTCTTCTGTCCACCAAGCTGTTAGTTTTGTGTTCGTGTCTTTATTGTTTTCATATCCGGATATGTATCCTGCTGTTTATATGCTGGCAGTTTTGAAATATTTCAATTCTTCTTCTATGTGCTGGGTGTTTTCTGGAAACCTTGCGAATTATTTTTTAACTTCCTGGATATAATTTTCGCGAATGTTTACTTCTTCCAATTTCTGTAAATAGTTGGTTGTCATTGCTGCTTTCTACTTATATTTTGTTTGTTATTTTTCTCTCTGCGTGCTTTGAATGTTATTATTATTGCTTAATGGTCAGTATCTGCAGAAAATATTATGTACAATTGTGTATATTGTAACGGAAGTTATATTGTGTACAATTGAATAATAATGATGATATTTGTGATGATTATATTGTGATACCGATGATAGTGCTGATGATGATGTTTATGAAAGTGGTGATGATAGTGTTAATGATGATAGTGTTAACGATGATGATAGTGTTAATGATGATAGTGTTAATGATGATGAAAGTCATGAAGATGTTAATAGTGATGACGTTGGTGATGATAACAGCAATGAATTGTTACTTACATTTAGATTTTTGAGTGTTGAAATCAGAAAATAACTGAATTGTTGATCGCGAGAAATCAAACATGGAACAAACGGCTTGTGAATCATGACAGCTAGAATCTTAAATAAATAGAAAAAATATTGCAGAAAAAATAGTAATTCTATTTCAAATGTTACACTCAATTTACTCAAAAGGAAAAATGATTAACTGTATATCAGGTGCATTTTCCAGGGATCCGAAACAAATTAATTCACAGACATAGCTGGAATAAAATATCTCTAGTAAATAATGTTCAAAACAAAATGTATCCACACAAATTATCTACATATAAAATATATCTATACAAAATATCTCCAGACAAAAAATTTCAGGACATAATAGATCTACTAAATATCCATAGAGAAATTGTTTCCAGATAAATACACAATATCTACAAACATATTTCTTCAATAAAAACAAACATATACAGACATACTATTTCAATAACAAACATCTCCAGGTGAACTATTTCGAAAACAAACATCTCCAGGTGAACTATTTCAATAACAAACATTTTACCAGATAAACCTTTTCAATAAAAAAACAAACATTTTCTTGGCCTTGATCGGTCTATACATGACAGTCGGGAATCTGAGAAGCTTATTTCTTAGTACTTGGATGAAAAAACATAGTGAAACATGAGATAGGAAAATAATAGTGAAACATGAGATATGCTGTTTCCTTTTCCCAATTTCACATCTACCTTTTTTACATGTGCTTTACTCATCACTTTCTCTCTCATCTCCATCTCTTCCTTCCATTATCTCAATACCAGATTTATGTCTGTATGTAGTTGGTGTGCAGGCTTTCGTCCAAATGAAGACTTTCTATCCGAAACGCTGTCTGACTTTATGTCGTGTTTCCAGTTAGTACTATTATTATTGGTAACAATTATATCCATTCCTATTTACAGTTATCTTTTTTGCCTTGTATTGCCACAGCTCTCGCGATTCCAGTGTGTCGGGTTGTTTCCTAATACTGGTGATTTACTTCTGATATAAAAACTTACCGTATTTCTAAACCCCGTGTGTGTTCAACTATCATGTTCAAAGTTTACACGTTGATATTTACTAGTTATACCGTATACCTTTGTAGTTTTGTCATTGGTTGCGATAGCGTATGATTTCATATTTTTCTAGTACATGGACAAATGTGCGTTACTTATCCCTCACATGATGATGATGACCATTTGTTACATCCAGTTTTGTAATTCATTTAAAGCTATGTCCTTGACAATGTGTTCATAGTTGGCTAATAAAACATATTATGGACCACATGTTCTTTGACATTTCGGTCATGAAATGACCACTATAGATGGTTTTTAATCTACCTGTGAGTTTCTAACTACTTTTTGTTGTGATGCTGCATTTCTCCACTTTTCACGAGATGACGTAACTGTTTAATCTGTAGAGTGGCACGTAGTTCTATTTTGTGCTTCTTCTTTCAACGTATCTTGGTTTAGTTCATAGTCCTTCAGTGAGGTCTTTCACGAGTCATTGCAGCACCTCTGTTTCCCACTCTGAGAGTGTATGTCCTTCTAGAACTCATGTGGTTGCGTCTGTGGGTAGGAAATGTCAACTATACCTGATAGGTGCAAGCATATATTCACTAGTAAGCTATGGCTCTGTTTGATATTAACTACACCTGATTAGTGCAAACATACCTCGATTACTCTGCGTTTGAGTATTACTCAACTGACTAGCACACGTTTACAATACAACAAATTGAATAGAATACAATATATTGGTGTTTCATGCACGCATGTGGTTGCGTCTGTGAGTCTAACCAATGCCCACTAGACAAACCACCCATGCATCAGAAAACCTTAGTGGATGACATGCCGTTATATTGAGGTTATCTTCTTATAGAAGCTTCATGGCACGTCATCTATACAATTATGATTTTGTTTTGTTGTTGAAATGTTTTACATGTTTGCCAGAATATATATGTATGCACCCTCTGTGGTTGGGAGGGAGCCAGAGATGTACAGTGCAGCACTGAGGAGGAGGAGGAAACTGACATCACTGTTTTTCCTATGGCTGAGGCTCATCATAGAGGCACAGTGACTCAGGACGTGACAATCCTTTTGACTTGAACATTTGGTTGCATGCCTGGAGCAATAGAGAAGTTCGGCATAACCAATAGTCAACTGGTGGCGGGGAATGAGCACAGTGAACCCTATCGTGGCTACAGTGGCTAGGAGCAGTGCATAGGTTTAAACCTACCTTCCTGGAGGTGTGATAGTTATTCTCTGGCTCTGTCCCGGGGTGGGCCGAAAATCCACAGACTTCCCAGCAATATAATGCCATCTAATGGCATTAGGTCAAAGGGCATGAGCCCATGGACCGCTGGATCAGCAACCAACCAACCAACCAACCAACCAACCAGAACTCATAATAGAGACGTATCTTTCACATGGGATGAACTGGCATACCTACCATATGACCTGCCCAACGAATCTGAGTTTGAATCAGAATAGTAGCAATGCTAGAAATACTAAATTTGTCAAGGACAGTCGTACTTATACTTTGTAAACTTTCAGCTTAGTCTGTAGTTTAATGTTATTTCTACGTCAATCATGTGCGTACAATCTGCCGAAAGTGTTGCTTCCTTAAAGATCCTGGTCTACATTTCATCTCATGTAAACATGACCTGTACTGGAGATTTAGATTTCTGTGAGGAAGAGTTGTGTAAATTGTTGACCTCACTCTCTTGTCGGATCTCATTTGAAACCAGAGGCAATACTAGTCGAGGCGACTGGAACTGAAGTGGATCCACATAATAAGTTTAAATAACCTTTACGTGTTAGTATAAATGATGTGAGATCTCTTGTTTGAAATTTTCGTCGTGTTTTATGCCGTTCTAGAGCAAACTAAAGACACACAGAGAGACAAAATGGATACAACAAAACATATCAGATTCTAGGACAGGATGACACGTGTTTTTAAGAACAAAAAATGTAAACATAGACAATAAAGCTACATTATACAAGTCTAGTATTGTGCTATCAATGTCAAACATGGACAATGACCAAAAAAATAGTGCCATCATAAATGACATGTGTACGAAAGCAGGAGATAGAATTAGAAACGATAACACGAGACAGATAACCAAAACATAACCAGTATTGGAACACCCCAAGAGACAACAGATTAAGTAGTTTTCACACACTTTCAGACGACCAACAGACAACATGGTACATATGGATATGGCACATAGCTATCAAGACTATGGACAGACTATGAGTATGACTAAAGACAGTGGCTGACAATGTAAAAGACTGATCACAGAAATCAAAGACGACAAAGGAACTGGCTTGCAAACAGAACTCAGGAATCTCCTGGAGGGAACCTAACCCTTACGCCGTAAGGAAAATAAGGACAACAGCATATATAATATATATATATATATATATATATATATATATATATATATATATATATATATATATATATATATATATATATTTATATATATATATATATAGGTAGGTAGATAGATAGATATATAAATAGATAGATAGATAGATAGATAGATAGCTAGGCAGGTAGATAGATAGATAGATATATAGGTAGATAGATATAGATAGATAGATAGATAGATAGATAGATAGATAGATTGATAGATAGATAGATAGATAGATAGATATATAGATAGATAGATAGATAGATAGATAGGCAGGTAGATAGATAGATAGATATATAGGTAGATAGATAGATAGATAGATAGATAGATAGATAGATAGATAGATAGATAGATAGATAGATAGATAGATAGATAGATAGATAGATTAGATAGATAGATAGATAGATAGATAGATAGATAGCCTAAGTTCAGTCGGTGACATCTTTTTGTGCCACAGTGTCAACCGAACCAGAAATTTCTGTTTATCTTCCTCTGTCTCTTCTCCCCTTGATATTTCCGGTGGTTACTAAAATTTCAAATTTTATTTTTCTTATCACATGCCCTAAAAATCTGAATTGTGTTTTTCTAATGTTCTTGAAGCATTATTTTCGGAACATTACTCATGTAGTTTGCCATTGCTTTCAGGAGGAAATCCGTTTAACGAATAGCACACAAAGTCAACACATTCATTTCCTACGCCATTTTCTCCGGAAGTACTTCATATATTTCTTTAATCATGTCTTTAATCCGTTAATCTCTCTAACATAGTTTCCTGCTTCCAGTCTTATTCAATCATTCATTCAGTCTGTTAATTTCTTAAATAGTTCTTTATTCTTACAGTCATTAGGAAATATTTTTTCTAAAATAATGGCTTCAATCTGTCAACTTTTCTAACATTTCTTCAATCATGCTTTCAATCTGTTTGTATCAACCATTTCTTCAATCATTCCTCGATCTGTTATTCGCTGAATTATTAAGATCTGTCAATCATTCAAACATTTCTTCATTCTTGTTTTCAATATGTCAATCTTTCAAACATTTCTTTTATCTGTCAATCTTTAGAACACTTTTTCAATCTGTCACTTATTGAAACACATCGTCAATGTGTCAATCTTTAGAACAATCCTTCAATCTGTCACTTATTGAAACACATCGTCAATGTGTCAATCATTAGAAAACCTCTTCAATCATGTTTTAAATATGTTAATAAGTTAAACATTTTATATTTTGTCAATCTTTCAACATTTACTCCATTATGTCTTCAACACATCAGTCTTCCAAACATTTCCTCAATGTCTTAAATCTGCCAATCTCTCAAACATTTCTTTAATCCTGCAATGGTTCAAACATTCTTAAATCATGTCTTCAATCTGTTAATAACTGAAACATTACTTCAATCCTTCAATCTGTTAATCTTTCAATCATTTCGTCACTCGCGCCTTCAAACTGTTAAATGTTCAATCATGTCTTCAATCTGTTAATCTCTCAATCATTTATTCAGTCTATAAGTCTTTCACTTTAAACAAGACAATATCCAAAACAATAAATTCATTTGAAATGAAGTGCTACGGAAAGATCCTACGAATATCATGGACAAAGAAAAAGAGGAACAGTGAAAGTTTGAAATTGTTGAAACTAAATGAAGAATGGGTTCCACAGACCATCATAGAAAGAAGCTACAGTATTTCGGCACTTAAAGCGACATGATGGTATGGACAGGCTTAGTCTGGAGGGGAGATTGTCAGGAGAGAAAAGAAAAGGAAGACCTAGTTGTCAATGAATCAGCGTCATTGAAGAAAGTATGCACTTGTTTTTGGGCCTATGCAGACCTGATATCCAGGGACAGAAAGGCGTTTAGAGTATCCACGATTTAAATAGCTTTGTGGATATAATGTCACGTGCTACATGTTTTTCCAACATTTCTTTGATCATGTCTTTAATCCCTCAAACATTTCTCTAATCTTGTAACTCTCCCAAACACACATTTTTCTATTATCTATTAATCCCTCAAACATTTCTCTAATCTTGTAACTCTCACAAACACACATTTTACTATTATCTATTCAATCAGCTTAACATTTCTGCAATCACCAGTTCAATCATTCAAATAAAGTATAAATTATCTGTACAATCTCTCAAACATTCCTTCATACATCTGCATAATCTCCAAAACAGTTCCTTAATTATTTGCTTAATGATTCAATAAAGTATGCAATAATTCATACAATCTCAAATAATACTTTAATTGTACATTCTCTCAAGCATTTTTTCAATCCTCTGTACACTTTTTCAAACATTTATTCAAACATCAGTCGATCTATAAAATATTACTTCAATCGTTTGTCCAAACATTTAAGCATTGATTGACACATTCAGTTATCAGAACTTACTGATGTTTCATTATTGATGAAATCAATGATGATTGTCGAATCGGTGACATTTGTTTCACTCAAAGAATGATTCGTAAAGATCGCCACATAATTTTGTTCGCTGTAGAAGTGAATTTGCAAAAATTTAAAGTGAATTTCTAGATTTTCAACTATCTCAATAAACAGCATATTTTGACATGAGGACACAGGTTCTACAGTATTCAAGTATTTCAGAACTGACGTGTTTGTACTGTGAGCGGAAACAGATTCTACAGTATTCAAGTATTTCAGAACTGACGTGTTTGTACTGTGAGCGGACACAGGTTCTACAGTGTTCAAGTATTTCAGAGCTGACGTGTTTGTACTGTGAGCGGACACAGATTCTACAGTATTCAAGTATTTCAGAACTGACGTGTTTGTACTGTGAGCGGACACAGGTTCTACAGTGTTCAAGTATTTAAGAACTGACGTGTTTGTACTGTGGACAGATCTGTGATCAGTTTCCTTTCGAAGCTGGTGATACGTAAGTCGTTATATCGTGTTCATTGCGCACACATTTTTCTTGCGCCTATGGGAGTCGGATCTCTTTCTTCTCTACTTGTCCCACGCTTGATCCCACTTTCCTTCATTCTGTGTAATGCTGTATCATCCAGTGAATATTTCCATGGTATTGATCTACTCTCCAGATGTTGGAACGCGTGAAAATGAGCGAGCTGACACACTGGCTACAAGAGCGTATGTGGTGGGCATTTTGAATATAGGCACAGATGAGATCTTGACATTAATGCCGGATCGACTACTGGAGAACTAATCTGCGGATGTTGAAAGTAGATCAATACCATGGACTGTATGAGAATCTTCTTAATTTTTGGCCACGTTATGAGACAGTTTAACAACCTGGCACGGCAGTGAACAAACAACGATCCTGATACATAATACTGAAGATAGAGAGCGATGTAGAGCCATAATTGTCTATAACAGCCGAAATGGCACCTGATGGTGATGAATTATTGGATACATATATAATGTCACACACAACAATCGAAGTTTCGACCAAAAGGTCTTTACCAAGGCAACATCAAGGCAACAACAGAAAACGACAGGTAATAATAACACTAAATACATTCACATGACCTAGTTTACTGTTTTTGTCACGTCTGTATACAACCAGAGAGTTGGGGGGGGGGGTAACATAATACATTCAGCGTCTTGAGATCCGACTGGAGAAGAGGAAGGTGTCTGAGTAGGAGATGACAAATAGCAGCGCTGGTGGGGGTGGAAAGTAAGATTCAGTTTGACAATATCCATAGAGGAAGAACTCTGAGCGTTCACGAGGGTGTCCTGGTGGGAAAGGCTGCGCATTCGAAAATTTACAGACCTGGGGACTCTGTGGGGCTATATGTGGCAGCGGAAGAAATTCATCATCTCTTGAGCTTCCTTCAGAAAACACTTCTTACCACTACCCAGACGCTGGAGGAGAAGTTGAGGGTATAGAATTTGAGGGTATAGAACCCTGATAGGTAGGGGGATTAGAGGAGGTGTATAGGAGAAAGCAATGGTCATCCGCCCGTTTGTCATCTACCAATCTGCTGAGACAGGAGTGTTGGATAAATGTGACAAATTGTACAGACATTTGAAGAAATGTATTCGAGATTGTATAGACATTTCAAGAAATGTATTCGATATTGTACAGACATTTGAAGAAATGTATTCGAGATTGTACAGACATTTGAAGAAATGTACTCGTGATTGTACAGACATTTGAAGAAATGTATTCGTGATTGTACAGCCATTTGAAGAAACATTTGACAGGTCGTACATATAATGAAAGAAATAATAGACAGTTGTACAAGCATTGGAAGAAATAGTTGACTGTACATATCCCCAGCGAGGTCAGCACCGTAAATTGGTGATGAGGCTTCATTCATCAATCTAGGGCTGGAAACTAAGACTGGTCGGGCAGTCCCACTCGAGTGAGACCACATT
Organism: Meghimatium bilineatum; assembly: GCA_034231615.1. Taxonomy (NCBI): domain Eukaryota; kingdom Metazoa; phylum Mollusca; class Gastropoda; order Stylommatophora; family Philomycidae; genus Meghimatium; species Meghimatium bilineatum. The sequence goes on from CM067304.1 coordinate 1,933,904, forward strand.
TCTGCCCAAGTAAGCAATGTGCTGAAAACGGAGGAAACCAGCCAAAAGGTGCACCATTAAACCATATGCCAAGCACAAAACAGAATGGGAACATGGCTATATCTAATAATATTTATGGTGTCTGCCCTGTGGCGGATTTTCAGACAGGGACAATGTCAGGCCATATACTTTGAAAATGCCCAAACTAAAATTCTGGAAGTCCTTCTCAATTGTCCCGAGGAACCAGGAGGCAAGGGAATAGAGCTACTGGTCAAACATAAATACGACTAATACAAATAATGCACTGGAATGATGAGGGTGTCAACAGCAACATATATGGATACAGTAAAAAAATTGGAGCTTGTAAATATCTTGTGTGAAGAACAAGTTAATGTATGTTGTAAACAAGAAACACACCTCAACAGCGATATTGTCTTTATAATCAGAGACTACCAGTGCTTCCGATCACACCAAAACGGCAGACGAAAGTGTGGAATTCTGACACTTGTTAAATACAATATCAGTACATGTCAACTGGAAGTGTATATGGAGAGGGCAGAATAGCAGATGCTCCACCTAAAAACAGACAGAACAGAATTCCATCTCTGAACTACTACTCCCCAAATGACAGACCATAGGCACTAGACACAATTTAGGAAAAAGAGATACTTACGGTGTTTGGTGACTTCAACAGCCACTCTCAGAGTTGGGGCTATGATCACGTGGACAAGAGATGTGAGGAACGTGAGAGCTGGCAGGATGAAACTAATCTTATATTTATCAACAAGCCAGCAGACTGACCAACCTTCTACTCGAGAGCATAAAACACCACCTTTACACCAGACCTGGCTGACCTAACTAGGTGGAACTATAATAGTGCAGACTGGAAATGTACCAGCATTTAACCCGTGTTCAAGTTAAGGACATGAGCATCGACAAAGATATCAATAGAGCAGTGAGTGAAATGTGATAGATGCATATTACATGCTGCTAGTAAAACCATACCCAGTGAGGGGGGGGGAGCCAAAACTACAAACCCTATTGGAATTATGAACTGGAGAAGCTGGAACATGAGAGGGAGACTTCTAGACAGCAGGCAGAGAATAGACCTAGCCAAGAACATCACAACATATATCAGGAAACTAAGGCTAAATGTCAAAGAGCCAAGTTACAAGCCAGGCGGAGCTGATGGAAAGAAAAGAACAGTCTTTGATCCCTGAAAGAGACTCTAGGAAATTATTGAAACTGGTAAAACTAAAGGATGAAGGTACAAGGAGAAATACAAGGGTCAAATTTTACAAAAATCTAAACATTTTAACAGGTAAACATGCAGCTGATTACTTTGCAGATATTTTTACAGAAACAATAACGTCAAAGTTAGCCCATAAAAACTTCAGGAGGTTCAAGAGAACCAGCGAAACATTGGACAAGGCGAGCCTATGCCTGAAGCATGGAGGCAGCAATCACAGTGAAAGAACTGGAGCACGCAATTTCCAAATTGAAAATGAAAATGATCCTAGGAGCTGATGGAGTGGCCAATGAAATGATTAAAACCCTGGGAACTGCAGCAAGAACAAAGCTACTGCAGATCTTCAATACAAGCTGGACCACAGGTAATATTCCACAGGCATGGGGGAAGCAATAATGATACCATTCCTCAAATCAGGAAAGGTTGGCAATACAGTCTCCAATTACAGGTTCATCAGCCTCACAAGCTGTCTAAGCAAAACAGTCGAACTCATTATCAATCTTAGGATGCGGTGGTACCTTGAAAGTGAAAACCTTCTGGTATCGCAGCAAGCAGGTATCAGACAGTGCTACTATACTGAAGATCAGGTAACCTACCTCTCCCAAGAGATTATGGACGCCTTCCAAGATACGAAACTGACACTAGCAGCATGTATAGACCTCAGGAAAGCATTTGACAAGGTGTGGAAAGAAGGACTCTTAAAGAAATTGCGAAATTGCAGGGTTAACTCAAGAGTGTACAAATGGGTAAAATCATACCTGCATAATAGAAGAGCCAGGGTACAATTAGATCATCGCAAGAGCAAGAAAATCCTACTGCGTCATGGAGTTACCCATGGAGGAGTCATGTCACCCACACTTTTCTTGGATTACATTAAAGACCTAGTTGCCGAACTGCCACACGGGATCCAAGTGGCAATGTCTGCTGACGACCTGGTGATCCAGTGCACGAAGAACATGCGACAGTCGCCACTAAACAAATACACGGAGCTATTGATGCTTTAACCCTTTGGACAAATAGATGGTGACTCTGTGTTAACACAGATAAGTGCAGCACTACACTCTTTACCCTCTCACCAAAACAAAAAGCCGGTGTTATCAAGATAGACGAAGAGCTCTTGAAAGAAGACAAACAACCCACATACCTCGGAGTTACTTTTGATGAAAGCTGACATGGAAGCAGCACATAAAGAAAGCAACAACAAAATCCAGGAGGAAGTTAGCTATCCTGACAAAACTAAGTGGAACCACATGGGGAGCCAGTGGAAATATACTCCGTAAAGTGTACCAGCAAGGCATAAGACCACACCTGGAATATGGCTAAGTTGCGTGGTGTCCTGAATCAAACATAATATTACACAATCTAGATAAAGTGAAAAACTAGGCGATTAGGATAATGCGGGGAACAATGAAATAAACACCCATAGTAGATATGCGTTAACACAACCATCGATATAATATTTACACGTTAACACAACCAACACTATAATACTTACACGTTAACACAATCTACACTATAATACTTACACGTTAACACAATCTACACTATAATACTTACACGTTAACACAATCTACACTATAATACTTACACGTTAACACAACCAACACTATAATACTTACACGTTAACACAACCAACACTATAATACTTACACGTTAACACAATCTACACTATAATACTTACACGTTAACACAATCTACACTATAATAGTTACACGTTAACACAACCAACACTATAATACTTACACGATAACACAACCAACACTATAATACTTACACGTTAACACAATCTACACTATAATACTTACACGTTAACACAAGCTACACTATAATACTTACACGTTAACACAATCTACACTATAATACTTACACGTTAACACAAGCTACACTATAATACTTACACGCCAACGATCCCTCTTTCTGTAACAGTGGTATTATCATCCTCCGAGCTAGATCGGTACAAAATGTACTTATCACCAGAAATAATTTTAGGAATGTGGGAAGTTTTCCCTCCATGTCCGTGTCCTCTTCTACTGGCACAATCCCTTGAACTCTATATTCAGAGAAAACAGCGCACCATGTGAAGTTATATTTCTATTGTGAATATTAGAGAGGCACACACACACACGGAGACAGACAGATAGCTAGTCAGGCTAGCATGTTAGGTAGTTATGTAGGTAGACAGATATTTAGATAGATAGATAGATCGATTGTTTTTACTTTATCCTTAGAGTTACTTGTTAGATTATTACCAAAGTTCGACTGATACATTGTTTGACTATTTGTTTCTGTGTTCACCTTTTGGTCTAGTGTATTAACAAGGTTGAATGATCTATCTACGATTGTCCTATATATCCTATGTTATCTGCTGATGGTCCAAGATTCACCATGTTTGCTCGATTAACTTTATAGTCTGAGAAATACATTACAATAATTTAAAAACAAATACAGGACAAGTTTATGATTTACCTCGTCACTTTCAGAGCTTGTTTCACTAGATGATGTTTCTGATGAGCTGTCAGAGCTTGTTTCACTAGATGATGTTTCTGATGAGCTGTCAGAGCTTGTTTCACTAGATGATGTTTCTGATGAGCTGTCAGAGCTTGTTTCACTAGATGATGTTTCTGATGAGCTGTCAGAGCTTGTTTCACTAGATGATGAATCTGATGAGCTGTCAGAGCTTGTTTCACTAGATGATGTTTCTGATGAGCTGTCAGAGCTTGTTTCACTAGATGATGTTTCTGATGAGCTGTCAGAGCTTGTTTCACTAGATGATGTTTCTGATGAGCTGTCAGAGCTTGTTTCACTAGATGATTGTGATGAGCTGTCAGAGCTTGTTTCACTAGATGATTGTGATGAGCTGTCAGAGCTTGTTTCACTAGATGATTGTGATGAGCTGTCAGAGCTTGTTTCACTAGATGATTGTGATGAGCTGTCAGAGCTTGTTTCACTAGATGATTGTGATGAGCTGTCAGAACTTGTTTCACTAGATGATGTTTCTGATGAGCTGTCAGAGCTTGTTTCACTAGATGATTGTGATGAGCTGTCAGAGCTTGTTTCACTAGATGATGTTTCTGATGAGCTGTCAGAGCTTGTTTCACTAGATGATGTTTCTGATGAGCTGTCAGAGCTTGTTTCACTAGATGATGTTTCTGATGAGCTGTCAGAGCTTGTTTCACTAGATGATGATTGTGATGAGCTGTCAGAGCTTGTTTCACTAGATGACGATTCTGATGAGATGTCAGAGATTCTTACATTACAATTGTATTGTACTGAGCTGCCAGATCTGGTTTCGTTAATTCCCTGTTTTTAGAATCATGGCATAATCAGAACAAATGCAGTGTTAAATACAGAATTAGGTAAACTTTAATATTAAATAAAATACAGACCTTATTGAATATTTCAGTTCTATCTATAATTCAGTCAGTTGAGTACAATAATATTTTAATTATGAGTTTCTGTGTTCACGTAGGACAGACTCAAAAAGCATCAAGCAGATAGATCAAAAACAATACTTAAGTATCACATTTTGGATGTATTACCAAATATATTTATTATGATGGTCAATGGTCCAGTCTACAGTTTAAGATCAAATCGAAATGGGGAAAGAAATAACTTCTTAATAATGAATGTCGCAGTTGTCTAGTTGATAGTAAGCTTGGTTAGTATCACGGATTACAGAAACTCAGGTTCGAAACCACTTATTATTTCTTTCCGCTTTAGTACGTCTTTATGTCTTGCAGCGTCAGGAGTAGAAGAATTCTATGGAGATGAACTTGTTGTGTGTCTCATATATTTATTTTTTGTGTGGATTATTTTATTTCTGTAATCAATATTTTGCATGGTCTGCCCCTGACAAAATCTTTTAAAGTTTTATCGAAGTAGTTTTTGCAGTAGGCAATGTTGGAAGGAACTCTTCATTTGTTTGTTCGTAATCGATCGGGTTTATGACCACCATCACCAACACCATTATCACCTCAATCAACATCAACGTCTTTATCATACTCCTCCTCATCATCGTCATAAATCTCATCACCATTATTATCATCATCATAAAAATATCGCAATCATCATCCTCATATTCATCATCATCATATTGACTATCATGTGAATGGAAAACTATCATATGTCTATTGATGTATCGTGTATCATGTGAAGGGAAAACTATTATAAGGCTATTGATGTATCTTGTATCATGTGAAGGGAAAACTATTATAAGGCTATTGATGTATCGTGTATCATGTGAAGGTAAAACTATTATAAGGCTATTGATGTATCGTGTATCATGTGAAGGGAAAACTATTATAAGGCTATTGATGTATCGTGTATCATGTGAAGGGAAAACTATTATAAGGCTATTGATGTATCTTGTATCATGTGAAGGGAAAACTATTATAAGGCTATTGATGTATCTTGTATCATGTGAAGGGAAAACTATTATAAGGCTATTGATGTATTTTATGAATAAACACAAGAAACACGACAGCATAAACTACAGACATTTGTGAATAAACACAAGAAACACGACAGCATAAACTACAGACATTTGTGAATAAACACAAGAAACACTACAGCATAAACTACAGACATTTGTGAATAAACACAAGAAACACTACATCATAAACTACAGACATTTGTGAATAAACACAAGAAACACTACATCATAAACTACAGACATTTGTGAATAAACACAAGAAACACTACATCATAAACTACAGCATAAACTACAGACATTTGTGAATAAACACAAGAAACTCGGAGTAATTTTAGGAGACAGGTATTAAAGAAGAAGGAAACAGAATTAATGGTTGTCTCAAAGAGACATACACCACCAAGATGCAACATAATAATTAATGACAAAAAAATAGCAAATGTTGAAAAAGTGACATATCTTGGCACCCTGTTAACATCAGAAGGTAGATTCTCAGCTGAGATAAAGAGTTAAACAGAAAAAGCCAAATCAGTATTTTAAAAAAAAAAAGAGAACTATTGTGCACAATAGAAGAATATCAATGCAGGTCTGAATTATTGTTGTTCGTCCATCACAAGTGATGATGACCATTTGTTACATCCACTTTTGAAAATTCAATTTTAGTTATGTCCTTGATTATGAGTTTGTAGATCGCTAATGAGCCTTATTCGAGCTGTAAATGTCCGTGGACAGTTTGGACATGGAATAACGACTGTAGACGGATCTTGGTCTATCCGTGACTTTCTAGCTGCTCTCCGCTGATGAGCTGCTGCATTTCTCTTCTTTTCACAAGATGATGCGCTCTCTTTTATTTTAGAACGCCATGTAGATCTATTTTGTGCAAGTTCTTCCCATTTATCGTGGTCTATTTCAAAGGCTTTCAGTGAGTTCTTAACGAGTCCTTGTAGCGCTTCCTTTGGCCACCTTGAGATCGTATATCATTCTCTAGCTCACCATAGAGAAGTATCTTTGGCAGACGATGGTCTGGCATACGCACCAAATGACCTGCACAACGAATCTGTGTCTGCATCAGGATCGTATCAATGCTTGGGATACCAGCTCTATCAAGGACAGTGGTATCTGGAATCTTGTCTTGCCATCTGATGTTCATAACATTTCTGAGACAATTTGTATGAAATGATTGAGTTTTTTCACATGACGTCTATACAAAGTCCATGTTTCACTAGCGTATAGCAGCACTGGAAGTACCACTGCTCTGTAAACTTTCAGCTTAGTCTGTAGGTTAATGCCATTTCTACGCCAAACATTTGCGTACAATCTGCCGAAAGTACTGCTTGCTTTGGCGATCCTTGTATACACGTCATCATCAACGTTGACATGTTGTGATAATGTACTGCCTAGATATGTGAATCTATTCACAACTTTCAGTGCTACACCATTTACCTTTATGCAGGGCTCGAGATAGCTTTTGTCAAGTGCTGGTTGTAACATGACTTCTATTTTCTCTGTGTTAATGGTAAGCCCAAAGTTGGTACAGGCTTTGGAGTATCTGTCTATAATACATTGTAGATCAGCCTCAGAGTTGGCATTTAGGGCACAGTCATCAGCAAATAGAAAATCCCTGATTGTGTGTAATTTAATTTTGGTTTTTGCTCGAAGCCGCCGGTCTGAATTAGAGTGCTGGGATGTTATATCAAACCAATTCTTTTTTATGGATGTGAAGCATGGACTGTACACAAACAAATTCAAAACGAATTAGAGGCTACAGAAATGTGTTTTCTGAGAAGAATGATGAAAATACCATGGATAGCCAAGAAAATTAAGACAGAGGCTCTCATTGCTGCTGGCGTAAAAAAAAATCAATCATATCAACCATTAGGGGCAGACAGTCAATGTTTCTAGGGCATGTGTTGAGAAGAACATAGCGTGAACACTTAATAACCACTGGAAAGAATAAGGGGAGAGGAGATAGGGAACAACAAAGAGAAAAGTTACTAGATAGACTTGTATTGTGGCATGATAGAAGCTCACCAACCGAGCTTATTGACAACACAAGAGACAGAGAGTCGTGGAGATACCTGACCGCCTACGCCATTCGGCATGGCAATTGATTGATGTTTTGTGTGATAGTGTCCTTATTTTTAATGTTTGTTATTTTCTAATTGTATTTCCTTGATAAAGACCTAATGGTAGAAACTGCCTTGTATACTAGAATTTGTATTTTATATACTCATACTCGATAGTCTGATCGCTCATTGTCAAGTTGAACCACCTTCTGGTAGACATAAGTTCTATTGTTATACGGTTTTACAGCAGTCTCACTTTTCATTATTATGTATTATATAAATGGTAAACTAATAGATGTAAATATTTCTAGAAAATACCAGAAATCAATATTCTCAATTGATTAGTACGTTTTAAATAGAATATGCTACCATACACATTGGTAATACATAACAAACATTTACACATTCGACAAAATCACTTACAGATGAAGGCCCATTTGCGCGGACTGATATCAGCGAAGCAGCCACTGCAATAACCACCAACACAATGGGAATGTACATTTTCTTTCAGAGTTGTCAATTTACTTTCAATATAAACTTGCTGAATTATTAACACTTCATTCGATGAACTTCTTCTGCCAGTCATTTTGTGACACTCTTCTGACTGTATATATATATCATTAAACCGTGGGTCAACCACCAATCAGATATCAGAGTTTGGAAATAATTAATGCATGGTATAAGAAATTAACAGCTCAATTTTTTGAAATATTACTTATTCTGATACTATTCATAGATTGCCTTATAGATCATGTGTCACACATAATAAATGTAATCTGTAAAAACAAAAATGTTGGCAAAAGTCAGCAGAAATGTTATTGCATAGAATTTAGAAAAGATTTAAGACTTGTTAAATTGTATAAAATTGATATTCCTGCATTCACAACAAAGGTAATGTGTCACGTGGTTATGTATATATGGAAAAATATGTCCTTGAACGTGTAGATACAGCAAATATTCATACCAGTTTTAGAATTGAAATTTAATGCAATATAATCTTGTGTGCATCGACAACAATACATTAAATAAAGTAATTTTTGAAAGGGCATTAATGGTGGCGATAAAGTAATCTCTTTAGCTGTGAGTAGGCTGCTTTGATGCACGACGATCATGAAGTAATCCCTTTAGCTGTGAGCAGGTAACGCTTGACATTTCATAACATATTTATGTAAAAACACATATCCACATCGGGTGATTCACCGAGGTAACAGCTGAACTCGCATACGTTTTGTTATCTCAAAGATATAGTTATGATAAAAATATATATGGATTTATGTTTAGTAAACGAATTGAATGCTGTCCAGTTTGGCAGTATCTCCGGATCATCTCATCCTGCCCGGACCGTGTCATACACTTCTGATCCAACCAGTTCATAATTCTTCTGTCAGATCTGTTGACCCATCTCTGTAATTATACACATCTGAGACAACCAGTTCATCATTCTTCTGTCAGATCTGTTGACCCATCTCTGTAATTATACACATCTGAGACAACCAGTTCATCATTCTTCTGTCAGATCTGTTGACCAATCAGTAGCACTATGGCATAGGGCAAGGAAACGTATTGCGTCTCAGACCATGGAAGTCGCACAATGGAAACGGAAGAAAGATATCTTAGTCCAAACATTCAAAGAAATTGCGAAGGCAGCAAAGGCATCACAATGGGACGAGTTTTCCACGAGATCACAAGTGAAAGGTCACAAAAATTGTTCTCGCGTTTGCACAAATCTATGAATGTGACATGACGCGTGACTATTGCCTATTTCCAGAGCAACGATACGGTCTGGCGCGGCGTTGTTGGCACACTAAACCGCACAAATTGGTCAGAGAAATGTGGAGGCATATCAAGAATTCAGGAAAATGATTACAGGCACGTGTAAGAACTTGAGCATGGAAAAACATATGATAATCACAGTTGAAGAAATCAATAAGGCGCTGAAAAGTAGAACAACGAAAAAACAAAAAAACACAGCACCAGAACCAGATGGTATTAGATACGATGACATTAGTCGGAGAACGGATGAGGAGATGGGAGAGTTAGCGGACATGTTCAATAATAGCCATCTAAAGGGCACAGTGAAAGAAGACTGGTTGCACAGCTATTTAGTTCCACTACCCAAACCTGGGAAGGACCACACCAGGATACAAGGCTACAGAATAATAACAATGCAGAATACGATTGGCAAGGTGTTGGGGGAAAATGTGGTATCGTGTTATCTTGAAAGAAGTGTTTGTCAACATTGTTAGGAGGGTATCGCCCAGAAAAGTAGACATGGCAGAATGCAGCCATATTTGCGCATGATATTTTTGAGGGGTTCAAATCGCGCATGGAGACATGTGCGGCCGCAATAAATCTTGAGCATGCATACAATAGGGTGTATTTGATTATCTTGATGGACCAGCTGTTAAATCTTGTAGTAAATCCTTTTGTCGTACTGTGGGTTGGTGCCGCACTGATGCCCAGGATAGTAGTTCTTAAGAGTGGTAACTGGATATCGGCACCAACGGTTATAAGCCAAGAGACAGGAATTGTCTGTACTTTTTAATGTATACACAGTAGATTTCGCTGGCAATAAAATCACAGGTGTTGGCAGAATGATGCCATATGCCGATGATATCCTGGTGTATAGACAGGGCAGAAATCGAGAAGAGTGCGTCGTGGAACCACAGAAGGAGCTGGTCAAATTGACAAATTGGTGTCGAGAAACGGGAGCAGTGGTTAGTCCTTCTAAGGCATTCGTGTCGTGATTTTCCTTGAACAATCACACGGTAAAGACATCCATGTCACAAGGTTCGTTTTCCAGGAAAGGTTTAGAAAGAACCAGCACAATGGTATATCTGGGTGTGTTTTTTGACAGAAGTGTGTGTTTCAGGGAACATGTTGACCACGTTATCATAAGGGCAGCCAAGGCTTAGCAGCGTAATGCATGCGTAATGGGACGTGCTGAAGATGTCATACAAAGCGTGTACAGAGTGTAGGGTGTGGTAGCAGGTGCGGAATTGATAAATCTACCAACAGATTTCGAAATGTGTTTGAGAGTATAGTAATATCACTTAGCAGGGAATGCACAGTATTGTATCCCACAGCTGTCGAGAAAGAAGTGGAGGCTTTTGTCAGTGACAATACAAACAGAGGGATGAGATTATATACACTATTGGGTCTGTGATTAGACATGTTCGCAGTGCTTGGGCCTTCACAGCTCAGTGCACAGGTAAAACGAGCAGGAAGGATAGTGGTGCCTTTGCCGTCACTACGAGTAGTATGACCATGGAGACTATGGCGGTGACCATGGAATTTGAGTTGGTATGCCCACAGAAAGTAATGCAGGTCTGTATCTTGCGTGACTCTATGGGTGTGATTAGGAAGGTACAAGTTGGTCTCGTTCGCGAACAGTGGATTGATGCCTTGAGAAAGATGAGGCTGAAAGTGGTTACATATATTTTCGTACCGGGACATTTGGGTGTTGGATGCAAGGAAAGAGCAGATCGATTGGCGTCATGCGCGATTGTGGCTTCTTAATAGATATAGTACGCGACAGTGAGAATAATGAGGATACTGATTCTTTTTCAATGTCCAGGATTAAAGATCAGGATTTGAAATGTGATTCTGCTAGAATTGAACTTTGTGTAGGGGGGAGAAGAATGATGATCAACCAGCATAGGAAGGTACTGTCAGCAGAAGTATAATGGCGGATACACTCAAGGAGAGATTGGAGCAACTATGAACGTGTCCAGTTTGCAGTGATGATGACCCGACGAATGACTAATCTTCATCGGGACAAGAGATAATAGAAAAACAACACATTTAAAATATAAACACGCATATGAAAAAGTATAGAAATAGCAAATATCTCCTCCATACAAGGAAGAAGAGGTAAGTAGTTTGAATAGTTATTTCAAGGAGAGTTAAAGAAAACGGGATGAAAAAGTGTAGGAGAAATACGAGGAGATTAGTAGCTTACAGCATGGCAGTTAAAAAGAAGATTGATCTATAGCAGTATTAAAAAACTAATTGTATACATGTTGTCTGCGTCATCAGTATTGCTATAATTTCCATACGTGCCCAGGGAAGTTCATGTGTAATTCAAATTAAACCTGCCCGGTTAACATTCCCTCTTCAAAATAATGCAATAAAATTAAAGGATTTATATTGTTTCATTTATGATATGAATTGTGCGGATAAAATAGATGAATAATGTGCTGTCATACTCTGAATGTGATAAAATAGATGGGAGATGTGCTACCATACTCTGAATGTGATAGGTAGAACAAGGTTTTTGACGTGGGTGATATCCCCCTGGAGAGTCTTGAGAGAACCGAGGGATGGCTGTGGGGGTCAAGAGTACAGCAGGAAGGGACGATTAATGGTCAGGTAGATGTCTATTGAGCTTTAGAAAAAACATTTAAAAAATAAAGAATTCTCCTCGAGGCCGCCTCAAGCGAGACCATCGACAGTAAATACCTATGTACAGAAAGTAAACAAGACTCTTTTCGTTACATTTGTAAATGATTTTCTTGTTTTTACATGATCACTATTTATATACTTGGAGACCAACGAAATTCACGAAAGTAACTCAATATCTGCCTTTTATTTTCATATCATGTTTATGTTCTGTACACAGGTCTTTACCGGAACCCGGCCATGCCACAAGATGGACCACGTTTCAATGTGACAACATACACCGGGGATACTGAATGCTTAATAGAAGATTGCAAAACTAGACCGTCACCGTCACATTGGTTTACATAATCTATACGTCACCGTCACATTGGTTTACTGAATATATACGTCCCTCTAACATTGGTTTGCAGAATAGGTACTTTACCGCCACATTGGTCTGCAGAATCTATACGATAGATTGCGATGTCAGCAACGAATTTGAGAATCACCTAGAACACCGTGAAACTATTCAGAGACTCAAAACAACTCTGCAGTAAATTGGTCTCGACTGTTTGGAAGCTTAAAATCGATATTTGAAAGTGACAAACATACTAACAGTGACCATTCTGTTACGGAAAAACGGACATTGGGTCGAAGCTAGCAAACTGAGAGTGGAGAAAGAAAAGGCTCATAGAAAAATAAATGATGATGCTGATGGTATTCATAATGAGGATGATGATGGTGAGGTTGTTGAGATGATGGTGATGACTCTTCTAGTGATGATTCTGATGATGATACTAAAGCTGATGACAATGATGATTTCTGATGATGTTAATGATGCTGATGATGTTAATGATGCTGATGATGTTAATGATGCTGATGATGTTAATGATGCTGATGATGTTAATGATGCTGATGATGTTAATGATGCTGATGATGTTAATGATGCTGATGATGTTAATGATGCTGATGATGTTAATGATTTCTAATGATGTTAATGATGCTAATGATGTTAATGATGATGATGATGATGATGTTAATGATGCTGATGATGTTAATCATGATGTTAATGGTGATGATAAGAATCAGGATGATAATGTTGCTGACATTAATGATGTTGACGATAATGATGCTGATTGGTATTATGTTCATGATATACTTTGCGTACTAGTCTGTCAACCTAGTTTCCTATGCCTGGTGGTAGAGCTTTACTTGATGTATATCTGTAATTGTTTTAATTTTGCAATGAAGGAGTTGTCCGGAACTTTATCACATGCCAAATGTGACAGCAGGATTTATCACATCCCAAATGTGACAGCAGGGCTTTGCGTGAAGCTGGACATTCATCTACTAATGTGATGGAAGTTATATTTTGATGTGACTATATACCAATGTGACTATATCTCTATTCTATCATATGGATGCGAATGTTGGAAAGCCACAAAAGTCACAGATAAGAGACTAGACTTCTTTGAAAAAAAATGCCTACGTACCATTCTGAATGTTAAGTGGAAGGACTTTAAATCTAACACTACTATAAGAGAGGAAAGCAAACAAACCAATATATCTTCATTCATTAGACAAACCCGTTGGACTTACATCTGCCATGTTCTCAGAATGAACATCCTAAGAATTCCCCAGCAGTCACTATATTTGATGCCACCTGGAGTAAGAAGAAGAGGGAGACCTAGAGAAACTCTACGATGAACCATTAATAGAGAAGGCATGTCAATGAACCTAAACAACTCCCAACAATTGAAAGAACTGGCAACACAAAGACGGAAATGGAACATATAAACGGGAAAAATATTTTCAGTAATTTATAAATGTTTCGCTGTCAGTTCTAAAATCTGTGCCGAGACGTTCAACCAACGATCAACTTGACGGTACATTCTGAAACGTTCATGCTAACGATATACTTCAGGGTGCTGGATGTGCACTCATTCCTATGAAACTTTTAACCATCACCTTTTCGAATGCCCAGCGCTGAATGACATCAGGAAAATACTTCTCCCTCCAGTGCCATATAAATGGAACACAATATATGGAACACAACAACAGCTCACACACACACAAAAGTATATTTTGCACAATGGCTTTGGGTCAATTGGCTCATGACCTTTGACCCAATGACATTGTGTTAAAGGGTCAAAGGGCATGAGACCATGGGCGGGTGAATTAGCAACAAAACAAACAACATTATTCTTAACGGTACATTCTGATACGTTAATGCAAACAATCATCTTGACGGTACATTCTGAAACATTCATCCAACGATCGACTTGGCGGTACATTCTGAAACGTTAATCCTAAAGAGTATATTTTCGGTACATTATGAGACGTTCATCCAACTATCAACTTGACGGTACATTCTGAGAAAGTATTATTGATAAATTATGATATTACACTATATTACTATCAGGTACTTGTTACAATTTTTTAATTTGGGATATACACTGAGCCTGCACATTCACAGTGACATTATGTGGTATGATATACACTGAGCCTGCACATTCACAGTGACATTATGTGGTATGAAATACACTGAGCCTGCACATTCACAGTGACATTATGTGGTATGATATACACTGAGCCTGCACATTCACAGTGACATTATGTGGTATGCTATACACTGAGCCGGCACATTTACAGTAACAATATTTGGTATGCTATACTCTGAGCCGGCACATTCACAGTGACAATATATGTTATGCTATACACTGAGCCTGCACATTCACAGTGACATTATGTGGTATGCTATACAATGAGCATGCACATTCACAGTGACAATATGTGGTATGCATCTGTAAAAATCATAAATAAAGTGAATAAATAAGAGTGCTATTCTACATGTGTACGGATCTCCGCAATGTTACGTGTTTAATCACTGCTGTTCACTGACTACAGTTTTGACTAAACTACACCGCGTCTCAGCACTGTTACGTATCGCAGTACTTTTAAGTATCCCAATACTGTTGTGTATCCCAATACTGTTGTGTATCCCAATTGTGTGTATTTCAGGACTGCAATTATCTGACTAATGTTATAACTAAAATTCACCTCATCTCTCCACATTGTTATACAAATTCTTCTTATTCTGAAAAAAAGTTTACACCTTACGATATTCATATCTAGCAGATGTTTGCTGAAGCTATCCTACTTGATGTTATAGCACTTAATACTGATTTAACACTAACTGTGAACATTGAGTGAACTATAACTTCTCGACAGCTGTTCATTTCTCTTTGATCTCACCATCATTTATCCTTCCAATATTTTTTTAATGTAAAATCTACACTCCATTTCATAAATTAGCTATAATGAATGATTTATCTTATCGTCATGAAAGTATCGCACGCACATCACTGAATAGATTCTATTTTTTTTAAAAAGCCTAGTGACAAACTATTTTGAATTGTTTAGTGACATTTTTCTCTCCGAGCAAGGTGTTAGTTTCAACATCTACAATAAAACATGAGAATTGTATCACTCAATAAAACGAGTACATCAGTAACACATTACCAGCATACGGTGATCAAAAATATACGTTAATTTGTAATGTTAACATTTAGAGTTAATTCGTGAAACTTTAAACAAAATTGCTTAGCTTGAGGACATTTCTTCTATCGCATTGTTTTTCATTTTTATATTTAAAATAATGTGTGTATAACTATCTAATAATAATAATAATAGTAATAATAATAATAATAATAATAATAGTAATAAAAACCATAATCCGTCAGCGTCGTAGTGGTGACATAGTGGAGACATCAGAACCAAAAGCACACCTGTCATGCTGGAGATATGTAACAGTACTGGGATACATCCTTATTCTCAAACATTCAGAGAAGTGTAGATGTACGGAGAGTTGTGCGGACGTTAAATAGTTCCATGGATGACTGAGAGATGTGCACACGTTAAATAGTTCCATGGATGACTGAGAGATGTGCACACGTTAAATAGTTCCATGGATGACTGAGAGATGTGCACACGTTAAATAGTTCCATGGATGACTGAGAGATGTGCACACGTTAAATAGTTCCATGGATGACTGAGAGATGTGCACACGTTAAATAGTTCCATGGATGACGGAGAGATGAGCGCACGTTAAATAGTAAAATGGATGACGGAGAGATGTGCGCAAGTTAAATAGTTCCATGGATAACGGAGAGATGTGAACAAGTTAAATAGTTCCATGGATGACTGAGAGATGTGCGAAAGATAAATAGTTCTATGGATAACGGAGAGATGGGTCAAGTTAAATAGTTCCATGGATGACGGAGAGATGTGCACATGTTAAATAGTTCCATGAATAACGCTGAGTTGCGCGCAGGTTATATAGTTCCATGGATGACGGAGAGATGTGCGCAAGTTAAATAGTTCCATGGATAACGGAGAGATGTGCACAAGTTAAATAGTTCCATGGATAACGGAGAGATGTGCGCAAGTTAAATAGTTCCATGGATAACGGAGAGAAGTGCACAAGTTAAATAGTCTCATGGATGACGGAGAGATGTGCACAAGGTAAATAGTTCCATGGATGACGGAGAGATGCGGGAAAGTGAAGATTGTAACTTTATCCTTTCGTGACAGATTGCAAGATCACGGAAGATTCTGGATGTACAACCACTGCAGATGTCAAGGTCATGGTGCATTCTATGTGTGTCATCACTGCAGATGTGTCAAACGATGTGATGGAAGAATGATAAGACAGTTGACACAAACGTATATACTACACTCCTGGCAGGAAGTGATGAGACAGTTGACACAGACGTATATACTACACTCCTGGCAGGATGTGATGAGACAGTTGACACAAACGTATATACTACACTCCTGGCAGGAAGTGTTGAGACAGTTGACACAGACGTATATACTACACTCCTGGCAGGATGTGATGAGACAGTTGACAGAGACGTATACACTACACTCCTGGCAGGAAGTGATGAGACAGTTGACAGAGACGTATACACTACACTCCTGGCAGGAAGTGATGAGACAGTTGACACAGACGTATATACTACACTCCTGGCAGGACGTGATGATAATGTGATACTGTCACATTCGATATTACCTTTATTTGGTGTCAAACATGCATTCATAAACTCACCTAACACATGCATGTCTCGGATAAAGTAAACCTTATGCGTGTGAGTATCACCTCGATTACTCTGAGTTTTAGTATCACCTCTTGTATGCCATCACTAATAGAGAGAAAATTCTCAAAAACTTGGCTAAACATTTTGAAAATGTAATAAACTACTGCTCCATCATCAACGAATAAGCGATTGCGCACATCACGCAAATACCAATCACTTATTCATTATCTCAGTCCCCTTGCCTTGAGGAGGTGGAGAAAATAATCTCAGATTTGTCCGTAGGAAAAGCGCCAGGTCCAGACTCCATACCAGTCGAAGTTTACGCCGTCAGTGGCCCTGTTATAATTGTTCAACTCACATAACTCTTTCAGACAATGTGGAACCTGGAGGTGATACCACAAGCCTTTAAGAATGCTTTATTATACATCTATACAAGAGGAAATGAATCGCCTAGCTTGATACAACCACCGAGGCATATTCCTGCTCTCTATAGCAGGCAAGATCCTGGCTAAGGTCCTGTTAAACAGACTGCAAGCCCATCTTGAGACAGGTCTTCTCCCAGAGAACTAATGTAGCTTCCGACATGGCAGAGGTACTGTTGATATGATTTTCACTGCCAGACAACTACAGGAAAAGTGTCGTGAACAGAACATTGGTCTCTACACCACATCTGTCGACCTAAGGCATTCGGCACTGTAAATCCTGAAGGACTATGGAAGAACATGGCCAAATTTGATTGTCTCGAAAAATGTAACCAACATGGTTTTCCATTTCAATGATGGTATGACAGCGTGTTTTTCACGATTAAGGCGCACACTCAAACCTACTTCCAATAACTAACGGTGTCAAACAGGGTTGAGTCCTGGCTCCGACACTCTGCAGCACGGTGTACTCTGCCTTGTTAAATGATGCCTTCCGGAATAACAATGCAGGAATGTGCTTTCTCTATCGAGAGCTGATGGAGGGCTATTCAATCTTAGTAGATTTAAGGCTAAGACTAAAACTAAAACGGACATTGTTCGCGACCTCTTGTTTGCCGACGATTGTGCACTAAACGCTACCAGTCTAACAGATATGCAGTACAGCATGGGCCTCTTTTCTTTGGCTTGTGGTGCGTTCGGTCTCACCATCAGAACCTCGACGACATTAGTAATGTATCAACCAGCGCCACATGTCCCCTACACATAGACAGTAATCACAGTAAAGGGACAAAATCTTAATCCTGCCAATAACTGGGTATATCTCGGCAGCACTCTATCCCAAACTGCGACAATTGACGACGATGTTGCCCTATGTATTGTTCGCGACAGTGCGGCAGTCAGGAGCCTTCGTGCCAACGTCTAGTTCAGGCGTAGTATCAGTTTAACAACTAAGTTAGACGTGTCCTCGAAGTGATTCTACCGACACTGCTTTATGCTGCCTCATCCTGGACTGTCTATGCGAGACATGCTCGACAGCTGAACTCTTTCCACCTTTGGTACCCAAGAAACCTAATGTGAGTACAGTTTTCGCTTGTGTCTCACCGCCTGGTGACCTATATTCTGTGCTTAGTTTCTTTATCCACCTGGATTCTTTATTTTTGTCACTGATTTCATGTTTTCCTTATCGCTTCATCCTCATTCTGTATTCCTTTTATCCTCTTCTTCTTCCATCATGCCGTCCTTACAACAACTTAACAACTTTATTCGATGCTACGACATCGTCTCGTTCAGCTTCTTGCCAACTGAAATTCGCCTTACGACTATGCCCTTACTACTTTTCGAAAAACTAAATATTTTTCTCACAGACGTGTCATCACTACATGCCATCGCCTTCATCTTATTCTTGAGGTCGCTATCTCCAACTTTCGTCCTTCTGCAGGTAAGATATTTCCTCGCGAGAAACGTATGCTACAAAGAGTGGACACTAAATGTACATCTCGTCGTATGCATGTTGTCACCGTTAACTACTCCCGCCTTATATCTGAACTTGACACATCCACATCGGAACTTTTCAATCGTTTATAGTAGCTTACCACGGGCAACTCTCTTCTCCCTCATCCGCCTGATCATTTATATTCTTAACCGACAACTAGATGCCTTCATGCACGCCCTGGACAACCATAAACTGTATGTCTTCATATACGCCCGGGACAACCATAAACTGTATGCTTTCATGCACGCCCGGGACAACCATAAACTGTATGTCTTCATACACGCCCGGCACAACCATAAACTGTATGCCTTCATGCACGCCCGGCACAACCATAAACTGTATGCCTTTATGCACGCCCGGCACAACCATAAACTGCATGTCTTCATGCACGCCCGGCACAACCATAAACTGTATGTCTTCATGCACGCCCGGCACAACCATAAACTGCATGTCTTCATGCACGCCCGGCACAACCATAAACTGTATGTCTTCATGCACGCCCGGCACAACCATAAACTGTATGTCTCCATGCACGCCCGGCAATACCATAAACTATATGTCTTCATGCACGCCCGGCACAACCATAAACTCAACCTGCTCCGCCCATCTCCACATGCTGACTCTGTACCTAAGTCTCACCCCGCTTCTCTGGTTGTTCGCATCCCTCCTGACCTGGATATTTCTGACAGTGAGATCTCTATACTCAGCGAGGGGCTTCAGTTCTTACCCCTCCGTTCGTTTATGATCGCAACACACGTATGCGGGATGTTCATCAGTTCAATCGTCACCTGCGCCTACGGTTCCATTTCTCGCGTAGTGAACTCTATGGACTGTCCTCTGATTCGGAGGATCTATTCTCCCCGTATGTTTCCCGTAAGCATGATTGGACCCCTAAGGAGGGTGAATCCCGGACCCTAGACCGGTACATTGAGGACACCCAGCGTGACATTGAACGCCTCCGCTTCACCGGCCTTTTTCGTACCAACATCTTATCAGCCGAGTTCAGTTCTCTCACGAATCTTCGCAGCCGGGACGATATCGTCATCAAGCCTGCAGACAAGGGTGGCGCGGTTGTCGTCTGGCGCAAGGACCTATACCGCCAACAGTACCACGCACAGCTGTCTAACCCCGTGTTCTACAGAGCCAACACATGTGAGAAAAAGAAAGGCCCTATTGTTTAACATAATGACACAGTTTAATCTACCATCAAGGGGTTGCTCGCTGACAACCAACTCCCTGCCTCTGCGACCACTCTTTGTATCAAGGTGAGCAGCAGTGGTAGACCGGCATTATATATGCTACCTACAATTCACAAGCCATCTAGCCCTGACGACATATTGTCTCCGCGAGTTCCTGCCCCATGGTAGTCATCTCGGACTTCTTGTATAGTGTCTTTCAGCCACAAGTGGAACAACTTCCTACATTTCTTAAAAATTCTTGAGTCTAACGGGAATTGAACCAGTCCGTTCAATGGCACTAAATCGCCTAACAACTCTTGCACACGAGATTTTCCATACTTGACTAACCGCATCTCTAAAATAAATATTATATTTTGTCAAGAAATTCAAACTGTGCACTCAAGTCACTGAGAACTGACTAGTCGAGACAACGACTATTACAGCAACAACGAACATCTGGTACATGCATTGATGAGTCCTCAGAAACAACAAACATATAACATATACAATCCGTATTAGTTATACAAGGGCCGATATGTCTTCTTGTAAACATGGATAATATATTCTGCTTCAAATAATTGCTTACACAAGTAAATTCAAGAAAATATAATTTTTTAGCCAGATGATAAATTAAAATGCTTGTCTAACGGGAATTGAATCAATTCCTTCAACGGCACCAAATCGCCTAACAAATCTCGCACACGAGATTTTCCGTACTTGACTAACCACATCCCCAAAAATCACATTTCTTAAAGACACTAACCATGCACTGTCTATCTTAGCCTCCATGTTATTATTCCCGGCTCATAAATATGGTCTCTTACTTTTCTATGTTTTCTCCCTTTACACGTCCATACCTCACTCTGAATGCCTCAAGGCTTGAGGTTCTTCCTCGACAAGTAACCTCATCTCTATGTGTCTACCTCCACTCTTATCCGTCTTGCCGAGCTTGTACTTACTCTCAACTCGAGTTTAATGGGCTCTTCTTCGACCAGATCAGTGGGATCGCCATGGGCACTAAGATGACACCCAGTTAGGCCTGCATGTTTATGGGTCACCTTGAGCACCAGGTGTTAGAGTCTATGGTGGACCCTTTCTTATTGATGTTCCATAGGTATATCGATGATGGGATCGATATCACTAACATGGCTGAGGCTGATCTGTCACGCTTCATTCAGTTCATTGATAACTTTCACCCCGCCATCAAGTTCACATCAGAGATCTTCACCTCCCATGTTAACTTCCTGGACATATCCATCACTATTCAACCTTCCTGTCTTAGCACATCGGTATACTACAAACCGACTGATGCCCACAGTTTTCTCCTATATACCTCATCTCATTCTTTTGTCTGCCGGGATTCACTTCCATTCTCTCAAATTCTTCGTCTCCGCGTCTGTGCAATGGTGATGCTGACTTTCTTGATAAAGCCCACGGGATGATGGACTTATTCCGTTGCCACACATTCCCCGACAGGATCCTTCAGTCTGCCCTGTCTCGGGTTTGCAGCCTCTCAGGCCAGGACACCCTATCTAACACTCAGATGTCTTCTCCCTCTGACAGGGTCAAACTTGTCCTGATTTTCCAGCCGCATAGCGCTGCTGTTCGTCATGTTCTACTCCGACACCTTCCCCTTCTCCAGTCTGATCCGTTCATTCTGGCACTATCAGCTGCAATCGCCTTAGATGCTACACCTGTCCGTATGTTACCCAGACCCGGTCCGTCACATTTCCCAAGGCCACTCTCTCCTGTGTGGAGAGTTTCTCCTGTGTGTCCCGGAATGTCAGCTATGTCATCATCTGCAAGCGCTGCACTATGACGTACATAGGTGAGACTAGTAGGAGGCTTGCTGAACGTTTCTGCGAGCATCTACATATCATCAAACACCATCTGGACTATCCTGATGACGTTCATTTCAACTGCAGAGACCACCTGATATTCAGGTGACGGCTATCAAAGCGTGTTTCTGCGACGACCGAACACGTCTGGCGCTTGAGAACCGCTATATATATATGAATTTGGCACTCTGAAACCTTCGAGTATGAATGAGCGCTTGTCATCTGCATAATATCGGGTTGTTCCGTCATTTTTCGGTCTTGTTTTAACATGTCTTCTTCTTCTTCATCGTTCTTCAGTCAGATATCAGGTTACAGCACCAATAGCTTCAGTCAGATATCAGGTTACAGCACCAATAGCTTCAGTCAGATATCAGGTTACAGCACCAATAGCTTCAGTCAGATATCAGGTTACAGCACCAATAGCTTCAATGAATTGTGTGATTCGCTTCAGGTCATCCATGGAACCCCTCAAGTCTGGAAGCAGTGCCGTCTCAGTAGGCCATATTTTCTCCCTCTCTTCTTGGTAGAGTTGACAGGCATGAAGAATGTGTTCTGCAGTCTCTGGGCTCAGTCCACAGTTGCACAGGTCTGTCTCACCAATCTTCAGCTTTCGGAACATGTGACTTCTCAGTCTGTTGTGACCAGTTTGTAGTCTGAAAATTATGGTGTGTTCCTTGCGTGACATTTGGTGTTTTAACATGTATTCAGTTCTGTTTTTGTATACTTCCTATTTCTGTACCTTTCCTGTTTGTGTCACCTTTGACCTCATTTCTATCATTTCGGCTAACTTACTGGACAACATGTGAACGCAAGCTGTGTTGTCATTACCTGTCGTCTTTGATTTATATGTGTTTGTGATCCTTGATAAAGGCTTTTCGGTCGAAATCTCGAGTTGTGTGTGTTCCTACGTGTGTTTTGCATGATTAGTAAAATTTAATTACCTCGTTTTAAGCTTTACCTCTTGTGAGTACTTTGGCAGAATCGAGTACCAGACACGGAAAGCATTCATAAGTCCCGTATGAAACGCGTCCATGCCCTGTTGACTAGGTCTCAACTCCACAGAACTGGCCACAGCGTTCGTATGCCATCCAAGCGTCTTCCAAAGAGAGCAATCTATGGGGAACTGTGCGATGGTAAATCTTCAAGCTGAGGGCAGAAAAATCCCTTCAAGGATCACCTAATAAGGTATCTCAATCACTGTAGCATCAATCCTAGTTCCTGGGAGACAACATCCCTTGAATGTTCAGCTTCTCACACCCAGATCACTGCTGGCATCACTAAATTTGAAAAAAAAGAACTCTGCAGGCAATCTACAATCGCAAGAAGCAGAAAGACAAATACGAAAACTCCCTAACCCGAACACTCTATGCACTTCTGCATGCACTACAATAGAACTTTCAGGCCACGAATTTCACTCATCTGGTATGTACGAAGCAACAAACCAAATTAGACAATCACAAATATTTTTTGTTTTGTGCTTGTTCATCGTATTTCTTGTTGTTCATGCCACGCTCATCTGTACTTACGAAGGCTGAACATCATCATCATCATCACATCTTTTTCTCAACTGAGCAGCACACGGGTAGTATGTTCGATTATATTATATTATATTCAACATAGATTGAGTCATGACTTAATTATGTTATAGAATACAATATCATTGAGTCATGACTCAATTATTTTATAGAATACAATATCATTGAGTCATGACTCAATTATTTTATAGAATACAATATCATTGAGTCATGACTCAATTATTTTATAGAATACAATATCATTGAGTCATGACTCAATTATTTTATAGAATACAATATCATTGAGTCATGACTCAATTATTTTATAGAATACAATATCATTGAGTCATGACTCAATTATTTTATAGAATACAATATCATTGAGTCATGACTCAATTATTTTATAGAATACAATTTCATCATGTTGCTTCCATGTTTAGCTAGAATTTATAAGAACTTTCAGTGCGAAATATTCACGTCTGTGTTTGTGTGTATGTATGTGTGTGTGTGTGGGGGGGGTATCTGCAGGTACACAATCAGATTGAGGTATGTGATTTTAGAATTACAAATATTCATCTTAACTGAACCGACTTTATCGTGAATTTCATTGGCTGGGGATAAGAAGTATACAACAAGTGACTAATGACTAGCATTTTTAAGTCTTATCACGGAAAATTAATGATGCAGTACGCAGGTCATAATATATAAAGTTGGCTTGTAGCTGGTAGGTCGTATCTAAGTCATACCGTTATATGGGATGTTTGATGGTAAGTATGCACGTATAGATTCTTCCATATAAGTGAAGATTTTCATGTGATTGGATCATTACATACAAAATGTTGGAAAGAGACTATCTTCTTCTTAAAAGTTCGCTCTCAAATTCTTTCAGGTCAGTTGGATGTAGACCAGATAGAAGAATGCTTTATATCGTGGTTTACAATTTGACTGCGATGTTGACGCATTTCGTGGATATTCCACCTATCGTGAATAGCCAATTCTACCTCAACCCTTCTTAGTCGCCTCTTAAAACATGAATAACTGTTAACATTATTGCTATTATCACTTGCATTATGGGCCTCGGCAACACATGCCTGTAAAAAACTCAAATTGTTTCTTTTGAGTAGGAAGCTTCTTCTCAAAGCATTGCATACCCTGAGAGGTGGAGTACTCTAGTGGAGAAAGAAAGTTCTTAAGTAGAAACTTCTGCAGTGCTCCTAACCTTTACTTCCTGTCCTGGATCCCATAGCACACAGGAATGAAAAGATGGCGATATCTTGACCATACTTCCAATGAAAAGATGGCGATATCTTGACCATGCTTCCAATGAAAAGATGGCGATATCTTGACCATGCTTCCAATGAAAAGATGGCGATATCTTGACCATGCTTCCAATGAAAAGATGGCGATATCTTGACCATGCTTCCAATGAAAAGATGGGGATATCTTGACCATGCTTCCAATGAAAAGATGGCGATATCTTGACCATGCTTCCAATGATTCAAAACAACGTGCTCTTGTCTATAGGCATGTCTATAAATAACTTCTAAACATTTTTTGTCTATTTTTGACACCGTGGCACACCTTGTCAAGTATTCAGGGACTAAAGCCCCTTGCTTAAATATCTAACACAACAATGTACGTCCACCAAGCTTGGACATAAACATATTTAACTGAAAATATACGAATAAACTAAAGCATATTTTCCTCATATTTAGAAAACAATCTCCAGATTCAAATAATATAATTTATTCTTATAAAAAAAAGTATTGATGAAGTGAACGTTTGTGAAACCTTCACCTTTCCCTTGTCAATAACTGTCAAAGGTTTTTGGTTACGTAATTTATGGGCAGACCAATCTAGGTAAAATACATTCAAAATACACATAAACACATATTAGCTTGACAACAAAGCAAAAACAGAATGTAGTGAAGAACAACAGTACACAATGTTCGTAACTAGGAGAAGGTCAATTGTCTGATTCGATTACACAATATAGCGGTAAGTGCAAGAATAAGTACAAAACAAACTGTTAATTTACAACCTAAGTTTATTTTTATTTCAAATACAGAAAGTGAAAAATGACAGCTGGAAAAAGAAACGAGAAACGTGCTGAAAGTGTGAAATAATAAAATGTGTATTACGTACTTATCTTGAGAAAGAGACCGTCTTAATTGTTTTGCCATGTTATGAGAGAGTCAGGTTTGGGGACATAGTTACAACAGGGAGACTTTGGTTGAAACATCAACCGTTTTCCACATTATTTTATTACATTTGTTATCATTTTAATCATATGGTATATTGTCTATTGTCTTTCCCCTGGTGAATAATGGTTGATAGTATCCACACTTGTCGTTACGACTTGAGGTGGAAGCTTCAGCTGTCATTCCAAGTCCAGATGTGTCGCCTTTGGTGAATTAAGACCATGTTAGCTCAAAATTATCTTTACGTTTTCTATCGACTGTTTTCTTGGTCTACCTTTGAATTTGTGTCCCGAAACTCTTTTGTTATATACTCTTACTGGTATTTGGTTTGGGTTCATTCTCATAAGTTGACCGAACCAATTTACTTTATGTCTGTCGATATGTTCAATACATGATATTATACCAACTCTTTTTCTAATCTCATCATTTCTTATTTTATCTAGTTTTATAACTTTTCTCAGACACTTCATTTCACATGTAACAACTTTTCTCTGCTGTTAACGACCATGTTTGACAGTGGTAGCAGAGAGCGGTATAAACATTGTAGATTTTATCTGTTTTTTTTTAAATTTTTATTCTGATCTTTGTGTGTAGAAGTAATGGTGAAAATCGGTAAGTCACTGTGTTTGCTTTCTGACACTGTTTCTATTTCTCTGTCTAGTCTTCCATTTTCGGAAAAACATTCTGCATAGATACTTAAAATCTTTGTCTTGTTTCACTTTTTGTCTATTGTTATATCCATTGGTGTTGTCTTTTGTTATATCCATTGGTGTTGTCTATTGTTATATCCATTGGTGTTGTCTATTGTTATATCCATTGGTGTTGCAGAATTGCTAATTTTCATAACTTCTGTTTAATTGTACGTTAATTTTCATGTTGTACTTCTTAAATATTAATAGCAATGCAGTAATGTGATTGTGTACTTCTTAAATATTAATAGCAATGCAGTAATGTGATTTGTCAAATTTTCCTCATCTGCATATATTAGACTTTGATCATCGGCAAACAGTAGTTCGTTGATTTCATTATTAACCTCCTCATCATGTTGATTTGCAATGTATTTCTCTTTGTTGATGTAATTTTAAACAATTATTCTGCCATATGTTGAAAAATAAAGGTGAAAGTACACATCCTTGTCTTACTCCCGATCTTGTTTCAAAAGATTCAGCCATTCCGTTTTTTCTTCTTACTGAGCTTTGGTATTTTTGGTATAACACTTTTATATTATCTAACAACTGTACTCTGATGTTATATTATCTAACAACTGTACTCTGATGTTATAATTATTAAGTTCGGTATTTGTGAAACATGTTGACTTATGCGCTGTTATTGTTATAGTTACAACAGGAAAGCTTTGAAAGCAAAGGAGGCATAGAACAGAAAATCTTAAATAGTTTAACATCATGGCCTGGCAAGAATGCAAGAACGATCCCGATAAAATATGTTAGAGATAGATAAGTGATGGCCTAGGCCGGCAGTCAAGGCACGTGATGATGTTGATTGAAAATATTATAATATTTTAAAATTGTATTAAAAACTTAGCGTCTTTTTTGTATGTGTATTTTGTCATGATTGTGTTGTGTTATGTGTGTCATGATTGTGTTGTGTTATTTGTATTATGATTGTGTTGTGTTCTGTGTGTTATGATTGTGTTGTGTTCTGTGTGTTATGATTGTGTTGTGTTCTGTGTGTTATGATTGTGTTGTGTTCTGTGTGTTATGATTGTGTTGTGTTCTGTGTGACATGATTGTGTTGTGTTCTGTGTCATGATTGTGTAGTGTGCTGAGAGTCATAATTGTTTTATGTGATATGTGTCATGATTGTGTTGTGTGCTGTATGTCATGACTGTGTCAAGTTCTGTATCATGATTGTGGTGTATCCTGTGTGTCAAGTGGCGTGGCATGATTGTGTTGTCTTCTGTGTGACATGATTGTGGTGTATCATGTGTGTTGTGCGTGTGTTGTGAATTATAGCATTATTTGTTGGTCTTGATGTTGTAGTTTGTATTGTTCATGTTTTTAATCTATCACATCTTGGCTTGATTTAACATTATCTACCATCATGACAGCTGTAAACTGTCGGGTTTTCCAACTCAAACATACCAGTAGGGTGTGTCGTGTTTGAGATGCTCTGCAGTCTCGTTATAATAAACATGATATCTCTCTTTCAAAAAGTTTGTGGTCACCGTGTCAGCTTTGCTATAATCATATGTGTCTGTGGATTTAAAAAAAAACATGTACTACTTATTTTGTTATTCAAGAACTTTCTTATCCCATTTTGCATGTATGAAAAAATATCTGGGCTACAGTTTTAAGTAGGAGATACTCTTCTGTTCTGGCTCTCACTTTATAGGTCACAGTTTAACACCCCTGTAATGGGTAGAAGTATGAAACCTTCTGTTCTGGCTCTGACTTTCGCTTTTTTATGTCCCAGCTTACCCATGTGAAGTGCAGGTACACTTAGGATCTGCAGCATATGTGACAGATGTTGTGTCACCACTTATCTCACAAATACCAGGTTGACACAACAGATTTATGTACCTGTGTCACTAGCAATAGCAATGTGACAGCCGAGCACTTGTTGAATATATTACTAACGTTGGATGTAGAACGGTGAAATAGTGGCATGAGTATTACCTTTTAGTAGTAATAGTTGTTGTTGTAGTAAATGTAGTAGTTGTAGTAGTAGTTGTAGTAGTAGTTGTTGTTGTAGTAGTTGTAGTAGTAGTTGTAGTAGTAGTTGTAGTTGTAGTAGATGTAGTAGTTGTAGTAGTAGTTGTAGTTGTAGTTGTAGTTGTAGTTGTAGTAGTAGTAGTAGTTGTAGTAGTGGTTGTAGTAGTAGTTGTAGTCAAACTTGTAGTAGTAGTAGGAGTAGTAGTAACAGTAATAGTATTAGCATGAGTAGTTATAGGAGTATTGGTAGTATTGGTGGTATTATTATTATTAACAGCAGTATTAGTATTAGTATTAGTAGTAGTAGTAGTCTTAGCAGTAGTAGTAGTATTACCAGTAGTATTACAGTTTCTGTATATCTGTGTTATAGTACGAAAAACTGAAATAATGATTGACATTATGGTGTGAGATAACGAATGAAACAGTGAAGGGAGAATATGTTCTCTTCTTCTTGTGCATCTATCCTGAAATGCTTGCATACTAGCAGGATGCAATACAGAGACCCCATGATTTACCGTTTATCTGCGATATCTGCAACTTCTCAGCCCGACACATCCGAATTCGTTATGGCGTGTGAGTCACACTGACTCTCAATGAGATGGGACTACAAATTCCATCTCATAAGATTTCTTTCTTACTGACCTCGTACAACGTGCCTGGAAGTTAACAATATACATATTGGTTACACCTCTGTTGGCATGGTAACAATATCAATAGTCGTTGCACCTCTGGTGGGCTCGGTAACAATATCAATATTGGTTGCACCTCTGTGGGCTAAGTAACAATATTAATATGGTTGCACCTGTGTGGGCTAGGTAACAAAATCAATAGTGGTTGCACCTGTGTGTGCTAGGTAACAATATCAATAGTGGTTGTACCTCTGTTGGGATCGATAACAAACAGGCGAATATTTTATCTATTTGTAATTATAGACGCCAATGCGGAACTTTGAAACGTGATCAAAAGAGCTTAAAATTTGACATATAAGTAAACAGATTTTAAACATCTCACTTACCATTAAGATCAACCAAATTTACGAAAGTCTTTTGATGATCGAGGCATTGACCGTAGATGATCGGATAATCCCGCTTAAGGTTGACAATTTCCTCACGTGTAAATGGTTGAGATATGCCATCCAAGTCGATAAACTTGTTGTTGTACCAAATACGTGAACCCTTGTGAATATTTAAACATTTGTTTGTTTGTTAAATGAAAACATACTGTTTGTAATTTTTTTTAATCACTATTACAAAATCTATATACTTTCCATAACATTACAGCTGTGTTCACGTGTAACAGTCTTGTAAAAGGAAGAGAATGTATATCGTCGCGGTAGACGGGTAAACAAAACTGATGGAAGAATGCTGAATTAGTTCAACCAGAGGAATAAGTGTTATGTGTTCAAAATAGAAAATAAAAAGTTTCCAGCTTCAGGGATCACACATTGAGCGAACATTTTCTGCTGGAAAAGTACTTGTAGGAGGAAAGAAGATTTGATTCCCTAATGAGGAAATGCAACCTAAATCTAAATGTCGCTGCAGGAAAGACCAGACCGATAGACGTGGATAGCAGCTGGTCTAGCCTGTGAGCACCGAAAAGTGGACAAATAGAGCACAGTTCTGCTGATCCGGCATCTCCCGCAGATTGCCTAGTTCCAAGTGTATTGATATTACCTTACATTAGAGGTAACAAGACAAGATGAGAGATGGGAACACACTGCATGGACAACACATGACCTTTATTTTTCAGGCCGGGCACTGCGATATGAAGAATTATAATTCATCCTTGTCCTTGATGGGTCTCGGAATCAAATCGGGAGATGTCGAGGAGAACTCTCTGTGACTCGGATTGTTCTTGTGAGTCACATTCATCATCGATATGGATATTAGATTACACTACATGTATAACAACAATAATATTATCGTCTGGAAAGACGGAAAGTTGTTTCCTACTACTTCTAATTCTTCCTCTTTTACGTTCAGGATATTTTTTAGTTGTGCTAGATCTTAAGTCCAATCGACATGTCCAAGCTTCCAGTCTTCTCCAGCTCAGAGCGGCGGCCTCAAAGTGTTTGCCTTAGTTCAGTCCATTATGTCCATGTCTACTTTTATTATATGTTAATTTGAAGCAGAGCAGGCAAAATAAAATCATGGGCAGACAGCATCAAAGACTAAACTGGTAAAGATTTTACGACATTCATCCGCATCACTAAAGATTTAAATCGTTGGAGAACTCTTGTGTGTTGACGCATTCACTGTAGTGTCCCACGACCGGTTATATGTCTATGGATGGAAGCACAGTCTAATAATGAGAAATGTGTTATATTTCGTTTACTAATTCATAAACATGGTTGGAAGCGACTTACTCAGAAATGACCTGCTAGATCGCAAATATTGATGACAAATCTCAATGACTCTAAAATGTTGTTATTGTTTAGTATTTTAGTCCATAGATGTTATGAATTTTGCACATCGTTTGTTCTTTTGATGTTTTAGGAGCAATCCACATAAGCGTAATAAAATGTTAGATTTAACAAAACACGAGATGTTTTCTAGTTCCATTTTGCTCATAGCCGAATCTCCATAATGTCCATGATAGGTAGCATAATTGTATTTGTTGACGTGTATGTACACTCGCAAACGTGACACCAATATGTAATATTCAGTCGTGCCAGTTGGTCAGCGTTCGATCCTTGGCTAACTTAACTGCAATCGAAATTCTATTATTGTAAACGAAAGTGAATAAGGAGATGTATTTGTTGTCCCTGTACATAAACTGAACGGTTTACTCAACATACAGGTATTTATCACTGTACATAAACGTAACGGTTTACTCAACATACAGGTATTTATCACTGTACATAAACTGAACGGTTTACTCAACATACAGGTATTTATCACTGTACATAAACTGAACTGTTTACTCAACATACAGGTATTTATCACTGTACATAAACTGAACAGTTTACTCAACATACAGGTATTTATCACTGTACATAAACGTAACGGTTTACTCAACATACAGGTATTTATCACTGTACATAAATTGAACTGTTTACTCAACATACAGGTATTTATCACTGTACATAAACGTAACGGTTTACTCAACATACAGGTATCTATCACTGTACATAAACTGAACAGTTTACTCAACATACAGGTATTTATCACTGTACATAAACTGAACGGTTTACTCAACATACAGGTATTTATCACTGTACATAAACTGAACGGTTTACTCAACATACAGGTATTTGTCACTGTACATAAACCTAACGGTTTACTCAACATACAGGTATTTATCACTGTACATAAACTGAACGGTTTACTCAACACACAGGTATTTATCACTGTACATAAACGTAACGGTTTACTCAACATACAGGTATTTATCACTGTACATAAACTGAACGGTTTACTCAACACACAGGTATTTATCACTGTACATAAACGTAACGGTTTACTCAACATACAGGTATTTATCACTGTACATAAACGTAACGGTTTACTCAACACACAGGTATTTATCACTGTACATAAACTGAACTGTTTACTCAACATACAGGTATCTATCACTGTACATAAACGTAACGGTTTACTCAACATACAGGTATTTATCACTGTACATAAACTGAACAGTTTACTCAACATACAGGTATTTATCACTGTACATAAACGTAACGGTTTACTCAACATACAGGTATTTATCACTGTACATAAACTGAACGGTTTACTCAACATACAGGTATTTATCACTGTACATAAACGTAACGGTTTACTCAACATACAGGTATCTATCACTGTACATAAACTGAACAGTTTACTCAACATACAGGTATTTATCACTGTACATAAACTGAACGGTTTACTCAACATACAGGTATTTATCACTGTACATAAACGTAACGGTTTACTCAACACACAGGTATTTATCACTGTACATAATCTGAACGGTTTACTCAACATACAGGTATTTATCACTGTACATAAACTGAACGGTTTACTCAACATACAGGTATTTATCACTGTACATAAACTGAACGGTTTACTCAACACACAGGTATTTGTCACTGTACATAAACGTAACGGTTTACTCAACATACAGGTATTTATCACTGTACATAAACTGAACGGTTTACTCAACATACAGGTATTTATCACTGTACATAAACTGAACGGTTTACTCAACACACAGGTATTTATCACTGTACATAAACTGAACGGTTTACTCAACACACAGGTATTTGTCACTGTACATAATCTGAACGGTTTACTCAACATACAGGTATTTATCACTGTACATAAACTGAACTGTTTACTCAACACACAGGTATTTATCACTGTACATAAACGTAACGGTTTACTTAACACACAGGTATTTATCACTGTACATAAACCGAACTGTTTACTCAACACACAGGTATTTATCACTGGCTATTATTCATTATGTCAACAAAATATTGTCTCTTCATTCATCATTTATAGAATTTATAGAATTTATAGATTACACCAGTGAAGTTTTCAATGATATAATTTTTATGACTGATATTTCACCAGTTCAGATATGCAGTATATGTAAACAAAAATAGGTAAAGTATATTCATGTTTCTATACTTGATTGGTGCGCTTTTCTATATTATGTATTTTTTATAGGTTAATGAATATAATTTTTAGAAAACTGATTACAGAAATAAACTAAAGTTGTATCAATGTTGAATATCTCAATTTAGAGAACTAAGTCAAGTGAAACTGGCTGGAGAAGTTTTAAAATAGTATTACTGGAGAAGGTTTAAAATACCATGACTAGAGACGGTTTAAAATACCATATCTGGAGAAGTTTTAAAATTTCATAGGTGGAGAAGTTTAAAATACAAAGACTGGAGAAGTGTTGAAATACAATGGATAGAGAAGTTTTAAAATATAATCCCTGGAGAAGTTTTAAAATATAATGGCTGGATAAATATTGAAATACCATGACTAGAGAGGTTTTAAAGTAGCATGCCAGGAAACGTTTTAAAATAGCTTGACTGGAAATGTTTTAAAATACCCTTAATGTAGAGGTTTTAAAATAAAATGGCTGGAGACATTTTAAAATAGTATAGCTGGAGAAGTTTCAAAATAGCATGGCTAGAGAAGTTTTAAAACAATATGTCTGGAGAAGGGTAGCTCAATCTCTGAGCTAGTAATCGTCTTTCACACGGAGCACATCTTCGATACACTTCTTCCAAAAATGTCAATTTTTGTAAGTGACTCCCGTGTCAGAACTTTATGTTCTACTCAGTAACTTGTCCTTTGACGTTATCCCACACAAGGTCTATCGGGTTAAGATGTACGTAATATGGAGAAAGTTGCAGAGCGGTGTGATTCAATGATTTTGTCAATATGATACATCTTTGTCTTATTTGTCTTCCTCACAAGCTAACACATGTTGGGCTTCAAATATATCTCGCTGAAGCTGTCATTTTCCTTAGCAAACAATCTCCTAATTTGAACTTTAGTTTTTGATGGGCGGATGAGCGCGGTAGCCTAGTTGATAGGGAAATTGCTTACTATCACCGAGTTATAGCGTGCCAGGTTCGAAACTACGTCTAGAAAAACTTTTTTATCCAGCTCCTGAATTTAGGCTTGGCACTAGACCCCCTATGAGTAGAGCGCTCCTTCATTAGACATTGACATAAGCCAAAAGCTGACGTCTCCTGGGTATGAAAGAAAGTTCAGAAAACCCACTTCACTGCTCATAGGAAGTTAGGACTAATCGCTCGCAATGCCTGGGGTTCTCAAACAAGCTTGACGCGACCGCTTCTCTGGTCGACCAAGCTGTCAATTATACCCAACGCTTCCATGAGACCTACTTTTAGCGTTACCATTTGACGCAGTTGGTACGTTGTCTTTCTGCGATACTGCATTGTGATAGGATGCATTGTCCATTTCTAGATATGGCGGTCCTTTTAAAATTCAAAGAAGACCTACATCCAGTCCATGAAAATGTATCTATTAATTTCAATGTAGTAGTCCGTACCGTCTGTATACGTCAATGTGGTAGTCTGTACCGTCTGTACAATTCAATGTGGTAGTTTGTACCATCTGTACAATTCAATGTGGTAGTCTGTATCATCTGTACAATTCAATGTGGTAGTTTGTACCGGATGTACATTTCGTTTGGAAAATAACTGCAGCGTCTAATAAGACCATTGTTACTGCTTCTCGGTTAGTTAATATAATCTTGATCGACTCTCTGCTATAGAAGATCTGTTCGCTAGCTTAAGTTGGACAACCATTCGTTACGTGTTTTGATTATTATGTGACTTTCTATTGATTACTATTTATATATGTGGAATCGCAGTCCAAAATTAGCCAAGGCGATTCCAAGCATATAAATAGTAACCAACTAAAAGCCAAATAATAATGAAATACGTAACGGATTGGATCCAAATTAATTTAACGAACAAGTCTTCTGTAACCGTCGACGGTCTCGGTATACTACACTGACCTTTGATGCTGGAAATTATTCTATTCATGTCCCCGTCCCTGATTGACATTCCTTAGCATAAGTGTTGCGAACATTGACCGATGTTTCATCAAACTATACAATATCATAGCTTTGTCATCAGCGATCACTGATCGGTTTCGGATATTTGCTTGGACAAATTTATCAAATTACACAAAACTATTACTTGTGTGACTTTTCAGAAAAAAATATTCCTGCCGCCTAAAAAAACTTCAAAGTGAATCCGAGCAATCTTACAATTTCCGACATAATACTTTTAGGAGTGACAAAACCTCAGTCTGCAATATTTACTGTTTACAAAGAGTAACGAGTTGATGTTATTGTTGTCATTGTTGGTGTCGGTATCCAAATGCTGATGAGTAATGCTACTCATGTCAGCACAATGTCATTTAAAAATATTGCAGGTCTTCTGAAGTTGACTTAGTGACCCATAGAGTAAGTAAATTACTGTTAATGGTGTCTGTTGAAGTTTCTTCCTGACAGTTCAAAGGCAAGGGCATTAAATGAGGAAATGTTCCACTGTTTCATTGGGGTGAGAGCAGTTGTCTACAAGTTGAAATGAGTTGATATGTAATAAACATGTTCATTATCTTTCTCTTATGACATCTATGTCAAAGTTATCAATTTTCCACTTCCTTTCTTGCTTGACATGTGTCCACCCTGTGTAGACCATGTCTAATTCCAACAGACAGAAGATGCTCTATTCTACCAAACGAAAATTACATTCTCTTATCAGGGGGGATAATAATCTCAATACAAATGTCCCATCTTAGATTCCTGGCAAAAATGTGGGTATAGTAAAATGTTAACTTTCTACAAATATATAAATGTGGGTATAGTAAAATGTTAACTTTCTACAAATGTATAAATGTGGGTATAGAAAAAATGTTAACTTTCTGCAAATGTATAAATGTGGGTATAGTAAAATGTTAACTTTCTACAAATGTATAAATGTGCACACTTTAAATTCATTATAAATATGATATAAGTGTAACTTTGTAGAAACCAACAAGATGCCACAATAACTTCACCACGAATTTCTGATACACGCTCAACTCACAGCCAACTTGAGGTTACAGTCATACTTATAATGTCATTACTGTTGACATAACCGAATATGTCGATGCTTTTTATTGGTCATAGAGTTGACAGCTCATCGCACTGAACAATCAAAATCACGGACACATTCAGGTCAGAATGAACGACGAAGTCAGTCCCTTTGTCTTTAAATCTCAAGTTGTCTGTAAGTCTCAAGTTGTCTGTAAGTCTCAAGTTGTCTGTAAGTCTTAAGTTGTCTGTAACTCTCAAGTTGTCTGTAAGTCTCAAGTTGTCTGTGAACTAAACAACACTTTCTCACTTATGAAGATTGTTGTGTTCCTGTCTATACTGGGTCGATTTGGTGACGCTGAAAATCAGGAATTGTAATTTAGTATGCGCATTTCATTGATAGGAAAGTTTTTAAAAACAAACAAGACTGCTGTTTATATTGTAATAGAAGTTATACTGTGTTAGTTAGTGATAGTTTATTGAATGAGTTAGCAGCCCGTGCAATACTGTGTGATATTTCTGTTGATTAATCTCCTGTTATTGATAGCTTGATGCCAAGGTATGTGAAGTTGTCGACTTTTTCAAGATTTTTGTCGTATAGTTAGTTTGATGTCCATTGGTTTGTTGGTAAGGTCAAATATATTTGTTTTGGATGTGTTGATTTCAAGCCTAAGTTGTGCAGAGATTAATTGCAGGCTGTTTGTTTTTTCTTGAGAATCTTCGTGAGGTGAGCTAAGTAACGGTAGGTCGTCTGCAAATTCGAGATCTGCCAAACTTTTATTTCTGAGCCGCTTGATACCACGATCTTTATCGGCTGTGCAATTTCGCATGACCCAATCTCTTGCAATACTAAATAACATCGGGGACATTAAACATCATTGCGTCACTCCTGTATTTACTGGGAACCATTCAGAATTATCAGCTTCTGTTCTTACACAACATCGTGAGTTCTCATAAAATGCTTTTATAATGTTCGCATATTTCTGTTGGAATCCATACATTTCAAGAATGTTACACGGTGATGGTCTATCAATCAATCAATAAAACCCATAACCCTTCAGGGTCGTAGGGGTACCACATTGGAAGCTTCAGCACACAGAGTCCTCCAGCGAATTCTATCCTCAGCGATGCGGATGAGTGTGGAAATATCTAGCCCTGTCCATTCCTTGATGTTGTCTGTCCATGTCTTTATTTTCCTCCTCTGCTTCTTCCACCCTCGACAGTTCCCTGCAGTATTGTTTTTGACAAGGAATCGTGCCTGCATACATGTCCGAACCATGCTAGTTTTCGTCGTTTCACTATTGAAAGCAATGGCTCCTGGACACCTGCACACATCTCTACTTTATTTCTTACGTACACATTGGTCTTATGTTCCCTATAGGAAATTCGTAGAATTTGTCTGTAGCATTTATACTCGAAAGCCTGTAATCTTCTCTCCATGTCCGCAGTGAGTGTCCAACTCTCACAACCATACAACACAACGGAAAGCACCAGCGACCTATACAGTTTGATTTTCACTCCAACACTGATGTTGCTTTTCCAAATCACAGTTAGCCTTGACAAGGACGCTAAAGCTATCTCCAACCTTATTTTTAGTTCTGTTTTGCATTTACCATCGTTGGATATACTGGATCCGAGGTATTTGAAGGTATTCACCTCTTCAAGCTTATGTCCATTCATCATGATATTAGTCTGGTTTTCTGTGTCTCTGCTGTTTATCAAGATGTTGCTCTTATCTGAATTGATTTCCATTCCGTACTTGCTGGTAACTTTTTCTAACTTTGATGTTAATTCTTGCAATGATTGTTCTGACCCAGCTATAAGATCAATATCATCAGCGAAACGCAAGTTGCAAATAGGGCGACCTCCGATCGATATAGACGTGTTGTAGTCATGCAATGTCTCTTGTATGATGTGCTCTAAGTATATGTTAAAAAGTACTGGGGACATTATGCATCCCTGTCGAACTCCCACAGTTGTTTTGAAGAACTCTCCAGTTGTATTGTGTGACAAGACAGCACTATTTGCATTTTCGTACAGAGCTTCAATAATGTCTATAATTGTGGTGTCAAAATTAAATTTCCTCAGTATGTGCCACAGACCATCGTGCCAAACACGATCAAAGGCCTTTGTAAAGTCAATGAAGTTGTGGTATAGTTGGTGCTGAATATGTTTTTCGATTAGTGTACGGATGTTAAATATTTGTTCAACAGTGCTTCTGTTTGCTCTGAAGCCAGCTTGTTCTTCTGCAAATATTTCTTCTGACTTGTGTTTTATTCTGTTAAGTAGTATTTTGAGCATCACTTTACTTGGGTGTGTTTTACTTGGGTAAAACACAATTTACTTGGGTGATGGTCTATGTATAATATCAAAGGCCTTATGAAAGTCAATAAATTATACACAATACAAGTACACAATTATCTTGTGTACAATTGTGTATATTGTAATAGAAGTTATCTTGTGTACAATTGTGTATATTGTGTGTCTTGTGACGTATTCCTTCCAGAACGTTGTCTTCCCAATAAACTCTCTGAACCTCTCTCTGTCTTGGGCGATGTGGTTTGCATTTTCTAGCGATGTATTCATGTTATCTTTAATGTCGTCAGTCCATCGTCTTCTTGGTCTGCCCTTTCTCCTCTTTCCAGGTACTCTTCCCTCCATTATTTGTCTTTCTAAACAGTTGTGTATGACCAAACAGTTGTATATGACCAAACAGTCGTAGTTTTCTTTTTGTTATTGTGTTTAGTAACCAACACTCTGGAATCTTCAATGTTTTTATAATATCTGAGTTTCTGATTTTGTCCTTCCATGATATTCTAAGTATCTTTCTGTAGCATTTCAGCTCGAAGGCATTGATCTTCTTTGCCGCTGTTTTACTTAGAGTCCATGTTTCACAGCCGTATGTTGCAACCGGAAAAATAAAAGTTCGTAACATTAGCACTTTCGTTTCTATTTTGTTGTTTTTCCATATGTTTTTCAAACGTGTTTTTTAAAATATGCCATTGTCAATTTCTTCCTTATGTGTTGTGTATGTCTTCTCTCACGTTCCTCATTATACTTTCTGCGTAGATGTTGAACAGGTATGGGGAGAGTGTGCATCCCTGCCTTACTCAACTCTGTAAATCAAACCACTCTGATAGATCGTCCTCTAACGTCACTGCAGCCTTTTGATCATGGTAAAGTTTCTCTATTAGATGAATCAGATGTCTTGGGAAACCCATGCTGTTCATTATCTCCCATAGTTGCTGGTGTTGGACGCAGTCGAACGCTTTTGAGTAATCTATGAAACACATGTGCAGGTCAGTTGAACATTCCCTACACTTTTCTATGATCAATCTCATGTTAAGAATGTGATCTCTTGTTCCTCTGCCCGATCTGAAACCAGCCTGTGTTTCGTTTATCTCCATCTCTAATTTCTGTTTGATTCTTTGCATTATGATGTTTAACATTATTTTACTTGCTTGACTTATAAGGGCTATAGTTCGGTAGTTAGAGCAAATCTGAAGGTCGCCTTTTTTTGGAAGGGGCATATATAATGATTTTTTCCATTCCTCCGGCCACGTGCCACTTTCCCATATTTTGCAGCAGAGTTTGTAATATACGTTATATTGTGTACAATTGTGTATATTGTAATAGAAGCTATATTGTGTACAATTGAATAATAATACTGATGATAATGATGTTAACGATGATAGTCGTGGTGATTATGATGATGACATTGTTATACCGATGATAGTGCTGATGATGACTGTAGTGATGATGATGATTTTGATGATGATGTTTATGAAAATGGTGATGATAGTGTTAATGATGATAGTGTTAATGATGATAGTGTTAATGCTGATAGTGTTAATGCTGATAGTGTTAATGATAGGGGGATATAATGATGATGAAAGGGGTGAAGATGTTAATAGTGATGATAACGACAATGAATTGTTACTTACATTTAGGTGTTTATGTGATGAAATCACATTGAAAAGGGATTGTCGATCGCGATAAATGAAACATGGAACAAACGGCTTGTGAACTATACCAGCCAGAATCTTAAATGTATAGAAAAAATATTGTAGAAAAAATAGTAATTCTATATCAAGTGTTACACTCAATTTACTCAAAAATAAACAAAAATTATTAAAGTATTTCAACGTTTTTTTTCCAGGGATCCATGACAAATTAATTCCCAGACATAACTCGGATAAAATATCTCTAGTAAATAATGTTCAAAACAAAATATCTCCACACAAAATATGCCCAGAAAAAATATCTCCAGAAAGAATATCTCCAGAAAGAATATCTCCAGAAAGAATATCTCCAGAAAGAATATCTCCAGAAAGAATATCTCTAGAAAGAATATCTCCATACAACATATTTCCGGACATAACAGATCTACTAAATATCCATAGAGAAATTGTTTCCAGATAAATATAAAATATCTACAGACATATTTTTTCAATAAAAAAAATATCTAGAGACAAACTATTTGAGTACAAATCATCTACAGGTAAACTATTTCAATAAAAACATATACAGTCAAACTATTTCACTAACAAACATCTCCAGATAAACTCTTTCAATAAACAACAACAATTTCTTGGCTTTGATCGGTCTATACATGAGAGTCAGGAATCTGAGAAGCTTATTTTTTAGTACTTGGATGAAAAAAAATAGTGAAACATTAGAATATGAGGTAGGAAAAAACATAGTGAAATATGAGATAGGAAACATAACATAGTGGAATATGAGATAGGAAAAATAACATAGTGAAATATGAGTTTGGATGTTTCCTTTCCCAAATTCACATCTACCTTTTTTACATGTGCTTTACTCATCACTTTCTCTCTCATCTCCATTTCTTCCATCCATTATCTCACTACCACATTTCTGTCTGTGTGTAGTTTATGTGTTGGCTTTCGTCCAAATGAAGACTTTCTATCCGAAACTGAGTCTGACTTTATGTCGGTTTCCAGTTTGTAATATTATTATTGGTAACAATTATATCCAATACTATTTAAAATTATCTTTTTTGCCTTGTGTTGCCACATCTCTCGCTATTCCAGTGTGTCGAGTTGTTTCCTAATACTGGTGATTTATTTCTGATATAAAAACGTGCCGTAATTATAAACCCCGTGTGGGAAACACATCGATTATGTCACTTATTGAAACACATCGTCAATGTGTCAATCATTAGAACAATCCTTCAATCTGTCACTTATTAAACACATCGTCAATGTGTCAATCATTAGAACAATCTTTCAATCTGTCACTTATTAAACACATCGTCAATGTGTCAATCTTTAGAACAATCCTTCAATCTGTCACTTATTAAAACACATCGTCAATGTGTCAATCTTTAGAACAATCCTTCAATCTGTCACTTATTAAACACATCGTCAATGTGTCAATCATTAGAAAACCTCTTCAATCATGTTTTAAATATGTTAATAAGTTAAACATTTTTTATTTTGTAAATCTTTCAACATTTACTCCAATATGTCTTCAACACATCAGTCTT
The DNA here is from genome assembly GCA_034231615.1 of Meghimatium bilineatum. Classification (NCBI taxonomy): domain Eukaryota; kingdom Metazoa; phylum Mollusca; class Gastropoda; order Stylommatophora; family Philomycidae; genus Meghimatium; species Meghimatium bilineatum. The sequence goes on from CM067304.1 coordinate 1,975,489, forward strand.
CAAAACATTTCTTCAACCATGTCTTCAACACATCAGTCTTCCAAGCATTTCTTCAACAATATCTTCAACACATCAGTCTTCCAAACATTTCTTCAGCCATGTCTTCAACACATCAGTCTTCCAAACATTTCTTCAGCCATGTCTTCAATACATCAGTCTTCCAAGCATTTCTTCAACAATATCTTCAACACATCAGTCTTCAAAACATTTCTTCAGCCATGTCTTCAACACATCAGTCTTCAAAACATTTCTTCAACCATGTCTTCAACACATCAGTCTTCCAAGCATTTCTTCAACAATATCTTCAACACATCAGTCTTCCAAGCATTTCTTCAACAATATCTTCAACACATCAGTCTTCCAAACATTTCTTCAGCCATGTCTTCAATCTGACAATCTCTCAAACATTTCTTGAATACTGCAATGGTTCAAACATTCTTAAATCATGTCTTCAATCTTTTAATAACTGAAACATTACTTCAATCCTTCAATCTGTTAATCAACAAACATTTCGTCACTCGCGCCTTCAATCTGTTAAATGTTCAATCATGTCTTCAATCTGTTAATCTCTCAATCATTTATTCAGTCTATAAGTCTTTCACTTTAAACAAAATAATATCCAAAAAATAAATTCATTTGAAATGAAGTGCTACAGAAAGGTCCTACGAATATCATGGGGAAAGAAAAAGAGGAACATTAAAAGTTTGAAATTGTTGAAACTAAATGAAGAATGGCTTCCACATACCATCATAGAAGGAAGCTACAGTATTTCGGCACTTAAAGCGACATGATGGTATGGACAGGCTTAGTCTGGAGGGGAGATTGTCAGGAGAGAAAAGAAAAGGAAGACCTAGTTGTCAATGAATCAGCGTCATTGAAGAAAGTATGCACTTGTTTTTGGACCTATGCAGACCTGATATCCAGGGACAGAAAGGCGTTCAGAGTATCCACGATTTAAATAGCTTTGTGGATAGAATGTCACGTGATACATGTTTTTCCAACATTTCTTCGATCAAGTCTTTAATCCTTCAAACATTTCTCTAATCTTGTAACTTCCCAAACACACATTTTTCTATTATCTATTAATCCCTCAAACATTTCTCTCTAATCTTGTAACTCTCACAAACACACATTTTTCTATTATCCATTCAATCAGCTTAACATTTCTGCAATCACCAGTTCAATCATTCAAATAAAGTATCAACTATCTGTACAATCTCTAAAACATTCCTTCATACATCTGCATAATCTCCAACACAGTTCCTCAATTATTTGCTTCATGACTCACTATCGATTTCAATAATTCATACAATCTCAAAGAGTACTTTAATTGTACAATTTTTCAAACATTTTTTTCAATCCTCTGTACAATTGTTAAGACATTTATTTAAACATCTGTCGATCTATAAAATAATACTTCAATCGTTTGTCCAAACATTTAAGTATTGATTGACACATTCAGTTATCAGAACTTACTGATGTTTCATTATTGATGAATTCAATGATGATTGTCGAATCGGTGACATTTGTTTCACTCAAAGAATGATTCGTAAAGATCGCCATATACTTTTGTTTGCTGTAGAAGTGAATTTGCAAAGATTTAAAGTGAATTTCTAGATTTTCAACTATCTCAATAAACAGCATATTTTGACATGAGAACACAGGTTCTACAGTATTCAAGTATTTCAGAACTGACGTGTTTGTACTTTGAGCGGACACAGATTCTACAGTATTCAAGTATTTCAGAACTGACGTGTTTGTACTTTGAGCGGACACAGATTCTACAGTATTCAAGTATTTCAGAACTGACGTGTTTGTACTTTGAGCGGACACAGATTCTACAGTATTCAAGTATTTCAGAACTGACGTGTTTGTACTTTGAGCGGACACAGATTCTACAGTATTCAAGTATTTCAGAACTGACGTGTTTGTACTGTGAGCGGACACAGGTTCTACATTGTTCAAGTATTTCAGAACTGACGTGTTTGTACTATGAGCGGATACAGATTCTACAGTATTCAAGTATTTCAGAACTGACGTGTTTGTACTGTGAGCGGACACAGGTTATACAGTATTCAAGTATTTCAGAACTGACGTGTTTGTACTGTGTACAGATCTGTGATCAGTTTCCTTTAGAAGCTGGTGATACGTATGTCGTTATATCGTTTTCATTGCACACACATTTTTCTTGCGCCTATGCGAGCCGGATCTCTTTCTTCTCTACTTGTCCCACGCTTGATACCACTTTCCTTCATTCTGTGTAATGCTGTATCATCCAGTGAATATTTCCATGGTATTGATCTACTCTCCAGATGTTGGAACGCGTGAAAATGAGCGAGCTGACACACTGGCTACAAGAGCGTATGTGGTGGGCATTTTGAATATAGGCACAGATGAGATCTTGACATTAATGCCGGATCGACTACTGGAGAACTAATCTGCGGATGTTGAAAATAGATCAATACCATGGACTGTCGGGAGAACTAATATGGAGGTGTTCAATTAGTCCGAGACCGAGTTTAATCAATAAGATAAGAAATATGAGAATCTTATTAATTTTTGGCCACGTTATGAGACAGTTTAACAACCTGGCACGGCAGGGAAAAACAACGGTCCTGATACATAATACTGAAGATAGAGAGCGATGTAGAGCCATAATTGTCTATACCAGCCGAAATGGCACCTGATGGTGATGAATTATTGGATACATATATAATGTCACACACAACAATCTACGTTTCGACCAAAAGACTTTTACCTAGGCAACATCAAGGCAACTACAGAAAACGACAGGTATGAATAACACTAAATACATTCACATGGCCTAGTTAACTGTTTTTGTCACGTCTGTATACAACCAGAGAGTGGGAGGGGGGGGGTAACATAATACATTCAGCGTCTTGAGATCCGACTGAAGAAGAGGAAGGTGTCTGAGTAGAAGATGACAAATAGCAGCGCTGGTGGGGGTGGAAAGTAAGAACCAGTTTGACAATATCCATAGAGGAAGAACTCTGAGCGTTCACGAGGGTGTCCTGGTGGGAAAGGCTGCGCATTCGAAATTTTACAGACCTGGGGACTCTGTGGGGCTATATGTGGCAGCGAAAGAAATTCATCATCTCTTGAGCTTCCTTCATAAAACACTTCTAACCACTACAAAGAAGCTGGAGTAGAAGTTGAGGGTATAGAATGTAACTCTGATAGGTAGGGGAATTAGAGGAGGTGTATAGGAGAAAGCAATGGTCATCAGCCCGTTTGTCATCTACCAATCTGCTGAGACAGGAATGTTGGATAAATGTGACAGATTGTACATACATTTGAAGAAATGTATTCGTGATTGTACATACTTTTGAAGAAATGTATTCGTGATTGTACAGACTTTTGAAGAAATGTATTCGTGATTGTACAGACATTTGAAGAAATGTATTCGAGATTCTACAGACATTTGAAGAAATGTATTCGTGATTGTACAGACATTTGAAGAAATGTATTCGTGATTGTACAGACTTTTGAAGAAATGTATTCGTGATTGTACAGACATTTGAAGAAATGTATTCGTGATTGTACAGACTTTTGAAGAAATGTATTCGTGATTGTACAGACATTTGAAGTAATGTATTCGTGATTGTACAGACTTTTGAAGAAATGTATTCGTGATTGTACAGACATTTGAAGAAATGTATTCGAGATTGCACAGACATTTGAAGAAATGTATTCGAAATTGTACAGACATTTGAAGAAATGTATTCGAGATTGTACAGACATTTGAAGTAATGTATTCGTGATTGTACAGACATTTGAAGAAATGTATTCGAGATTGTACAGACATTTGAAGAAATGTATTCGTGATTGTACAGACATTTGAAGTAATGTATTCGTGATTGTACAGACATTTGAAGAAATGTATTCGAGATTGTACAGACATTTGAAGAAACATTTAACAGATCGTACATATAATTAAAGAAATAATAGACAGTTGTACAAACATTGGAAGAAATAGTTGACTGTACATATCCCCAGCGAGGTCAGCACCGTAAATTGGTGATGAGGCTTCATTCATCAATCTAGGGCTGGAAACTAAGACTGGTCGGGCAATCCCACTCGAGTAAGACCACATTTCTGCCCAAGTAAGCAATGTGCTGAAGACGGAGGAAACCAGCCAAAAGGTGCATCATTAAACCATATGCCAAGCACAAAACAGAATGGGAACATGGCTATATCTAATACTATTTATGGTGTCTGCCCTGTGGCGGATTTTCAGGCAGGGACAATCTCGGGCCCTATACTTTGAAAATGCCCAAACTAAAATTCTGGAAGTCCTTCTCAATTGTCCCGAGGAACTAGTAGGCAAGGGAATATAGCTACTGGTCAAACATAAATACGACTAATACAAATAATGCACTGGAATGATGAGGGTGTCAACAGCAACAGAGATGGATACAGTAAAAAAATTGGAGCTTGTAAATATCTTGTGTGAAGAACAAGTTAATGTATGTTGTAAACAAGAAACACACCTCAGCAGCGATATTGCACCAAAACGACAGACGAAAGTGTGGAATACTGACACTTGTTAAAAACAATATCAGTACATGTCAACTGGAAGTGTATATGGAGAGGGCAGAATAGCAGATGCTCCACCTAAAAACAGACAGTACAGAATTCCATCTCTGAACTACTACTCCCCAAATGACAGACCATAGGCACTAGACACAATTTCGGAAAATGAGATACTTACTGTGTGTGGTGACTTCAACAGCCACTCTCAGAGTTGGGGCTATGATCACGTGGACAAGAGATGTGAGGAACTTGAGAGCTGGCAGGATGAAACTAATCTTATATTTATCAACAAGCCAGCAGACTGACCAACCTTCTACTCGAGAGCATAGAACACCACCTTTACACCAGACCTGGCTGACCTCACTAGGTGGAACTATAATAGTGCAGACTGGAAAATGTACCAGCATTTAACCCGTTTTCAAGTTAAGGACATGAACATCGACAAAGATATCAATAGAGCATTGAGTGAATGTGATAGATGCATATTACATGCTGCTAGTAAAACCATACCCAGTGTTGGGGGGGGGGAGCAAAAACTACAAACCCTACTGGAATTATGAACTGGAGAATCTGTAACATGAGATGGAAACATCTAGACTGCAGGCAGAGAACAGACCTAGCCAAGAACATCACAACATATATCAGGAAACTAAGTGTAAATGTCAAAGAGCCAAGTTACAAGCACAACAAATATCAGGAAACTAAGTCTAAATGTCAAAGAGCCAAGTTACAAGCACAACATATATCAGGAAACTAAGTGTAAATGTCAAAGAGTCAAGTTACAAGCACAACATATATCAGGAAACTAAGGCTAATTGTCAAAGAGCCAAGTTACAAGCACAACATATATCAGGAAACTAAGTGTAAATGTCAAAGAGCCAAGTTACAAGCACAACATATATCAGGAAACTAAGTGTAAATGTCAAAGAGCCAAGTTACAAGCACAACATATATCAGGAAACTAAGTGTAAATGTCAAAGAGTCAAGTTACAAGCACAACATATATCAGGAAACTAAGGCTAAATGTCAAAGAGCCAAGTTACAAGCACAACATATATCAGGAAACTAAGTGTAAATGTCAAAGAGCCAAGTTACAAGCACAACATATATCAGGAAACTAAGTGTAAATGTCAAAGAGTCAAGTTACAAGCACAACATATATCAGGAAACTAAGGCTAAATGTCAATGAGCCAAGTTACAAGCACAACATATATCAGGAAACTAAGTCTAAATGTCAAAGAGCCAAGTTACAAGCACAACATATATCAGGAAACTAAGTCTAAATGTCAAAGAGCCAAGTTACAAGCACAACATATATCAGGAAACTAAGTCTAAATGTCAAAGAGCCAAGTTATAAGCACAACATATATCAGGAAACTAAGTCTAAATGTCAAAGAGTCAAGTTACAAGCACAACATATATCAGGAAACTAAGTCTAAATGTCAAAGAGCCAAATTACAAGCACAACATATATCAGGAAACTAAGTCTAAATGTCAAAGAGTCAAGTTACAAGCACAACATATATCAGGAAACTAAGGCTAAATGTCAAAGAGCCAAGTTACAAGCACAACATATATCAGGAAACTAAGTCTAAATGTCAAAGAGTCAAGTTACAAGCACAACATATATCAGGAAACTAAGGCTAAATGTCAAAGAGCCAAGTTACAAGCACAACATATATCAGGAAACTAAGTGTAAATGTCAAAGAGTCAAGTTACAAGCACAACATATATCAGGAAACTAAGGCTAAATGTCAAATAGCCAAGTTACAAGCACAACATATATCAGGAAACTAAGTGTAAATGTCAAAGAGTCAAGTTACAAGCACAACATATATCATGAAACTAAGTGTAAATGTCAAAGAGTCAAGTTACAAGCACAACATATATCAGGAAACTAAGTGTAAATGTCAAAGAGTCAAGTTACAAGCCAGGCGGAGCAGATGGAAAGAAAGAAAAACAGTCTCTGATCCCTGAAAGAGACGCTAGGAAATTATTGAAACTGGTAAAACTAAAGGATGAAGGTACAAGGAGAAATACAAGGGTCAAATTTTACAAAAATTTAAACATTTTAACAGGTAAACATGCAGCTGATTACTTTGCATATTTCTTTACAGAAACAATAACGTCAAAGTTAGCCCATAAAAACTTCAGGAGGTTCAAGAGAACCAGCGAAACATTGGACAAGGTGAGCCTATACCTGAAGTCATGGAGGCACCAATCACAGTGAAAGAACTGGAGCATCCAATTTCCAAATTGAAAATGAAAATGACCCTAGGAGCTGATGGAGTGGCCAATGAAATGAGTAAAACCCTGGGAACTGCAGCAAGAACAAAGCTACTGCAGATCTTCAATACAAGCTGGAAGACAGGTAATATTCCACAGGCATGGGGGATGCAATAATACCATTCCTCAAATCAGGAAAGGTTGGCAATACAGTCTCCAATTACAGGTTCATCAGCCTCACAAGCTGTCTAAGCAAAACAGTCGAATGCATTATCAATCTTAGGATGCAGTGGTACCTTGAAAGTGAAAACCTTCTGGTATCGCAGCAAGCAGGTATCAGACAGTGCTACTATACTGAAGATAAGGTAACCTACCTCTCCCAAGAGATTATGGGCGCCTTCCAAGATACGAAACTGACACTAGCAGCATGTATAGACCTCAGGAAAGCATTTGACAAGGTTTGGAAAGAAGGACTCTTAAAGAAATTGCGAAATTGCAGGGTTAACTCAAGAGTGTACAAATGGGTAAAATCATACCTGCATAATAGAAGAGCCAGGGTACAATTAGATCATCGCAAGAGCAAGAAAATCCTACTGCGTCATGGAGTTACCCATGGAGGAGTCATGTCACCCACACTTTTCTTGGATTACATTAAAGACCTAGTTGCCGAACTGCCACACGGGATCCAAGTGGCAATGTCTGCTGACGACCTGGTGATCCAGTGCACGAAGAACATGCGACAGTCGCCACTAAACAAATACACGGAGCTATTGATGCTTTAACCCTTTGGACAAATAGATGGTGACTCAGTGTTAACACAGATAAGTGCAGCACTACACTCTTTACCCTCTCACCAAAACAAAAAGCCGTTGTTATCAAGATAGACGAAGAGCTCTTGAAAGAAGACAAACAACCCACATACCTCGGAGTTACTTTTGATGAAAGCTGACATGGAAGCAGCACATAAAGAAAGCAACAACAAAAGCCAGGAGGAAGTTAGCTATCCTGACAAAACTAAGTGGAACCACATGGGGAGCCAGTGGGAATATACTCCGTAAAGTGTACCAGCAAGGCATAAGACCACACCCGGAATATGGTTCAGTTGCGTGGTGTCCTAAATCAAACATCATATTACACAATCTAGATAAAGTGAAAAACCAGGCGATTAGGATAATGCTGGGAACAATGAAATAAACACCCATAGTAGATATCCGTTAACACAACCTACACTATAATACTTACACGTTAACACAACCTACACTATAATACTTACACGTTAACACAACCTACACTATAATACTTACACGTTAACACAACCTACACTATAATACTTACACGTTAACACAACCTACACTATAATACTTACACGTTAACACAACCTACACTATAATACTTACACGTTAAGACAACCTACACTATATTACTAAACACGTTAACACAATCTACACTATAATACTTACACGTTAACACAATCTACACTATAATACTTACACGTTAACACAAGCTACACTATAATACTTACTCGTTAACGAACCCTGTTTCTGTAACAGTGGTATTATCATCCTCCGAGCTAGATCGGTACCAAATGTAGTCATCACCAGAAAGAATTTTAGGAACGTGTGAAGTTTTGCCTCCATGTCCGTGTCCTCTTCTACTGACACAATTCCTTGCACTCTATATTCAGAGAAAACAGCGCAGCATGTGAAGTTATATTTCTATTGTGAATATTAGAGAGGCACACACACACACGGAGACAGACAGATAGCTAATCAGGCTAGCATGTTAGGTAGTTATGTAGGTAGACAGATATTTAGATAGATAGATAGATCTATTGTTTTTACTTTATCCTTAGAGTTACTTGTTAGATTATTACCAAAGTTCGACTTATACATTGTTTGACTATTTGTTTCTGTGTTCACCGTTTGGTCTAGTGTATTAACAAGGTTGAATTATCTATCTACGATTGTCCTATGTATCCTATGTTATCTGCTGATGGTCCAAGATTCACCATGTTCGTTCGATTAACTTTATAGTCTAAGAATAACATTACAATAATTTAAAAACAAATACAGGACAAATTTATGATTTACCTCGTCACTTTCAGAGCTTGTTTCACTAGATGATGAATCTGATGAGCTGTCAGAACTTGTTTCACTAGATGATGAATCTGATGAGCTGTCAGAGCTTGTTTCACTAGATGATGAATCTGATGAGCTGTCAGAGCTTGTTTCACTAGATGATGAATCTGATGAGCTGTCAGAGCTTGTTTCACTAGATGATGATTCTGATGAGCTGTCAGAGCTTGTTTCACTAGATGATGATTTTGATGAGCTGTCAGAGCTTGTTTCACTAGATGATGATTCTGATGAGCTGTCAGAGCTTGTTTCACTAGATGATTGTGATGAACTGTCAGAGCTTGTTTCACTAGATGATTGTGATGAACTGTCAGAGCTTGTTTCACTAGATGATTGTGATGAACTGTCAGAGCTTGTTCCACTAGATGATGATTGTGATGAGCCGTCAGAGATTCTTACATTACAATTGTATTGTACTGAGCTGCCAGATCTGGTTTCGTTAATTCCCTGTTTTTAGAATCATCGCATAATCAGAACAAATGCAGCGTTAAATACAGAATTAGGTAAACTTTAATATTAAATAAAATACAGACCTTATTGAATATTTCAGTTCTATCTATAATTCATTCAGTTGAGGACAATACTATTTTAATTATGAGTTTCTGTGTTCAAGTAGGACAGACTCAAAAAGCATCAAGCAGATAGATCAAAAACAATACTTAAGTATCACATTTTGGATGTATTACCAAATATATTTATTATGATGGTCAATGGTCCAGTCTACAGTTTAAGATCAAATCGAAATGGGCAAAGAAATAACTTCTTAATAATGAATGTGGCAGTAGTCTAGTTGATAGTAAGCTTGGTTAGTATCACGGATTACAGAAACTCAGGTTCGAAAAAACTTATTATTTCTTTCCGCTTTAGTACTTCTTTATGTCTTGCATCGTCAGGAGTAGAAGAATTCTATGAAGATGAACTTGTTGTGTGTCTGGTATATTTGGTTTTTTTGTGTGGATTATTTTATTTCTGTAATCAATATTTTGCATGGTCTGCCCCTGACAAAATCTTTTAAAGTTTTATCGAAGTAGTTTTTGCAGTAGGCAATGTTGGAAGGAACTCTTCATTTGTTTGTTCGTACTCGATCGGGTTTATGACCACCATCACCAACACCATTATCACCTCAATCAACATCAACGTCTTTATCATACTCCTCCTCATCATCGTCATAAATCTCATCACCATTATTATCATCATCATAAAAATATCGCCATCATCATCCTCATATTCATCATCATCATATTGACTATCATGTGAATGGAAAACTATCATATGTCTATTGATGTATCGTGTATCATGTGAAGGGAAAACTATTATAAGGCTATTGATGTATCGTGTATCATGTGAAGGGAAAACTATTATAAGGCTATTGATGTATCGTGTATCATGTGAAGGGAAAACTATTATAAGGCTATTGATGTATTTTATGAATAAACACAAGAAATACTACAGCATAAACTACAGACATTTGTGAATAAACACAAGAAATACTACAGCATAAACTACAGACATTTGTGAATAAACACAAGAAACACTACATCATAAACTACAGACATTTGTGAACAAAAACAAGAAATACTACATCATAAACTACATACATTTGTGAATAAACACAAGACATACTACAGCATAAACTACAGACATTTGAGAATAAACACAAGAAACACTACATCATAAACTACAGACATTTGTGAATAAACACAAGACACACTACAGCATAAACTTCAGACATTTGTGAATAAACAGAAGAAACACTACATCATAAACTACAGACATTTGTGAATAAACACAAGAAACACTACAGCATAAACTACACACATTGTGAATAAACATAAGGAACACTACAGCATAAACTACAGACATTTGTGAATAAACACAAGAAACACTACATCATAAACTACAGTATTTTGTGAACAAAAACAAGAAATACTACAGCATAAACTACAGACATTTGTGAATAAACACAAGAAACACTACATCATAAACTACAGACATTTGTGAATAAACACAAGAAATACTACAGCATAAACTACAGACATGTGTGAATAAACACAAGAAACACTACAGCATAAACTACAGACATTTGTGAATAAACACAAGACATACTACAGCATAAAATACAGACATGTGTGAATAAACACAAGAAACACTACAGCATAAACTACAGCATAAACTACAGCATAAACTACACATAAACTACAGACATTTGTGAACAAAAACAAGAAATACTACATCATAAACTACAGACATTTGTGAATAAACACAAGACATACTACAGCATAAACTACAGACATTTGAGAATAAACACAAGAAACACTACATCATAAACTACAGACATTTGTGAATAAACACAAGACACACTACAGCATAAACTTCAGACATTTGTGAATAAACAGAAGAAACACTACATCATAAACTACAGACATTTGTGAATAAACACAAGAAACACTACAGCATAAACTACACACATTGTGAATAAACATAAGGAACACTACAGCATAAACTACAGACATTTGTGAATAAACACAAGAAACACTACAGCATAAACTACAGACATTTGTGAATAAACACAAGACATACTACAGCATAAACTACAGACATGTGTGAATAAACACAAGAAACACTACAGCATAAACTACAGCATAAACTACAGACATTTGTGAATAAACACAAGAAACACTACAGTAAAAACTACAGCATAAACTACAGACATTTGTGAACAAAAACAAGAAACACTACAGCATAAACTCCAGACATTTGTGAATAAACACAAGAAACTGGGAGTAATATTAGAAGACAGGTATTAAACAAGAAGGAAACAGAATTAATGGTTGTCTCAAAGAGACATACACCACCAAGATGCAACATAATAATTAATGACAAAAAATTAGCAAATGTTGAAAAAGTGACATATCTTGGCACCCTGTTAACATCAGAAGGTAGATTCTCAGCTGAGATACAGAGTTAAACAGAAAAAGCCAAATCATTATTTCAAAAAAAAAATGAGAACCATTGTGTACAATAGAAGAATATCAATGCAGGTCTGAATTATTGTTGTTCGTCCATCACAAGTGATGATGACCATTTGTTACATCCACTTTTGAAAATTCAATTTTAATTATGTCCTTGATTATGAGTTCGTAGATGGCTAATGAGCCCTATTCGAGCTGTAAATGTCCTTGGACAGTTCGGACATGGAATGACGACTGTAGACGGATCTTGGTCTATCCGTGACTTTCTAGCTGCTCTCCGCTGATGAGCTGCTGCATTTCTCTTCTTTTCACAAGATGATGCGCTCTGTTTTATTTTAGTACGCCATGTAGATCTATTTTGTGCAAGTTCTTCCCATGTATCGTGGTCTATTTCAAAGGCTTTCAGTGAGTTCTTAACGAGTCCTTGTAGCGCTTCCTTTGGCCACCTTGAGATCGTATATCATTCTCTAGCTCACCATAGAGAAGTATCTTTGGCAGACGATGGTCTGGCATACGCACCAAATGACCTGCACAACGAATTTTTGTCTGCATCAGGATCGTATCAATGCTTGGGATACCAGCTCTATCAAGGACAGTGGTATCTGGAATCTTGTCTTGCCATCTGATGTTCATAACTTTTCTGAGACAATTTGTATGAAAATGATTGAGTTTTTTGCACATGACGTCTATACACAGTCCATGTTTCACTAGCGTATAGCAGCACTGGAAGTACCACTGCTCTGTAAACTTTCAGCTTAGTCTGTAGGTTAATGCCATTTCTACGCCAAACATTTGCGTACAATCTGCTGAAAGTACTGCTTGCTTTGGCGATCCTTGTATACACTTCATCATCAACGTTGGCATTTTGTGATAACGTACTGCCTAGATATGTGAATCTATTCACAACTTTCAGTGCTACACCATTTACCTTTATGCAGGGCTCGAGATAGCTTTTGTCAAGTGCTGGTTGTAACATAACTTCTATTTTCTCTGTGTTAATGGTAAGCCCAAAGTTGGTACAGGCTTTAGAGAATCTGTCTATAATACATTGTAGATCAGCCTCAGAGTTGGCATTTAGGGCACAGTCATCAGCAAATAGAAAATCCCTGATTGTGTGTAATTTAATTTTGGTTTTTGCTCGAAGCCGCCGGTCTGAATTAGAGTGCTGGGATGTTATATCAAACCAATTCTTTTTTATGGATGTGAAGCATGGACTGTAAACAAATAAATTCAAAGCGAATTAGAGGCTTCAGAAATGTGTTTTCTGAGAAGAATGATGAAAATACCATGGATAGCCAAGAAAATTAAGACAGAGGCTCTCATTGCTGCTGGATTAAAAAAAAATCAATCATATCAACCATTAGGGGCAGACAGTCAATGTTTCTAGGGCATGTGTTGAGAAGAACATAGCGTGAACACTTAATAACCACTAGAAAGATTAAGGGGAGAGGAGATAGGGAACAACAAAGAGAAAAGTTACTAGATAGACTTGTATTGTGGCATGATAGAAGCTCAACAACCGAGCTTATTGACAACACAAGAGTCAGAGAGTCGTGGAGAAAAATGACTGCCTACGCCATTCGGCTTGGCAATTGATTGATGTTTTGTGCGATAGTGCCATTATGTTTACTGTTTACTTTCTAATTGTATTTTCTTGATAAAGACCTAATGGTTGAAACTGTCTTGTATACTAGTATTTGTATTTTATATACTCATACTCGATAGTCTGATCGCTCATTGTCAAGTTGAACCAGCTTGTGTTATACATAAGTTCTATTGTTATACGGTTTTACAGCAGTCTCACTTTTCATTATTATGTATTATAGAAATGGTAAACTAATAGATGTAAATATTTCTAGAAAATACCAGAAATCAATATTCTCAATTGATTAGTGCGTTTTAAATAGAATATGCTACCATACACATTGGTAATACATAGCAAACATTTACACATTCGACAAAATAACTTACAGATGAAGGCCCATTTGCGCGGACTGTCATCGGCGAAGCAGCCAAAGCAATAACCACCAACACAATGGGAATGTACATTTTCTTTCAGAGTTGTCAATTTACTTTTAATATAAACTTGATGAAATATGAACAATTCAATCGATGAACTTCTTCTGCTAGTCATTTTGTGACACGCTTCTGACTGTATATATATATCATTAAACCGTAGGTCAACCACCAATCAGATATCAGAGTTTGGAAATAATTAATGCATGGTATAAGAAATTAACAGCTCAATTTTTTGAAATATCACTTATTCTGATACTATTCATAGATTGCCTTATAGATCATGTGTCACACATAATAAATGTAATCTGTAAAAACAATAATGTTGGCAAAAGTCAGCAGAAATGTTATTGGATAGAATTTAGAAAAGATTTAAGACTTGTTAAATTGTATAAAATTGATATTCCTGCATTCACAACAAAGGTAATGTGTCACGTGGTTATGTATATATGGAAAAATATGTCCTTGAACGTGTAGATACAGCAAATATTCATACCAGTTTTAGAATTGAAATTTAATGCAATATAATCTTGTGAGCATCGACAACAATACATTAAATAAAGGAATTTTTGAAAGGGAATTAATGGTGGCGATAAAGTAATCTCTTTAGCTGTGAGTAGGCTGCTTTGATGCACGACGATCATGAAGTAATCCCTTTAGCTGTGAGCAGGTAACGCTTGACATTTCATAACATATTTATGTAAAAACACATATCCACATCGGGTGATTCACCGAGGTAACAGCTGAACTCGCATACGTTTTGTTATCTCAAAGGTATAGTTTTGATAGAGATGTATACGGAGGTATGTTTAGTCCACCAATTGAATGATGTCCAGTTTGGCAGTATCCACGGATCATCTCATCCTGCCCGGACCGTGTCATACACTTCTGATCCAACCAGTTCATCATTCTTCTGTCAGATCTGTTGGCACATCTCTGTAATGATACACATCTGAGACAACCAGTTCATCATTCTTCTGTCAGATCTGTTGGCACATCTCTGTAATGATACACTTCTGATCTAACCAGTTCATCATTCTTCTGTCAGATCTGTTGTGTAATGAAAACAATTTTGACATTCCCTCTACAAAAAAATGCAATAGAATTAAACGATTTATATTGTTTCATTTATGATATGAATTGTGTGGATAACATAGATGGGAGATGTGCTGCCATACTCTGAATATGATAAAATAGATGGAAAATGTGCTGCCATACTCTGAATATGATAACATAGATGGAAAATGTGCTGCCATACTCTGAATATAATAACATAGATGGAAAATGTGCTGCCATACTCTGAATATGATAACATAGATGGAAAATGTGATGACATACACTGAATATGATAGCATAGATGGAAAATGTGCTGCCATACTCTGAATATAATAACATAGATGGAAAATGTGCTGCCATACTCTGAATATGATAAAATAGATGGAAAATGTGCTGACATACTCTGAATATGATAATATAGATGTAAGATGTGCTACCATACTCTGAATATGATAAAATAGATGAATAATGTGCTGCCATACTCTGAATGTGATAAAATAGATGAATAATGTGCTGTCATACTCTGAATGTGATAAAATGAATAATGTGCTGTCATACTCTGAATATGATAAAATAGATGGAAGATGTGCTACCATACTCTGAATATGATAGGTAGAACAAGGTTTTTGACGTGGGTGATATCCCCCTGGAGAGTCTTGAGAGAACCGAGGGATGGCTGTGAGGGTCAAGAGTACAGCAGGAAGGGACGATTAATGGTCAGGTAGATGTACATTGAGCTTTAGAAAAAACATTTAAAAAATAAAGAATTCTCCTCGAGGCCGCCTCAAGCGAGACCATCGACAGTAAATACCTATGTACAGAAAGTAAACAAGACTCTATTCGTTACATTTGTAAATGATTTTCGTGTTTTTCCATGATCACTATTTATATACTTGGAGACCAAAAATGCAACACAAAAAAAAGGCCGACTAACGCAATTTCTTGAAAGTAACTCAATATCTACATTTTATTTTCATATCATGTTTATGTTCTGTACACAGGTATGTACTGGAACCCGGCCATGCCACAAGATGGACCACGTCACAATGTGGCAACATACACCGGGAATACTACATGCTTAATAGAAGATTGCAAAACACATTGGTTTGTCACAAACGTCACAGTCACATTGGTTTACATAATCTATACGTCACCACCACATTGGTTTGTAGAATGTATACGTCACCATCATATTGGTTTACTGAATATATACGTCCCTCTAACATTGGTTTGCAGAATAGGTACTTTACCGCCACATTGGTCTGCAGAATCTATACGATAGGTTGCGATGTCAGCAACGAATTTGAGAATCACCTAGAACACCGTGAAACTATTCGGAGACTCAAAACAACTCTGCAGTAAATTGGTCTAGACTGTTTGGAAGCTTAAAATTGATATTTTAAAGTGACAAACATACTAACAGTGACCATTCTGTGACGGAAAAACGGACATTGGGTCAGAGCTAGGAAACTGACAGTGGAGAAAGAAAAGGCTCATAGAAAAATAAATGATGATGCTGATGGTATTCATAATGAGGATGATGATGGTGAGGTTGTTGAGATGATGGTGATGACTCTTCTAGTGATGATTCTGATGATGATACTAAAGCTGATGATAATTATGATTTCTGATGATGTTAATGATGATGATAAGAATCAGGATGATAATATTGCTGACAATAATGATGTTGACGATAATGATGCTGATTGGTATTATATTCATGATATACTTTGCGTACGAGTCTGTCAACCTAGTTTCCTATGCCTGGTGGTAGAGTTTTACTTGATGTATATCTGTAATTATTTTTTTTTGCAATGAAGGAGTTGTGCGGAACTTTATCACATGCCAAATGTGACAGCAGGATTTATCACATCCCAAATGTGACAGCAGGATTTATCACATGCCAAATGTGACAGCAGGGCTTTGCGTGAAGCTGGACATTCATCTACTAATGTGATGGAAGGTATATTTTGATGTGACTATATACCAATGTGACTATATTTCTATTCTATCATATGGGTGCGAATGTTGGAAAGCCACAAAAGCCACAGATAAAAGACTCGACTCCTTTGAAAACAAATGCCTACGTACCATTCTGAATGTTAAGTGGAAGGACTTTAAATCTAACACTACTATAAGAGAGGAAAGCAAACAAACCTATATATCTTCATTCATTAGACAAAGGCGTTGGACTTACATCGGCCATGTTCTCAGAATGAACAACATAAGAATTCCCCAGCAGCCACTATATTTGATGCCACCTGGAGTAAGAAGAAGAGGGAGACCTAGAGAAACTCTACGAAGAACCATTAATAGAGAAGGTATGTCAATGAACCTAAACAACTCCCAACAATTGAAAGAACTGGCAACACAAAGACAGAAATGGAAAGCTATGGTTTCTGCCCAATGCGCCGCCTATGGCCTTGGAGGAACATAACATACCATAACATATCCCAATGACCAGGCATTCTCTAGCTAAACGGTTAATTCCCTTCTATCATGTCAAATACTAGTCTACTTCAGACTTATTCATGGCAAAGAGTATAAATAAAATCAAACTGCACAACACTCTCAACCTCCTTAGTGGCTGCTTGTGATTTATGTGAAACACTGCAATGCTGCTGTTCTCATGTTATCTCCATTAACATATAAACGGGAAAAATATTTTCAGTAATTTATAAATGTTTCGCTGTCAGTTCTAAAATCTGTGCCGAGACGTTCATCCAACGATCATCTTGACGGTACATTCTGAAACGTTAATGCTAACGATCTCCCTGACGGTACATTATGAGACGTTCATCCAACTATCATCTTGACGGTACATTCTGAGAAAGTATTATTGATAAATTATGATATTACACTATATTACTGTCAGGTACTTGTTACAATTTTTCAATTTGGGATATACACTGAGCCTGCACATTCACAGTAACATTATGTGGTATGCTATACACTGAGCCGGCACATTCACAGTAACATTATGTGGTATGCTATACACTGAGCCGGCACATTCACAGTAACATTATGTGGTATGCTATACACTGAGCCTGCACATTCACAGTGACAATATGTGGTATGCTATACACTGAGCCTGCACATTCACAGTAACAATATATGTTATGCTACACACTGAGCCGGCACATTCACAGTGACAATATGTGGTATGCTATACACTGAGCCGGCGCATTCACAGTAACAATATATGTTATGCTACACACTGAGCCGGCACATTCACAGTGACAATATGTGGTATGCATCTGTAAAAATCATAAATAAAGTTAATAAATAAGAGTGTTATTCTACATGTGTACGGATCTCCGCACGGTTATGTATTTAATCACTGCTGTTCACTGACTACAGTTTTGACTAAACTACACCGCGTCTCAGCACTGTTACGTATCGAAGTACTTTTAAGTATCCCAATACTGTTGTGTATCCCATTACTGTTGTGTATCCCAATTGTGTGTATTTCAGGACTGCAATTATCTGACTAATGTTATAACTAAAATTCACCTCATCTCTCCACATTGTTATACAAACTCTTCTTATTCTGAAAAAAAAAGTTTACACTTTACGATATTCATATCTAGCAGATGTTTGCTGAAGCTATCCTACTTGATGTTATTGCACTTAATACTGATTTAACACTAACTGTGAACATTGAGTGACTATAACTTCTCGACAGCTGTTCATTTCTCTTTGATCTCACCATCATTTATCCTTCCAATATTTTTTTAATGTAAAATCTACACTCCATTTCATAAATTAGCAATTATGAATGATTTATCTTATCGTCATGAAAGTATCGCACGCACATCACTGAATAGCTTCTATTTTTTTTTAAAAGCCTAGTGACAAACTATTTTGAATTGTTTAGTGACATTTTTCTCTCCGAGCAAGGTGTTAGTTTCAACATCTACAATAAAACATGAGAATTATATCACTCCACAAAACGAGTACATCAGTAATACATTACCAGCATGCGGGAAACAAAAATAAACGTTAATTTGTAATGTTAACATTTAGAGTTAATTCGTGAAACTTTAAACAAAATTGCTAAACTTGAGGACATTCCTTCTATCACATTGTTTTTCATTTTTATATTTAAAATAATGTGTGTATAACTATCTAATAATAATAATAGTAATAATAATAATAATAATAATAATAAAAACCATAATCCGTCAGCGTCGTAGTGGTGACATAGTGGAGACATCAGAACCAAAAGCACTCCTGTCATGCTGGTGATATGTAACAGTGCTGGGATACATCCCTATTCTCAAACATTCAGAGAAGTGTAGATGTGCGGAGAGTTGTGCGGACGTTAAATAGTTCCATGGATGACGGAGAGATGTGCATACGTTAAATAGTTCCACGGATAACGGAGAGATGCGGGAAAGTGAAGATTGTATCTTTATCCTTTCGTGACAGATTCCAAGATCACGGAAGATTCTGGATGTACAACCACTGCAGATGTCAAGGTCATGGTGCATGCTATGTGTGTCATCACTGCAGATGTGTCAAACGATGTGATGGAAGAATGATGAGACAGTTGACACAGACGTATATACTACACTCCTGGCAGGAAGTGATGAGACAGTTGACACAGACGTATACACTACACTCCTGGCAGGAAGTGATGAGACAGTTGACACAGACGTATACACTACACTCCTGGCAGGAAGTGATGAGACAGTTGACACAGACGTATATACTACACTCCTGGCAGGACGTGATGAGATAGTTGACACAGATGTATATACTACACTCCTGGCAGTACGTGATGATACTGTGATACTGTCACATTCGATATTACCTACATTCGGTGTCAAACATGCATTCATAAACTCACCTAACACAAGCATGCCTCTGAGAAAGTAAACCTTATGCGTGTGAGTATCACCTCTTGTATGCCATCACTGATAGAGAGAAAATTCTCAAAAAGTTGGCTGAACATTTTGAAAATGTATTAAACTACTGCTCCATCATCAACGAATAATCGATTGCGCACATCACTCAAATACCAATCACGTATTCATTATCTCAGTCCCCTTGCCTTGAGGAGGTGGAGAAAACAATCTCAGATTTGTCCGTAGGAAAAGCGTCAGGACCAGACTCCATTCCAGTCGAAGTTTACGCCGTCAGTGGCCATGTTATAATTGTTAAACTCACAGAGCTCTTTCAGACAATGTGGAACCTGGAGGTGATACAACAAGCCTTTAAGAATGCTTTATCATACATCTATACAAGAGGAAATGAATCGCCTAGCTTGATACAACCACCGAGGCATATTCCTGCTCTCTATAGCAGGCAAGATCCTGGCTAAGGTCCTGTTAAACAGACTGCAAGCCCATCTTGAGACAGGTCTTCTCCCAGAGAACTAATATAGCTTCCGACATGGCAGAGGTACTGTTGATATGATTTTCACTGCCAGACAACTACAGGAAAAGTGTCGTGAACAGAACTTTGGTCTCTACACCACATCTGTCGACCTAAGGCATTCGACACTGTAAATCCTGAAGGACTATGGAAGAACATGGCCAAATTTGATTGTCTCGAAAAATGTAACCAACATGGTTTTCCATTTCAATGATGGTATGAGAGCGTGTGTTGCACGATGAAGGCGCACACTCAAACCTACTTCCAATAACTAACGGTGTCAAACTGGGTTGAGTCCTGGCTTCGACACTCTGCAGCACGGTGTTCTCTGCCTTGTTAAATGATGCCTTCCGGAATAACAATGCAGGAATGTGCTTTCTCTATCAAGAGCTGAAGGAGGGCTATTCAATCTTAGTAGATTTAAGGCTAAGACGAAAACTAAAACGGACATTGTTCACGACCTCTTGTTTGCCGACGATTGTGCACTAAACGCTACCAGTCTGACAGATATGCAGTACAGCATGGGCCTCTTTTCTTTGGCTTGTGGTGCGTTCGGTCTCACCATCAGAACCTCGAAGACATTAGTAATGTATCAACCAGCGCCACGTGTCCCCTACACAGAGACAGTAATCACAGTAAAGGGGAAAAATCTTAATCCTGCCAATAACTGGGTATATCTCGGCAGCACTCTATCCCAAACTGCGACAATTGACGACGATGTTGCCCTATGTATTGTTCGCGACAGTGCGGCAGTCAGGAGCCTTCGTGCCAACGTCTAGTTCAGGCGTAGTATCAGTTTAACAACTAAGTTAGACGTGTCCTCGAAGTGATTCTACCAACACTGCTTTATGCTGCGTCATCCTGGACTGTCTATGCGAGACATGCTCGACAGCTGAACTCTTTCCACCTTTGGTGCCAAAGAAACCTCATGTGAGTACAGTTATCGCTTGTGTCTCACCGCCTGGTGACCTATATTCTGTGCTTAGTTTCTCTATCCACCTGGATTCTTTTTTTTTTTGTCACTGATTTCGTGTTTTCCTTATCGCTTCATCCTCATTCTGTATTCCTTTTATCCTCTTCTTCTTCCATCATGCCGTCCTTACAACAACTTAACAACTTTATTCGATGCTACGACATCGTCTCGTTCAGCTTCTTGCCAACTGACATTCGCCTTACGAATATGCCCTTACTACTTTTCGAAAAAAACTTAATATTTTTCTCACAGACGTGTCATCACTACATGCCATCGCCTTCATCTTATTCCTGAGGTCGTTATCTCCAACTTTCGCCTTCTGCAGGTAAGATATTTCCTCGCGAGAAACCTTATGCTGCAACGAGTGGACACTAAATGTACATCTCGTCGTATGCATGTTGTCACCTTTAACTACTCCCGCCTTATATCTGAACTTGACACATCCACATCGGGACTTTTCAATCGTTTACAGTAGCTTACCACGGGCAACTCTCTTCTCTTCTCCCTCATCCGCCTGATCATTTCTATTCTTAACCGACAACTATATGCCTTCATGCACGCCAGGGACAACCATAAACTATATGTCTACATGCACGCCCGGCACAACCATAAACTGTATGCCTTCATGCACGCCCGGCACAACCATAAACTGTATGTCTTCATGCACGCCCGGCACAACCATAAACTGCATGTCTTCATGCACGCCCGGCACAACCATAAACTGTATGTCTCTATGCACGCCCAGCACAACCATAAACTATATGTCTTCATGCACGCCCGGCACAACCATAAACTATATGTCTTCATGCACTCCCGGCACAACCATAAACTATATGTCTTCATGCACGCCCGGCACAACCATAAACTATATGTCTTCATGCACGCCCGGCACAACCATAAACTATATGTCTTCATGCACGCCCGGCACAACCATAAACTATATGTCTCCATGCACGCCCGGCACAACCATAAACTATATGTCTTCATGCACGCCCGGCACAACCATAAACTATATGTCTTCATGCACGCCCGGCACAACCATAAATTCAACCTGCTCCGCCCATCTCCACATGCTGACTCTGTACCTAAGTCTCACCCCACTTCTCTGGTTGTTCGCATCCCTCCTGACCTGGATATTTCTGACAATGAGATCTCTATACTCAGCAAGGGGCTTCAGCTTTTATCCCACCATTCGTTTATGATCGCAACACTCGTATGCGGGATGTTCATCAGTTCAATCGTCGACTGCGCCAACGGTTCCATTTCTCGTGTAGTGAACTCTATGGACTGTCCTCTGATTCGGAGGATCTATTCTCCCCGTATGTTTCCCGTAAGCATGATTGGACCCCTAAGGAGGGTGAATCCCGGACCCTAGAACGGTACATTGAGGACACCCAGCGTGACATTGAACGCCTCCGCTTCACCGGCCTTTTTCGTACCAACATCTTATCAGCCGAGTTCAGTTCTCTCACGAATCTTCGCAGCCGGGACGATATCGTCATCAAGCCGGCAGACAAGGGTGGCGCGGTTGTCGTCTGGCGCAAGGACCTATACCGCCAAGAGTGCCACGCACAGCTGTCTAACCCCGTGTTCTACAGAGCCAACACATGTGAGAAAAAGAAAGGCCCTATTGTTTGACATAATGACACAGTTTAATCTACCATCAACAGGTTGCTCGCTGACAACCATCTCCCTGCCTCTGCGACCACTCTTTGTATCAAGGTGAGCAGCAGTGGTAGACCGGCATTATATATGCTACCTACAATTCACAAGCCTTCTAGCCCTGACGACATATTGTCTCCGCGAGTTCCTGCCCCATGGTAGTCGTCTCGGACTTCTTGTATAGTGTCTTTCAGCCACAAGTGGAACACCTTCCTACATTTCTTAAAAATTCTTGAGTCTAACGGGAATTGAACCAGTCCGTTCAACGGCACTAAATCGCCGAACAACTCTTGCACACGAGATTTTCCATACTTGACTAACCGCATCTCTAAAATAAATATTATATTTTGTCAAGAAATTCAAACTGTGCACTCAAGTCACTGAGAACGGACTAGTCGAGACAACGACTATTACAGCAACAACGAACATCCGGTACATGAATTGATGCGTCCTCAGAAACAACAAACATATAACATATAAAATCCGTATTAGTTATACAAGGGCCGATATGTCTTCTTGTAAACATGGATAATATATTCTGCTTCAAATAATTGCTTACACAAGTAAATTCAAGAAAATATAATTTTTTAGCCAGATGATAAATTAAAATGCTTAAGTCTAACGGGAATTGAATCAGTTCCTTCAACGGCACCAAATCGCCTAACAACTCTCGCACACGAGATTTTCCGTACTTGACTAACCACATCCCCAAAAATCACATTTCTTACAGACACTAACCATGCACTGTCTATCTTAGCCTCCATGTCATTATCCCCGGCTCATACATATGGTCTCTTACTTGTCTATGTTTTCTCCTTTTACACGTCCATACCTCACTCTGAATGCCTCAAGGCTTGAGGTTCTTCCTCGACAAGTACCCTCATCTCTCTGCGTCTATCTCCACTCTTATCCGTCTTGCCGAGCTTGTACTTACTCTCAACTCGAGTTTAATTGGCTCTTCTTCGACCAGATCAGTGGGATCACCATGGGCACTAAGATGGCACCCAGTTAGGCAGTCTTGTTTATGGGTCACCTTGAGCACCTGGTGTGGGAGATCTATGGTGGACCCTTCCCATTGATGTTCCATAGGTATATCGATGATGTGATCGGTATCACTGATATGGCTGAGGCTGACCTGTCACGCTTCATTCAGTTCATTGATAACTTTCACACCGCCATCAAGTTCACATCAGAGATCTTCACCTCCCATGTTAACTTCCTGGACATATCCATCACTATTCAACCTTCCTGTCTTAGCACATCGGTATACTACAAACCGACTGATGCCCACAGTTTTCTCCTATATACCTCATCTCATTCTTTTGTCTGCCGGGATTCACTTCCATTCTCTCAAATTCTTCGTCTCCGGCGTCTGTGCAATGGTGATGCTGACTTTCTTGATAAAGCCCACGGGATGATGGACTTATTCCGTTGCCACACATTCCCCGACAGGATCCTTCAGTCTGCCCTGTCTCGGGTTTGCAGCCTCTCAGGCCAGGACACCCTATCTAACACTCAGATGTCTTCTCCCTCTGACAGGGTCAAACTTGTCCTGATTTTCCAGCCGCATAGCGCTGCTGTTCGTCATGTTCTACTCCGACACCTTCCCCTTCTCCAGTCTGATCCTTTCATTCTGGCACTATCAGCTGCAATCGCCTTAGATGCTACACCTGTCCGTATGTTACCCAGACCCGGTCCGTCACATTTCCCAAGGCCACTCTCTCCGTTGTGGAGAGTTTCTCCTGTGTGTCCCGGAATGTCAGCTATATCATCATCTGCAAGCGCTGCACTATAACGTACATAGGTGAGACTAGTAGGAAGCTTGCTGAACGTTTCTGCGAGCATCTACATATCACCAAACACCATCTGGACTATCCTGATGACGTTCATTTCAACTGCAGAGGCCACCTGATATTCAGGTGACGGCTATCAAAGCGTGTTTCTGCGACGACCGAACCCGTCTGGCGCTTGAGAACCGCTATATATATATGAATTTGGCACTCTGAAACCTTCGAGTATGAATGAGCGCTTGTCATATGCATAATATCGGGTTACTCCGTCATTTCTCGGTCTTGTTTTAACATGTCTTTTTCTTCTTCATCGTTCTTCAGTCAGATATCAGGTTACAGCACCAACAGCTTCAGTCAGATATCAGGTTACAGCGCCAATAGCGTCAGTCAGATATCAGGTTACAGCACCAATAGCTTCAGTCAGATATCAGGTTACAGCACCAATAGCTTCAGTCAGATATCAGGTTACAGCACCAATAGTTTCATTCAGATATCAGGTTACAGCACCAATAGCTTCAGTCAGATATCAGGTTACAGCACCAATAGCGTCAGTCAGATATCAGGTTACAGCACCAATAGCTTCAGTCAGATATCAGGTTACAGCACCAATAGCTTCAGTCAGATATCAGGTTACAGCACCAATAGCTTCAGTCAGATATCAGGTTACAGCACCAATAGCTTCAGTCAGATATCAGGTTACAGCACCAATAGCTTCAGTCAGATATCAGGTTACAGCACCAATAGCTTCAGTCAGATATCAGGTTACAGCACCAATAGCGTCAGTCAGATATCAGGTTACAGCACCAATAGCGTCAGTCAGATATCAGGTTACAGCACCAATAGCTTCAGTCAGATATCAGGTTACAGTACCAATAGCTTCAGTCAGATATCAGGTTACAGCACCAATAGTTTCAGTCAGATATCAGGTTACAGCACCAATAGCTTCAGTCAGATATCAGGTTACAGCGCCAATAGCTTCAGTCAGATATCAGGTTACAGCGCCAATAGCTTCAGTCAGATATCAGGTTACAGCACCAATAGCTTCAGTCAGATATCAGTTTACAGCACCAATAGCTTCAGTCAGATATCAGGTTACAGCACCAATAGCTTCAATGAATTGTGTGATTCGCTTCAGGTCATCCATGGAACCCCTCAAGTCTGGAAGCAGTGCTGTCTCAGTAGGCCATATTTTCTCCCTCTCTTCTTGGTAGAGTTGACAGGCATGAAGAATGTGTTCTGCAGTCTCTGGGCTCAGTCCACAGTTGCACAGGTCTGCCTCACCAATCTTCAGCTTTCGAAACATGTGACTTCTCAGTCTGTTGTGACCAGTTCGTAGTCTGAAAATTATGGTTTGTTCCTTGCGTGACATTTGGTGTTTTAACATGTATTCAGTTCTGTTTTTGTATACTTCCTATTTCTGTACCTTTCCTGTTTGTGTCACCTTTGACCTCATTTCTATCATTTCGGCTAACGTACTGGACAACATGTGAACGCAAGCTGTGTTGTCATTACCTGTCGTCTTTGATTTATATGTGTTTGTGATCCTTGATAAAGGCTTTTCGGTCGAAATCTCGATTTGTGTGTGTTCCTACGTGTGTTTTGTATGATTAGCAACATTTAATTACCTCGTTTTAAGCTTTACCTCTTGTGAGTACTTTGGCAGAATCGAGTACCAGACACGGAAAGCATTCATAAGTCCCGTATGAAACGCGTACATGCCCTGTTGACTAGGTCTCAACTCCACAGAACTGGCCACATCGTTCGTATGCCATCCAAGCGTCTTCCAAAGAGAGCAATCTATGGGGAACTGTGCGATGGTAAATCTTCAAGCTGAGGGCAGAAAAAGCTCTTCAAGGATCACCTAATAAGGTATCTCAATCACTGTAGCATCGATCCAAGATCCTGGGAGACAACATCCCTTGATTGTTCAGCTTCTCACACCCAGATCACTGCTGGCATCACTAAATTTGAAAAAAAGATAACTGCAGGCAATCTACAATCGCAAGAAGCGGAAAGACAAATACGAAAACTCCCTAACCCGAACACTCTATGCACTTCTGCATGCACTACAATAGAACTTTCAGGCCACGAATTGCAGTCATCTGGTATGTACGAAGCAACAAACCAAATTAGACAATCACAAATATTTTTGTTTTGTACTTGTTCATCTTATTTCTTGTTGTTCATGACACGCTCATCTGTACTTACGAAAGCTGAACATCATCATCATCATCACATCTTTTTCTCAACTGAGCAGCACACGGGTAGTATGTTCGATTACATTATATTATATTCAACATAGATTGAGTCATGACTCAATTATTTTATAGAATACAATATCATTGAGTCATGACTCAATTATTTTATAGAATACAATATCATTGAGTCATGACTCAATTATTTTATAGAATACAATATCATTGAGTCATGACTCAATTATTTTATAGAATACAATATCATTGAGTCATGACTCAATTATTTTATAGAATACAATTTCATCATGTTGCTTCCATGTTTAGCTAGAATTTATAAGAACTTTCAGTGCGAAATATTCACGTCTGTGTTTGTGTGTATGTATGTGTGTGTGTGTGTGTGTGTGGGGGGGGGGTTATCTGCAGGTACACAATCAGATTGAGGTATGTGATTTTAGAATTACAAATTTTCATCTTAACTGAACCGACTTTATCGTGAATTTCATTGGCTGGGGATAAGTACTATACAACGAGTGTCCAATGACTAGTATTTTTAAGTCTTATCACGGAAAATTAATGATGCAGTACGCAGGTCATAATATATGGAGTTGGCTTGTAGCTGGTAGGTCGTATCTAAGTTATACCGTTATATGGGATGTTTGATGGTAAGTATGTACGTATAGATTCTTACATATTATGTTATATGGGATGTTTGATGGTAAGTATGCACGTATAGATTCTTACATATAACGTTATATGGGATGTTTGATGGTAAGTATGCACGTATACATTATTACATATAAGTGAAGATTTTCTTGTGATTGGATCATTATATACAAAATGTTGGGAAGAGGCCATCTTCTTCTTACAAGTTCGCTCTCAAATTCTTGCTGGTCAGTTGGATGTAGACCAGATAGAAGAATGCTTTATATCGTGGTTTACAATTTGACTGCGATGTTGACGCATTTCGTGGATATTCGACCTATCGTGAATAGCCAATTCTACCTCAACCCTTCTTAGTCGCCTCCTAAAACATGAATAACTGTTAACATTATTGCTATTATCACTTGCCTTATGGGCCTCGGCAACACAGGCCTGTAAAAAACGCAAATTGTTTCTTTTGAGTAGAAAGCTTCTTCTCAAAGCATTGCATACCCTGAGAGGTGGAGTACTCTAGTTGAGAAATAAAGTTCTTAAGTCGAAACTTCTGCAGTGCTCCTAACCTTTACTTCCCGTCCTGGATCCTATAGCACATAGGAATGAAAAGATGGCGATATCTTGACCATGCTTCCAATGAAAAGATTGCGATATCTTGACCATGCTTCCAATGATTCAAAACAACGTGCTCTTGTCTATAGGGATGTCTATAAATAACTTCTAAACATTTTTTGTCAATTTTTGACACCGTGGCACACCTTGGCAAGTATTCAGGGACTAAACCCCCTTGCTTAAATATGTAACACAACAGTGTACGTCCACCAAGCTTGGACATAAACATATTTAACTGAAAATATACGAATAAACTAAAGCATATTTTCCTCATATTTAGAAAACATTCTCCAGATTCAAATAATATAATTTATTCTTTAAAAAAAAAGTATTGTTGAAGTGAACGTTTGTGAAAACTTCACCTCTCCCTTGTCAATAACTGTCAAAGGTTTTTGGTTACGTACTTTACGGGCAGACCAATCTTAGTAAAATACAATCAAAATACACATAAACACACATTAGCTTGACAACAAAGCAAAAACATAAAGTAATGAAGACCAACAGTAGACAATGTTCGTAACTAGGAGAAGGTCAATTGTCTGAGTCGATTACACAATATAGAGGCACGTGCAAGAATAAGTACAAAACAAACTGTTAATTTACAACCTAAGTTTATTTTTATTTCAATTACAGAAAGTGAAAAATGACAGCTGGAAAAAGAAACGAGAACCGTGCTGAAAGTGTGAAATAATAGAATGTGTATTACGTACTTATCTTGAGAAAGAGACCGTCTTAATTGTTTTGCCATGTTGTGAGAGAGTCAGGTTGGGGAACATAGTTACAACAGGGAGACTTTGGTCGAAACATCAACCGTTTTCCACATTATTTTATTACATTTGTTATCATTTTAATCATATGGTATATTGTCTATTGTCTTTCCCCAGGTGAATAATGGTTGATAGTATCCACAGTTGTCGTTACGACTTGAGGTGGAAGCTTCAGCTGTCATTCCAAGGCCAGATGTGTCGCTTTTGGTGAATTAAGACCATGTTAGCTCAACATTATCTTTACATTTTCTATCGACTGTTTTCTTGGTCTACCTTTGGCTTTGAGTCCCGAAACTCTTTTGTTATATACTCTTACTGGTATTTGGTTTGGGTTCATTCTCATAAGTTGACCGAACCAATTTACTTTATGTCTTTCGATATGTTCAATACATGATATTATACCAATTCTTTTTCTAATCTCATAATTTCTTATTTTATCTAGTTTGATAACTTTTCTCAGACACTTCATTTCACATGTAACAACTTTTCTCTGCTGTTAACGACCATGTTTGACAGTGGTAGCAGAGTGCGGTATAATCATTGTAGATTTTATCTGTTTTTTTTTAAATTTTTATTCTGATCTTTGTGTGTAGAAGTAATGGTGAAAATTGGTAAGTCACTGTGTTTGCTTTCTGACACTGTTTCGATTTCTCTGTCTAGTCTTCCATTTTCGGAAAAATATTCTGCATAGATACTTAAAATCTTTGTCTTGTTTCACTTTTTGTCTATTGTTATATCCATTGGTGTTGTCTATTGTTATATCCATTGGTGTTGTCTATTGTTATATCCATTGGTGTTGTCTATTGTTATATCCATTGGTGTTGTCTATTGTTATATCCATTGGTGTTGTCTATTGTTATATCCATTGGTGTTGCAGAATTGCTAATTTTCATAACTTCTGTTTAATTGTACGTTAATTTTCATGTTGTACTTCTTAAATATTAATAGCAATGCATTAATGTGATTTGTCAAATTTTCCTCATCTGCATATATTAGACTTTGATCATCGGCAAACAGTAGTTCGTTGATTTCATTATTAACCTCCTCATTATGTTGATTTGCAATGTATTTCTCTTTGTTGATGTAATTTTAAACAATTATTCTGCCATATGTTGAAAAATAAAGGTGAAAGTACATAACTTTGTCTTACTCCCGATCTTGTTTCAAAAGATTCAGCAATTCGGTTTTTTCTTCCTACTGAGCTGTGGTATTTTTGGTATAACACTTTTATATTATCTAACAACTGTACTCTGATGTTATAATTATTAAGTTCGGTATTTGTGAAACATGTTGACTTATGCGCTATTATTGTTATAGTTACAACAGGAAAGCTTTGAAAGCAAAGGAGGCATAGAACAGAAAATCTTAAATAGTTTAACATCATGGCCTGGCAAGAATGCAAGAACGATCCCGATAAAATGTGTTAGAGATAGATAAGTGATGGCCTAAGCCGGCAGTCAAGGCACGTGATGATGTTGATTGAAAAATATTATAATATTTTAAAATTGTATTAAAAACTTAGCGTCTTTTTTGTATGTGTATTTTGTCATGATTGTGTTGTGTTATGTGTGTCATGATTGTGTTGTGTTATTTGTGTTATGATTGTGTTGTGTTCTGTGTGTTATGATTGTGTTGTGTTCTGTGTGTTATGATTGTCTTGTGTTCTGTGTGTTATGATTGTGTTGTGTTCTGTGTGTTATGATTGTGTTGTGTTCTGTGTGTTATGATTGTGTTGTGTTCTGTGTGTTATGATTGTGTTGTGTTCTGTGTGACATGATTGTGTTGTGTTCTGTGTCATGATTGTGTTGTGTGCTGAGAGTCATAATTGTTTTATGTGATATGTGTCATGATTGTGTTGTGTGCTGTATGTCATGACTGTGTCAAGTTCTGTATCATGATTGTGGTGTATCCTGTGTGTCAAGTGGCGTGGCATGATTGTGTTGTCTTCTGTGTGACATGATTGTGGTGTATCCTGTGTGTTGTGCTTGTGTTGTGAATTATAGCATTATTTGTTGGTCTTGATGTTGTAGTTTGTATTGTTCATGTTTTTAATCTATCACATCTTGGCTTGATTTAACATTATCTACCATCATGACAGCTGTAAACTGTCGGGTTTACCAACTCAAACATACCAGGAGGGTGTGTCTTGTTTGAGACGCTCTGAAGTCTCGTTATAATAAACATGATATCTCGCTTTCAAAAAGTTTGTGGTCACCGTGTCAGCTTTGCTATAATCATATTTGTCTGTGGATTAAAAAAAACATGTACTACTTATTGTGTTATTCAAGAGCTTTCTTATCCCATTGTGCATGTATGAAAAAATATTTGGGTTACAGTTTTAAGTAGGAAATAATCTTCTGTTCTGGCTCTCACTTTATAGGTCACAGTTTAACACCCCTATAATGTTTAGAAGTATGAAACCTTCTGTTCTGGCTCTGACTTTCGCATTATTATGTCCCAGCTTACCCATGTGAAGTGCAGGTACACTTAGGATCTGCAGCTTATGTGACAGATTTTGTGTCACCACTTATCTCACAAATACCAGGTTGACACAACAGATGTATGTACCTGTGTCACTAGCAATAGCAATGTGACAGCCGAGTACTTCTTGCATATATTCCTAACCTTGGATGTAGAACGGTGAAATAGTGGCATGAGTATTACCTTTTAGTAGTAATAGTTGTTGTTGTAGTAGATTTAGTAGTTGTAGCAGTAGTTGTAGTAGTAGCAGCAGTTGTAGTAGTAGTTGTAGTAGTAGTTGTTGTAGTAGTAGTTGTAGTAGCAGTAGTAGTAGTAGTAGTGGTTGTAGTATTAGTTGTAGTTGTAGTTGTAGTAGTAGTAGTAGTGGTTGTAGTAGTAGTGGTTGTAGTAGTAGTTGTAGTTGTAGTTGTAGTAGCAGTAGTAGTAGTAGTAGTGGTTGTAGTAGTAGTTGTAGTCGAAGTTGTAGTAGTAGTAGGAGTAGTAGTAACAGTAATAGTATTAGCATGAGTAGTTATAGGAGTATTGGTAGTATTGGTGGTATTATTATTATGAACAGCAGTATTAGTATTAGTAGTAGTAGTAGTCTTAGCAGTAGTAGTAGTATTACCAGTAGTATTACAGTTTCTGTATATCTGTGCTATAGTACGAAAAACTGAAATAATGATTGACATGATGGTGTGAGATAACGAATGAAACAGTGAAGGGAGAATATGTTCTCTTCTTCTTGTGCATCTATCCTGAAATGATTGCATACTAGCAGGATGCAATACAGAGACCCCATGATTTACCGTTTATCTGCGATATCTGCAACTTCTCAGCCCGACACATCCGAATTCGTTATGGCGTGTGAGTCACACTGACTCTCAATGAGATGGGACTACAAATTCCATCTCATAAGATTTCTTTCTTACTTACCTCGTACAACGTGCCTGGAAGGTAACAATATCAATATTGGTTGTACCTCTGTGGGCTAGGTAACAATATCAATATTGTTTGTACCTCTGTGGGCTAGGTAACAATATCAATATTGTTTGTACCTCTGTGGGCTAGGTAATAATATTAATATGGTTGCACCTCTGTGGCCTAGGTAACAATATTAATATGGTTGTACCTCTGTGGGCTAGGTAACAATATCAATAGTGGTTGTACCTCTGTGGGCTCGGTAACAATATCAATAGTGGTTGTACCTCTGGTGGGCTCCGTAACAATATCAATAGTGGTTGTACCTCTGTTGGGATCGATAACAAAACGGCGAATATTTTATCTATTTGTAATTATAGACGCCAATGGGGAACGTTGAAACGTGATCAAAAGAGCTTAAAATTTACATGCAAGTAAACCGATTTTAAACATCTCACTTACAATTAAGATAAACCAAATTTACGAAAGTCTTGTGACGATCGTTGCATTGGTGGTAGATGATGGGATAATCCCGCTTAAGGTTGTCAATCTCATCAAGTGTAAATGGTTGAGATATGCCATCCAAGGTGATAGAATTGTTGTTGTACCAAATACGTGAACCCTTGTGAATATTTAAACATTTGTTTGTTTGTTAAATGAAAACATACTGTTTTTAATTTTTTTTTTAAATCACTATTACAAAATCTATATACTTTCCATAACATTACAGCTGTGTTCACGTGTAACAGTCTTGTAAAAGGCAGAGAATGTATATCATCGCGGTAGACGGGTAAACAAAACTGATGGAAGAATGCTGATCTAGTTCAACCAGAGGAATAAGTGTTATGTGTTCAAAATAGAAAATAAAAGATTCCCGGCTTCAGAGACCACACATTGAGCGAACATTTTCTGCTGGAAAAGTACTTGTAGTAGGAAAGAAGATTTGATTCCCTAATGAGGAAATGCAACCTAAATCTAAATTTCGCTGCAGGAAAGACCAGACCGATAGACGTGGATAGCAGCTGGTCTGTGAGCACCGAAAAGTGGACAAATAGAGCACAGTTCTGCTGATCCGGCATCTCCCGCAGATTGCCTAGTTCCAAGTGTATTGATATTACCTTACATTAGAGGTAACAAGACAAGATGAGAGATGGGAACACACTGCATGGACAACACATGATCTTTATTTTTCAGGCCGGGCACTGCGATATGCAGAATTATAATCCATCCTTGTCCTTGATGGGTCTCGGAATCAAATCGGGAGATGTCGAGGAGAACTCTCTGTGACTCGGATTGTTCTTGTGAGTCACATTCATCATCGCCATGGATATTAGATTACACTACATGTATAACAACAATAATATTATCATCTGGAAAGACGGAAAGTTGTTTCCTACTACTTCTAATTCTTCCTCTTTTACGTTCAGGATATTTTTTAGTTGTGCTAGATCTTAAGTCCAATCGACATGTCCAAGCTTCCAGTCTTCTCCAGCTCAGAGCGGCGGCCTCAAAGTGTTTGCCTTAGTCCAGTCCATTATGTCCATGTCTAATTTTATTATATGTTAATTTGAAGCAGAGTAGGCAAAATAAAATCATGGACAGACAGCATCAAAGACTAAACTGGTAAAGATTTTACGACATTCATCAGCATCGCTAAAGATATAAATCGTTGGAGAACTCTTGTGTGTTGACGCATTCACTGTAGTGTCCCACGACCGGTTATATGTCTATGGATGGAAGCACAGTCTAATAATGAGAAATGTGTTATATTTCGTTTACTAATTCATAAACATGGTTGGAAGCGACTTACTCATAAATGACCTGCTAGATCGCAAATATTGA
This sequence comes from Meghimatium bilineatum, assembly GCA_034231615.1. Taxonomy (NCBI): domain Eukaryota; kingdom Metazoa; phylum Mollusca; class Gastropoda; order Stylommatophora; family Philomycidae; genus Meghimatium; species Meghimatium bilineatum. The sequence goes on from CM067304.1 coordinate 2,009,703, forward strand.
TGACAAATCTCAATGACTAAAATATTGTTATTGTTTAGTATTTTAGTCCATAGATGTTATGAATTTTGCACATCGTTTGTTCTTTTGATGTTTTAGGAGTATTCCAAATAAGCGTAATAAAATGTTAGATTTAAAATACCATAGCTGGAGAAGTTTTAAAATACCATAGCTGGAGAAGTTTTAAAATACCATAGCTGGAGAAGTTTTAAAATACCATAGCTGGAGAAGTTTTAAAATAGCATAGGTGGAGAAGTTTTAAAATAGCTTAGGTGGAGATGTTTAAAATACAATGACTGGAGAAGTGTTGAAATACAATGGCTAGAGAAGTTTTAAAATATAATCCCTGGAGAAGTTTTAAAATATAATGGCTGGATAAATATTGAAATACCATGATTAGAGAGGTTTTAAAGTAGCATGCCAGGAAAAGTTTTAAAATAGCTTGACTGGAGAAGTTTTAAAATACCCTTAAAGTAGAGGTTTTAAAATAAAATGGCGGGAGACGTTTTAAAATAGTATAGCTGGAGATCTTGCAAAATATAATAGCTGGATAAGTTTTAAAATAGTATGGCTAGAGAAGTTTCAAAATAGCATGGCTAGAGAAGTTTTAAAACAATATGTCTGGAGAAGGTTAGCTCAATCTCTGAATGCTAGTAATCGTCTTTCAAACGGAGCACATCTTCGATACACTTCTTCCAAAAATGTCAATTTTTGTAAGTGACTCCCGTGTCAGAACTTTATGTTCTACTCAGTAACTTGTCCTTTGACGTTATCCCACACAAAGTCTATCGGGTTAAGATGTACGTAATATGGAGAAAGTTGCAGAGCGGTGTGATTAAATTATTTTGTCAATATGATACATTTTTGTCTTATTTGTCTTCCTCACAAGCTGACACATGTTGGGCTTCAAATATATCTCTCTGAAGCTGTCATTTTCCTTAGCAAACAATCTCCTAATTTGAACTTTTGTTTTTGATGGGCGGATGAGCGCGGTAGCCTAGTTGATAGAGAAATTGCTTACTATCACCGAGTTATAGCGTGCCAGGTTCGAAACTACGTCTAGAAATTTTTTTTTATCCAGCTCCTGAATTTAGGCTTGGCACTAGACCCCCTCTGAGTAGAGCGCTCCTTCATTAGACATTGACATAAGCCAAAAGCTGATGTCTCCTGGGTATGAAAGAAAGTTCAGAAAACCCACTTCACTGCGCATAGGAAGTTAGGACTAATCGCTCGCAATGCCTGGGGTTCTCAAACAAGCTTGACGCGACCGCTTCTCTAGTCGACCAAGCTGTCAATTATACCCAACGCTTCCATGAGACCTACTTTTAGCGTTACCATTTGACGCAGTTGGTACGTTGTCTTTCTGCGATACTGCATTGTGATAGGATGCATTGTCCATTTATAGATATGGCGGTCCTTTTAAAATTCAAAGAAGACCTCCATCCAGTCCATGAAAATGTATCTATTAATTTCAATGTAGTAGTCCGTACCGTCTGTATACGTCACTGTGGTAGTCTGTACAGTCTGTACAATTCAATGTGGTAGTGTGTACCATCTGTACAATTCAATGTGGTAGTCTGTATCATCTGTACAATTCAATGTGGTAGTTTGTACCGGATGTACATTTCGTTTGGAAAATAACTGCAGCGTCTAATAAGACCATTGTTACTGCTTCTCGGTTAGTTAATATAATCTTGATCGACTCTCTGCTATAGAAGATCTGTTCGCTAGCTTAAGTTGGACAACCATTCGTTACGTGTTTTGATTATTATGTGACTTTCTATTGATTACTATTTATATATGTGGAATCACAGTCCAAAATTAGCCAAGGCGATTCCAAGCATATAAATAGTAACCAACTAAAAGCCAAATAATAATGAAATACGTAACGGATTGGATCCAAATTAATTTAACGAACAAGTCTTCTGTAACCGTCAACGATCTCGGTATACTACACTGACCTTTGATGCTGGAAATTATTCTATTCATGTCCCCGTCCCTGATTGACATTCCTTAGCATAAGTGTTGCGAACATTGACCGATGTTTCATCAAACTATACAATATCATAGCTTTGTCATCAGCGATCACTGATCGGTTTCGGAAATTTGCTTGGACAAATTTATCAAATTACAAAAAACTATTACTTGTGTGACTTTTCAGAAAAAAATATTCCTGCCGCCTAAAAAAACTTCAAAGTGAATCCGAGCAATCTTACAGTTTCCGACATAATACATTTAGGAGTGACAAAACCTCAGTCTGCAATATTTACTGTTTACGAAGAGTAACGAGTTGATGTTATTGTTGTCATTGTTGGTGTTCATAGCCAAATGCTGATGAGTAATGCTACTCTTGTCAGCACAATGTCATTTAAAAATATTGCAGGTCTTCTGAAGTTGACTTAGTGACCCATACAGTAAGTAAATGACTGTTAATGGTGTCTGTTGAAGTTGCTTCCTGACAGTTGAAAGGTAAGGGCATTAAATGAGGAAATGTTCCACTGTTTCATTGGGGTGAGAGCAGTTGTCTACAAGTTGAAATGAGTTGATATGTAGTAAACATTTTCATTATCTTTCTCTTATGACATCTATGTCAAAGTTATCAATTTTCCACTTCCTTTCTTGCTTGACATGTGTCCACCCTGTGTAGACCATGTCTAATTCCAACAGACAGAAGATGCTCTATTCAGACCAAACGAAAATAAATTACATTATCTTATCAGGGGGGGGGGGATAATAATCTCAATACAAATGTCCCATCTTAGATTACTGGAAAAATGTGGGTATAGTAAAATGTTAACTTTCTACAAATGTATAAATGTGGGTATAGTAAAATGTTAACTTTCTACAAATGTATAAATGTGGGTATAGTAAAATGTTAACCTTCTACAAATGTATAAATGTGGGTATAGTAAAATGTTAACCTTCTACAAATGTATAAATGTGGGTATAGTAAAATGTTAACCTTCTACAAATGTATAAATATGGGTATAGTAAAATGTTAACCTTCTACAATTGTATAAATGTGGGTATAGTAAAATGTTAACCTTCTACAAATGTATAAATGTGGGTATAGTAAAATGTTAATTTTCTACCAATGTATAAATGTGGGTATAGTAAAATGGTAACCTTCTACAAATGTATAAATGTGTACACTTTAAATTCATTATAAATATGATATAAGTGTAACTTTGTAGAAACCAACAAGATGACGCAATAACTTGACCACTAATTTATGATACACGCTCTACTCACAGCCAACTTGAGGCTACAGTCATACTTATAATGTCATTACTGTTGACATAACCGAATATGTCGATGCTTTTTATTGGTCATAGAGTTGACAGCTCATCGCACTGAACAATCACAATCACGGACACATTCAGGTCAGAATGAACGACGAAGTCAGTCCCTTTGTCTTTAAATCTCAAGTTGTCTGTAAGTCTCAAGTTGTCTGTGAACAAAACAACACTTTCACACTTATGAAGATTGTTGTGTTCCTGTCTATACTGGGTCGATTTGGTGAAGCTGAAAATCAGGAATTGTAATTTAGTATGCGCATTTCATTGATAGGAAAGTTTAAAAAAAAACAAGACTGCTGTTTATATTGTAATAGACGATATACTGTGTTAGTTAGTGTTAGTTTATTGAATGAGTTAGCAGCCCGTGCAATACTGTGTGATATTTCTGTTGATTAATCTCCTGTTATTGATAGCTTGATGCCAAGGTATGTGAAGTTGTCGACTTTTTCAAGATTGTTGTCGTATAGTTAGTTTGATGTCCATTGGTTTGTTGGTAAGGTCAAATATATTTGTTTTGGATGTGTTGATTTCAAGCCTAAGTTGAGCAGAGATTAATTGAAGGCTGTTTGTTTTTTCTTGGGCAATTACCCAATCTCTTGCAATACTAAATAACATCGGGGACATTAAACATCCTTGCTTCACTCCTGTATTTACTGGGAACCATTCAGAATTATCAGCTTCTGTTCTTACACAACATCGTGAGTTCTCATAAAATGCTTTTATAATGTTCGTATATTTCTGTTGGAATCCATGCATTTCAAGAATGTTCCACGGTGATGGTCTATGTATAATATCAAAGGCCTTATGACAGTCAATAAATTATGCACAAGTACACAATTATCTTGTGTACAATTGTGTATATTGTAATAGAAGTTATCTTGTGTACAATTGTGTATATTGTGTGTCATGTGACATATTCCTTCCAGAACGTTGTCTTCCCAATAAACTCTCTGAACCTCTCTCTGTCGTGGGCGATGTGGCTTGCATTTTCTAGCGATGTATTCATGTTATCTTTACTGTCGTCAATCCATCGTCTTCTTGGTCTGCCCTTTCTCCTCTTCCCAGTTACTCTTCCCTCCATTATTTGTCTTTCTAAACAGTTGTATATGACCAAACAGTCGTAGTTTTCTTTTTGTTATTGTGTTTAGTAACCAACACTCTGGAATCTTCAATGTTTTTATAATATCTGAGTTTCTGATTTTGTCCTTCCATGATATTCTAAGTATCTTCCTGTAGCATTTCAGCTCGAAGGCGTTGATCTTCTTTGCCGATGTTTTACTTAGGGTCCATGTTTCACAGCCGTATGTTGCAACCGAAAAAATAAAAGTACGTAACATTATCAGTTTCGTTTCTATTTTGTTGTTTTTCCATATGTTTTTCAGCCGTGTTATTTTGCAATATGCCATTGCCAATCTCTTCCTTATTTCTGCCATGCAGTCTCCTGCACCGTTGATGTTTGCTCCTAAGTATTCAAATTTATCCACACATTCTATCTCGGTATTGTCTATTCTGATTTTTGGATGTTGTGTTGTTATATCTGTTGACATGATTTTTGTTTTCTGCGTGTTTAAATACAAATTTTGTGCTTCGCTATACTTCTTTGTGTTCTTGATTAGTAATTCCAATCCCTTTAAATCGTTTGAAAGAAGTACTGTGTCGTCTGCGTAGCGTAGTTCCGGGATTAGGAATACACCTATGTTTAAAGCGTGGTAGTCAGTGTTGTGTATGTCTTCTCTCACGTTCCTCATTATACTTTCAGCGTAGATGTTGAACAGGTATGGGGAGAGTGTGCACCCTTGCCTTACTCAACTCTGTAAATCAAACCACTCTGATAGATCGTCCTCTAACTTCACTGCAGCCTTTTGATCTTGGTAAAGTTTCTCTATTAGATGAATCAGATGTCTTGGGAAACCCATGCTGTTCATTATCTCCCATAGTTGCTGGTGTTGGACGCAATAGAACGCTTTTGAGTAATCTATGAAACACATGTGCAGGTCAGTTGAAAATTCCCTACACTTTTCTATGATCAATCTCATGTTAAGAATGTGATCTCTTGTTCCTCTGCCCGATCTAATTTCTGTTGGATTCTTTGCATTATGTTTAACATTATTTTACTTGCTTGACTTATAAGGGCAATAGTTCGATAGTTCGAGCAAATCTGAAGGTCGCCTTTTTTTGGAAGGGGCATATATAATGATTTTTTCCATTCCTCCGGCCACGTGCCACTTTCCCATATTTTGCAGCAGAGTTTGTAATATACGTTATATTGTGTACAATTGTTTATATTGTAATAGAAGTTATATTGTGTACAATTGAATAATAATACTGATGATAATGATGTTAACGATGATAGTCGTGGTGATTATGATGATGACATTGTTATACCGATGATAGTGCTGATGATGACTGTAGTGATGATGATGATTTTGATGATGATGTTTATGAAAATGGTGATGATAGTGTTAATGATGATAGTGGTAATGATGATAGTGGTAATGCTGATAGTGGTAATGATGATAGTGGTAATGATGATAGTGGTAATGCTGATAGTGTTAATGATGATAGTGTTAATGATGATGATTGGGGGATATAATGATGATGAAAGTGGTGAAGATGTTAATAGTGATGACATTGGTGATGATAACGACAATGAATTGTTACTTACATTTAGGTTTTTATGTGATGAAATCACATATGAAAGGGATTGTCGATCGCGATAAATGAAACATGGAACAAACGGCTTGTGAACTATACCAGCCAGAATCTTAAATGTATAGAAAAAATATTGTAGAAAAAATAGGAATTCTATATCAAGTGTTACACTCAATTTACTCAAAAATAAAAAAAATGATTAAAGTATTTCAAAGGTTTTTTCCAGGGATCCGTGACAATTTAATTCCCAGACATAACTCGGATAAAATATCTCTAGTAAATAATGTTCAAAACAAAATATCTCCACACAAAATATGTCCAGACAAAATATATCCAGAAAAAATATCTCCAGAAAGAATATCTCCAGAAAGAATATCTCCAGAAAGAATATCTCCAGAAAAAATATCTCCAGAAAGAATATCTCCAGAAAGAATATCTCCAGAAAGAATATCTCCAGAAAGAATATCTCCATACAACATATTTCCGGACATAACAGATCTACTAAATATCCATAGAGAAATTGTTTCCAGATAAATATAAAATATCTACAGACATATTTTTTCAATAAAAAAAATATCTAGAGACAAACTATTTGAGTACAAATCATCTACAGGTAAACTATTTGAATAAAAACATATACAGTCAAACTATTTCACTAACAAACATCTCCAGATAAACTCTTTCAATAAACAACAACAATTTCTTGGCTTTGATGGGTCTATACATGAGAGTCAGGAATCTGAGAAGCTTATTTTTTAGTATTTGGATGAAAAAAAATTGTGAAACATGAGAATATGAGGTAGGAAAAAACATAGTGAAATATGAGATAGGAAACATAACATAGTGGAATATGAGATAGGAAAAATAACATAGTGAAATATGAGTTTGGATGTTTACTTTCCCAAATTCACATCTACCTTTTTTACATGTGCTTTACTCATCACTTTCTCTCTCATCTCCATTTCTTACTTCCATTATCGCAATACCACATTTCTGTCTGTGTGTAGTTTATGTGTTGGCTTTCGTCCAAATGAAGGCTTTCTATCCGAAACTGTGTCTGACTGTATGTCGTGTTTCCAGTTTGTACTATTATTATTGGTAACAATTATATCCAATACTATTTAAAATTATCTTTTTTGCATTGTGTTGCCAATCTCTCGCTATTCCAGTGTGTCAAGTTGTTTCCTAATACTGGTGATTTATTTCTGATATAAAAATTTGCCGTAATTATAAACCCCGTGTGTGAAACACATCGATTATGTCACTTATTGAAACACATCGTCAATGTGTCAATCATTAGAACAATCCTTCAATCTGTCACTTATTAAACACATCGTCAATGTGTCAATCATTAGAACAATCTTTCAATCTGTCACTTATTAAACACATCGTCAATGTGTCAATCTTTAGAACAATCCTTCAATCTGTCACTTATTAAAACACATCGTCAATGTGTCAATCTTTAGAACAATCCTTCAATCTGTCACTTATTAAAACACATCGTCAATGTGTCAATCTTTAGAACAATCCTTCAATCTGTCACTTATTAAACACATCGTCAATGTGTCAATCATTAGAACAATCCTTCAATCTGTCACTTATTAAACACATCGTCAATGTGTCAATCATTAGAACAATCCTTCAATCTGTCACTTATTAAACACATCGTCAATGTGTCAATCATTAGAACAATCTTTCAATCTGTCACTTATTGAAACACATCATCAATGTGTCAATCTTTAGAACAATCCTTCAATCTATCACTTATTGAAACACATCGTCAATCTGTCAATCTTTAGAACAATCCTTCAATCTGTCACTTATGAAAACACATCGTCAATGTGTAAATCATTAGAAAACCTCTTCAATCATGTTTTAAATATGTTAATAAGTTAATCATTTTATATTTTGTCAATCTTTCAACATTTACTCCATTATGTCTTCAACACATCAGTCTTCCAAACATTTCTTCAGCCATGTCTTCAACACGTCAGTCTTCCAAACATTTCCTCAGCCATGTCTTCAACACATCAGTCTTCCAAACATTTCCTCAGCCATGTCTTCAATACATCAGTCTTCCAAAAATTTCTTCAGCCATGTCTTGAATACATCAGTCTTCCAAACATTTCTTCAGCCATGTCTTCAATCTGACAATCTCTCAAATATTTCTTGAATACTGCAATGGTTCAAACATTCTTAAATCATGTCTTCAATCTTTTAATAACTGAAACATTACTTCAATCCTTCAATGTGTTAATCAACAAACATTTCGTCACTCGCGCCTTCAATCTGTTAAATGTTGAATCATGTCTTCAATCTGTTAATCTCTCAATCATTTATTCAGTCTATAAGTCTTTCACTTTAAACAAGACAATATCCAAAAAAATAAATTCATTTGAAATGAAGTGCTACAGAAAGGTCCTACGAATATCATGGGGAAAGAAAAAGAGGAACATTGAAAGTTTGAAATTGTTGAAACTAAATGAAGAATGGCTTCCACATACCATCATAGAAGGAAGCTACAGTATTTCGGCACTTAAAGCGACATGATGGTATGGACAGGCTTAGTCTGGAGGGGAGATTGTCAGGAGAGAAAAGAAAAGGAAGACCTAGTTGTCAATGAATCAGCGTCATTGAAGAAAGTATGCACTTGTTTTTGGACCTATGCAGACCTGATATCCAGGGACAGAAAGGCGTTCAGAGTATCCACGATTTAAATAGCTTTGTGGATAGAATGTCACGTGCTACATGTTTTTCCAACATTTCTTCGATCAAGTCTTTAATCCTTCAAACATTTCTCTAATCTTGTAACTCTCCCAAACACACATTTTTCTATTATCTATTAATCCCTCAAACATTTCTCTTATCTTGTAACTCTCACAAACACACATTTTTCTATTATCTATTAATCCCTCAAACATTTCTCTAATCTTGTAACTCTCACAAACACACATTTTTCTATTATCTATTCAATCAGCTAAACATTTCTGTAATCACCAGTTCAATCATTCACATTAAGGTATCAATTATCTGTACAATCTCTCAAAAATTCCTTCATACATCTACATAATCTCCAACACAGTTCCTTAATTATTTGCTTCATGACTCACTATCGATTTCAATAATTCATACAATCTCAAAGAGTACTTTAATTGTACAATTTTTCAAACATTTTTTTCAATCCTCTGTACAATTGTTAAGATATTTATTCAACCATCTGTCGATCTATAAAATATTACTTTAATCGTTTGTCCAAACATTTAAGTATTGATTGACACATTCAGTTATCAGAACTTACTGATGTTTCATTATTGATGAACTCAATGATGATTGTCGAATCGGTGACATTTGTTTCACTCAAAGAATGATTCGTATAGATCGCCACATAATTTTGTTTGCTGTAGAAGTGAATTTGCAAAGATTTAAAGTGAATTTCTAGATTTTCAACTATCTCAATAAACAGCATATTTTGACATGAGAACACAGGTTCTACATTGTTCAAGTATTTCAGAACTGACGTGTTTGTACTTTGAGCGGACACAGGTTCTACAGTATTCAAGTATTTCAGAACTGACGTGTTTGTACTGTGAGCGGACACTGGTTCTACAGTATTCAAGTATTTCAGAACTGACGTGTTTGTACTGTGAGCGGACACTGGTTCTACAGTATTCAAGTATTTCAGAACTGACGTGTTTGTACTGTGAGCGGACACAGGTTCTACAGTATTCAAGTATTTAAGAACTGACGTGTTTGTACTGTGTACAGATCTGTGATCAGTTTCCTTTAGAAGCTGGTGATACGTATGTCGTTATATCGTGTTCATTGCACACACATATATTTCTTGCGCCTATGGGAGCCGGATCTCTTTCTTCTCTACTTGTCCCACGCTTGATCACACTTTCCTTCATTCTGTGTAATGCTGTATCATCCAGTGAATATTTCCATGGCATTGATCTACTCTCCAGATGTTGGAACGCGTGAAAATGAGCGAGCTGACACACTGGCTACAAGAGCGTATGTGGTGGGCATTTTGAATATAGCCACAGATGAGATCTTGACATTAATGCCGGATCGACTACTGGAGAACTAATCTGCGGATGTTGAAAGTAGATCAATACCATGGACTGTCGGAAGAACGAATCTGGGGGTGTTCAATTAGCCAAATACGAGACCGAGCTTAATCAATAAGATAAGAAATATGACAATCTTCTTAATTTTTGGCCACACTGTGAGACAGTTTAACAACCTGGCACGGCAGAGAAAAACAACGATCCTGATACATAATACTGAAGATAGAGAGCGATGTAGAGCTATAATTGTCTATACCAGCCGAAATGGCACCTGATGGTGATGAATTATTGGATACATATATAATGTCAAACACAAAAATCGACGTTTCGACCAAAAGGTCTTTACCAAGGCAACATCAAGGCAACTACAGAAAACGACAGGTAATAATAACACTATATACATTCACATGATCTAGTTAACTGTAAAGTAGAGATGGACTGACAGGTCGGAGTTAGGTCAGAGGTAAGATAACACGGACAAGGAATATACAAAACATAGCTACATAAATGTGACACGAGACAAACAGAGAAATGGTGGAACAACTTGATATCATCCTTGAGACGGCCGCACATTGATCACGAAGGATTTAAGCTGACCGAATTGATATATGTAGCTGTTCTCAAGTGCAAGTGCGGTCCGGTCGTAGGAGAAACACGACTTAATGGCCGTAACGTGAATTTTTTGGGCGCCCTAATGGCACGTGCCATTGAATTGGACGTCCACAGGATAACCCATGCTGAGAAAAGAATGGTTGGAATTTTTGAACAATTGTCCAGAGCATTATATGGATATACTGCCCTGGTCATGCTGGGGTCAGAGGAAACGAGAGTGTCGACTTGGTGGCAAGCAATGCGGCGATAGACTGCGCAGTGCTGAGAAGAGATAAAGCAGACGTGATCAGGGCAAAAATAAATTCATTTCCAGATGAAGATGATGTCAATGAGGCTGAGAAGGTACACATACAGAGAATGTCAGAGATGGAAATATGTAGAGGGGAGGTATGAAAACGTAATTTTTTTGGGAGACCATGAAAATCACGCAATCGACACCTGACCGGGACTCTACATACCGAGTCTACATGCAGTGGGATGGCTGCTGTAACGAAGGGAAGAACACTTATGGGAATGCCTCACGTGCTATTACGCTAATTTCTAATCAAGAATAACCCAACTGGTGTTTGATGTTGTACAAGTGGTTATCTGTCCGTAAGCTTCCTTGCAGTCTCATCTATATACGACATGCAAAACTCTTGCATATGATGGCATAGATGACGTTACGGCACACGTATGTGAAACTCTCTTCAATGGTGAAGGTGGCTTTGGAGGATGTGATAGACTTGGTCTGGGTGACATAGGCAAATGTGTAGCATCTGTTGCGTTTGAAGTTGATGGCGCCAAAATTATTATAGACGCCAAGATGAAGATGACTCTGAAACATTAGATGACCGAACCATTAGATGACAGAATCATTAGATGACTGAACCATTAGATGACTGAACCATTAGATGACTGAACCATTACATGACTGAACCATTAGATGCCTGAACCATTAGATGACTGAACCATTAGATGACTGAACCAATAGATGACCTAACCATTAGATGACTGACCCATTAGATGACTGAACCATTAGATGACTGAACCATTAGATGACTGAACCATTAGATGACTGAACCATTACATGACTGAACCATTAGATGACTAAACCATTAGATGACTGAACCATTAGATGACTGAACCATTAGATGACTGAACCATTACATGACTGAACCATTAGATGCCTGAACCATTAGATGACTGAACCATTAGATGGCTGAGCCATTAAATGACTGAACCATTAGATGGCTGAACCATTAGATGACTGAACCATTAGATGGCTGAACCATTAGATGACTGAACCATTAGATGGCTGAACCAATAGATGACTGAATCATTAGATGACTGACCCATTCGATGACTGAACCAATAGATGACTGAACCAATAGATGACTGAACCATTAGATGACTGAACCATTAGATGGCTGAACCATTAGATGACTGAACCATTAGATGACTGACCCATTAGATGACTGAACCAATAGATGACTGAACCAATAGATGGCTGAACCATTAGATGACTGAACCATTAGATGGCTGAACCAATAGATGACTGAACCATTAGATGACTGACCCATTCGATGACTGAACCAATAGATGACTGAACCAATAGATGACTGAACCATTAGATGACTGAACCATTAGATGGCTGAACCATTAGATGACTGAACCATTAGATGACTGACCCATTAGATGACTGAACCAATAGATGACTGAACCAATAGATGACTGAACCATTAGATGACTGAACCATTAGATGGCTGAACAATTAGATGACTGAGATTTTTGTCACGTCTGTATACAAACAGAGATTGGGAGGGGGGTAACATAATACATTCAGCGTCTTGAGATCCGACTGAAGAAGAGGAAGGTGTCTGAGTAGGAGATGACAAATAGCAGCGCTGGTGGGGGTGGAAAGTAAGATTCAGTTTGACAATATCCATAGAGGAAGAACTCTGAGCGTTCACGAGGGTGTCCTGGTGGGAAAGGCTGCGCATTCGAAAATTTACAGACCTGGGGACTCTGTGGGGCTATATGTGGCAGCGGAAGAAATTCATCATCTTTTGAGCTTCCTATAGAAAACACTTCTAACCACTACACAGAAGCTGGAGTAGAAGTTGAGGGTGTAGACTGTAACCCTCATAGGCAGGGGGGTTAGAGGAGGTGTATAGGAAAAAGTAATAGTCATCCGCCCGTTTGTAAACTACCACTGTGCTGAGACAGGAGTGTTGGATAAATGTGAGAGATTGTACAGACATTTGAAGAAATGTATTCGTGATTGTAGAGACATTTGAAGAAATGTATTCGTGATTGTACAGACATTTGAAGAAATGTATTCGTGATTGTACAGACATTTGAAGAAACATTTAACAGATCGTACTTATAATGAAAGAAATAATAGAGAGTTGTACAAACATTGGAAGAAATAGTTGACTGTACATATCCCCAGCGAGGTCAGCACCGTAAATTGGTGATGAGGCTTCATTCATCAATCTAGGGCTGGAAACTAAGACTGGTCGGGCAGTCCCACTCGAGTGAGACCACATTTCTGCCCAAGTAAGCAATGTGCTGAAGACGGAGGAAACCAGCCAAAAGGCGCAACATTAAACCATATGCCAAGCACAAAACAGAATGGGAACATGGCTATATCTAATAATATTTATGGTGTCTGCCCTGTGGCGGATTTTCAGGCAGGGACAATCTCGGGCCCTATACTTTGAAAATGCCCACACTCAAATTCTGGAAGTCCTTCTCAATTGTCCCGAGGAACCAGGAGGCAAGGGAATAGAGCTACTGGTCAAACATAAATACGACTAATACAAATAATGCACTGGAATGATGAGGGTATCAACAGCAACAGACATGGATACAGTAAAAAATTGGAGCTTGTAAATATCTTGTGTGAAGAACAAGTTAATGTATGTTGTAAACAAGAAACACACCTCAGCAGCGATATTGCCTTTACAATCAGAGACTACCAGTGCTTCCGATCACACCAAAACGACAGACGAAAGTGTGGAATTCTGACACTTGTTAAAAACAATATCAGTACATGTCAACTGGAAGTGTATATGGAGAGGGCAGAATAGCAGATGCTCCACCTAAAAACAGACAGAACAGAATTCCATCTCTGAACTACTACTCCCCAAATAACAGAACATAGGCACTAGACACAATTTCGGAAAATGAGATACTTACGGTGTGTGGTGATTTCAACAACCACTCTCAGAGTTGGGGCTATGATCACGTGGACAAGAGATGTGAGGAACTTGAGAGCTGGCAGGATGAAACTAATCTTATACTTATCAACAAGCCAGCAGACTGACCAACCTTCTACTCGAGAGCATAGAACACCACCTTTACATCAGACCTGGCTGACCTCACTAGGTGGAACTATAATAGTGCAGACTGGAAAATGTACCAGCATTTAACCCGTGTTCAAGTTAAGGACATGAACATCGACAAAGATATCAATAGAGCAGTGAGTGAAATGTAATAGATGCATATTACATGCTGCTAGTAAATCCATACCTAGTGAGGAGGGGAGCAAAAACTACAAATCCTACTGGAATTATGAACTGGAGAATCTGTAACATGCGATGGAAACATATAGACAGCAAGCAGAGAACAGACCTAGCCAAGAACATCACAACATATATCAGGAAACTAAGGCTAAATGTCAAAGAGCCAAGTTACAAGCACAACATATATCAGGAAACTAAGTGTAAATGTCAAAGAGTCAAGTTACAAGCACAACATATATCAGGAAACTAAGTGTAAATGTCAAAGAGCCAAGTTACAAGCACAACATATATCAGGAAACTAAGTCTAAATGTCAAAGAGCCAAGTTACAAGCACAACATATATCAGGAAACTAAGTCTAAATGTCAAAGAGCCAAGTTACAAGCACAACATATATCAGGAAACTAAGGCTAAATGTCAAAGAGCCAAGTTACAAGCACAACATATATCAGGAAACTAAGGCTAACTGTCAAAGAGCCAAGTTACAAGCACAACATATATCAGGAAACTAAGGCTAAATGTCAAAGAGCCAAGTTACAAGCACAACATATATCAAGAAACTAAGGCTAAATGTCAAAGAGCCAAGTTACAAGCACAACATATATCAGGAAACTAAGTGTAAATGTCAAAGAGCCAAGTTACAAGCACAACATATATCAGGAAACTAAGTGTAAATGTCAAAGAGTCAAGTTACAAGCACAACATATATCAGGAAACTAAGTGTAAATGTCAAAGAGCCAAGTTACAAGCACAACATATATCAGGAAACTAAGGCTAAATGTCAAAGAGCCACGTTACAAGCACAACATATATCAGGAAACTAAGTGTAAATATCAAAGAGCCAAGCTACAAGCACAACATATATTAAGAAACTAAGGCTAAATGTCAAAGAGCCAAGTTACAAGCACAACATATATCAAGAAACTAAGGCTAAATGTCAAAGAGCCAAGTTACAAGCACAACATATATCAAGAAACCAAGGCTAAATGTCAAAGAGCCAAGTTACAAGCACAACATATATCAAGAAACTAAGACTAAATGTCAAAGAGCCAAGTTACAAGCACAACATATATCAAGAAACTAAGTGTAAATGTCAAAGAGCCAAGTTACAAGCACAACATATATCAGGAAACTAAGTGTAAATGTCAAAGAGTCAAGTTACAAGCACAACATATATCAGGAAACTAAGTGTAAATGTCAAAGAGTCAAGTTACAAGCACAACATATATCAGGAAACTAAGTGTAAATGTCAAAGAGACAAGTTACAAGCACAACATATATCAGGAAACTAAGGCTAAATGTCAAAGAGTCAAGTTACAAGCACAACATATATCAGGAAACTAAGTGTAAATGTCAAAGAGTCAAGTTACAAGCACAACATATATCAGGAAACTAAGTGTAAATGTCAAAGAGACAAGTTACAAGCACAACATATATCAGGAAACTAAGTGTAAATGTCAAAGAGTCAAGTTACAAGCACAACATATATCAGGAAACTAAGTGTAAATGTCAAAGAGTCAAGTTACAAGCACAACATATATCAGGAAACTAAGTGTAAATGTCAAAGAGACAAGTTACAAGCACAACATATATCAGGAAACTAAGTGTAAATGTCAAAGAGTCAAGTTACAAGCACAACATATATCAGGAAACTAAGTGTAAATGTCAAAGAGTCAAGTTACAAGCACAACATATATCATGAAACTAAGTGTAAATGTCAAAGAGTCAAGTTACAAGCACAACATATATCATGAAACTAAGTGTAAATGTCAAAGAGTCAAGTTACAAGCACAACATATATCAGGAAACTAAGTCTAAATGTCAAAGAGTCAAGTTACAAGTACAACATATATCAGGAAACTAAGTGTAAATGTCAAAGAGTCAAGTTACAAGCACAACATATATCAGGAAGCTAAGTCTAAATGTCAAAGAGTCAAGTTACATGCACAACATATATCAGGAAACTAAGTGTAAATGTCAAAGAGTCAAGTTACAAGCACAACATATATCAGGAAACTAAGTGTAAATGTCAAAGAGTCAAGTTACAAGCACAACATATATCAGGAAACTAAGTCTAAATGTCAAAGAGCCACGTTACAAGCACAACATATATCAGGAAACTAAGTGTAAATGTCAAAGAGTCAAGTTACAAGCACAACATATATCAGGAAACTAAGTCTAAATGTCACAGAGTCAAGTTACAAGCACAACATATATCAGGAAACTAAGTCTAAATGTCAAAGAGTCAAGTTACAAGCACAACATATATCAGGAAACTAAGTGTAAATGTCAAAGAGCCAAGTTACAAGCACAACATATATCAGGAAACTAAGTGTAAATGTCAAAGAGTCAAGTTACAAGCACAACATATATCAGGAAAGTAAGTGTAAATGTCAAAGAGTCAAGTTACAAGCACAACATATATCAGGAAACTAAGTCTAAATGTCAAAGAGTCAAGTTACAAGCACAACATATATCAGGAAACTAAGTGTAAATGTCAAAGAGTCAAGTTACAAGCACAACATATATCAGGAAGCTAAGTCTAAATGTCAAAGAGTCAAGTTACATGCACAACATATATCAGGAAACTAAGTGTAAATGTCAAAGAGTCAAGTTACAAGCACAACATATATCAGGAAACTAAGTGTAAATGTCAAAGAGTCAAGTTACAAGCACAACATATATCAGGAAACTAAGTCTAAATGTCAAAGAGCCAAGTTACAAGCACAACATATATCAGGAAACTAAGTGTAAATGTCAAAGAGTCAAGTTACAAGCACAACATATATCAGGAAACTAAGTGTAAATGTCACAGAGTCAAGTTACAAGCACAACATATATCAGGAAACTAAGTCTAAATGTCAAAGAGTCAAGTTACAAGCACAACATATATCAGGAAACTAAGTGTAAATGTCAAAGAGCCAAGTTACAAGCACAACATATATCAGGAAACTAAGTGTAAATGTCAAAGAGTCAAGTTACAAGCACAACATATATCAGGAAAGTAAGTGTAAATGTCAAAGAGACAAGTTACAAGCACAACATATATCAGGAAACTAAGTGTAAATATCAAAGAGCCAAGTTACAAGCACAACATATATCAGGAAACTAAGTGTAAATATCAAAGAGCCAAGTTACAAGCACAACATATATCAGGAAACTAAGTGTAAATATCAAAGAGCCAAGTTACAAGCCAGGCGGAGCAGATGGAAAGGAAAAAACACAGTCTCTGATCCCTGAAAGAGACGCTAGGAAATTATTGAAACTGGTAAAACTAAAGGATGAAGGTACAAGGAGAAATACAGGGGTCAAATTTTACAAAAATATAAACATTTTAACAGGTAAACATGCAGCTGATTACTTTGCATATTTCTTTACAGAAACAATAACGTCAAAGTTAGCCCATAAAAACTTCAGGAGGTTCAAGAGAACCAGCGAAACATTGGACAAGGCGAGCCTATACCTGAAGCATGGAGGCACAATCACAGAGAAAGAACTGGAGCACGCAATTTCCAAATTGAAAATGAAAATGACCCTAGGAGCTGATGGAGTGGCCAATGAAATGATTAAAACCCTGGGAACTGCAGCAAGAACAAAACTACAATACAATCTTCAATACAAGCAGGACCACAGGTAATATTCCGCAGGAATGGGGGAAGCAATAATAATACCATTCCTCATTATAGGAAAAGTTGGCAATACAGTCTCCAATTACAGGTTCATGAGCCTCACAAGCTGTCTAAGCAAAACAGTGGAACGCATTATCAATCTTAGGATGCAGTGGTACCTTGAAAGTGAAAACCTTCTGGTATCGCAGCAAGCAGGCATCAGACAGTGCTACTATACTAAAGATAAGGTAACCTACCTCTCCCAAGAGATTATGGACGCCTTCCAAGATACGAAACTGACACTAGCAGCATGCATAGACCTCAGGAAAGCATTTGACAAGGTTTGGAAAGAAGGACTCTTAAAGAAATTGCGAAATTGCAGGGTTGACTCAAGAGTGTACAAATGGGTAAAATCATACCTGCATAATAGAAGAACCAGGGTACAATTAGATCGTCGCAAGAGCAAGAAAATCCTACTGCGTCATGGAGTTCACCAGGGAGTAGTCATGTCAGCCACACGTTTCTTGGTTTACATCAATGACACAGTTGCCGAACTGCCGCAGGGGAAAAAAGTGGCAATATCTGCTGACGACCAGGTGATCCGGTGCACGAAGAATATGCAACAATCGCCACTAAACAAATACACAGAGCTATTGATTTCTTAACCTTATGGACAAATAGATGTTAATACAGAGAAGTGCAGCACTACACTCTTTACCCTCTCACCAAAACAAAAAGCCGGTGTTATCAAGATAGATGGAGAGCTCTTGAAAGAAGACATACAACCCACATACTTCGGAGTTACTTTTGATGATAAACTGACATGGAAGCAGCACATAAACAAAGCAACAGCAAAATCCAGGAGGAAGTTAGCTATCCTAAGAAAACTAAGTGGAACCACATGAGGAGCCAGTAGGAATATACTCCGTAAAGTTTACCAGCAAGGCATAAGACCACACCTGGAATATGGCTAAGTTGCACGGTGTCCTGAATCAAACATCATATTACACAATCTAGATAAAGTGAAAAACCAGGCGATTAGGATAATGCTTGGAACAATGAAATAAACACCCATAGTAGATATGCGTTAACACAACATCGATATAATATTTACACGTTAACACAACCAACACTATAATACACGTAAACACAACATACACTATAATAATTACTCGTTAACACAATACAATCTACACTATAATAATTACTCGTTAACACAACCTACACTATAATACTTACACGTTAACACAACCTACACTATAATACTTACACGTTAACACAACCTACACTATAATACTTACACGTTAACACAACCTACACTATAATACTTACACGTTAACACAAGCTACACTATAATACTTACACGTTAACACAAGCTACACTATAATACTTACTCGTTAACGAACCCTGTTTCTGTAACAGTGGTATTATCATCATCCGAGCTAGATCGGTACCAAATGTATTCATCACCAGAAAGAATTTTAGGAATGTGAGAAGTTTTGCCACCATGTCCGTGTCCTCTTCTACTGACACAATCCTTTGAACTCTATATTCAGAGAAAACAGCGCAGCATGTGAAGTTATATTTCTATTGTGAATATTAGAGAGGCACACACACACGGAGACAGACAGATAGCTAGTCAGGCTAGCATGGTAGGTAGTTATGTAGGTAGACAGATATTTAGATAGATCTATTTTTTTTACTTTATCCTTAGAGTTACTTGTTAGATTATTACCAAAGTTCGACTGATACATTGTTTGACTATTTGTTTCTGTGTTCACCTTTTGATCTAGTGTATTAACAAGGTTGAATTATCTATCTACGATTGTCCTATATATCCTATGTTATCTGCTGATGGTCCAAGATTCACCATGTTCGATCGATTAACTTTATAGTCTAAGAACTACATTACAATAATTTAAAAACAAATACAGGACAAATTTATGATTTACCTCGTCACTTTCAGAGCTTGTTCTACTAGATGATGATTGTGATGAGCTGTCAGAGCTTGTTTCACTAGATGATGATTGTGATGAGCTGTCAGAGCTTGTTTCACTAGATGATGAATCTGATGAGCTGTCAGAGCTTGTTTCACTAGATGATGATTCTGATGAGCTGTCAGAGCTTGTTTCACTAGATGATGATTCTGATGAGCTGTCAGAGCTTGTTTCACTAGATGATGATTCTGATGAGCTGTCAGAGCTTGTTTCACTAGATGATGATTCTGATGAGCTGTCAGAGCTTGTTTCACTAGATGATGATTTTGATGAGCTGTCAGAGCTTGTTCCACTAGATGATGATTGTGATGAGCCGTCAGAGATTCTTACATTACAATTGTATTGTACTGAGCTGCCAGATCTGGTTTCGTTAATTCCCTGTTTTTAGAATCATCGCATAATCAGAACAAATGCAGCGTTAAATACAGAATTAGGTAAACTTTAATATTAAATAAAATACAGACCTTATTGAATATTTCAGTTCTATCTATAATTCATTCAGTTGAGTACAATACTATTTTAATTATGAGTTTCTGTGTTCAAGTAGGACAGACTCAAAAAGCATCAAGCAGATAGATCAAAAACAATACTTAAGTATCACATTTTAGATGTATTACCAAATATATTTATTATGATGGTCAATGGTCCAGTCTACAGTTTAAGATCAAATCGAAATGGGGAAAGAAATAACTTCTTAATAATGAATGTCGCAGTAGTCTAGTTGATAGTAAGCTTGGTTAGTATCACGGATTACAGAAACTCAGGTTCGAAAAAACGTATTATTTCTTTCCTCTTTAGTACTTCTTTATGTCTTGCAGCGTCAGGAGTAGAAGAATTCTATGGAGATGAACTTTTTGTGTGTCTCATATATTTTTTTTTGTGTGGATTATTTTATTTCTGTAATCAATATTTTGCATGGTCTGCCCCTGTCAAAATATTTTAAAGTTTTATCGAAGTAGTTTTTGCAGTAGGCAATGTTGGAAGGAACTCTTTATTTGTTTGTTCGTACTCGATCGGGTTTATGACCACCATCACCAACACCATTATCACCTCAATCAACATCAACGTCTTTATCATACTCCTCATCATCATCGTCATAAATCTCATCACCATTATTATCATCATCATAATAAATATCATCTTCGCAATCATCATCCTCATTTTCATCATCGTTATATTGACTATCATGTGTAGGGATAACTATCATATGGCTAACATACTGCTACTTCCATCATCGTCAATAAGGAAAAACTGCAGGTAGTCGACAATTTTACTTACCTTGGAAGCACTCTCTCTCGCGATGTCAACATTGATGTGGAAATTAACAAGAGACTGGCAAAAGCTAGTGCTGTATTTGGCGGATTACGCAAAAATGTATGGGACAGAAGAGGTATAAGAACAACCACCAAACTACAAGTATATCATGCTGCTGTTATACCAACCTTACTATACGCCTGCGAAACGTGGACAGTGTATGCTAGACATGCAAGAAAGTTAAATCATTTCCATCTTACCTGCCTACGTAAATTACTAAACATCCATTGGTGGGACAAAGTACCAGACTACGAGGTCTTGGAAAAATCAACCTCAATAAGCATCCACACAATACTTATGAAGGCGCAGGCACGCTGGGCAGGCCATCTTGTGCGTATGGAGAACTCGCGATTGCCAAAACAAATATATTATGGAGAACTCAAGGCAGGATTTCGAAAAGCTGGTGGACAGAAAAAGCGTTTCAAAGACATGCTCAAGTCATCCTTGAAACATCTTAACATTGACGTAGGCGCTTGGGAGAGCCTCGCTCAGGATAGAACGGCTTGGCGTTACAGCATTAGAACGGGAGCACTAGCGGCAGAAGAATTCAGACAAGAAACTGCAAGACAGAAGCGGACACGTAGAAAAGAAAAAACATCTCAACCTCACACAGATACCTTCTATTGTTGTCAATTCTGTAAAAGAACATTTTGTGCGCGCATTGGACTTGCTAGTCATTTAAAAACGCACTATTAACTTTATTATTTTATTATTTATTGTTATTATTATTATGGTTGAGTTTTTGGTCATCGTCGATCACGACGGACGAACATCATCATATGGCTATTGATGTATCGTGTATCATGTGAAGGGAAAACTATCATAGGGCTATTGATGTATCGTGTATCATGTGAAGGGAAAACTATCATAGGGCTATTGATGTATCGTGCATCATGTGATGTACTTGACCCTGACCTGGCACTCAGTGTACACAGTCCCACAAGTGGTTCCCAGGTGCTGCCACAAATATGCAGGACCACACTCTAGTAAGGAATTTGGCATGGTGACGAAACCGAAAGGCAACAGAGCGTTTCAGCGAATAGATATATACATAGACGAAACCAGCTGATATTAAGTCAATAGCCTGGTGGTAACACAGATCTTGTCCGCTAGAGCATGCGAAAATGTCGGAATGACCTGTTTTAAAGTTATTTTCATGTAGAACCACGACCCTACCACCCCCCCCCCACACACACCATTATTGCGCTGTTGCCAAACAGAACAGTGTGGAATTGTTTGTAAGACAAAACTAAGATCCCAAAAACGAATACTAGTGAATTGTTTGTAAGACAAAACTAAGATACCAGACACGAAGGTTTGTGAATTGTTTGTAAGACAAAACTAAGATACCAGACACGAAGGTTAGTGAATTGTTTGTAAGACAACACTAAGATAACAGACACGAAGGTTAGTGAATTGTTTGTAAGACAAAACTAAGATACCAGACACCAAGGTTAGTGAATTGTTTGTAAGACAAAACTAAGATACCAGACACGAAGGTTAGTGAATTGTTTGTAAGACAACACTAAAATAACAGACACGAAGGTTAGTGAATTGTTTGTAAGACAAAACTAAGATACCAGACACGAAGGTTAGTGAATTGTTTGTAAGACAAAACTAAGATACCAGACACGAAGGTTAGTGAATTGTTTGTAAGACAAAACTAAGATACCAGACACGAAGGTTAGTGAATTGTTTGTAAGACAAAACTAAGATACCAGACACGAAGGTTAGTGAATTGTTTGTAAGACAACACTAAAATACCAGACACGAAGGTTAGTGAATTGTTTGTAAGACACAACTAAGATACCAGACACGAAGGTTAGTGAATTGTTTGTAAGACAAAACTAAGATACCAGACACGAAGACTAGTGAACTTCTATGTACATATGACTATTTATGTTCATTCTGCAGATCAGACCGCATTCATTTTTTGAAGGCTGCGAAAACTTTGGTTTCACAATCAATACAAAGATGTCATGTATCAAAACCCCCCAAACAATCCACGTATAAAGATTAGAGAACTTCAAGCAGTCAACAGCTTCACCTACCTGAGTTGCAATTTCTCACAAGCTGAAAACAGGAACACAGGGGTAAACAACAGATAACGACACTAACGATCAGTTTGTGTAGACTACAGAGGAAGACTCGGCATAATTCAAGTAGACGCCAGCACAAGTTTAATTATTTCCCTTCTCGATGTTTGTAAATTTTATATTCATCATTTAGTAATTGAAATAATTATTCATTTAGTTTTGGGAGTAGGATTAGTTAGATCCAAAATAACAAGTTTAATAATAATCATAACCAAAACCCTAATTATTAAATGATATAACATAATATTTACATACACAAGGGAAATAACGTATACGTGGTCACGTCTACTTGTACTGTACCAAAGATTCAATGCAGCTCAATAGAGACGTGGAATAAAAAGACATGAGCTGCTCAAAGTCGCACAGATCCCACTCTATCATGTAAAAAAGCAAAAGCTGCTCAGTGTTTCCCCCAGACTCCAGCATCACACATAGAAAGACAAACTCTGCTAAATAAATCACAGTCCCCAACTTCAAATGTAGAAAGAGAAACTCTGCTCGATAAATCAGTCTTCACCCTAACATATAGCGCTTGTGAAAGAAAATTGAAGACGTCACATGACCCCTTTTTTCACAGTAAAACACAACGCAGTCATCATAATCTTCATCATCATCACAATTGAGGTCATCGTCGACACAGACGTTCGCACAACATGGCCCCGATACGTAGAAAATTTATAGAAATACTATAGCATAAAACTACAAACATTTGTGAACATAAACAAGAAACACTACAGCATAAACTACAGAGATTTGTGAATAAACACAAGAAATACTAAAGCATAAACTACAGACATTTGTGAATAAACACAAGAAACACTAAAGGATAAACTACAGACATGTGTGAATAAACACAAGAAACACTAAAGTATAAACTACAGACATGTGTGAATAAATAAAAGAAACACTACAGCATAAACTAAAAACTTATGAGTCAGGACAAGAAATGAAGAGATATAGAGAAGGACAGACCAATATCTTGTAGAGAAATTGAGGAGAGATACCGGAGATTGATTGGTCACACGTTCAGAAAACTGGAGATTGATTGGGCACACGTTCAGAGACATCCACTATAATTATACTTTATTTTCGATGTTTCTTGTGTTAAATTTCTGCCATATAATATACTTGTGCAATACAGAGATGTTCACAAACCATTTATGAGTTCCTTAGTCATCAAGCTAGATAACTGGGAAAACCGACAGACATGGAGAAGTAGTCTGTATAACGGTGCTAAGATTTTGGAGAATTCAATAACGAACACAGCGGAAGAACGAAGACGGAGACGTAAGAAGCAACAACCCAGTCACGTGACTTTCTCATTCGTCTTCTTTGGAACAGAAAAACGCTCATAGATTGGCAGATTCAGACATGAGAAGTTCTATCCTGTTCGTACAACCTTAACTCTAAAAGATACATCCTTATATCAGAATGTCTGGCAAGACGAATTAGACCAGATAGTGTGATAGTGTCTGTAGATTTACTGTTTGTTATGTTTAACCCGGTAGAAAGCCAGGGGAAACTACTACTGTAAATATCTCTAGATTACGTTATGTTTCGACACGACTTAGATAATATGCCAGTTCCAATAAGCAAGTCCATCAAATGCGAGTCAATCAAGATTGCAACCTGGAAATTCGGACACTGACAGACTTAGGAAAATTAGATAACATAAAACAGGAAATGAGTAGAATGAATATCAATATGCTAGGCCTATGTGAGATGAGATGGCAGGTAGCATAGTATCACAAGATCTTAACATAATATACTCAGGAGGAGATCAACATCGGAACAGCCTGGGAGTAATATTGGAAGACAAGTATTAAACAAGATAAAAAAAAGAATTAATGGTTGTCTCAAAGAGACATACACCAACAAGATGCAACATAAAAATTAATTACACAAAATTAGAAAATGAAAAAGTGAAATATATTGGCACCCTGTTAACATCAGAAGGTAGATGCTCAGGTGAGACAATGAGTTGAACAGCACAAGCCAAATCAGTATTTCAAACAAACGAGAACCATTGTGTGCAATGGAAGAATATCAATGCAGGTCTGAATTCGAGTGCTCAGATGTTATATCAAACCAATTCTTTTTTATGGATGTGAAGCATGAACTGTAAACAAATAAATTCAAAGCGAATTAGAGGCTACATAAATGTGTTTTCTGAGAAGATAAGAAAATACCATGGACAGCAAAGAAAACTAAGACAGAGGTTCTCATTGATGCTGGCGTAAAAAAATAAATCATATCAACCATTAGGGGCAGATAGTCAAGGTTTCTAGGGCATGTGCTGAGAAGAACACAGCATGAACACTTAATAACCACTAGAAAGATCAAGGGGAGAAGAGATAGAGGTCGAAACAGAGAAAAGTTACTAGATGGACTTGTATTGTGTCATGATAGAAGCTCACCAACCGAGCTTATTGACAACACAAGAGACAGAGAATCGTGGAGAAACTTGATCGCCTACGCCATTCGGCTTGGCAATTGATTGATTGGTGTTTTGTATGATAGTGTCCTTATTTTTAATGTTTGTTATTTTCTGATTGTATTTCCTTGATAAAGACCTAATGGTTGAAACTGCCTTGTATACTAGTATTTGTATTTTATATACTCATACTCGATTGTCTGATCGCTCATTGTCAAGTTGAACCAGCTTGTGGTATACATAAGTTCCATTGTT
Organism: Meghimatium bilineatum; assembly: GCA_034231615.1. Lineage (NCBI taxonomy): Eukaryota > Metazoa > Mollusca > Gastropoda > Stylommatophora > Philomycidae > Meghimatium > Meghimatium bilineatum. Next base: position 2,035,544 of record CM067304.1, read on the forward strand.
ATACGGTTTTAAAGCAGTCTCATTTTTTATTATTATGTATTATAGAAATGGTAAACTAATAGATGTAAATATTTCTAGAAAATACCAGAAATCAATATTCTCAATTGATTAGTGCGTTTTAAATAGAATATGCTACCATACACATTGGTAATACATAACAAACATTTACACATTCGACAAAATAACTTACAGATGAAGGCCCATTTGCGTGGACTGATATCAGCGAAGCAGCCACTGCAATAACCACCAACACACCCGGAATGTGCATATTCTTTCAGAGTTGTCAATTTACTTTTAATATAAACGTGCTAAAATATTAACACTTCATTCGATGAACTTCTTCTGCCAGTCGTTTTGTGAGACGTTTCTGACTGTATGTATATCATTAAACCGTAGGTCAACCACCAATCAGATATCACCAATTTGGAAATAATTAATGCATGGTGGAAGATATTAACAGCTCAATGATTTGAAAATTCCTGGATTTCCCTTATTCTGATACTATTCATAGATTGGCGTATAGATCATATGTCTCCCACACAATAAATGTAATCTGTAAAAACAAAAGTAATGGCCAAAGTCAGTAGAAATGTTATTGGATAGAATTTAGGAAAGATTTAAAACTTGTTAAATTGGATACAATTGATGTTCGTGAATTCACAACAAAGGTAATGTGTCATGTCGTTATGCATATATGGAAAAATGTGCCCTCGAACGTGTACATACAGCAAATATTCATACCCGTTTTAGAATTGAAATTTAATGCAATATAATCTTGTGAACCGCGACACTAATACATTAAATAAAGTAATTTTTGAATAGGGCAATAATACATACGATAAAGTAATCCCTTTAGCTGTGAGCAGATAACGCTTGACATTTCATAACATATTTATATAAGAACACATATCCACATCGGGTGATTCACCGAGGTAACACCTGAACTCGTATAAGTTTTGTTATCTCAAAGGTATAGTTTTGATAGAGATGTATACGGAGGTATGTTTAGTCCACCAATTGAATGCTGTCCAGTTTGGCAGTATCCACGGATCATCTCATCCTGCCCGAAGCGTGTCATACACTTCTGAGACAACCAGTTAATCATTCTTCTGTAAGATTTGTTGACCCATCTCTGTAATGATACACTTCTGAGACAACTATTTCATCATTCTTTTGTCAAATCTGTTGCCCCATCTCTGGATACACTTCTGAGACAACTAGGACAAGTTGGATTATGGTGCCTGCAAGATTTTTATATATCTGAAGATAACTGTAGCTTGACTGGAGATGACAACCCAAGCTTACGATTAGCACAAGAGACATGTCAGCATATCAGTAAACAACCCGGTTGCCTGGAAAAATGAAAGTTGGAGAAACACATGACACAATAAGGAAAACCGGAAGAAAGTTAGAGTGTTGCAACTGTTTATGTTTAATCACACCTTCGCAGATGATATTGCACTACTGAGTTCAACACACCAAGATCTCCAAGGAAAAAAAAAACAGACTCAATTTTTTTGCGCAACAGATAGGCCTTCAAGTAAATACACGTAAAACAAAAATCATGAACTTTACCGGCCTGACAGAACCAATTAAACTAGAAAATAATATAATAGACTACGTTTTCATGTTCGTATATTTGGGATGCAAGATAACGGCAGACGGTGATACCAATTCAGAAGTCAAGACTCGAATCGCTCTTGCCCTCAACGCCTTTAACCCTCAATCATCTGGAGATCGAAGATCGCAAATAAACACATCAAACTGCGACTATTCAATGCAAGTGTGATTCAATTATTAACATATGGATGTGAAAGTTGGAAATCTACCGCAATAATGGATAAGAAGTTAGTTGCCCTTGATAATAGATGCCTCAGAATGAGCACAAATACTAATTAAAAATAATTCAAATCAAACGATATTCTAAGAGAGGAAACAAAACAAAAATAGATGAAGAACATCATCAGAAAACGCCGCTGAACATACATCGACCACATACTTAGAATGAATGAAGACAGAATTCCACGAGAAGTCTTCATGTGGACAACAGACGGTAAAACAAAACAGGAAAGACCAAAAACAACGATCATAATAACATTTATGAATGAATTAAAATCAACAGGCATAAATCCACAAGACCTGCAATCCGTGGCAACTGACCGACAGGCATGGAGAACTATAACATCCGACCTATGTGCCAAACTTTGCAAAAGAGAAACTAACTGAATGTTTATGAACAAGACATACTTATAAAGGAGACAAAACGCAGAAGACGTTTCGATAAATAAATATTCCATGAATTTGAATTCTTGTCTAATTCTTCTAACAACAAACACTCAAATGTAGAATTCCACAAGACAAACGTAAGACGCAAGAAGTGGGACATCAGGTGAGGGATAAGCTCCTCTGGTGTAACGAAGAGTTGCAAATGGCATGGAGCGAGAAACGGACATCAGTAGCACTATGACAGAGGGCAAGGAAACATATTGCGTCTCAGCCCATGGAGGTCGCACAATGGAAACGGAAGAAAGTTATCTTAGTCCAAACATTCAAAGAAATTGCGAAGGCAGTAAAGGCGTCAAAATGGGACGAGTTTTCCACGAGATCACATGTGAAAGGTCAATAAAATTGTTCTCGAGTTTACACAAATCCATGAATGGTCTGACAAGATGCGTAACTATTCACTATTTCTAGAGCGACGATACGGTCTGGCAGAAGACGGACGAGACAAAAGGTGCGGCGTTGTTGGCACACTAAACCGCACAAATTGGTCAGAGAAATGTGGAGGCATATCAAGAATTCAAGAAAATGATTACAGGCACGTGTAAGAACTTGAGCATGGAAAAACATATGATAATCACGAATAAATCAGTAAGTCGCTGAAAAGTACCAAAACAAAACACAACACCAGGAACAGATGACATTAGATACGATGACAGTAGTCGGAGAACGGATGAGGAATTGGGAGAGTTGGCGGACATGTTCAATAATAGCCTTCTAAAGGGCACAGTGAAAGAAGACTGGTTGCAGAGCTATTTAGTTCCACTACCCAAACCTGGGAAGGACCACACCAGGATACAAGGCTACAGAATAATAACAATGCAGAATACGATAGGCAAGCTGTTGGTAAAAAATGTGGTATCGTGTTATCTTGAAAGAAAGAAATGTTTACCAACATTGTTAGGAGTGTATCGCCCAGAAAAGAAGACATGGCAGAATGCAGCCATATTTGCGCAGGTTGTTTTTGAGGGGTTCGAATCACGCATGGAGACATGTGCGGCCATAATAGATCTTGAGAATGCATACAATAGGGTGTATTTGGATATCTTGATGGACCAGCTGTTAAATCTTGCAGTAAATCCTTTTGTCGTACTGTGGGTTGGTGCCGCCCTGATGCCCAGAATAGTAAGTGTGGTAACGTAAGGGTGGTAACTGGATAATGGCACCAACGGTTATACGTCAAGAGACAGGGATCGCCTGTACTATTCAATGTATACACAGTACATATCGCTGGCAATCAAATCACAGGTGCTGGCAGAACGATGTCATATGCCGATGATATCCTGGTGTATAAACAGGGCAGAAATCGAGAAGAGTGCGTCGTGAAACTACAGGAGGAGCTGGTCAGGCTTACAAATTGGTGTAGAGATACGGAAGCAGTGGTTAATCATTCTAAGGCATTTGTGACGTATTTCTGCTTGAACAATCACATGGTTAAAAAAAACCCATACCACACGTTTCGTTTTCCAGGAAAAGTTTATAAAGAACTAGCACAATGAGATATCTGGGTGTGTTTTTTGACAGAAGTCTGGGTTTCAGGGAACATGTTGATCACATTATTATAAGGGCAGTCAAAGGCTTAGCAACGTAATGCATGCGTAATGGGACGTGCTGAGAATTTCATACAACGCGTGTACAGAGTGCAGGATGTGGCAGCAGGTGCGGAATAGATAAGTCTACCCACAGATTTCGAAACTTGTTTGAGAGTAGTAATATCACTTAGTAGGGAATGCAGAGAATGGTATCCCACAGATGTGGAGAAAGAAGTGCAGGCTTTAATCAGTGAGAATACCAAACAGGGAGATGGGATTATATACACTGATGGATCTGTGATTAGACATGTTCGCAGTGCTTGGGCCTTCACAGCTTAGTGCGCAGGTAAAGCGATCATGGAGAAGAGTGGTTCCTCTGCTGTCACTACGAGTAGCATGACCATGGAGACTATGGCGGTGACCAAGGACTTTGAGTTGGTATGCACACAGAAAGGAACGCAGGTCTGTATCTTGCGTGAGTCTATGGGAATGATTAGGAAGGTACAAGTGGGTCTCGTTCGCGAACAATGGATTGAGGCCTTGAGAAAGGCGAGTCTGAAAGTGGTTACATATATTTTCGTGCCGGGACATGTGAGTGTTGGAAGTTATGAAAGATCGGATCAACTGGCGTCATGCGCGATTGTGGCACAGGGCGATGTGGCAATGGATCGCGCTGATGATTTGAACTACATAAAAGATATATCACGCGAAAGTGAGACTATTGTCGATGATGATTCCTTTTCAGTGGCCAGGATTAAAGACCAGGATTAGAAATACGGTGCTGCTAGAAGTGAACTTTTTGGAGGGGGGAGAAGAATGATGGTCAACCAGCATAGGACCGGTACTGTCAGCAGAAGAGTATTGGTGGATACACTCAAGGAGAGATCGGAGCAACTATGGACGTGTCCAGTTTGCAGGGATGATGATCCGACGAATAACTAATCTTTCTCGGTACAAGAGATAACAGAAAAACAACGCATTTCAAATAGAAACACGCATAGGAAAAAAGAATAGAAATAGCAAATCCTCCACACAGGAATCAAGAGGTATTTTGAATAGTTAGTTGAAGGAGAGTTGAAGAGAACGGGATGAAGAAGAGGAGGAGAAATACGAGGAGATTAGTAGCTTACAGCATGGCAGTTAAAAAGAGCATTGATCTATTGCAGTATTAAAAACTAAGTGTATACATGTTGCCTGCGTCAATTGTATTGTTATAATTCCCATACGTGCCCAGGGAAGTTCATGTGTGATTCAAATTAAGCCTGCCCGGTTGACATTCCCTCTTCAAAATAATTCAATAGAATTAAAGAATTTATATTGTTTCATTTATGATATGAATTGTGCGGATAAAAATAGATGGAACATGTGCTACCATACTCTGAATGTGATACAATAGATGGGAAATATGCTACCATACTCTGAATATGATAGATAGAATAAGGTTTTTGACGTAGGTGATATCCCCCTGTTGAGTCGTGAGAGAACAGAGGGATGGCTGTGGGGTCAAGAGTACAGCAGGAAGGGACGATTAATAGGTAGGTTAATGTCCATAGAGTTTTAGAAAAAACATTTAAAAAAATAAAAATTATCCTGGAGTACACCTCAAGCGAGACCATTGACAGGAAAGACCTATGTACAGAAAGTAAACATCACAACGATGTACAGATTAAAGCTCTCCTGGACAACAAACACAATATGTACAAAGCGTATTTAAACGACACCCACACCAACCAGAAAAAAAGACGCTGCACGAGAACTGAAAAGAAACGCGCAAAAAAACAACAACGGAGGATCTAAGACTAATGGTTTAGCACCATACCAAAGATAATCAACATTATGCTGACAGCAGTAATATGCAAACAATTGATTCAGAGTTAAAAGTAATTTATGGCCCTCTATCTTCAGGTGAGTCTCCTCTTCTAAGCGCAGAAGTAAAGTATTCCATCAATAACAGAGAGGAAATTCTCAAACGCCGGACTGACTGACAGAGAGGAAATTCTCAAACGCTGGACCGAACATTTTGAAAATGTACTAAACTGCCTCTCCACCATCAACGACGAAGCGATTGCGCTGATCACGCAAATACCAATACTTCATTATCGGAGCCCCCTTGCTTTGAGGAGGTGGAAACAGCAAACTCAAATTTCTCCGTAGGAAAAGCGACAGGCTCAGACTCTATTCCCGACAAAGTTCACGCCGTTATTAGCCCTGTCATGTCTGCTAAACTCAGAGACCTCATTTAGACAATGTGGAACCTGGACGCGATACCACAAGACTTTAAGGATAATTCCATCATTCATGTATACAAGAGAAAAGGAACGTGTCTAGCTCGCTACAACCACGGAGGCATATCCCTGCTTTCTATAGCAGGCAAGATCCTGGCTAGGGTTATGTTAAACAGATTGCAAGCTCATCTTGAGATAGGTCTCCTCCCAGAGAACCAATGTGGCTTCGGACAGGGCAGAGGTACTGTTAACATGATATTCACTGTCAGACAACTACAGGACATGTATCGCCAACAGAACATTGGTCTCTACACCACATTTGTCGACCTAACAAAGGCATTCGACACTGTAAATCGTGAAGTCTATGAAGATCATGGCTACATTTGGATGTCCCGAAACATTTACCATCATGGATCGCAAGTTCCATGATATGTGCAAGATGACGGCGCACACTAAAACCACTTTCCAGTAACTAACGGTGTCATACAGTGCTGCATCATGGCTCCGAAATACTTCAGCACGATGTTCTCTTCCATGTTAAATGATGCCTTACGGAATATCAGTGCATGTATTTGTTTTCGCTATCGAGCTGACGGAGGACTATTCAATCTTAGTAGATTGAAGGCCAAGACCAAAACTAAGACTAACATTGTTCGTGACCCTTTGTTCGCCGACGATTGAGTACTAAATGCTACCAGTCTGAAAGACATGCAGGACAGCATGGACCTCTTTTCTTTGGCCTGTGATGCGTTCAGTCTCACCATCAGCACCGCGAAGACTTTAGTTATGTTTCAACCAGAGCCAGGTGTCCCCTACACAGAACCAGTGATCGCAGTAAAGGGACAAAAACTTAATACTGCGAATAAGTTTGTATAACTCGGCAGCAGACTATTGCAAACTGCGACAATTGATGAGGATGTTGCCCTGCTTATTGCCCGTGCCAGTGCAGCATTCGGGAACCTTCATGCCAACGTCTGGATCAAGCGTGGTCTCAGTCTGACAACTAAGTTGGACGTGTACCGTACAGGGGTTCTACCAACACTTCTTTATGCTGCGTCATCCTTGACTGTCTATGCGAGACACGCTCGACATCTTAACTCTTTTCATTTTCGGTGCCTACGAAACCTCATGGGAGTACGTTGGCAGGATCGTGTACCAGATACGGAAATCCTTCAGAAGTCCCGTATGTAAAGCATCCATGCCCTGCTGACTAGATCCCAACTCCGCTAGACTGGCCACATCGTCCGTATGCCAGACAAGCGCCTTCCAAAGAGATTATTATATGCGGAGCTGTGTGAAGGTAAACGTTCAAGTGGAGGGCAGAAAAAGCGCTTCAAGGATCACCTAAAAAGCTCTGTCAAGCACTGCAGCATCGATCCTAGTTCCTGGGAGACTACATCACTTGATCGTTCAGACTGGCACACCCAAATGACTGCTAGCATCACGAAATTTGAAACAGAAAGAACACTGAGGGAAATCTAGAAGCGCAAGAAGCGGAAGGACAAATCCGAAAATTCACCTACCCCTAACCTTCAGCACTCCTGCATGCACTGCAATAGAACTTTCCGTGCACGAATCGGACTCATCGAGAATCTGCGAACTCACAAACCAAATTAGTTAATTACCAATTTTAATTATTATTAATTTTTCCATCGCATTTAATGTTTTTCATGCCATGCTCATCTTGGCTTGCGAAGGAGGAACACCATCATCATCATCATCATCATCATCATTATCATCATCATCATAAACATAAAGGACTTTAGAGTTGGTACTCACATATAAATTTACTATGAACATAGCCAATGATAGAGAAAATTAGAAATTCTTTCCCAGCGAAAAATACTTCTAAGAATGGGTGAGACATGGGGGGGGGGGCGGGCACACATGCTTGATTGATTGTCAATTTGTAAATTTATTGATCTATTGGATCTTGTATAAATATTTCTATAACTTATTTAAAACACAAGATCAATCAGCTTGACAATGATCGAACAGACAATATCAGACTATAGGGTATGGGTATGAACAAATATAGATAACAATATACAGTAAAGTTTCAACGTTTCTACCAAAAGGTCTTTATCAAGAAATTACACGTAAAATAGTGAACAGACAGTGAAAATAAAACACTATTACAATTGCATTAAAAGGAAAACATTCACAGCAGCAACATCCACTATAATTATACTTTGTGTTCGATGTCTCTGATGCTAAATGTTTGATTTCTAAAATATTTGTGCAATACAAAGATGTCCGGAAAACATATATCAGTTCCTTTGTCATCACATTAAAAAACTGGGAATAACTAGCGGAAAAATGACAGGCATGGAGAATTAGTCTAATAAAGTTGCTTTGTCGTTTAAGAATTCAATAACGAACAGAGCGGAAGAAGGAAGACAAAGTCGTAAGAAGCAACAACCCAGTGACGTGACATTCCCATGCGTCTTCTATGGCACAGAAAATCGCTCTTAGATTGGCAGATTCAGTCATGAGAAGTCCTGCCCTGCTCGTACAACCTTAACTCCAAAATATACAAGCGTACTTCAGACCATTTCTCAAGACGAATAAGACCAGAAAGTAACGCATTTGTGATAGTGCCTTCATTTTTACAGTTTTGTTGGGCCTCGTATTTTCTTGATGAAGACTTAAAGGTTGAAACGGTCTTGTATACTAGTATTTGTATTGTGTATATTCATACCAATAGTCTGAGCGTACATTGTCAAGCTGAACCAGCTTGTGGTTTACATAAGTTCTATTGTTATACGGGTTTCAACAGTCTCACTATTAGTTTTTTTTATGTATTCTAGAAATATATGGTAAACTAATAGATATAAATATTGCTAGAAAATCCCAGCAGAAAATTTTTTTAGATTGATTAGTGCATTTTAACCTACAACTTGGTAATACATAACAAACATTTACACATTAGACAAAATAACTTAAAGATGAGTTAGGTGTTGCCGTGACTGTCATCACCGCAGCAGTCACCGCAATAACCACAACAAGAACCGATATCTGCATTTTCTTTCAGAGTTGTCAATTTACTTTTAATATAAACTTGATGAAATATTAACAATTCATTCGATGAACTTCTTCTGCTAGTCATTTTGTGACACGTTTCTGACTGTATATATATCATTAAACCGTAGGTCAACCACCAATCAGATATCACCAATTTGGAAATAATTAATGCATGTGGAAGATATTAACGGCTCATTGATCTTTGAACATTCCTGAATTTCACTTGTTCTGATGCTATTCATAGATAGACTTAAAGATCTTTGGTTAGATAGGCACAGAGATTATATGTTACCCACGCAATAAATGTACTCATCAAAAACATAATTGCTGGTAAGAATCAGTAGAAATTGTTATTGGATATACTTTAGGAAAGATTTAAAACTTGTTAAATTGGATCAAATTGATATTCTGACATTCACAACAAAGGTAATGTGTCACGTGGTTATGTCTACATGGAAAAATGAGTCCTGATAAATGAACAGATAGCAAATATTCATACCTGTTTTAAAATTTCAAGTTTATGCTATACAAATCGTATGAACCGTAACACTAATACATTAAATAAAGGAGATTTTAACAGCGGATAATGATGGCCATCAAGTAATCCCTTAAGATGTGACCAGGCTGCAATAATGCACGACGATGATAAATTAATCCGTTTAGACGCGAGCAGATCCACATCGGGTGAGTCACCGAGGTAACATCTGAACTCGTCTAAGTTTTGTTATTTCAAAGGCATAGTTATGGTAGAGATGTATGTGGATGTATGTGGATGTATGTGGATGTATGTGGATGTATGTTTAGTCCACGATTTGACGGCATTCCAGTTTGTCAGTATCATCGGATCACCACATTCTGCAGGAGCGTATCATACACTTCTGATCCAACTAGTTCATCATTCTTCTGTAAGATCTGTTGCCCCATCTCTGTATTGATACACTTCTGAGACAACTAGGTCAAGATGGATTACGGTGCCTTCAAGTAGGTATATATCTGAATATGAATGTAGAGTGACTGGAGATAACAACCCACCCTTATGATTATCAGAAGAGAGAAGTAAGCATATCAGTAAACAACCCGACGGTCTGGGAAAATGAATGCTTGAGCAACACAAGACAAAATAAGGTAAACCACAAGTACAATGAAGTATTGCTACTGTTTATGAATAAGAGATATTAGCGCAAGAAAGAAAACGCAGTCAACGTTTCGACTAATACGCCTCCCCGGGACAATAGATAACAGAAAAAAAACACATTTAAAATAGAAAGACGCATATCAAAAACAATAGACATAGCAAAAGGCTCCTCCACACAGAGGTGAAACGGTAAGTAGTTTAAATAGTTAGTTCAAGGAGCGTTGAAGAGAACGTGAATTATAGGAGGAGAAATACGAGGAGATTAGTAGCTTATAGCAGGCATTTAAAAAAGAGCATTGATCTATTGCAGTATTAAAAATATTTAGTGTATGGAAGGTATGTCAATAGTAGACTATTGATATAATATTCCAAACGTGCCCAGGTCAAGTGTCACGTTCAAGCGTAAGTCAATTTAAACATTCCAGGTTGGCATTCTCTCTTCAGAATAATGCAATAAAATTAAATAATTTATAGTGTTTTATTTATGATATGAATTGTGCGGATAAAATAGATTGTGCGGATAAATGTGTTGCCATACTCTGAATGTGATAAAATAGATGAAAAATGTGCTGCCATACTCTGAATGTGAAATAACAATATTTTCAACGTAGTATCCCCCTGGTAAGGGATGAGAGACTTCAAAGAGGAATAGGCATGAGGAGTCAAGAGTACACCAGGGAGATGTGATAAATGGTCAAGAAGGCGTTTATAGAGCTTTAGAAAAAAACCACATTTTAATAACAATTTATTCTCTTCGATTACGCCTCAAGCGTGACCATCAGTGGTATATACCTCTGTACAGAAAGTAAACAAGATTAATTCGTGCCGTTTCTGATTATTTTCGTGATTTTTCTTGTTCACTATTTATACACTTGGTGACAAAAAATTTTCCAAAATCGTCAATATCGACTAACGCAATACACGAAAGTAAACCAAAATATGCCGTTCATGTCATGTTTATTTTTAGTACACGGGTCTTTTCTGGAGCCCGGACATGTCCCAAGATCTATCACGCCTCAATGTGGCAATATGCACCCGGGATACAGCATGATTAATAAAGATTGCAAAACTAGACAGTCACCGCCACATTGTTTTGCAAAATCTGTACGACACTGTCATATTTTTTTGCAGAATCTATACGTTATTGTCACATTGGTTTGCAGAATCTATGCGTTATCGTCAAAGTGGTTTGCAGAATCTATCCGTCACCGTCGCATGGTTTGCAGAATCTATACGTCACCGTGAAATCGTGAAAACACCGTGAAATACGTCACATGCGAAATCGTCACATGTGAAATGAAGTGTTTGAGAAAAGCTGCAATGGTTACCAAACTAGATAACATAAGATATGAAGAAATTAGGAAAAGAGTTGGTATAATATCATGTATCGAACATATTGAGAGACAGCACATAAAATGGTTCGGTCACCTTATGAAGATGAAGCCAAACCAAATACCAGTAATAGCAATTTTCACAAGAATATCCGAGCGTAAGGCCAAAGGTACACCATGAAAAAGGTGGATAGAAAACGTCAAGATAGCTTTGAAACAAACATGGACTAAATGCAACCTCGGTGACACATCTGGCCTTGGAACGACAGCTTAAGCTCCCACCCCTACGCTTAGCGACAAGTGTGAATGCTATCAACAATCATTGAACTGGGGAAAGACAATAAACAATTACGCGATTGTCTCTCTTGCTCTCTCTATAAGGTAAAGGTATGTCCCATGGCAGCAACCTGCCTTCGTGGAGAAAGATAACTCTTCATGTACTAAGCTGCGCCAACTATTAGGTGGGGTGGCCAGTTCCCTTTCTTGCTCTCGCTATACCAGGAGGCAGAATCTTACTTTAATATTCACATTTGTCGTTTGTGATGGAGAGATTTCACAGAACTTGTACAAGCACCAGACGTTTGTTTGACTCAATGTTGCTGTATTGTACAATGCTAGGAGCTAAACAGTCTTCTACCACGGCGTGGATTATGACGTGGATTTTTTACAATCATCAATTATGCTGCAGATTGAAATAATTTTTGAGACTATGAAGCACCCAGTCCAATATTGTTAATGTATAGAGCTGTTTATTTTGGTTCATCTTGGGTTTCAGATATTACACACCAACCGATGACGTGTCAGTGTTACTACACAACAACTGGTGACTTGTAAATGTTACTACACATCAACTGAGGTTTGTCAGTGTTACTACACATCAACTGATGACGTGTTAGTGTTACTACACAACAGCCGATGACGTGTCTGTGTTACTATACATCAACTGATGACGTGTCAGTGTTGCTACACAACTTGTACGATAAATTGTTAAACATACAGTTTAATACTGGTTATGTATAGAGTTTTCTTCAGGACATCTTGAGTTCCTGAAAAAAAACACAACAACCGATGACAAAACATCACATTGTACACAGGAAGTAAGAGCAGGTCGCTGGTAATATCTGAGAATTTAACAGACGAAAGATCACATTGTACACAGGAAGTAAGAGCAGGTCGCTGGTAATATCTGAGAATTTAACAGACAAAACATCACATTGTACACAGGAAGTAAGAGCAGGTCGCTGGTAATATCTGAGAATTTAACAGACGAAAGATCACATTGTACACAGGAAGTAAGAGCAGGTCGCTGGTAATATCTGAGAATTTAACAGACGAAAGATCACATTGTACAGAGGAAGTAAGAGCAGGTCGCTGGTAATATCTGAGAATTTAACAGACGAAAGATCACATTGATGATGCTGGTGGTCTAACCAACAAGTTGGTACACAATTTCTACCATATAATTACTTCCAACATAGAAGAACATGATGATGATGAAATCAATCCTTTAACTGTCAGCGTGTATTTCTGGACAGTCCACACACTCTGTCCTACAATACCGTACATTGTCTCAAAGGCATGGTTAAGTTTAGGGGAGGGAGGTATACGGATGCAAGTTTAGTTCTCGAAGGGAGACATTCTCGAAGGGAGACATTCTCGAAGGGAGACATTCTCGAAGGGAGACATTCTCGAAGGGAGGCATTCTCGAAGGGAGACATTCTCGAAGGGAGACATTCTCGAAGGGTGACATTTTGGAAGGGACTTTATCCCCGAATCGTCAACTCCTGCCAGGTGTGTAACATACACCTGTATAAAGGGGTGTTTTTCTCTTCTCTAATCTATGTTCTCTATCTTCGAGTTATTAAACTTTCTCATAATTGTTCACATTGTGTCCCGTGTCTCATTTTCTTTATCTTCGTCACTCTTATTTCGCTATTGTGTTTGTTGATCCGCATGAAATCTAGGGATATAATCATCTACTAGTTCTATAGTCTATATAACACAATATCTAGAGATAGAGTCTAACTACTAGTTCTATAGTCTATATAACACAATATCTAGAGTCTAACTACTAGTTCTATAGTCTATATAACACAATATCTAGAGATAGAGTCTAAATACTAGTTCTATAGTCTATATAACACAATATCTAGTGATATAATCTAACTACTAGTTCTATAGTCTATATAACACAATATCTAGAGATAGAGTCTAACTACTAGTTCTATAGTCTATATAACACAATATCTAGGGATAATATATAACTACTAGTTATATGGTCTATATAAAACATTATCAAAACAGTTCACGTATATTGTTTCTGTTTCTGTGGCATTTTCTGTTTATGTGGAGAGTGTTACTAACAAAAACGTGTGTTCGTCTCAGATGACTGACTAAATATGATTGTATTGTGATGTACATGATGGCATGGATCATGTTGCATGGAAATGAAAAAAGATTGGAGAAAGTGATATCAGTTAATTCAATGGATGGAAGTCTAAGAACACATACAACAGCACACGATGCTACAAGATAGTCTATGGTTCCCTATACGAACTGTGGAAGACTCTTAATGTCTCAGTGTTTTTCTTGTGAGTCACATCCATCATTGTCTAGTATCCTAGATTATATTTCTTATAGCACAACAATAATACTATCATCTGAGAAGACAGAAAGCGGCCTACTACAAGTTTCTGTTCATAAACAAATATTTTTTTATATCTCAATTTCTCAATCCTGTCTACACTTTCACCAGATAATTTGATACAAAGTTGTTAATGTTTTAACTTCTCGACTAATTGTGTATCAATCCCACCCCCAGTCCTGCCGTTTTGCTTCTCTCCTCCCACCAGGTATATTCACGCTGAAAGTTAATTATTTCTTATCTTTTCTTCTGGTAGTTGCGTACAAAATACATTTGTCTTGTTCTGATGATTATCTTGAGCGATATAATTACAATAAACACATTTCATAATAAATAAATTACAACAATTAATCTTGATAAAGGCCTCTTGGTTCAAAACGTCGATTATGTCATGTGTATTGTTATTTGTATGATTACATGCTGTGTTTTTTTTTTTGTTATTTCACGTAACCATCCTACAGTGATAGTATGTTATTTGTCGTCTAGTAAAACGTTATCACCTGTTTTACGTTAGTATTATTTTCAAATAGTTTTACTAGCAGTATTAACTGTGATTCAATGTCACGACATAATTAGCCTATTATCTCTATGACACGTTGTTTTATTTCTGTCTAATATATTCATAGTTTTCTTTTCGGTTGTCTGTCATATTTCATTAGTTTAGCTCAATTTTTGCATTTATATAACGATATTTGATTGTAAACTTTATTACAAACGAAAATTTCCTAGCCGTAGCATGAGCTTCAAGGTTGCATAACTGTGGTCTTGCTTTCTTTTCAGGCATATCGTAGGAGACTAAGTAAGGTTGGGGATTGACTAACAATTTATAAATTGTATAAAAATATTGTTTATGAAAAAAATGTCACTGCATATCTTGTTTAAATTTCTTACTTTTGACTTCTATTAAATGGTTCCATGGATGACGGAAAGATGCGGGCAAGTTAAATAATTCCATGGATGACAGAGTGATGCAAGCAGGTTAAATTGTTCCATGGATGATGGAGAGAGACGGGGAAGGGAATATTGTATGTCTATCCTTTCGTGACGGATTGCAAGGTCACGGAGAATGCTAATTGTGTCATCACTGCAGATGAGTCAACCGATGTGACGGAAGAATGATGAGATAGTTGACACAGACGTGTACGCTACACTCCTGGCAGGACGTGATGAGATAGTTGACACAGACGTATACACTACACTCCTGGCAGGACGTGATGAGATAGTTCACACAGACGTATACACTACACTCCTGGCAGGACGTGATGATACTGTGATACTGTCACATTCGATATTACCTTCAGTCGGTGTCACATATCCACTAATAAAATCACATATCACACTCATGCCTCGGAGAATGCAAACCTTATCAGTGTCACCTCGGTTACTCAATTGGATAACATAAATGCATTATAATTGATTAAATGTCTTATTATTCAAATAGATTTAGTCATGACACAATTATATTATAGGAATACAATATCATCATGTTACTCACATGTTTAGCTGAAATTTATAAGAAAGTTCATAGCGAAATATTAGCGTCTGTTGGCGCTATTAACGCCAAATATTAACTGACCAGATTTATTCGTACATTTAATTGGCAGGACATAAGAATTTATAAAGAGTGACCGATGGAAATTATGTACAAGTCTTATCATGGAAAATAATTAATGATGTGTATAGGTCATAATATATGCAGTTGGCATGTAGCTGGTAGGTCGTATCTACGAAATAACGTTATATGGGAAGTTTGATGGTAAGTATGTACGTATAGATTCTTCCATATAACGTTATATGGGAAGTTTGATGGTAAGTATGTACGTATAGATTCTTCCATATAACGTTATATGGGATGTTTGATGGTAAGTATGTACGTATAGATTCTTCCATATAACGTTATATGGGATGTTTGATGGTAAGTATGTACATATAGATTCGTCCATGTAAGTGAAGATTTTCATGTGATTGGATCTTTGTATACAAATTATTGGGAAGAGATCATCTTCTTCTGACAAGTTCGCTCTCAAATTCTTGCAGGCCAGTAGGATATGGTCCAGATAGCAGAATGCTTTATATCGTGGTTTACAATTTGACTGCGATGTTTGCGCGTTTACTGAATATAAAAGCCAATTTCACCTCAAACCTTCTTAGTTGCCACTTAGAACATGAATGAAGGGTCACATTAATGATATTCATCACTTCCCTAATGGGCTTCGACAGCATAAGCCGCATGACCTCTATCAAAAACAAATAGACTCTTTTGAGCAGGAGGTTTTTTCTTAAAGCATTGCATACCCTGAGTGGAGGAGTATATTATTAAATACGGCTCTTAAGTCGAAAATTCTGCAGTGCACCTAACCTTTACTTCCCGTCCTGGTTACCATAGCACACAGGAATGAAAATATGGCGGTATCATGAACATTCGTCGAATGATTAAAAAAGACGAACTCTTGTTGATAGGATGTATATAAATAACGTCTACATTTTGTTGACAACTTTTGACACGCACCCACACCTTGTCAAGAATAAAGGGACAATGCTCCCTCCTTCATTATGTTACACAACAGTATACACCGGGCTTTTACATAAACAAATTTAGCTGAAAATATACCCAAAAAATCTAAAGGATATTTACTAATATTTCGTAAATTTTTTTTTTAAAAATATTATTTGTTTACAAAATAAAGGTACTGCTGACGTGGATGTGTGTGAAATCTTCACCTTTACTTTTTCAATAACTGTAAAAAGATTTTGGTGACATAATTTATGAGCATCCCCCATCTTAGTAGAATATATTCAAAGCACACCATTCACACACATTAGTCTGTCACCAAATCAAAAGCACATCATAAACACAGCATTAGTTTATCAACAAAGTAAAACAGAAAGTGGTCAAGGCCAACAGTAGACAATGTTCGTTAAGAAGGAGAAGGTCAATTGTCTGATTCAATTACACAATATAGAGTCACGTGCAAGAATAAGTACAAAATAAACTGTGCATTTACAACTGAAGTTTATTTTTATTTCAAATACAGACAGTGAAAAATGACAGCTTGAAAAGGAAACTAGAACGTTGCTTGAAGAGTGAAATAATAAAATGTTTATTACGTACTTGTCTTGAGAAAGAGACCTAATTGTTTTGTCACATTATGAGAGAGTGAGGTTTGGGGAACATAGTTACAACAGGGAGACTTTGGTCGAAACGTCAACCGTTTTCCAAATTATTTTATTACATTTGTTATTATCATCTTTTTATTATCAGTTTATTCATATTGTATATTGTCTATTGTCTGTCCCCAGGTGAATAATGGTTGATAGTATCCACACTTGCCGTTAAGGCTTGAGGTGGGAGCTTCATCTGTCGTTCTAAGACCAGATCTGTCGCCTTTAGTACATTTAGTCCGTGCTAGTTTAAAGTTATTTTGACGTTTTCTATCCAATGTTTTCTTGGTCTACCTTTGGCTTTATCTCCGATTATTCTTTGGTTATATGGTATTAGGTTTGGGTTCATTCTCATAAGTTGACCGAACCATTTTACTTGCTGTCTTTCGATATGTTCAATACATGATATTATACCAACTGTTTTTCTAATTTCTTCATTTCTAATTTTATCACGTTTTAGTAGCCATTGTAACTTTTCTCAGACACAACATATCACATCTAACGATTTTCCTCTGCTGCGAGACTTAAAGATCATGTGAGACATTGGTAGCAGAGTGTTGGTTTATAAAAGTGTAGATATTATTTGTATTTTGATTTCCATCTTGATATGTTGGTGGAGAAGTAATGGTGAAAGTTGGTAAGTCACTGTTTTTGCTATCTGACGCCCTTTTTCTATTTCTCTGTCTAGTCTTCCATTTACGGAGAAAAAATGCAGCCTGGATATATAAAGGCTTTGGCTTGTTTCATGCTGGTTTTTTCTATTCTTATATCCATTTGTGTTGCAAAATTGCTAATTTGTATAACTTGTTTTTTGCACGTTAACTTTCATGTTGTACTTCTTACATATTAATAGCAATGTTTGAATGTGATGTGGATAATTTTCGTATATTTACATATTTTTAAAAAAATTCAACTTTTCCAATTTTTTTCATATATTGACTGATCGTCGACAAATAGTAGTTCGTTGCTTTCATTATTAAGTTCCTCATCAGGTTTATGTGCAATGTGTTTCCATTTGTTGATGAGAGCTTTTTTCATTATTCTCCACATACATACGAATATGTTGAAAAGTAAAGGTGAAAGGACACAGCCTTGTCTTACTCCCTTTTTTCAAACGATTCAGTCATTTCATCTTTTGTTCTTACTGAGCTTGAACATTTTTAGTGTAAAGGTTTTATGTTATCTAATGGCTGTCCTCTGATGTTATAT
This sequence comes from Meghimatium bilineatum, assembly GCA_034231615.1. NCBI lineage: Eukaryota > Metazoa > Mollusca > Gastropoda > Stylommatophora > Philomycidae > Meghimatium > Meghimatium bilineatum. The sequence goes on from CM067304.1 coordinate 2,054,086, forward strand.
TATCTAACAGATATCCTCTGATGTTATATTGTCTATGTACTTATGCATTGTTATAGTTACAACAGGAAAGCTTGAAGGCACGGGAAACAGAGAACATAAAATCTTAAATAATTTAACATCGTGACCTGGCTAGAAGGTAAGAACGATCCCGATACAATGTGTTAGAGATAGAGCTGTGATGTTCTAAGCTAGCAGTCAAGGCACGTGATGATGTTGATTGAAATAGGAATAGTATTTTTTAAATGCATAACAAATTTAGCGTCGTTTTATGTGTGTTTTGTGGTATGATTGTGCTGTGTGTCATGATTGTGTTGTGTACTGTGTGTCATGATTGTGCTGTGTGTTATGATTGTGTTGTTTACTGTGTGTCATGATTGTGTTGTGTACTGTGTGTCATGATTGTGTTGTGTGTCATGATTGTATTTTGTACTGTGTGTCATGATTGTGTTGTGTACTGTGTGTCATGATTGTGTTGTGTACTGTGTGTCATGATTGTGTTGTGTGTCATGTTTATATTGTATATTATATTATTAAATGTCGTGTTGTTGTTGCAGTTTGTGTTGTTGTTATTAGTTGCAATAATCATGTTTTAAACCTATCACATCTTGGCTTGATGTAACATTATCTGCCATCATCATCCGAGCTGTAAACTGTTACGTGTTCCACCTCTAACCTCTCAGGAGGGTGTGTCTTTTCTGAGAAGCTCTGTGGTCTCGTTATAATACACGTTAAATCTTGTTTGCAGATAGTCTATGGTCACCGTTTGAGCTGTGCCATAAATACTTTCTTCTGTGGATTATAAAAAACAGGGACTACTTATTTTGTTATTCAAGAACTTTCTTATTTCATCGTGCTTTCATTAACAAAATATTGGCTACAGTTTTAGGTAGACAATAATTTTCTGTTCTGGTTCTCACTTTATAGGTCACAGTTTAATACCCCTGTAATGGGTAGAAGTATGAAACAGTCTTCTGTTCTGGCTCTGATTTTCGCGTTTTAAGTTTTAAGAGACTTATGTACCTGTGTCACTAGCAATATGACATCCGAGCACTTGTTCCGAGTGTAGGATGTAGAACGGTGAAATAGCTGTACTAGTATTACGTTTTTGTAGTAGTAATTGTAATAGTAGTAGTAGTCGTAGAAGTAGGATTAGTAGTGGTAATAGTTTTTGTATTAGTAGTAATATTAGTAGTAGAATTAATAGTAGTAGTAGTATTAGTATTAGAAGTGGTATTAGTTCTTGCATTAGTAGTAGTATTAGTAGGATATTAGTAGTAGTATTATTGATAGAATTAGAAGTATGATTTAGCTCGTGACGAGCTTCTAGTTACCTGTGCTCCTTATAGGCAGAGACCCAGACCCAATAATGGGCGTCTAGCAAAGCAAAAAGACCTGGCCTAACTCAATTGACGAGCCTTCCTATACCGGAAACATGCTCGCATAAGAGAAAGGGTTCCGTACCCGATAGGCTCAGGCAAAAAAAGGACAACGATTTTAGACCTGGTCCAACTCTACTGTTAGGTTTTCCTATACTGGAAATACACTTACAGAGAGAAGGGGTTCAGTAGCTGATGGGCTCAGGCGCAATTGGGACAAGGTCGCTCAGCTCGAGAACGCCTTCCTCTCAAACGCGTGGTGTGAGATTCTAACTTGGGCTAGAGGTTCACGATGTCGGTGAACGATGCCTCGGCTAAGAAGGCGAAAAAGCCAGTGTCCAACTCTTCTGGCAAGTTCTTCCTAATACGGAACCAGGCTCGTGGATAAGAAACGGTTCATTACCCGATGGACACAGGCACAGTACGTACAATAACACGAGGTAAGTTTATAGACGGTGGAACACCTTGTGCGAGATAGAAGCGCTCGCCAAGCGTCTTGGCGAAGAGGCACTACACACCAGCGTGCCCGGCAACTGATTGACAATGTTGCAAGGTCTAGGGTAGCCTACCCGAATTAAAGGCATGGCGAAAACGGATGTGCTGGACCTCGGACGTCCAGACCACAAGTGGCCAACCGAGTTGCACATAACACAGTTCTACTGTAGAACTTGCAGCACAGCGTACTTCACGCTCAACGGAGGAAATCACACGATATATTTGTTGTGGTTATATGAGATCAAACACAGAAGAAGAAGAAATAGTAGTAACAGTAATAGTATTAGTATTAATAGTAGTAGTATAAGTAGTAGTAATATTAGTAGTATTAGTAATTGTAGTATTAGTAGTAGTATTAATAGTATAATTTTAGTAGGAGTATTAGACATAGTAGTAGTAGTTTTAGTATTATTATAAATAGTAGTAGTGTAGGTTCTGTCCATCTGTGCTGTGATGCAGAACATTGAAATAATGATTGACATGATGGTGGGTGAGAATGGATGAGACATTGAAGGAATAATATGTTCTCTTCTTCTTGTGCATCTATCATCAAACGCTTGCAGGCTAGCAGGATGTAATACATAGACCCGAATACGCTGTCAATCATGATTTACCGTTTATCTGCGATATCTGCAACTTCTCAGTCCGACACATCCGAATTCGTTATGGCGTGGGAGTCACTTTGACCCTCCATGGATAGGACATCAAATTCCACCACATAAGCTTTCTTTCTTACTCACCTCATATATCGTGCCTGGATGTTAACAATATCAATATTCGTTACACCAATGTTGGGCTTGCAACATTATCAATATTTGTTGCACCTCTGTTGGACTTGCAGCAATATCAATATTTGTTGCACCTCTGTTAGGTTCGGTAAAAAAAAGTGGACGGTGTTATTTATTTCTAAGCATATACTTCAATGGGAAACTTTGAAACGTGATTTTCACATAAGGGCTCTAATGGTATCATACTAGTAAACCGATTTTACGCATCGCACTCACTATAATGATTAAATGTAAACATTTTTACGAACGTCCTTTGACGATAGTGGCAGTGGCAGTATATGGTCCGATAATGCAGCTTAAGGTATTCAATTTCTTCAGTTGTGAGTGGCTGAGATATGCCATCCGCGTCCAGAGTAACTCTGTCCCAAATACGTGTGCCCTGTTGAATATTCAAATATTGTTTTTCGTTTCAAAATGAAAACATACAGTTTGTAATTAATTTTAAAACAATCATTATTTCAAAATCGATATACTGTCCATAACATTACACCTTTGTCCACATGTGACAGTCTCATAAAGGCTGAGAATGTCAGATATACCATAATGACAGATGGATCGACAAAACTGACGGAAGAATGATGAACTAGTTCAAACAGAGGTATGTGTGTTTATGTGTTCAATATAGAAAAGAACAAGATCCTGACAGCCCCACAGTGAGAGAATAGTTTCTGATGGAAGAGTACATGTAGGAGGAAACAAGAGACTTTATTCTAGGACGAGGAAATGCAACATAAAACCAAATGTGGAAAATTGAAGATCAGACCTAAATGAAGATCAGACCCTTAGACGTTGCTCGCAGCTGTATAGGCTAGGAGCACTGAAACACGGACATATAGGATCAATGAAAAACGGACGGATAGGAACACTGAAAGACGGACAGATAGGAGCACAGAAAGACAGACAGATAGGAGCACTGAAAGACGGACAGATAGGAGCACTGAAAGACGGACAGATAGGAGCACAGAAAAACGGACGGATAGGAACACTGAAAGACGGACAGATAGGAGCACAGAAAGACGGACAGATAGGAGCACTGAAAGACGGACAGATAAGAGCCCCTAAAGACGGACAGATAGGAGCACCGAAAGACGTACAGATAGAGACTCTAATTAGCTTTGAATTTTTTTATTTACAGTCATAAGAAAAAATTGGTTCGATATAACATCTCAGCACTCGAATACGGGTCTGCATTGATTGTCTTACATAGCACAAAATGGTTGTCATTTTTTTTGGGGGGGGTGGGGGGGGGAATCCTCATTTGGTTTGTGCTGTTCGGCTCTTTATCTCCCTTGAGCATCTAACTTCTGATGTTAACAGGGTGCCAAGATATTTCACATTTCAACTCGCGATATTTTTGTGTCATTAATTATTATATTGCATCTTGATGGTTTATGTCTCTTCGAGACAACCATTATTTCTGTATTCTTCTTGTTTAAACTGGGGCTTAGGTTTTCACTTTCTTTCACTATTTTATCCAACAGGGCTTGCAGTTCCTGTTCGATTCCTGCAATCAGTACTGTGTCATCAGCGTGTCTCAAGTTATTTATATTGCATTCTCCCACCTTTATTCCTGGCATACCTTCTATATTTCGCATAATGTATTCTGTATACAGGGGGGAAGATCCGATGACATTACACAACCTTGCCTGACACCCATTTCTATCTTTTAAAATCTAAATCTGTTGATAACTTTGATCCAGCCGTTTGTTTCCAATACATATTTCATACTATTCTGTGATCTTTCCCATCAACGTTAATATTTTCTAGCAGTTTTATAATCTCTGAATGCTTCACCTTGTCAAATGTTTTGCTGTAATCTATGAAGCACAGATAAATGCATTGCTTTACTTCTCTGGCCCTCTCCACTAATGTCCGTACTATATGTAGGGCATTTCTAGTGTTTACTGCTTATATGTCTGAATATTTCCATGATTATCATTGATCACTTCGTTTACAGCTCATCGCAATAACCAATCAAAATCACGGACATTCATGTAAATAGAAGTGACGAAGTCAGCCCGTTTGCCTTGAAATTTGAAGTTAACTGAAATAAACGACACTTTCACACGAATGGAGATTGTTGTGTTCCTGTCTCTACTGGGTCTGTAATTCTCACTTTATCTTACGATTACAGATGAAGATTGAGGAGATCATGATGATTGTGTTCATTATGATGACAGAGGTTATAATGATGATGAAAGTGGTGAAGATGATGATAGTGATGACGTCGATGATGATAACGATAATGAATTGTTACTTACATTTAAGTCTTTTATTAGTGAAATATAGTCATCGATGTAGGCAGGGTTAGGAATGTCGAAAATCAAACATGGAACAGTCGGCTTGTTAACTACCATAGCCATAACCTTAAATGTATTCAACAAAATATTGTAGAAAAATAGTCATTCTGTATCAAATGTTACACTCAATTTACTCAAAAGGAAAACTAATTAACTGTATTTCAGGCACATTTTCAAGGGATCCGTGACAAATTAATTCCCAGACATAACTCGGATAAAATATATATCTAGTAAATAATGCCCAAAACAAAATATCTCCATATACCATATCTCCAGACAAACATCACACACAAATATCTTCGCGCTAAATATCACCATACAAAATATCACCATACAAAATATCACCATACAAAATATCACCATACAAAATATCTCCATACAAAATATCTCCATACAAAATATATCCATACAAAATAACACCATACAAAATAACACCATACAAAATATCTTCAAACAAAATAACACCATACAAAATATCTCCATACAAAATATCTCCAAGCAAAATATCTCCATACAAAATATCTCCATACAAAATATCTCCATACAAAATATCTCCATACAAAAAATCTCCATATAAAATATCTCCATACAAAATAGCTCTATACAAAATATCTCCATACAAAATATCACCATACAAAATATCTCCATATAAAATATCTCCATACAAAATATCTCCATATAAAATATCTCTATACAAAATATCTCCATACAAAATATCTCCATACAAAATATCTCCATACAAAATATCTCCATACAAAATATATCCATACAAAATAACACCATACAAAATAACACCATACAAAATATCTCCAAACAAAATATCTCCATACACAATATCTCCATATAAAATATCTTCAAACAAAATATCTCCATACAAAATATCTCCATACAAAATATCTCCATACAAAATATCTCCATACAAAATATCTCCATACAAAATATCTCCAGTCAAACATTTCCACACACAAGATCTCCGAGGAAAATATGATAAGAAGCGTCTGTGCAAAATTTAATCCCAATACTCTCAATGCTAAAATCCTGGGAACTATACACCAATTATGCTATGTCTGGTTCTCAGTGGTGTTATCTCTGGTCACTAGGTCCAATTGTAATATAAGCTTAACATTCCAGACTTTCATCAACTTCAAATTTATACTTTTACCAATTATTTAATTTAATAAATTCAACACATAAACTATTTTCAACCGGTTTAATGGTGGGCTATTAAAAACTGTCCCTTGTCTGTATTAATAACATATCATATATGTCCCAATTGTTGTCAACAATGTTGAAAGTATCATGATGATACTCGGATATGAAAGTATCATGATGATACTCGGATATGAAAGTATCATGATGATACTCGGATATGAAAGTATCATGATGATACTCGGATATGAAAGTATCATGATGATACTCGGATATGAAAGTATCATGATGATACTCGGATATGATACACAGGTATAATTATAATCATTAAAACGACAATTTTCATTTGACTATCCCTTCTAGGAAACGAGAATTCCTAACAAAAGATAAAATATTAAGTTCTGACCGAATATAAAGCTAGGTCAGTCTGGAAGATTATTACCAGAATTCTACAGAAATAGGACATTTTATAAATGTTTGGTTGCGAAATTTCTAAAACAATAACAATACTATCTACTAATTTACTGTCTTAGTACTTAGACTAGTCTTTCAAAAATTTACTATTTTCTTCAAGTGGCTTGACCAATATGTATCTGTTGGAAAATGTACAATGTTGCACAACTACACACTAATACTAATATTAGTACTTTACAAGAATGGTTATTTTCCAAAACCTAATAAATAAAAATAAATACATATCTTAGGGTTAGTCCAGGGTTCGTCTTTCTTGTGTAGTACAGCCTGGGTGCTTGGAACTTGGTCTGGTTATATTTCCAGGTTTTCTTCCAGTCTCAGAGTTTGTTCAATTCAGGATAAACTTCAGTCATAAATTGACAGGCTCGACATTAAAAGAACGGACTTGATTGCTCCGGCTGACATTTGTGAATTTGTATCATCGTCGTTTAAAGTGGAGCGCGTAGCTAGAACGCCGGTCTCAGATTTCGGAGGTCAGGGTTCAATACACTGTTGGGATATGGATTTTTGTCTTTTGGAGGTGCAATAAAAATTCTTCACGTCGCAACGACAGCTATGGCAAAGCGGCCTTTATTTCCACAGCCTAATAAGCCACCCTACACTCGTTAACAGGAAAAACACGCAGTAATGAAAGTCGTTTAAAGTGTTTGTTCAAGTATAATGGGTTAAAATAGGGCTTCCTCTTCAGTCTGTTGGTCGACCAGCACGCACCGTCAGTTGGTTGTTCGTGGAAAAATATTATCGAACGTTCGATTCAAAGAAGTTTAAATAATGTCCTTCAATTGCTGAATATTCTGTTATCTCAGTCATGGCTTCTTGGTAGCTTTCACTTTGTTTTTATATTCTTAATTTCCGTTTTCTTCTCTATTAGTTTTACTTGTGACTTCTCGATGGTGTGTGTTATCTTCGCTTCGTGTTTCTAGATTTCATTTGAAAATTGTCTATCTAAACATTCCTTAAGTTCTTTGTCACTGACACGTTTGTCTCTAATTCTACCTGGTCCTAATGATGGAGGCGAATGAATTTCAATATTTTTCTCAAACCTATATATATTCTATCGTTCGAACTTTCTTCGAAAAGGAGGAAATCCATTTCACGAAATGCTGCAAAAAACTAAATAAATAAATAAAAAAAGCGAAACACATTTAATTCCTGTGCGCCATTTTTTCGCAAGTCCGTCATGAATCAATGAATCCAGTGCCATGCCGATCATGTTTCTCCACGACTCTCTGTCTCTTGTGTTGTCAATAAGCTCGATTGGCGAACTTCTACCGTGCCACAATACTAGCCACTCTAGCAACGTTTCTCTTTGTCGTCCCCTATCTATTCTCCTCTTGATCTTTCCAGTGGTTATTAAGTGTTCAAGCTGTATTCTTCTACGCACATGCCCTAGAAACCGTGACTATCTGCCACTTATGTATCTCACATGAGCATCTAACTTCTGGTGTTAACAGGGTGCTAAGATATTTTATTTTTTCAACTTGTGTCAATTGTGTGTCATTGTTTATTTTGTTGCATCTTGGTGGTGTATGTCTCTTTGATACGACCATTATTGTTGTTTTCTTCTTGTTTAAACTAAGGCCTTTGTTTTCACTTTCCTTCACTACTTTATCTAATAGGGCGTGTAGTTCCTGTTCGCTTCCTCGATCAGTACTTTGTCATCAGCATATCTCAAGTTATTTATATTATATTCTTCCACTTTTATCCCTAACATATCTTCTATATTTCGCATAATGTATTCTGAATACAGGAGCCAGTGACATTACGCAACCTTGCCTGACACCCACTTTTATATTGTGAAATGTACATATAGCGTTGTTAACTCTCATCGCAGCTGTGTGTTTCCAATACACATTTCTTACTATTCTTAGATCTTTCCTATCAACGTTAAGATTTTCTAGCAGTTTTATAATCTCTGAATGCTTCACCTTGTCAAATACTTTGCTGTAATCTATGAAACACAGATAAAGGTCTTGTTGTACTTCTACGGCCCTCTCCATTAATTTTCTTACTATATATAGGGCATTTCTTGTGCCTTTTCCTTCTACGAATCCGCATTGTTCATCTGCTATCTCTGGTTTTATTTTACCTCTTATACGCCTCACTATTATGCACAGTAGAATCTTGGTCATCTGACTCATATGCTGATTGTTCTGTGGTCTTCGCAATCTACTGCACCAGGTTTCTTTGGTAGGGATATGAAAATTGATTGTAGCAAATCAGATGGAATATAGTCTTTGTTGTAGATGTCATTTAACATTTTGGTGATAATTTTAAGACCATAATCTCCCAGCGCTTGTAATTCTTCTTTTGTAATCTTTTCCGGGCCCGATGATTTGTTATTTTTTATGTGTTGTATAGCTTCCTTTACCTCTGCTTTCACAATAGTTGGCCCTGTCATTGCTATCATTTCTGTTATCTTCGTACAGTTTTTTAATATATTCTTCCCATCTGTGTATGATTTCATTTTCTCACATTAGTGTGTGCCCCTGCTTAGTTTTCAGAGACCCATTCATGTGATCCTGCCCTCTGCCTGTTAATTCCTTTATTTGTAAATGTGTATCACTTGTATTTCTATGATGATATTTTTCTATTTCACTGAACTTTGCTTTTAACCAATTCTCTTTAACCCATTTTCATTTGTTAAATTTCTGTGTTCATCTTGTTGTATTCTTCAATGTTATTCTTCATCTGTCTTCTTTGCTTCATCATATCCAACATATCTTCTGTCATTCAGTCTTTCTTATTGAGATGTTTCTTTGGTGGCAGGATTTCTTTAGATGTTTGCTGCAACGATTCTTTTAACATCGTAAACTTTTCTTCAGTGGTTTCTTTTTTTTCTATCGCATTGTAACTATTTTGAATTGTTATGCTATACTGTTCTTGTAATTCTGTGTTCTTTGTCAGCATATTCACATTAGGCGTGTTATCTGTCCTTGTAGTTTTTAATCTCTTTAAACCTAATATTATTATATATGTCATTCAGCAATGTTATGGTTATTCCAACTCCAAAGTCATCTAAAGCTGTTAATTATTCTAATGTGATATTGTCTGGACCTGGGGCTTTGCCATATTTCATGTGTCTTAGTGCCTCCCTTACTTCTTCTGTGAGTATTTCTGGACCCTCGCCGTTATCTTGTATGTTTATTTCTGGTCTATTGTCATCATAAAGTTCTTTGATATATTCTGACCATCTCTGTACTATGTGATCTTTTACCATTAACACCTGCCCTGTCTTAAATTGTATACACCCTGTAACTATTTGCGTTCTCTTCCTTGTTATTGCCTCGATTTACTTATGTAGTAATGTTGTATCTTGGTTGTAATGTGATATATATCTATTAGAAGCGAGAGAGTTCTGCAGTGCTATATAACTCGTATACTAACATATGGCTGCGAGTCTCGGGCAATAAACAAACTGGAAAGTAGAAAATTAGAAGCAACAGAGATGTGGTTCTACAAAAGAATGCTAAGAATACCATGGACTGCCAGACAAAACTAATGTAGAGGTGTTGAAAGAGTCAAATGTGAAACGGACCTTAATCAATAATATAAGAAAAAGTCAATATTAATTTTTTGGCCACTTCATGAGACAGGCAGATTTGGAGAACTTAGTCACAACAGGCAAGATTGAAGGCAACAGAGACAGAGGGTGACAACGTGAAAAAATGTTAGATAGTTTGACAACCTGCACGGTAAGGAAACAACACCGATCTTGATACATAATACTGTGGACAGAGAGCTGTGGAGAGCTATGATTGCCTACGCTAGCCGGCATAGCACTTGATGATGATGATGGACCGAATATTAATCTTTCCCACTAATATTACATGGTCACTGTTTCAATCAGCGCTTGGACGTGTCTTAACAGACTTCAATGAATTTCGGAATATTTTATTTATTATGATGTAATCTATTTGATTGCGTGTCTTATTATCTGGACTTTTCCATGTCCGTAGTCGTCTTGGGTGATGAGAGAAGAATGGGTTCCCTATCACCATATTATTATTTCTGGTCCAGTCTTCCAGGACCTCACCTCTTTCGTTTCTGGTGCCTAATCCAAATCTGCCAGTAACATCCTCGTCTTGCCTGTCCCCTTCGTTAGCATTCATATCACCCATGACACTATTTACTTCGTGTTGTTTGCATTGTTTCATAGCTGTGTCCTTGTAGAATTGTTGTATATCCTCTTCTGTACTCTCAGATGTTGGTGCATAAACTTGGATGATATTTATATTAATACTCTGTAACCTTTAGTTTTACTAATAGAACTCTGTCTGATATATTCCAGAATCCTATAACAGAACTCGCACTCTGCTTATCCAATATTACTCCCACGCCGTTCCTATGTTGTTCTCTTCCTGAGTATATTATTATAAAATCTTTTGATACTATACTACCTGTTCCAAGCCATCTCATCTCGCATAGACCTAGTATGTTGATATCCCTTCATACATTTCTTTAATCATGTCTTCAATCTGTTAATCTCACTAATCTTGTTCGCTCTGTCAATCTTATTCAATTATTTCGTCAATCTGTTAATCTCTTAAATATTTATATCTAATATAGAATCTGCAAATGGCTCCAAAATATGTTCTTAAAATAATGTCTTCAAACATTTCTTCAATCACGTCTTCCATCTGTTTCTATCAAATATTTCTTCAATCACGTCTTCCATCTGTTTCTATCAAATATTTCTTCAATCACGTCTTCCATCTGTTCTATCAAATATTGTCTTCAATCACGTCTTCCATCTGTTTCTATCAAATATTTCTTCAATCACGTCTTCCATCTGTTTCTATCAAATATTTCTTCAATCACGTCTTCAATTTATTAATCTCTCAATTGTTTCTTCACTCTGTCAATCTTTCAAACGCTTCTTCAGTCTGTCACTTCCTCAAAACTTCTTCAAACTGTCATTCTTTCAAACACGTCTTCAATCTGTCAGTCTTTCAAACATTTCCTCAATCATGTCTTCAATCTTGTAATATCTCAAACATTTCTTCAATCCTTCAACGTTTCAAACATGTTTTTAATCACGTCTTATATCCTTCAATCATTTAATCTTCAAACATTTCGTCACTCGCGCCTTCACGCGACCACTCCTTCATACATCTGCGTACTATCTAACACATTCTAACTCTACCTCAATTATGTGTTTAATCATGCAATAACGATTCCAATCATTCATACAATCTCACAGATTACTTTAAATGAACATTCTCTCAAGCATTTATTCAACCCTCTGAACACTTTTTAAACCAACTGCTGATCTTTATAATATTACTTCAATCGTTTGTCCAAACATTTTAGCATTGATTGACACATTCATAATCAGAACTTACAAGTGCGCCATTTTCCTCAATGATGGTTATCGAATTGAAGACATTTGGCTGACAACAACGATGCATTGAAAAGATCGCCACATATTTCTGTTTGCTGTGAAGTCACTTTTCATAAATTAAAGGTGAATTTCAAGATTTTCATAAATTAAAGGTGAATTTCAAGATATTCATAAATTAAAGGTGAATTTCAAGATTTTCATAAATTAAAGATGAATTTCAAGATTTTCATAAATTAAAGGTGAATTTCAAGATTTTCATAAATTAAAGGTGACTTTCACGATTTTCAGGAAATTAAAGGTGAATTTCAAGATTCTCATAAATTTAAGGTGAATTTCAAGATTTTCATAAATTAAAGGTGAATTTCAAGATTTTCAGAAATTCAATGGGAATTTCAAGATTTTTATAAATTAAAAGTGAATTTCAAGATTTCGAGAAATTAAAGGTGAATTTCCAGTTTCAGCAATTAAAGTAAAATTTAAGATTTCCAAAAATTAAAGGTGAATTTCAAGATTTTCATAAATTAAAGGTGAATTTCAAGATTTTCATAAATTAAAGGTGAATTTCAAGATTTTTAGAAATTCAATGGGAATTTCAAGATTTTTATAAATAAAAAGTGAATTTCAAGATTTCCAGAAATTAACGGTGAATTTCAACCATCTCACTAAACAACATATTTTGACATGTGGGCGGACACAAGTTTTACAATATTCAAGTATTTAAGAACTGACCTGTTTGTACTGTGGGCAGATCGGTTATCAGTCTCCTTTAGAAAGTGGTGATACGTATGTCGGTATATCGTTTCCGTTGCACGCTGATTTTTATTGCGCCAATTCGACCCGAATCTCTTCCTTCTCTGCTTGACCCATGGTTGTTCCTACTTTCTTTTAATCTCTGTAATGTTGTTTCATCTAGTGAATATTCATTCTCCAGTCGTCGATCCAGTATTAATTTCAAGATGACATCTGTGCCTATATCCACCACAGTTGACCTAGCTCATTGTCACGCACTATAACACCTGGAGAGCAGATCACTACGATGTACTGCCAGGAGAACGAATGTGGAGATGTTTGAAAGAGTAAAATGCGAGACGGAACTCAATCAATAATATACGAAAAAGACAATCTTCATTTTATGGCCACACTATGAGACAAGTAGTTTTCGAGAAAGTATTTACAACAGGTAAGATTGAAGGTAACAGGTCAGAGGAGGACAACGTGAAAAAATATTAGTTTAACAACCCGGCACTGTAGGAAAATGAACTATCCTGATGGATAATACTGAATATAGAAGGCTGTGGAGAGCCAAAATCGCCTACGCCAGCCGGAATGACCCCTGATGATAACGAAATACTGGATATACACATAATGACACACAAATAAAAAAATTTCCACCGAAATGTCTCTATCAAGGCAATATACCCTACAGAAAACGACAGGTAAGAACAACACTACAGACGTTCACATGGCCTAGTTAATTGTAAAGCGGGGATGGACCGAAAATGACCAAGGTAGTTCAGAGGTGAGAAACACGGACAATGAATATACAAAACATAGCTACCCACATGTGACATGAGACAAACATAAATGATGAAATAAATCGATATCATCCATGAGACAGTCGCACATTGATCCCGAAGGGTTTAAACGTGCCATTGAAGTAAAAGTCCACGGGATAACCAAATGGTATTTCAAGTTGCATAGGTCTTGGCAGTATCTATCCGTAAGCTTCCTTCCATTCTCACCTATATACGTAATGCCGCAACGCTTGCATATGATCGCATAGATGACGTTATGAGACAATCATGTGAAACTCTTCTCAATGGTGAAGGTGGTTATGAGGGATGTGACAGACTGGGTCTGGGTGCTCAATGGTGAAGGTGGTTATGAAGGATGTGACAGACTGGGTCTGGGTGACATAGGCAAAATGTGCAGCATCTGATCCGTTTGTAACTGATGGCGCCAAAATGATTAGGGACGTCAGGATGGAGATGACTCTGAACCAGTAGATACCTGAGATTCTTGTCACGTCTGTATGCAACCAGAGGGGTTGAGTGGGAGGGGCAGGGTCACATAATACCTTTCACGTCTTGAGATCCGACTGAAGAAGATAGAGATGTCTCAGTAAGATATGACGAACAGAAACGCTGTGGGGGTGGAAAGTAAAAACCATCCAGAGAGGCAGAGAAATGAGAGGAGGTGTATAGGATAAAGCTATGGCCATCAGTGATGTAATGTGTCATTGTTCTGAGACAGGAGGGTTAGATAGATATCTGAGAGATTGTACAGATATTTGAAGAAATATTTTACATTTTGTACATGTAATCATACCGTTGTAATCATACCGTTGTAATCATACCGTTGTTTCTGAAATATTTTACATTTTGTACATTAAATAATACCGTTGTGGAAGAATAAAGGTAGTAAAAAAGAATTCACACAATATCTGGGCATCGCTCTCCTAAGTCATGTAGGCGAAATGTACGCCAAAATTATAGAATCCAAGCTAAGACCCATTATAGAACCACAGCTATCTGACGAACAGATGGGATTTAGAAAAAAAACAGAATCTGCATAGATGCAATTTTCATTATCAGGCAGATGGTGACATAGAATACAATAAGAACATTTTTGTAACATTTGTAGACCAGGATAAATCCTTCGATAGAGTAGATAGAAGCGTTCTATGACACACACTGGTTTACTATGGAGTCAACAACCACCTTATTAAAGTATGTCAAAGCTTATATGTGAACTGTGAGAGTGTAATACGAACGAATAAAAGAACATTAACACCATTTAAAGTCACATCGGGAGTTAGGCAAGGATGCGTTTTATCACCACCCCTGTTTATCACAGATATCGATAGCATTACGAAAAAAGCCAAAATGCAAAATGGAAATATCAAAGAGCTACTCTTTGCCGACGATCAGACAATAATATGCCGATAATAGAAGGGAATCTCGAGAGGCACACGGCTAAGAGGAAGATTATAGGAGGAAACTGTGGGCATCAGTAGGTTTGTAGTACATCAATGCGCTTAGACAGGAGGGTTGGATAGATGTGTGACAGATTGTACTGACATTTGAAGAAATGTTTCGTAATTTTACAAATTTGAAGATATATTTGACAGATTATTTAATTATATATATGAAGAAATGTTTTCGAGATTGTACAGATTTTTGATAAACTATTTGAGAAGTTGTACAGATAATGGAATAAATATTTGAGAGATTGTACAGATAATGGAATAAATATTTGACTGTACATATAATTGTTGAAATGTTGCGAGATTGTACAGATATTGAAATTGTGTGAAATAAATTGTTGAGATGATGGAGCAAGTGAACAGATGTATCTTGTATTCCTCTTCTTATATTTTCTTTTGATAAATGCCTGATGGGTTGAAACGTCGACCTCACTCTTTCCCGTGCTTCAATTTGAGATTACGCAAGTGGGTAGATAATGAGTTTGCCTCTTTTTGGAGAGGCGTGCCTTTTTCAACCAGCGGACAACAAAGTACAATTAGGTTATATCAGGATAATATATATATATATATCTATACGCTGCGGCATTTGTTTGCTTTACATCGTCAGGGGTAGAAGAGTTCTCTGGAAATGGCCTTCTTGTGTGCTGTTTGTAAGCTTGTTTATGTGGCTTATTTGGTTTATGAGATCCATCTTTTACATGGTCTGCCTCTGGCTTTATAGCCGTGATGTCTATGTGGCATGGCCATTTGTAGCATGCTATCTGTTGGTAGTCTGAAAGTGTGTGATAATCACTTAATCTGTTATCTTTTGATGTGTTCCAATACTGGTATTGTTTGGTTATCTGTCTGATGTTATCGTTTCTATTATATCTATTATTGACCCTCCGAGTATTCTTCGTAGACATGTCATTTCTGTTGTCACTATTTTTCTTTTGTCTTAAGCTATCATCGTCCAGATTGGGCACTGGTAGCACAGTGATGGAATAATAATAGTCTTGTACAATTCAACTTTAGTGTCTATGTTTACATTTCTGTTCTTAAAAATACGAGTCATCTGTCCTAGGATCTGTTTTGTTACATGTACTGTGTATCTCTTCCCTTGATATAGTTCTTCCCAAGTAAGTGAACCCATTTACCTGTTTAAGGTGTTTATCATCGATGGAGATAGTGATATTTCTTTCTTTCTTTCCTTTTGCCATTATTTCGGTCTTTTCAATATTGATCTTCATGTTGAATTTTTGGCATGTTGTGTGGAGTTTGTTCATATGGTCTTGCAATTGTTCTTCTGATGTAGCAATTAGTACTTGGTCGTCTGCAAAAAAGTAGTTCGTTCAATTTGTCTTTTATGTTATCTTCTTCGTTGGTACTTGTTATTTTAGAGATGTGGTCGAAACATGTTATAAACACTATAGGGGATAGGATACGCCCCTGATTGAGTTAGGAAATTTTTGGACACTCCTGCATTTGTTCTTACTTCACATTGGCTATTAGCATAATTGCCCTTGCGTATGTTGATGAAATGTTCTGGTACTCCACATATTGATAGTGTTTTCCATAGCTGTTGTCCGTCTACTCTGTCTAAAAACGTTTCTTGGTCTACGAATGCGATGTATAATTCTTTGTTCTTTTCTATGGCTATTTCTGTTAGCTGTCTAAGTGTACAGTATCAGGACACACTACCATAAAATATGTGAGGTAACATAGTCCCCATAGTTGTACTGAAAAATATGTGAGGTAACATAGTCCCCATAGTTGTACTGAAAAATATGTGAGGTAACATAGTCCCCATAGTTGTACTGAAAAATATGTGAGGTAACATAGTCCCCATAGTTGTACTGAAAAATATGTGAGGTAACATAGTCCCCATAGTTGTACTGAAAAATATGTGAGGTAACATAGTCCCCATAGTTGTACTGAAAAATATGTGAGGTAACATAGTCCCCATAGTTGTACTGAAAAATATGTGAGGTAACATAGTCCCCATAGTTGTACTGAAAAATATGTGAGGTAACATAGTCCCCATAGTTGTACTGAAAAATATGTGAGGTAACATAGTCCCCATAGTTGTACTGAAAAATATGTGAGGTAACATAGTCCCCATAGTTGTACTGAAAAATATGTGAGGTAACATAGTCCCCATAGTTGTACTGAAAAATATGTGAGGTAACATAGTCCCCATAGTTGTACTGAAAAATATGTGAGGTAACATAGTCCCCATAGTTGTACTGAAAAATATGTGAGGTAACATAGTCCCCATAGTTGTACTGAAAAATATGTGAGGTAACATAGTCCCCATAGTTGTACTGAAAAATATGTGAGGTAACATAGTCCTCATAGTTGTACTGAAAAATATGTGAGGTAACATAGTCCCCATAGTTGTACTGAAAAATATGTGAGGTAACATAGTCCCCATAGTTGTACTGAAAAATATGTGAGGTAACATAGTCCCCATAGTTGTACTGAAAAATATGTGAGGTAACATAGTCCCCATAGTTGTACTGAAAAATATGTGAGGTAACATAGTCCCCATAGTTGTACTGAAAAATATGTGAGGTAACATAGTCCCCATAGTTGTACTGAAAAATATGTGAGGTAACATAGTCCCCATAGTTGTACTGAAAAATATGTGAGGTAACATAGTCCCCATAGTTGTACTGAAAAATATGTGAGGTAACATAGTCCCCATAGTTGTACTGAAAAATATGTGAGGTAACATAGTCCCCATAGTTGTACTGGCAAGAGCTTAGCATATGTGACTGGGTGCATTACTTATACAATATTGTTCGTCAGCAACAGATGATGATTACCACTTGTTGCATCCACTTTATGACATTCAGATGTTTCATAAACACTGTATATTGGCGCCGAAGTTGCCTGATAAACACTTATATAGTGGTACCGAATATCCTGATAAACACTTATATAGTGGTACAAAAGTTGCCAGATAAACACTATATAGTGGTACGGAAGTTACCAGATAAAAACTTATATAGTGGTACCGAAGTTGCCAGATAAACACTTATATAGTGGTCCCGATGTTGCAAGATAAACACTTATATAGTGGTCCCGATGTTGCAAGATAAACATTTATATGGTGTTACCGAAGTTGCCAGATACACACTTATATAGTGGTCCCGAAGTTGCCAGATAAACACTAATATAGTGGTACAAACGTTGCCAGATATATACTTATATAGTGGTACGGAAGTTACCAGATAAACACTTATATAGTGGTACAGAAGTTGCCAGATAAACACTTATATAGTGGTCCAGAAGAAGGACGATAAACACTATATGTTAGACCGGAAGGGAAAATGACCAGTTTGGATATGTGAGGTGATAATTTTGTATCTTCTTCTTCGTCAATATTGATTCTCAAACTCACACAGAATCTCTACTGTAACAGAACATTGATTTGTAGTATATTTCATTCTAAAACTCCCACACGATCCCTCGTAGAACAGAATATATTGTCAAACTCCCGCAGGACTCTTCTTATAGCA